>CATQJL010000223.1:12251003-12850015 GCA_958299035.1 Cylicocyclus nassatus
ACCTTAAACGTTGCATAGGGGGTACGAGGGACCACCAACTTACAATAACTATACCTCTGCCCTATTTATAGTAATGAGGTGACCTGACCTAGCCTCAGAAACCGCAAAGGGCCTGATATGGCGCGAGTTCGTTAGTTATTGCAACACACTCCTCCTTCCGGTTCATTTTTGGATTTTTAGCGCTGATCCAAAACGCTTCCAAAGTCTTGCGCGATAGGACTTCGGGTTCGTAGGACAAAATCGAGGCTCCAATTTGTATTTCAGCATTTTCTTGTTGCAGTAAGCGATGACTATCGAGCGGTGTACTGGTCCTTGACTTGTTCAGTCCATCTAGATGTTCCTTTATGCGGCAGCAAAGCGGGCGCTCAGTTTCGCCTATGTACGTGTCGCCACATGATAAACATGTGATGATGTATATCACGCCTGCCACCATACAATCCCCCTCTTTACCGAAAGGACAAACTACACAGCCTGGAGTCAAGTAACTCCGATCATACGTTCTATTCCTGACCAATTGCCTCTTAAGGTTGGGCGGTGAAATATCGACCACCCTGAGCGCGTCTTGCAAACCCGCCTGATATACGCATCGCTGCACCGCGTTGCTTATATAGTCCGAGATGAAAGGCATGCAGAATGGAATCTTATCCGTGGCTTCCTTCAAGCGATTTCTACTGCTTACAAAAGCGCGCGATCTAGGAGCACAGCTACTTGTTGTGTACCCGTTCGAACTGACTATTTGTTTGGCTAACGCTAAAGAGTAGGAACGCTCCTGGATACCCGATGAAACTCTAATAGCCGTTCGGCACATGTTTCCAACCACGGGCTGCTTGACTTTCTTTGGATGCGCGGATAAGTAATGCACTAAAATGTTCTTGCAGCTGGGTTTGCGATACCACTTTGTTCTATAATCGCCCCGAGATACATGCACTTGTACATTGAGGAACGGTAGCCATTGATTGCAGGGTTTCTCCCGTGTAAACTTGATGCGCGAGAACTGTGGATTGAGCAGATCGAAACAAGCATCCATCTCGTCCTGGGTTGGACAGATGATGAAGCAGTCGTCTATATAGCGGCAATACAACAAAGGCTTTCTTGTAAGCACGGGCGATTCCACTTTAGACATGAAGATAATGGCTAAGGTAGGCGCAAGGCGTTGCCCCATTGCTAGTCCTCTAACCTGTTTGTAATAATGACCTGACCAGCGAAATACGTTACAGTTCAAACATTCGCTTACGAGAGTCATTACACTTCTGACTGAGAAACCGTACAGGCTGAGAGAGGACTGATGTTCCAGTAGAATTTCGTAAATAGCTTCCAGCGCAGCATCATTCGAAACATTTGTATAAAGTGAAGTGACATCAAATGATTCTATTACACACTCTGGGGTCAAATGTGCTGCGAAGCCGCTCAAGGAGCATGCCGGTGTTTGACAAGTGAGCTGGGACGAACTTTAACAACTAAACAAGTATGATGTTAAGAAACCATGCAATTCTATCAGTAGGGCCCGCAACGCCGCTTATTATTGGTCTAACCTTGAAGTCACAGGGGTTATTGGAGCTAAGACTTCCCGCGGGGAGTTTGTGCGTTTTTATGAGCGTATAAAGTACGGGACAAGTTGGTAAATCGCTCTTTGGCGCGAGATGAGACTTTTGGGAAACCCTGAAGAGCGAGCTATATCGGTCCACACTCTATTGAGACGGCGATATTGCCTTCCGAACTCTACTGCGCTAGACGGCTGGTAGACAGTCTCGTCTTGCAGGTGATTCCGCGTTATCGCCATGTCTAGTTCACGTGAAAGAACGACGAACTCACCCCATTTGTCGCTAACGGAAACCTTGATCTCCCCGGCGCTGCAAAGATCACGGATTTCGCGTAGACCGTGGCGCTGAGCTGGTGTTAAATTACTATTTTGGCGCTTTGTGGCAAATTTGGCGAGGATGGCATATACTGGTGTTGCAAACACACGGAACTTTGAATCTACCATGCTATTTGGTTCCTGCGGTTTGAATAACAGCCTAGGGAAGGGTAAAGCAGGGAGAGGACCCACAACCGGGTTTCTCCGCTCTCTTTCGCTCTGCTCGCTATTTGCCTTGCGCCGCAGTCCTTCGTGAACAAATTGGAGGCTGCCTACGATTTGCGTGATACCCTAGGTCCTATTGATTGTGTCGGTGCAAAACTTGGACCGAGATCCAAAACTGAGATTGCATTATCTGAAAGGAGTGCATTGCCAATGATAGAACACGTGAACTGTCAGGTACCTTCGGAGGGCTTTCCTCAGTACAGTTTGGACCTTCAGTGTTAAGGGACGTATTAGCTATGCAGGAACATCTAGATGGACTGAACAAGTCAAGGACCAGTACACCGCTCGATAGTCATCGCTTACTGCAACAAGAAAATGCTGAAATACAAATTGGAGCCTCGATTTTGTCCTACGAACCCGAAGTCCTATCGCGCAAGACTTTGGAAGCGTTTTGGATCAGCGCTAAAAATCCAAAAATGAACCGGAAGGAGGAGTGTGTTGCAATAACTAACGAACTCGCGCCATATCAGGCCCTTTGCGGTTTCTGAGGCTAGGTCAGGTCACCTCATTACTATAAATAGGGCAGAGGTATAGTTATTGTAAGTTGGTGGTCCCTCGTACCCCCTATGCAACGTTTAAGGTGAGTATTGCTTTGCCGTGGCTCTGGTTCTTTCCTTCGTACTAGCTTTCAACTGAATTGTCTTGCTTCTTCATTGACGTCTGAGGAAAGAGATCCTTATGTATTCGACTTTCTAGGCCCTGACGAAGGCGATTGCGCCGAAACGTTGGCCGAAGTTAATAAAGAGAAATTGCCATCTTGATCGTGTTGCTCAACATCCTGCTACGCAACTTAGGTCTTCCTCTTGGTCGTCTGCAGGGGACCTCTACTGACATCCAGAGGTGCGATAATCGGAGCCGAGTCTCCGCCTAGCTTCACTTTTGAGCTGGTACGGGGTGACCACCTTCACTTTTGGGTTTGAAAATTTTTTTTTGCTGGAGCTTAAAATAAGGAAAATAAGCAAAAGGAACGCAAAAGAAAGTATTGAGAGCATATATCTATGTAGTAGGTCAATCCAGGCAGTAACCGCCGAGAACGAGTATTTCGAATGACAAAATAGCGAAAAATCATGCAAAATTTCCATTGTTATAAATCTGGTGGTTGAAGATGTCAGCAATTGCTACTTCATAGGTTTTGAAGGGCAAGTGTTGTTCTACCAGATAGTGAAAGATTTAGGTTGATGTGAGCAGTGGTCGCCGAGAACGAAAATTTTAAAAAATTAAGCGATTTTAGGTTACTTAGTGACAGCTGACGTTTAAACTCCCATAGATCTGGAATCTGAAGGTGTGCAATGTTGCGACTTTAAAGGTTTTGTAAAGCAATAATTTCTCTATCGGAATGTGTCTTAGCCGTATCCATTGAGATACTTCCGAGATCCAGGCTCTTAAAAAAACAGGTAAAAACCGCTTTTTGAACTTCAACAGCTCATAACTTCTTCAGATTTGCATGAATCATGTTGCGACTTCATAGGTTAGATTCTCCTCTTCAAGAGCTTTCAGATAGTGTATAATATGTGAAGGGTTCAATGTTTTTTGCGGTTCTAATCCAGGGTGGAGACTTTTCACCCCAAAGTCTCCACCTCGCCCATGTTAATGTATTGGCCGGAGACCGCCAGTGAAGACTTTGGGGTGAAAAGTCTCCATCCCCGGGCATATGCCGTGAGAGGCGCGAAACCTTCACATATTATATATCATCTGAAAGCTCTTGCTGAGGAGAATCCAACCTATGAAGTCGATAGTCAATATTCCAATAGAGAAATTCTTGCTCTACAAAACATATAAAGTCGCAACATTGCACACCTTCAGATTCCAGATTTATGGGAGTTTAAACGTCAGCTCTCACTAAGTAACCTAAAATCGCTTAATTTTTTAAAATTCTCGTTCTCGGCGTCCACTGCTCAAATCGACCTAATTCTTTCACTGTCTGGTAGAACATCACGTGCCCTTCAAAACAGAAGTTGCAAGTGCTGACATCTTCATACGTCAGATTTATAACAGTGGAAAATTCGCATGATTTTACGTTATTTTATTATTCATAATTCTAGTTCTCGGTGGTTACTGCCGGGATCGACCTACTTTATTCGCAACACGTTATAACAAAATTTACCTAATAAAATGCGTAAAGTCTGGCTGGGTTTTACTTACAAATAGACGATTAACACGTTTATTTCTTTGTTTTTATTTTTATGCTGCTTTACTCATCGTATCTGTGACCCTCAAGAGGGCCGTTAGGTCACACTTGTTGGCCCTCAAGGAACCGTTGGGTTAGAGTTTTTCAATTATCCGAAGTCCCCCCCCCGGTCAACGTTTTTGGGAGGTGAGTGTCCGGCACTACCACCTTCACTTTTGGCCTGCCAGTGGTAGCTGGAACCACCTCACTTTTGGGGGGCCCGGCTCCACCTATCGCACCTCTGCTGTCATCGCTAGACTGGTGATGTGTTCTTCCTCTCGCCTTCTGACATGGCCAAACCATCTAAGCCTCCTTTCTTGCACTTTCTTGGTTATTGGGGCCACTTTCATCGTTGTACGAATGGTATCATTAGTGACGTGGTAGAGCAGCGTGACACCCATCGTCCATCGTAGCATACGTGTTTCCATCACTCCAAGCCTTCGTTCATCCTTACGTGTGCACGGCCAACACTCACTTCCATGCAGCGCAGTTGGGCGAACGACAGTGCGGTACATCTGGGATTTCAGCTTGAGCGGCATCCGTTTATCGCATAGTACTCCTGTGAGACTTCTCCATCTCAGCCATGCTGCGTTAATACGGCTGATTATTTCGTCTTCGAGCGTGCCGTCTGCCGCGATGCAACTTCCTAGGTATTTAAAGAACGTGGTTTTGTTGATCTGCGTGTTTGCACTCTGGATCTTTGCGTTTAAAGTCTCAGCGCCATGCATTCTGTCTTGGCGGTGTTGATCTTCAGACCGTGTAGTTCGAGCTATTCTTTTCACATTTCTACGTCCGTGTCCAAATCATTCCTGCTTCTTGCCATCAGGAGCACATCATCTGCGTACATGACGGTCCAAGGAGGTAAATTTACGAAGCTTCTGACTATCGTGTATATCACTGTGATGAACATTAGAGGGAAGAGTACGAGTCCCTAATGTACACAGACATCTTTGTGGTAGTCTTTTGTACGTCCTGCTGCTGTTTTTACGTAGCTGGTGGCATCCTTGTATATCATTCTGATCCACCGAACATATTCTTCTGGTACTTGTGCTTCCGCAGTGCCCACCATATTACGCAGTGCGGTACTCATCGAATGCCTTCTCAAGATCCAGGAATGCCGCGTGGAGCTCACATTGCTATTCTCTGCTTCTCTCCATCATCATTCTAACGGTGTGAATGGCGTCTGTCGTACTGTATCCTTTCACGAATCCGCACTGGTTGGAGGCCAGTATCACGACACTTCGAACTCGCATCTCTAGTATTCCGAAGATCTTCAGCGTATGGCACATGAGACGGATAGGTCGGTAGGTGCAGCAGTCAGCTACATCCATGTCGGTACCGTCGTGCTTCTGCGCCAATCATCTGGGATATTCTTCGACTCGACTATCTGATTCAGAAGACGCGCTAGCCACGAAACTCCAGCCTGCCCACACTGTTTCCAGAACTCGCTGGGGATGTCGTCGGGGCCTGTCGCCTTGCCGTTCTTTGTCTTCATTATGACGGTACGGATTTCATCTTTTATGATTGCTGGTACTGGTCCATTCACGGGTTCGGATGTTACGGTGGACGCATATTCGTTGCTAGCTGACGCCATCTTTGCAAAGTGCTCTCTCCATCTTTCATTGATCTCCCGTGGCTTCCTCAATTCTTCCGTGCGCGTCCTTGATGTGGTAGAATTGTTTGCGGCATTTGCTCTTCTTCTAGCGTTCCGATGTACTTCTCGTTCACCTTCGCGAGTACGCAATTTGCCATGCAGTTCTGTTATGTATGCTTCTTTCGCTTCTCTGACTCTCTTCTTGGCTTCACGTTTCGCTTCTAGGTAGTTCTGGTGTGCATCTTCTGTCCTTGTCTTTTGCCATGCTCTGTACGCCATCTTCTTGCTTTTTATCACTAGCTGCACTTTGTCTTTCCACCACCATGTTTCCTTGTCAAGCTTCCTTCTTCCTGGCTTCGTGCGCCCAAGTGATCGCCGCTATCTGATGGATGTTGTTCTCCAGATTCGTCCAGGAATGGTTTGGATCACTTTCCACTTCCGGCAGGGCGGATTCCATTAGCGTTCTTGTACGGGCTTGAGTTTCCACCACTTAATGCGTACTTCAGCTTCTGTCGTAGCCTCTTTGTCCTGTCTATTGGTATTTTGAGACCTAGTATCAGTGGGCGATGCTGTGGCACGCAATCTTCACCTGGGATGACTTTGCTGTCTTTCACGTACTTTAACTCGTTGTATCGTACACTCCAGAAGTGTATTTGCGATGTGCGTCCTCCACTGGCATACGTGTCGAGGTGATTGGTCTTCTTTATGAAGTATGTGTTTGCCAAGGCTAATTCATGAGTTGTAGCGAGTTCCGGGATACGTTCTCCTTTATCATTACGCGTTCCGTACCCGTGATTGCCGTGGCGCTTCTGTAGATCGCTCCGTTGTTCTCCTACGTGCCCATTGAGATCTGCACCGATCAGAAACATTTCTTTATGTGGTATCGAGCTGACGTAGTCATCAAGCATTTGTCAAAATTCCTCCTTCTCCGCCTCTTCGCGGCCTGCTTGTGGTGCATAGGCCGTTATTATTCGAAGTACTCTCTTCCGGTGTTAGTCTTATACCTATGACACGGTCACTCAGTCGATCTACAGCCATGACTCTGTTCCTCTACGCTTCAAAGACGACTATACCGACACCGTTCCTGTTGTATTTCGTTCCTACAAAGGTTTGTAGCCATCTCCGATATCCCGTGCCTTTTCACCCTTCCATCTGGTCTCCTGAATACAAGCAACGTCTAATTTACGTCTTCTAACAATAAGAAGATCGGCAAGTTCGCGATGTCGAGATGTGAGAGAACCGACCTTGATGGCGGCTAGACGTAATGCCGAAAACTTGAAATCTTCCTATGATGGACTAGCTTCTTTGGCCGTCCCCATTCACCTCGTTGAGACGGTAACCCTCACTCACTGTCCGCATCCGTCGGGCTCGAATGCGCGTCGCTTCCGGGAAACGCCCTAGCATTTATACGAGAATTCTGTTCAGACATAAAGGAGCATCTGATGCGACGTGGTGTCTTCTTCAGCCGCTTGTCGCTTGCTTTTTTTTGGGTGAGCAGCCTGACGTTGGAATCGTGGGCAGAGCTTTTTGCCAAAGGCCGCCGCGGAACCGAAACTGTGACCTTCCTCACCGTAATCAAAGGCGCCAAACTCTCGGCCAGCTCGACTCAAACGAAAGCTGAAAAAAGGCCTGCCACAATCAAAAAAGAAAAAAGAAATTGTGGTTGTTTATGTAAGCCGCACTCGAGATTGGTAACAATTATTTATTGGGTGGCTGACGTTTCGGCAGATCGCCTTCTTCAGAGCCTGGAATGAGCAAAACGATCTGCAACCTATCCAATCAAACGTCTCTGCAGCTCCACAAGCAAAGTTCTAGGACTCTGCCTGTTCACTGACTAGACTGCCAAACCAAACACTTACCTTTTTGAAAATGCCGATAGCATACAAGTGCCTGAGCGAGCGCTAATGAATGGCCATGTATGCCACGCTATTTATATGCCTACAGTGAGTCAAAAGAGGTGACCCAGGTAAGGTGCGAGTTCACGAGTAATAGAGAGGCACTCCTCCTTGCGATTCATTTGTGGACTTTTTGCGTGAATCCAAAAGGCTTCCAAACATTTGCGAGCTGATGTTTGGGATTCATGCGCTAAGATCTTCACTGAAACTTCAAAGTTTTCTCCAGCGTGCTTCAGCAGCCTGTGAGTGCCTAGAGGTGTAGTCGTCCGTGATCTATCCCTGCCGTCTAAATGCTCCTTAATGCGGACGCATAGAGGGCGCGCCGTTTCGCCGATATACGTGTCGCCGCAGCCCGCGCAAGTGATTAGGTAGATGACCCCTGACGTCATGCAGTCCCCGCCCCTGCCCGCAGGGCAGATAATGCAATTAGGCGTTGTGCAGGTGCGATCGTAGATGCGATTGCGGACCAAAATACCTTTTAGGTTATTTGGGGGTATCTCCACCATCGCAACAGAGTTTTCTAACCCGCATCTCCTCAGACACTGCCTTAAGGCAGTGCTAACTTCATCGGAGATATAAGGAATGCTGAAGGGAATCTTATCAGTTATATTAGGTCTATCTACCCGAGAATTATGTGCTCCACGCCGCGTTGTCCTTCCAGCATGATATTCATAGCCGTTAGAAGCCGCTATACTACGAGCCAGCGTAAGAGACTCTGTCCTTTCCTGCTGTCCACTGCAAACGCGAGAAGCTGTGCGAAACATACTTTTAATTACAGCTCTCTTCATATGTGAGGGATGAGCTGAGCGGAAGTGTACCAAGATGTTTTTGTTACTGGGTTTTCGGTACCATTTTGTTACGTGTACACCTGAGGTGATCTTGACCTGCACGTTCAAAAATGGTAGCCACTCCTCGCTAGGCTTTTCCCTCGTCAGCTTGATGTATGCAGATTGTTCGTTCAATATCTTGAAACAACTGTCAATCTCTGCCTGAGTTGAACAGATTATGAAACAGTCGTCAATGTATCTGCAATATAGCAACGGACGGCATTCTAGGACTGGAGCCTCGATCTTGGCCATGAAGGCTACCGCAAGTGTAGGAGCTAACCTTTGTCCCATGGCTAACCCTCTAATCTGCGCAAAATACCTCCCAGACCATCTAAAGATATTGCATTGTAAACACGCCTTCAAAAGTGTCATGAGCTGCGAAACGGAGAGCCCGTAAAGGTTGACCTTATTTACGTTGACGGTGAGAAGCTCCGAAACAGCTTGGATGGCGCACTCGTTGCTCACATTGGTGTAAAGCGCGCTGACATCAAAAGATTCCATGACACAATCGTGGTCGATGCTAGTCTCGCGCAAGCGGTCCAAAAACATGTTAGTATTGGCCAGGTGAGAAGGGATAAACTTGAGCAGTTGCACGAGTATGGAGTTAACAAACCACCCAATCCTATCCGTAGGCCCTCCCACGCAGCTAATTATGGGTCGCACTTTGTACGTGGAAGGATCGGTGGAGGCCAGATCGATTTCCGATTGGAGCTTGTGCGTCTTGATCAGAAGATATAGTACAGGGCAGACAGGGAGCTCGATTTTTAGGCGCGCGATAGTGTCTTGTGATAGATTGGCGGCTTTTCCTACTTTGACCCACTCCCTGTTTAGCCTGCGATATTGTTTTTGGAATTCCTCGAGAGACGATGGTCGATACAGCGACATGTCTCGAAGGTGGACTTCCGTTATCGCAACATCCAATTGGCGGGGGATAACCACGAATTCACCCCCTTTGTCACTGGTAGAAAGTCTTATTTGCCCTGAACTTACTAGTTGTTGGACCTGTTTTATGCCCTGTTTTTGCGCTGGGGTCAGATTGGACTGCGTTCTATGCTGGCGGATGCGACTTATTGTTCTGAAAACATCGTCTGCAAAAAGACGGAAGGTTATATCGGCGCTAGCGTTCGCGTTTTGCTGTTTAAAGAACGCACGGGGGAACGGTATCGATAAACATGCGTTAGGTGATCTTTGGTCCCCGCCCACACTCTCTAGGTTGGCCTTTCTGCGGAGTCTGTCTTGAAGTTCATGAAGTGCACATGTGATCTTGCGCAGAATCAGAGTAGAGATGGGCTGTGATGGTGCGAAACTAGGACCCAACTCTAAAACGGAACGCGCATTATCTGGAAGAGAGAAATCTCCAATCACTGTGACTCGCGATGTTTTTGATACATGATCCGAGATTGTAGCGTTATTGCGTTCGCTCCTATCAAAAAGGGTCACTGCGTTCGGTTGAGCGGCAGCGCTGCTTTGTGACCTAGGCAAGAGACTATCGAACTTCTTTTGCAGAGTCGCTTTGACATTAGATCGGATATGATCGCAAATCGTAATGGACCCACCCACTATTCTCCTCCAGAGACGCTCTTGCAGATAACGTGAACAACATTGCTCTTTTGCGATACACTTATGTAACCATGTGTACATCTGGTCCTTCTTGTGACGCAAGGCGATGCGTAAGAGACGGAGTTCAATGATCTTCACTTGGTGATCGTTCTCTGGCAGGCCACACAGATCCACACAGAAAAAAGAAATTGTCTATGAAGGTAGCAGCTGGAAGAGCTCACATCAACTTGTTACTATCCCATCGAGGTGGATCCATCGTCATCGCGAGCCGATCGCGAGCACAAGAGAGCGTGCGTCAATGACTTGCGAAAAGAATCTGGAAGGCACTTCGAAATCACTAAGGGATTAGTAGGAAGGAGAGCTCGTGTCGAGCGATCAATAGCCAACGCGTTCAGAACATTTTTTTAGGAGAATCTCAGGAAGTGTAGGTAGCCAAGATATTGGAAGCAACCGATTGAAGCCAGAGTTTTAAGAAGTGTTGAAGGGACCTCTGTTAATAAAATGTGCCGATGGCTGCACTATTGAACGGAGAGGTAGGAGCATCTTTCCAATTTGAGATAGAATCTGACGCGAAGAACATTCACACAAAACAAAACAAAGCATCAGTCAAATGTTTGGAAGCCTTTTGGATTCACGCAAAAAGTCCACAAATGAATCGCAAGGAGGAGTGCTTCTCTATCACTCGTGAACTCGCACCTTACCTGGGTCACCTCTTTTGACTCACTGTAGGCATATAAATAGCGTGGCATACATGGCCATTCATAAGCGCTCGCTCAGGCACTTGTATGCTATCGGCATTTTCAAAAAGGTAAGTGTTTGGTTTGGCAATCTAGTCAGTGAACAAACAGAGTCCTAGAACTTTGCTTGTGGAGCTGCAGAGACGTTTGATCGGATAGATCAAACGTCTCTGCAGATCGTTTTGCTCATTCCAGGCTCTGAAGAAGGCGTTCTGCCGAAACGTCAGCCACCCAATAAATAACTGTTACCAATCTCGAGTGCGGCTTACATAAACAACTACAATATTCACACAAAAATCTTCCGCTTATCAACACCCGTGCCGATTCCCCTGTTCTTCTTGAAGAAGTTTCACCAAAAAAATTCTACCTGCTGACGTGTACGCGATTTAAACATAAAGGAGTCCGCTGCTTCAAGACCAGATCAATTGTCCGTCGAACTTCTGATAACCGGAGAACAGTGACAGTCTACAGATTTTTTCCGTCACATTCATTATCTTACCTTCAAAAGGAAAGAATTAACTACTAGTAATGAACGTCAAGTACCGTCTTCTCTTTAAGAAGGACGAACCAGAATTTTTCGGAACTACCGTGCAATATGCTTGCTGAGTGTGTTCTACAAACTTTTCACCAAGATTATCCTTGCTCGTATATCTAGGAAACTGAATGAAGCCCAAGCCCAAGAACAAGCTAGACCTCGCAAAGAATTCAACTGCATGGACCACATCCAGACGATTTCGAGGGTCATAGAAGTCTTCCAGGAGTACCGACTGCCTCTCTCCTGGCCTTCGTAGACTACGAGAAAGCCTTTGACAGCGTCGAAACCAACGCCATCCTGTCAGCGCTAGTCGATTAAGGAGTGGACTTAGCTTACGTTAGAACGTTAGCCGACTGTTACAAGGACTGTACAACGACGATGCAGCTGTTTCGTCGCCCCCTGACCATTCCAATCGGGAAGTGGGGTTCGACAAGGTGATAATATTTCGCCGAAGCTGTTCACCGCGGCCTTGCGGTGGGTGGTGAAGTCGCTGGACTGAGAAGAGAGAGGCATACGAGTTGATGGAAGATTCATGTCCAACCTTCGTTTTGCAAACGACATCGTTCTCTTCTCGAGCAGTATCACTGAAGCAGAGACGATGCTGAAGGATAAGAACGAAGTTGGAAAGAAGATCGGTTTGCGATTAAATTGCAAGAAGCGATTTCCATAAAGAACGCCTTTTGCGAAAATGCACAAATGACTGGAAGGCACCCCTGTCATGGAGGCGTCTTCTTACGTGTATCTTAAACGTTATGGGGAACGATTAAAGCATGACATGAAGGTTTCATCAAGCTATGTAGTAATTCTTAATTATTATGTCAAATAACCCCTGTGGGCCAGGTTCTAGCGAATTCTGAGGGGTGGCCATTTTCAAACATGCTCAACCATTCCTAAAGTAAATTAGCTACTTTTTCGTACAACACAAAGCAATATTCGCTATTTGCTTACACTATGAATTCTATTTCAATTAACCTGTGAACTGTGAAATTAGGAACCAACCAAGTCTCGTTTGTCCCATTTTTCGCTTACAGTAATTGTGCTTTCACTCAGACAGTCGCCGGGGGGCAAGCGGTTCGCAAACTCGCGCTTTCTTGCAGGCGATCAGCAGAATTTTGAGGCTAACCAAACCTTCAGCAGGCGGCACTTTTTT
The DNA here is from genome assembly GCA_958299035.1 of Cylicocyclus nassatus. Taxonomy (NCBI): domain Eukaryota; kingdom Metazoa; phylum Nematoda; class Chromadorea; order Rhabditida; family Strongylidae; genus Cylicocyclus; species Cylicocyclus nassatus. The sequence goes on from CATQJL010000223.1 coordinate 12,263,549, forward strand.
TACAGTCGCATACTTTGCCAGCGGGCAGCAACGCAGAATTTTCTGCAGGCGCTCGTCAGATAATCTCCTTCAGCGAGCGCTGGCCAAAATTTTAGCAAACTCTCGGACTCTTTTTACGAGTATCGGGCGTACGCCGAGAAAAGGTGAGACTCTATGTGGCACAGGTGTCATCGATGGTTTAATTACTCAAGTCGAGGTACTTTCTCTCAGCGGAAAGGGGGGCTGCGCGGTCCTCCACAAAGGAAATTCTGCATGTTCTCGCGGAAAGTCCGCGCTATAGGACTTTATAGGACTTCCTTCGCTAACTGTAGAGAATGGTTGGTTTTAATGGATCAAAAAACTTTAAAACATTGAGAAGAATAACATGTTATTAAACTAACCCTCAATGTTTTGGAAAGGTTGGCAGTTTGAAGAGAAAACGGCAGGCAGAATACTTTATAGAATCGCAGATGACTCGCATGTGTTTCAGTTCAACAGCGAGGCAGAAGGCGATTCTTACGCCGAGAAAATGTTGTCGACATTGATACAGAGTTGACAACTGAGCGAAATTCTCTGATTTCGTACATAAGGAATCCAAGCAGATTGCTTAGTTTCAATGAGGAAATGTCCAGGAAGTCCATTGCTGGTCTTCAGGTTGCTGAAGATTTCAAGAACATGAACGAAAGGAAGGTGTTAGTACAAAGCATAGCTACTGCTCTTAGGATCCCGACTGGAGTAGGAACTCATCTCTGTGCTTTATGCTTTGGAAGTTTTTCGCCTTGTGACATCATGACCTTTGATATTGAAAAAAAAAACCAACGCGTAGCATAGTATCTACTTTTTTCGGCTATTCCGCAGATGCTCTTTAAAATAAGTTGAGCAGCTTTCTTATCAGCTAACAAGACGTATGCCAGAGGAGGTGAAGCCAGAGTTCGACAAGGCCCAAAAAAAGTATGCAATCCTTCCCGTGTTGCGAAAGCATATGCGATCTGGCTCTTTTCCTATTACTTACCGCAAAAATCTGATGGACTTACTAGCAAAGCTAGTTCCCATTCCGTAGCACGGCAGAGGTGGAGAGGGGATTTTCTATCTACTCTGTCAAAACGCAACGCAGAACTCGTACGACGGTAGAGCATCTAAGCAATTACTGAAGATTTGTCAACCCTCTACTAAACATATTGTTATCTGAAAACTTTATTTAACTTTATTTACTTTTTCAGACTGTCGTCGTATGACTTTTTAAAATGTCCTAAAAGATAATACGAAGAAACTGGTCACTTACCTGCTGACTTCCTGATGCTACCAGGGGGCCAGGAAAAAACACAAAAGCGCTTAGAAGAAGAAGAACGTTTTAAATCCATTTTCGACTCGGAACGCTTTTTGACGCAATTCTACTTCTGCTCCGATGATCTTTTGAAGGAAGAAGAAGATCTTTTAGGCGGCGAACTTGTTGGCCCGTAGTAAAGCTCGGTCACGGGAGATGATCTCCCCTGAGGCCCTCACATGAGGCATCGTCGGGTGAGATGAGAACTGCCCACCTTTCCTTGATATAAGTATGCAAGGTCACCCTACATGTGAGCTTCAGATGAAGCCCGGCAGGGAGATCAGCTCCCGACCGAGTCATCGGAGATGAGCCGGGCGACGACATAAGGTGAATACTGTGCTAAAGAGGAGAACACAGAGAAAATCTCCGTAAGTTGCTCCCGAGTAACTTACGAAACATCGCAGCTGACGTTCTTCTGCGGTGCAGAATCCCACAACTGGACAATTTCGAGCGCCTAAGTGAGTGAGGATCGATGAACAGCTGATTGCGCGACGAAATCATAAAAAAGGCTTTTTTGCATTCTTCTTACAGATGATACACGTTTTTTTACCAAAAAACCGCTTCAGATGACAAAGAGGTAGATTTATCTTTTTATTCGTTTTTCGCTAAGTGTAATTTTTCTTCGTGTGCAAAATTATTGTATATTTGTTTTATCTCGTTGTTTGCTAGGTGAGATCTCTGATAGCTGCTATCATCGATTTTTCGGTAACGGTCGCTATCAAAGGTCGCCAGGTCAAGTAGCAAAAATGTTGCCGCTAGCCGCACTCGAACCACGGCGCTGCCGCTTGAAACGCATTGGTCTTATCCATTTGGCTAGTAATGCACAAATGGCAGAAACGTTCCATTTTTGTAAACGCGAAGGTCCAGTAAATGACCTGCCCCAAATCAATACCCTGGCAATGTGCTGAGGCGCGATGAGATCAACTCCGGTCCGCCTCAAGACAGATGCTCTGATGGGGGTTTACTACGGGCCGTTGTCTCTGACGTTAGCGATAGTGAAATTGTTGATGATGACGTGCAGGAATTGTAAGTTGTTTTCTAACTTGTACATCTTTTGGGATAAACCTTGTTGCTTTCGTTTTTTGTTGATGCAATGAAATAGGAGCACAGATCTTCATAAAGTTTTTCTTGATTTATTATTTTTCTAATTCTAAAAAAATTTTGATTTGTACCTAAATAAGGTACAAATTAGAGCTCTTCATACCACGCTTTTTCACCTTTTCCCTCTTCCTCCCCCCTCCCCTTCCCCCCCCCCCAAGGCTCACATACCTCCTTCACCCTGGAAGGTCGGAAACAGCCGAGACCCCCTTCACCTGGGGAGAGCTTGGCTCCCCCTATCGCATCTATGCTACCAGATCACTAGCGTTCTTCTTTGCGACTGTCGTACATGCCCAGCGCCGTAGTACAGCAGAGAAAGACCCTGCTCCGCGTACACTGGCAGTGCTTTTGCCTTTGCCTCGTCCCGACATTTCCTTGGGCTGTCCGGCCGTGTATTAAGGCCTTGGGATCTCCTTCCAGTCCCTTCTGAAATGTCTAGGCTTTTTACAGTTGTGGCACAGCAACTCCCGCTTCTTTGGTCCGTTCTACTGCATGTTCTGATCGGGGTTTCTCGGTCCCGGTGTTCTTGACACTCCTTTTCCGCTTTCGTTTGGCTCATGTGCTCGCGCCCTTGTGTCATTTGTCGTCCCCGCGAGAATCGTTTGGGCTTGTTTGTGGCCTCCTGCTTTGAATGCAGCACTACTTCCTACTCCTTTCTATCCGCTTGCAAGGGCTTTGAGCTTCTCATAGGCTTCTTCCGCTGGAGTTTGTTCTACCTCTGTGTAGAGTTGAAGATACTCCGGCCAGCCCGTGAGTTGTGCAACCAGCTGTCCAATGCGCAAAAAACTCCCTTTCCGACAATTCGGGGTACGCTGCCCTGGTCAGCTGTTCCAGCCAAACACAATACTCCGAGATATTTCCGGAGTACAGAATGTTCTTGAGGCTAATGTATTTGTCCATTCTGTAGGCAGACTCGTTTTCCTTTAATTTGCCTTTACTCGGCTACAAATCCTTAAAAAATTCCTTCCCGGACCTTTAAAGAGAGAGTCTGTACCACTACTCGAGGTTGTCCCGCTAGCTTTTAGCATAGTAAGTGGATGAGCATATCATCCCTCAAGCTCAGTCCCCACATTTGATTATAAAAGAGCGCAAAGATTTCTCGAACCCCTTTGCGCGTTATCAAACACCTGAACATCTGGGAGAGCCATCGCGGTTAATGCAGAGCACATTGCATTTGTTAATCCCGTTTCCGAACTGAGATTTTCATTCCTACCTTAGGAGTTCTGCAGCTGTCTTAGAGGGAAATCCCGGCGGCCTTGGCGGCTCTCCGGCTCTCTCACGGCTGCTCCCTCTGTAAAGAAGAAATTGCCCGCCTCTGTGGCAGAATGTTGCGCCTTACTTGCGCAGTACTAGCACTCGAGTGCTTACCTCGGGCCGCTGCAATCGGATCGAACTCTGTCAGTTCTAGGTTCCTGGGCACCCGTGTGCCCTGTGCATTCGTGTTAGTGCATCTTCGAAACTGATCGGTGGTTTGTCAACCAGTCGTGCTGCACTGTGGCTCTAAAATAACCCTACATTAGTAGTTCCAGACGTTCTACATCCGTTCGCGGCTCCTCTATTCGCGAATTTCTGGCTGCTGACTTTAGAATGCGCTGCACGCTATCTACTACTTCGGTCGAGTCTACCGCCAGAAGCTGTGACATCTTTCGCATCGCGCAATCGTTGTACTGAGCTTGTTCTAGCGTTTCGGACAGGTCTTTCTCTAGTAGGTCTAGATCCACGCCTTTGAAATTGCTAACATAAGCTCTTCACCTAGTACCTCAATTCTGCAGGCTTCTGACTCTAGTCTTTTACAGACCTCGTCTATTTGCCGAAACAGCGCCCATATTCTTAGGGCTTTTCTTGGGTTCCGCTTTTCGCTTCCTACCCACAAGTTTGCGAATTTCAGCTGCTATGCATTCGCGCACTGTTGCTGATATTACGCTTACCTGAGGCGCTTGCCTCTCGGCGTTGGCGCACCTGCTGCGTCAGATCGGCAATTTGCGCTTGCATTTCTTCCATGCGCTTGCCTTCGTTGCCTTCCAACAAAAGCATGGCCTCCATCTCTTCATCGATAGACTGGGCCATTTTCCCGCAACAGGAACAATCAATCCGTATCGTAAAATTTCTGCTATCGATCGGCAAGGAGAATACTGCTTCACTGGACTCTGAAGCTAATAATTTTTTAAAACTCCTACGATTATGCACAGGTCCCCTCGTGCAGAGGTTTCCCTTTACGCAGGTCTGCTTCTGGCCTCTGCAGACAATCTGTGGGTGACCGGCAGTTCGCACCATGGTGATTCCAGGTACCACCTCGATCAGAGGTTCTCGTACCTTTTTATGTGCTCTCACAGTCTTCCACAGGCGACCTGTGGATCGACTAGCACAGCTGCATCCGCCAAAAAGAAAACGAGAAAAAGACTTTACCCTCAAAATTGCAAAAGAAACTTTTCCCTTTTTATTTTGTTCGGCCCCCATGTAAAATAAGATTTGGTGGGGGGGGGGGCACGTGGGTAAAAGAAATTTGCCACGAAACAACAAAAACTTTACTAGCGGGAAAAAAGTAAAGAACAAAAGTCTGCTTGTCGGCAGTACAAGGAAAAACAGACAAAAAAGAAGGAACAGAAATAGAAATACCAATGCGGCCACCGCCCATCCTTGTCGTCAGTAATATTAGCAATCCCAAAACAAAACAATCAACAAGCGCTTTGGCGCGCGCAGATCACATTATCAGATCAACTATCAGATCAGACTTACAGTCCAAGTCATATAAAATATTAGGTTGTCCCGAATGTTTTGTCGATTTCTTCACGCTATAGATCCACGCACAATAAAGACCTGGATAAGTGTCAACATGCATTTAATGCAGATTTTCCTTCTCTTTTTATATATTCTCGGATCAAAAACTTGCATGCTTTTTTTGATAATCGCTAAGACTCTACACCCGTCAATTTTATCTGCTCAAAGTTAGACTTATTTTTCGAAATTTCTTTCCAAAGTTTCTGGAAAGTTTAACTATGGATCAAGTAGAGCAATTCCCGGACTATAAGTCAATGTTTTTATATTTTCCTAGTTTACCATTTTTTAGCTTCAAAAAATATTTTTCTCATAGGTCTCGAATTTTGCCAATAAGTCATGAAACACGCAACTGCAGCAAATACACGAAAGTTTTTGAAAATTCTGTGTGTTGAAAACCAATTTGAAATCGTTTGAAAACGCAGCTTCTCGGAATTTTCAGTACTTTTACGTGTAAACGTGATCAAAAATCCGCGTTTTTTATTAAATAAATAATTATAACGGACTTGGTAAACGTGGCCTATGTAATCTAATATGGGTACATCATAGCCCAATGTTTGCTCTACATAATAATCACTAGCGGTCTCTGGAAAGCCGGGATAAGATTTTAAAATTCAGGAGATATTTGGCGTAACTGTTGAGCTGCTCAGAAAGACATGGCGATAACATCGCAAAGACCGAGTAAATCAGAAGTCAAATGTAGCTGTAAAAAAGAGGATAAAAATATGAACCAAATGGTACCTAAATCGCCCATGGATCGATGTTCTGTAGGTTTTAGTGAGCGATGGAAAAAACCGACAAAACATTCGGGACTGCCTAATGTTTCCAATAGCTAAGCAATTAATTATCAAATTGATATGGTTGCATAGTGCAATCAAGCCTTCTTCAAAACTTATGATAAGTCACCCGTCACTTTTTATCTCACTCCCACTTCTTCTGAATTGTGTTTGAATGTCTTTTAGATTTTAAATAAAATGAAAACACTGCCATTATATTATCTTTAAATGCCTAGCAGCATGTGCTTATGCAATCTTGCAAACGCATAGTGTTCATTTATTTTGGCTCATCACAAAATTCACAACTATGCAAAGTCGTCCCGAAAGGGTTTTCGCTTTTTTGAGCAAGCATTATATTCCGAGGAACATTATAAAAGACATAGGTATTTGATGCAGTTGTCTATACTTAGTCTTAGAAAGGCAACATGTGGATAGAGCAAACCCTATACGATACAATACAATGTTTTACTCCTGCAGAAGACGAGGTAAAATTGAAATTAAAATAAAAGTAAAATTGAAATTTTTCATAGATTTGCGCTGCGAATGCTAGTGAAGGCAAGGTCTTTGTGCTTTTTTTTGCTTTTTCTTCAGTGCTTGCGGGCAAATGCAAGCAAGTTCCTCAGTTCCTCAGTTCCATACTACAGATATGCAATTTTAGGCTTGTAAATTCGCGCTTTGCGTTAATTTCGACCAATCTATCGTTCCCTTCAAAACTGCTGCTACTCCCTGCTCTCAACTCTCACTTACGGCACGTATAACTAGAAGTTGAAAACTATCTGGTTAGTAAGGCTGGGCTCATACTGTCCGTAAGTTCCGGAACAGCTCCAGCACGCAAACATTTAGAGCGTTGTGCTGGAAGTGTTTCAGAATTTACGCACCAGTATGAACCCAGTCTAACGCCAGCGCCAAACAAACAGAGGAATAGTGTAAAAAGTGACAGGTAAACAAATTATGTATACTGTGCAGAAGACCTGAACCTCATGCTAATTCAGAAAAACTCAATAAATTCCTTAAACACTGTGCTACTCTTTAAAATAAGAGTCTGATCATTATGCTTTGCATGTTGTAAAAATGGCTGACATGTTAACTTCCGGTTTGCTATGAATAATATAAAGATCGTTCCCTGCTGGCAAGCGAGGGGCATGGGTACTTCTCTATAGAGTCTATGCTATCACAAGATTATGTGCAACCGAGGTACAAGCTATGCAATCTCATACATTATTACTGCACAATTTCTTTCAAAAAAATTTCTAGACTGGGCTTAGGACGACATGGTGCTTGCTTTTTGTTGCTGTGTGTTCCATGTATGTTCCATTGCTAACATGCTATTGTTCTTGGTTTGGAATGCCTCGAGCGTATGAATGAAATAAATGAGTTCTTTTTGCAACTAAAAACAAGAATACACTTCAACGATCAAGAATGATGGTGGGTACGTTAACGTATGATTACTCATTTGGACATGTGCAGGTTTATAAACGATATTACGCAGTAACCAAACGATTAGCCATTTTCTGAACAAATAGTCTTTTGTGATATTCACGCTCCACACTCCTTCTCCAACCTTCTAAATGTAAATCAATGGCTTGTTTGCTTGTGATCAGCGCTTCTTCATGATTCCAAATTTGTTCACCTTAATTAGAATTAGTTTGAATGCGTTTTTTAGACTGTAATCGAATAAGTTTTGAATTATTTTGACTAGATGAGGTACAAGCAACCTCAGCGTGTTGTATCAAAAAAGTTCTTCATACTAGTCATATTAGGCAAATAGTTAGTTCCATTAACAAGACGACATGTCCAGCGAATGTGTCCGAATAGGCCTCTAACTTTGGCGGTCGTCGGGCAGATCGCGATCGTGTACGCATGGCAAACGTTTGAATCAAATATCGAGGTAATGCCCACAAAAATTATGGCTGTCTCTTACGAAATAGTCAAAGGAACAGATACTAGCTGTCATCTATGGTTATTACCACAGCTCCAACCATCTCAAATTTTTGATGCAAAAGGTTCCATTCAAAAGAGTTTAATCATATGGCAGCCACCGTCACTTTTTGCCAAAAAATGGAGTTTTCGATACACTGCTTGCAGCTAACCCGTCTTGACTAGGTTTCACAATTAAAAAGCGCTTTTTTCCGAAGTTTCACATAACTCAATGAAGGCCTAATGATATACAGATTTAGCAGCGACACGGGTGCGCACTTGGAATGATTATCTATCATAGAGTCTAATTGTTGTAAAGATACACTATTATATTCATATTAGGTCATCTAAAAATATCTTTTCAATCCTGACTTTTTAGCGCAATCAGTCACAAAATTCTTAATCTAATTATTAGGTCGTTCCGAAAGTAATGTCGCTTTTTTCGAATGAACGCCACTATTCGTGGAATCATCATTTCCAAAAGATTCTAGAAGCATTCGATGCAGCATTTCATCCTCTTTTTAATGGTTCTAATTCCACTGCATAATGTTCAATGAGCTCTCGAAAAATTACCAAAATGTGCGACTCATGCATTTTGCCATGGTCAAGTTCGGCTATTTTTCTAAATTTTTGTACCTAATCTCCGAAAAAGTACAAGTGGCAGGTAGATAGAGCAAACACTATAGAACATAAAGTAGTTTTTTTTCCTTAGCTTGCTTCTCACAGTTTCTACAATCAATTTCTCAATGCCATCAAATTCCATATTTAGTCAAGTCAAACCTCATAGAACAACAACCAAGGAGCGACTCGGATGTGATTCGATGCAGCTTTTTCTCCTCTTTCTAACGGTTGTTTTTTGTTCCCGATTCATCAAGTTTTCCGGGAGAAAAACATCATAATTCAACTTTTCCAATGCTCCCCAAGGTGTACCCGAAATTTTCGAAAGTTGCTAAATCGAAGCGGTAAGTGCTCGTTTGGTTTGTAAAATTGTTGCCAAACCATAATCCATCTTTGTATTTTAAAATCCAAAGACTTGTTGGCGTTTGATGCACTTGTGTCTGAGACGAGCCTGCTAAAACTCGGTTGTTCCATCAAAAAATCTTTACATAAACTATGACGAGCTCCGGAAAGAGAAAGAAGTTGTGCTGTTTCCTGTAGGGTTTGCTCCATCCATCCTTTACTTGGACTCCTTCTGAGGTTTGTTATAAAATTTTAGAAAAATTGTGAAACTTGGCCATCTCAAAAAGCATAGGTCGCAGATTCTAACTCTTTTCTGGAAGATCACTGACTGTATTGCAACATCTTCATAACCTTTAGAAAGAGAATGAATTGTTGCATCAAATGATACCAGAATCTCCTATACATCTTTGTTCCGCGAGATGTGGCATACGTTTGAAAAAAGCGACATCACTTTCGGAACGACCTAATAGAATGCAAAATACAGGGTTCCCAAAAGTAAGTACACACAGGATTTCAGGTCATTGGAAGCCATATTTTGCTTCGGAAGAAAACCAAACAAGCGAAAAACTACCATACTATGGTAATGGAAGCCGCTGGCTTCAAATATGAAATTTTCACTTTACTGTGATGCTTCTTTCCAAAGTTATCCTAGGTGAACCGTAATAACCGAATTTCCAGCATTTGTCAGAAATTGATTACACCGTCAAAAAAGCTGAAGACACCTGTAAAAAGTTGTGTAGTAGAATCAGCGCGCGACCCTCCCCCCCCCCATACACGATTTTTCAGACTTCTTGAAAAAAATTCGTCAGATGGCATATTTATTTATTTATTTATTAAATACATCGTAGACGATGCACCACTTCAAAAATGAAATACAAACAAGCGATTAAATATGGAACAGGGTGGGAGAGAAAGGCAAGAATGACTTCACATTTGCTCTCACTTTCGAGTCGTTTCCAGACAAATCTGATAGAGTTCTTATATAATTTCGGGAAAATGATAAAGCTCATGGGTTCTAAAAAAGGCCAACATTGTTGGAAATGTGACTTCTGGGAAAGATGCCGGATGCATTCGATGATGATGTAGGTAAATAATGTAAAGGCGATGGTGTTGAGAATTAGAATTTAGAAGGTATGAGTGGATTTTTTACACATTATTGGGAGCTTCGAACATTTTAACATTTTACTTTAACATTTTAACAAAATATTTCACAATGATTCCATGCTGAAAGTTCTTAACGTAATCCTACAGTAATGAAGATCGATCGGTGATTCGCTCCATACTGTAAATTTAAGTTGATGCCTCCTTTACAGAATGGTTCTTAAACGGTGGAAAAAGACCCAGTGGGAACAGGAATATTGACGACTAAAAAGTGTGTACTTACTTTTGGAACACCTTGTATTGTTCGATAAAGCAAAGCAATCGTTGGACAACGTGGAAGTTTTGGAAATTCAGTGCCATGCAAAAGTGGTTCAACTCTTACACGCCATCGCGCAAGTGCGAGGCCATAACATTTGACCGCAACTAGATAATATGGTCGGAAAGCTGGGGAACTAATGTCCTAAAGGGAAGCACCACCTGTTTGATTCCTGCTTTGCGGCAGAGTACGCAGAGTTCGGAGTTGCAGAGTTGTAAAGTTCCGCAGCAATTCTGTCTTTCAGCCCTGGCGGAAACCGTCCTATTTTAGATTTGAAACATTTGGAAAACGCATGTTCTCGCCTTTCGCGTTTTTTAAGGGCCGCATGCATTAACAATCCCTCCAGGGGGAGGGGGAGGGAGGTGGGATCGCAGCTGAAAGGAAAACTTCATATTCTGAAGATGAATGATTTCACGATTTCACGCCTCCACCTAACAGTAAGTACTCACATCGTCACTATGAATATTTTGAACAGAAGCGGGAAGCTGTACAACCCGCATTTTCAAGCATTTGTATGATCCCTTTCCCCGGCGACCGACCGTCTTTTTTCGAAGTTATTTCTCGTCTTCAGATTCAATGAAAACATTTTAAGGTCGTGCTTTTAACTAACCCAACAGTGCTAAGCATGTTGCTAATAAGAACAATATTTTGGAGTCATGAGATTTCGATGAACCACAAAAAGTTGGGGTGTGTCGAATTTCAATATTTCAAAAACTCGTTTGTTCTCATCAGCAATATGCTTAACGCTATTAGGCTAGATAATCATTACAGCCTTGAAATGCTTTCATTGATTCTGAAGAAAGAGAAATAACTTTGAAAAAAAAACGGTCGGTCGCCGGGGATCATCAGGAGATCATACAAAAAGCTGGAAAATGCGGCTTGTACAGCCTCTCGCTTCCATTCAATATGTTCGTAGTGAAGGATGTTGAGAATAGTTATTGGTAAGTAGACAGCGTGAAACAGATATCTGGAGCTTCAGAATATGAAGTTTTTCTTTAAAGCTGCGATCCTCTCCTTGGCGGAGATGTTAGTGCATGCAGCCCTTAATGTTGATTTCGGATTCAGAGTTGCGGATGACCCCAGATGAGTAAATTTTCTAGTCAAGTTTTTTCTCGACATTGTCTCTAAGACGCTTGTAATTGTTTGCATTAGCTTTGGTAAGTTCGATAGAAGCCAAAATCAAAGAAATTTCAGATTTCCTAAAAGTTTGAATAGATTTGTATCTTCATTCAAAATAAACTTGCCGAATCTCCCGCTCGCTCACGTAAATATAGTCCACACTAGACATGCTGTTTGCTGTGTTTGCATCTGTGCCAAACCACCGAGAAGTTTGAAGTTTTCAGCAAAGAAATCGATTCTGTGCTGTTCACACATGACCAAATGCTCTGCAAGCTCTAACACCCAAAAAATATTGAATTTACATTCCTTGCTAAGTGTTTAAGTAAAGGTTAATATTTCTCGGAAACTAGAGCTTGTACAAAACATCTCAATTCAGAGTTTATGGATTCTATATTTAACAGTTCCATTCGACTCAGCTCGGCGAGTCGCATTTTCCAGTATATAAATGTGTCACAGTTTAAGGGATATGGTAGGTATTCGTTAGTTTTCACAAATAAGCTTTTTGTTTGGATGGTTTACTCAGTAGGCTGATACCAGTGACATTCATGCTGTTGGTAGGACTTTGTGTGGATAGTGTAGGAACAGCAAAAATTCACTTCGCACGGATCCGTTTAAAAGTTCGCTTAGAGTAATTATTTGATGGTTGATTAGAAACAACTTTCGAAATGACCTAATTTTAATACTAATATGCGCAAGGCATTTGCAATAGTATATGTGAGCCCGCTCACTGCGCGGGACAAGCGACGAACTCGCAAGTACCTTTTCTATGGAAAAAAAACTGCGAAAGCGTGTACTATCACTCAATACAACCAAACCAAAAGAAAGCAGACTGAAGGGAGAAATTCTAAAAAAATCAATAGCTTCCAATCTTATAAGTGGTAACGCGGTGCGCGCATTTTTCATAATGAGTTATCATCGGCTCCATAAAACGTGTAGAAAAAAAAATTGAAAACTATGGATTTTATCAAAATTTTACCAAAAGCACATGTGCAGCATAAATAAACTGATAGAACGAGGAAAATAAGACGAAATTTCACCGAAGTCCATACTCCTCAAACTTGGGACCAAATTCATGAAAACCCGAGTTATAAGCTCATAACCTGGCGAGGGCGGAAAGAGGCCTGATTTATTTCGATAGCGCTGTAATCATCATATACAGCTATATCACGTGCTATGCTTCAGCATCAGTTGATCTCTTACAGCATGACATCATAACATTCAACTGTTATTCTCTGAGAGAGCGGGAACAACCTTGCAGACATATCCGAGTATGACACTACATCGTTCTCCGACTATATCCTGCACTCTGACATCTGCAGCAAATTTTACATCGTCAACTCATTTGTATGATCGTCTCCACGATTTGTGTATAAGCGGGTAGCGGACTTTCCCTGATTTTAAGGATGAACTTGTTAAGCTTCCACGTCATAGCATTGTTCTCGTATCCTCTCGCTATCAAAGACCGCCACTTGAGTCGGCAAAACCCCGCCTCTACACGAATCGGGGAGCCGATGATAACTCGTTATGGATTTTGCACCTCAAGGCGTTACCACTTATAAGATTGGAAGCTAGTGATTTTTTAGAGAGTGGTAGCACACGCTTTCACCAGTTTTTTCCATAAAAAAGGTACGTGCGAGTTCTTAGTGAGTTATCGTCACTTGTCAGCGCAGTGTGCGGGCTCACATGTACAGTTGTTGCAAATGCCTTGCGCATATTAGTATTAGTATTAGGTCATTTCGAAAGTTGTTTGTAATCAATGCATCAAATAGCCACTCTAAGCGAAATTTCAAACAGATCCGTGCGAAGTAACTTTTTGCTGTTCCTACACTAGTCACGCAAAGTGCCACCAACAGCATGAATGTCAATGGCATCAGCTCACTGAGTAATCTAATAAAACAAAAATCTAATTTGTGAAAACTAACGTATACCTACCGTATCCCGTAGACTGTGACACATTTATGTACTGGAAGATGCGGCTCGCCGAGCTGTCTCGAATGGTACTGTTAAATATAGAATTCATAAATTCTGAATCGAGATAAAGGCATTTCGACGAATTTTGGAGAATTTTTTTCACAGGTTATGAGGGCTATTGTATCGTTGTGTAATGAATTGTTTGCCCCATTTTTTTTTTAATTTTTTTTCCAGCAGGCTGTGCTAAACGTATATATGCATTCGAAAGCTTTTTGCCTGCCTTGCAGATTCATGTGCGTCTCACCCAAATAGCGAAGAACTGAGAAAGACTCTTTGGCATTAGGACAGAAAATTCGAGGAAGCAAGAAATTCATTTTCGACATTGATTTTCTCTCAGAATTTTCTCAAAACTCAAAAAGTGGACTCTTAGGTTTGTACTGTCACATTTTTTTCGTCGCTTTCCTTGTACCGACTTTTCAATGTCATTTTTCAAAGGTCGCAGTGATATTCGTCGTTTCGCGTACCTAAGTGTGTGTCCCCTAAACTTCGAATATTTGGGTAATTAACCTATGAATTCGATGTTGCAGTCACATCTCTTTTATCTTTTCTGGATTGTCCGTCTACAGTCCTTTCACTGCCTTCAGATGCTCAACATCAGCTTTGGAGAAGTATTAAATAGAATAATTCTTAAAAATCTACAAAAGTGATTTTCGGAACTTCCTAGCACTACTGAAACGCTGCAAAAACTTGAATATTTGCTCCTTAATCGCAGCAGATTCTTTCAGCCGTCTTGTACTCATTATAACTTATTTGGAGGGCAACGTGATGTATTAGGTTTTGATAAGTTCTGTCCCATTTTACCCTAATTTCACGCTTACAAGCGCACCTTTTTCGATTTTTCAAATGAGTCGCTCAGCCGCTTCACCGTATTTCGAAAAGTGATCCCTATGCCGTACGATTCTCTCAGGCAATACGCAGCACTGCATTCTTTGGTCGTGAATTCCTCTGACTTGTTTGGTCCCGCGCCTTGTACTGTTAAATTATTTCGTTTTTTCTTCATATTTTGCGCTGGATTGATGAAGTATGCATTCGCATCAGAAAGCTCCCAGTTCCTTCTACTCAATAGGTTTCAGATAGATTGTCAGGCTTGAAAAAAAGCTGAAAGAAGTTGAAACGGAATGAAAGATTGCCACAGCTTAACTGCTCGTAAGAGTTCTAAAAAATTTTGAAAGTTCATTTTGTACCCTAACGGAATTCCTTTCGAGTGTCTCTTCATCGTCAACGTAAGGGTTCTAACAAGAGAAGTTCGCTTAGGCGAAGTGGCGATTTGGAAGGTGATCTATACCAGTGGATAGAGCTTGAAACGCTGATCTCAGATATACCTTCTGTATCTGCGATGCATTGTTCTGAAAAAAGTTATGTGCTTATATAAATCCGAAATTTCGCGCATGTTGAGCCGCAAAATTATGATAAATTTTACACAAAAGTGTGAAAGCTTAAGCAAACCACCTAGTAAGCATTGTAGGTCTAATTTCAGTTCATCCGAACGCTTTCAAGTGTTTTCCGACCATTTTGTTAATCCACAGGTCGTCATTTCCTTTCTAGGTCACACTTCCATTACATATACAAAAAACTCCATAACTCGATCCAGAAAAACGCGTTGCAGGTATTAAAGGTATATTTGAGAACAGCGTTCTACGTTCTATCCAATGGTGTGCATCGCCTTTTGAATCGTCACTTCGACCCAGCAAACTTCCCTTTTAAGAAAGTTCCGAGAGACAACGGTGAACTACAGTTCCAGATTTAGCAAAAGGGGAAATTTGTATGCACAAAATCATCAAATTTCTTGCACGAGATTAGCGAGACGACGAATGCCGCGGAGGAAACGCTTTGTTCCACCGAGTTTTAAAAAATGCATTAAGCAGTTTGTAGTAGAACGCGTTGAGTCGTTGACGATTTATTAGAAAAACACAAGAGTTCCCCCTCTGCCTATCGGCGTACATGCCGAGGGTTCACTAGAAATAGCTCCGGAACAACACACAAAATATATCAAAGTGCGGCGGGTACGCCGCAACCACAGAGACCATATCGACCTAGCCTATAGTGAGCGAGCAAGTTCCAATATAAGGAACGGCTCTACAACACCTCCCTCCTAAGATGAACAACGGTACATCTCACAAAAAGGATCTACTTGCAGACGTTCTGGTGGGCGACGATGGCGACTTGGTCTGGTTGATGACGTAGTTGAAGTTGCATGGCGTTCAGCGATGTCCATGCCATTGTCCAATCGGTCTTCTTCGGAACGCATGGTGTGTGATGAGTCACGACGGCGATCCATACTTGATCCACTACGCATCTGGTTCGCATGTCGTCTCCATAACTGGTTTTCTTCCGTAAGCACATCGTATACGGCTTTTCCGTAGCGTTTCTTCACACGCGCTGGAATCCATTTTTCACATCCAGAGCGAAAATCACGTACCCACACGTCTTCTTGTGGTTGGTACGCTTTCTTCCGTGCTCCATGATGACTGTTAAACTGCTTTTCCGTGGTTTCATTGGCCAACTTTCCTTCTTCTTTGGAATCTTTATCTAACAGCGACAGCGGTGTCCTTATCTGACGTCCCAGCAACAGTTCGGCCGGCGAAAGTTGTCCCGGGGTAGACGTCGAAGGCGTTCTTCGATAACATTGCAAAAATTCTGCTAGCTTCTGTGCCGTCCCTCCCTCCTTGATTTTCTGAAACGTTCTCTTGAAGATATCCACAAACCTTTCAGCTTGACCATTCGATTGTGGATGGAACGGAGGGGAGCGCATATGCTTGATTCCTTGCTCTTCACAGAAATCTTGGAATTCCTTTGCCGTAAACTGTGTTCCATTATCCGACACGATTACTCGCGGATTTCCGAATCTTGCGAAGAGTAGTCTGAGTTCCTTTAAAGTTGCAGCAGTCGACGATGACGACATTTCCAGCACTTCCGGCCATTTGGAGTACGCATCGACTACGACAAGATACATCTTTCCATTTAGTGGTCCTGCATAGTCAATGTGGATTCGGTTCCATGGTTTTTCTTCCATTTTCCATGAATGCAGTACAGTCTTCACTGGCATCTTGGCTGCTTCTTGACATTCCCTACAGCGGCGCACTGAGTCTTCGATGTCTTTGTTGATGCCCATCCAGTATGCGAATCCTCTCGCGAGCATCTTCATCCTTGTCATTCCAGGGTGTCCCTCGTGTAACTGCTTCAAAACCTCTTGTCGCAGCGAGACTGGAATAACTATTCTGTGGCCAAAGTACAAACATCCATTTTGCACTGATAAACTCTCGCCCAATGCTCTCCAATTTTGGACTTCTTCTTTCGGCTTGGACGGCCATGCTCCTGACTGCAGCATTTGTATGACCTGTGCAATGGTTTCGTCCTTATGGGATTCCTCTTCAGTCTTACTCCTGGTCACTGGTAGCGCTCGTACAGCGGCAGCTTGAACGGCTTGCACATCTTCTTCTATCTTCGCTATCACGACGTCCTCGGTTTGGAATGGCCGTGGAGGGATCAATCGAGACAATGCATCGGCTTGTCCAAATTCGGTCGTCTTCTGGTACTCCAAATCGAAATCGTATGCGAGAAGAATAAGTTTCCATCGTTGCAATCTGTTCGCTGTGTACACAGGTACCATCTTCTTCGGTCCAAAAATGTGCAGCAGCGGCTTGTGGTCGGTGAGCAGCCTGAATCGACGTCCGTATATATATCGATGGAACTTACGTACTGCGAAAACCAGTGCAAGTCCTTCTTTTTCAATTTGTCCATAATTCTTCTCGGCGGATGTGAGGCTCCGGCTTGCATGACAAATCGCCTTTTCCGATTCATCCGGCATCTTGTGTAAGATCACAGCTCCAATTCCGTAATCCGATGCGTCGGCAGCTACCACTATCTGCAACTTAGGGTCGAAATGTGTAAGGAGTAGATCCGAGGCCAAAACTTCCTTAGCACGCTCGAATGCGTGTTGGCATTCCTTTGTCCACTCGAACCTTGCTTCCTTCTTGAGCAGTGCGTCCAAGGGTGCACGGAGCTGGCGCATCTCTGCTACGAATAATCCGTAGTAGTTGATCATGCCGAGGAAGGAACGAACATCTGCTATGTTCTTCGGGGCTGGCATTTGTTGGATGACCTCAATTTTCTTCGGATCCGGCCGGCGTCCGTTCTTGTCGATAATGCAGCCTAAGTAGCAAATTTCTGGCATCAGAAAGTTGCATTTTTCCAACCTGACATGGAATCCGTAGTCCTTGGTCCGCTTGAAAAGAGCTTCCAAATTTTGGCGATGCTCTTCGTAACCTCTTCCCGTGATGATGATGTCATCGAGATAAGCGGCTACTCCATCAAGTCCGCTTATCATAGAATCCATAACCTGTTGGAATATGCCTGGCGCGGATTTTACTCCAAAAGGTAGGCGATTGTAGCGATACAATCCCTTGTGCGTATTGATGGTTAGCATCTCTTTCGATGCTTCTTCAACTTCCACCTGTAGATAAGCTTCGGCCAGGTCGAGTTGTGTGAAGAGCTGGCCTCCGTTTAGTTTTGCGAACACCTCCTCCGCCGTGGGCAATGGGTGCTGATGCAGCTGCAAAGCATCATTCAATCCTGTCGAGAAGTCGGCACATAGACGAATTTTGCCATTTTTCTTCTTGACGGCGACCACTGGCGCGGCCCACTCTGAGTGTTCGACCGGAGAAATGACTCCTTCGGCTACCAAGCGATCGATTTCGGCTTCCAGTTCCGGTGCTGACGCGTAAGGCACCGGTCGCTTCTTCTTGAAGACCGGAACAGCATCGCTCTTCAAGACTAACTTTGCCTTACTCTTCGTGCACTTTCCCAGGTCGCTGTTGAAGACTTCACCATACTTCTTCTTCAAGTCGGCAACCACTTTGGCTCGGAACTTCTCTTCGCTAGTCACCTTTCTGCAATGGTAGTTGTCCTTCAGCTTTTTGTATGCCGGCAGCTGGATGCACCATTCCAGTCCCAACAGATTCGAGCCTTCGGTGACGTAGCATGTGCCATTTCCACGAACCATCTTCCCTGTAACTCGATCTCTGACGGAAAAGTCGGTCGAGAATTTACCGTGTATCTGCATTGGCGTTCCGTCTGCGGTTTTCACAGGCATCATACAGGGTTCCAGAGTAGGCGATCCTATCTTCTTCCAAGCTCTACGCGATATCAAGGTTATGTCTGCACCCGTATCCAGCTGGAGCTTGAGAGAGCATCCTTTGATTACGACGTCGAGATAAGTCCGCGCACTCTCGGCGTCGAAAGCGACCACATTCTTGCACTGTCCTTTGCGACCAAAGCGTTTTGCACCTGTCCTCCGTCGCTTCGAAGAGTGCTGCCAGATTGAGGGCACTCTCTTCTGAAATGTGGTCCTCCGCATATGAAGCAATTCACCTTTTTCTTCCATACAGCATGGATGTCGCGCGTTCCTTCCATGTCTGTATTGTCCATTTTCAGGGCAGTGAAGTTTTCACAGTCCGTGACTAAGTCCTCTATTGTCAATGGTGCTTCTTCCGTGTGAGCGTCCAGTCGCCGAATCATCCGAAGGCGAAGTTCCCTAAGTGAGGGATCTTGAAGTCCTGCTACAAACTGCAGTGTCTTCATCGCCGTGTAATCAAGCTCCTTGAGGCGTGCATCCTCGTCCATCCGTTTGATAGTATTGGCGTAGTCGCGAAACGGTACGTACGCTGGCGTAAGCGGAGGGCACGTTATCCTTAGGCACTCATACCGTCTCCTGATGAGCGTCTTCTTGGAGGCGAACAGCTTCTGGAGATTTGCGACGGTGGTGTCGAAGTCCAAGTCGTTTGGTTGCGCAGGCAGGATCTCATCGGCATACTTTCGGTATGCTTCTTCATCCAGCTTCATAAGGATCAAATCGCGCTTCTTCTGATCCGAAAGTTGGGAGTCTCGAATGACCGGTCCGTACCTGCCATACCAGTAAGCAAAGGTGTTACCTGTATCTTCGTCTGAGACGAATCTTTGCACGTCTTTGCTCAGCTGATCGTACTGATCCTTGCTGACGTCCTGGACGGCTACCCTTTGGCTGCTGGTCAAAGCAGCGACCAACGCCTTCATTTGATCCTGTTGTGCTTGCAATTGCACTTGCATTTGCTCCTGTTGTGCCTGCGACTGCATTTGCATTTGCTCCTGCAGAGCTTGCGTCTGCATTTGCATCTGCTCTTGTTGAGCTTTCCATTGTGCTTGCATATGCTCCTGTTGAGCTTGTAGTCGGGCCTGCATCTGTTCCTGTTGAAGCTGCATATGCAGCTTCATCTCCTCCTGTTGGAGCCGCATCTGGTCGACCATGACCGATAGGACCCTTTCCAGAGACTCGCCATGCCGCTCTTCACTGGCTTTCGGCATGGTAGACCTCTCTGGTGTCGACGAAGTCTTCTGCTAAATCGATAAGCTTCTCAGCAAAGCTTACTTGTCTGGCTGTCCTCGACCACTGACAGCTTCTTCCTCGATTCGAGCTGCAGCGCTTCTTCTCCTTGGACGATGGAGGCTTCCGTCCTTGTCGATCGAGCTTCTTCTGGTCCTTGTCGATCGAGCTTCTTCTGGTCCTTGTCGGTCGAGCTTCTTCTGGTCCTTGGTCGGTGGAGGCTTCTTGTCCTTGATCCTGATCGCCAGTTGTAGTAGAACGCGTTGAGTCGTTGACGATTTATTAGAAAAACACAAGAGTTCCCCCTCTGCCTATCGACGTACATGCCGAGGGTTCACTAGAAATAGCTCCGGAACAACACACAAAATATATCAAAGTGCGGCGGGTACGCCGCAACCACAGAGACCATATCGACCTAGCTTATAGTGAGCGAGCAAGTTCCAATATAAGGGACGGCTCTACAACACAGTTGGTGAAGAAAAAGGAGGGCATAAACGGTGTTATTACTTTTATAAGTGATTAAACTGTTGTTTAGTTTATTGTCGCGTTTTTTCGAGTGAATTTTGTCGGTGGAAAATGAGAAAAATTGGAAAAAAAGATGTCGAAAATGTTTTTGCCTCTTCCTACTGAGAGCTTTTTGATGCGTATGCATAGTTTATCAAATACAGCGCAAACTATAGAGAAAAAACGAAGTCAAAAAATGGAATAGAACTTACTACACAACCTTGTAGTTTATTTTGAAAAGATGATCAGCTCTTCTAATGATATACGCATTTTGTCGCAAATCAATTGCTCTTCGAAGGCTGCTTCCGGATTCAAAATATATTCATTTCGAAGCAAGTCATGGCGCTGCGTTCGCGGACTTTCGCCAAATTCCCGAAATTCCGCGATATTCGCTGAAATTTTGCACATTTTGAGTGTGTTGTAGGTAACTTTGCACCGAACAGACAATGGTACCGTTTTAAATTTGATGAATTTTGCGAAGTCTAGCACAAGGAATAAAGAGTGAAATCTTACCAAAAACTTATGTGTGCATCAAAAGCGTGTTCTATTCTTCTACCGAATCAGGCCTTCTCAAGTTAACAAAATTTTATGATACATGATGAGCATGATTATACAGGGTCTCAAAAGTAAATACACACTTTTTGATTCTTAGTAACTCCCTTCTAACAAAGTCTTCAGTCTAGCTCCAAGTAACATTCAACAGAGTAGGCTTCAACTTAGATTTGCAGCAGATATGGAGCAATTACTGTGGGATTACGGTAGAAATTGTCAGCATACAGTTATTATAAAACCAGTGCGTCACCTCTGCTTCGCAGAGGTTCGCACTGGCTCTACTATCTATGTGCCTTACTCATTCTCGTAAAATCGTGGCACTGGAACTCACCGCGCTATGCCGACTACCACGAATAAAATGTAAACAACCACTCATTTAGAAAGTCTTTTTACGTGAGATCGGTGATTTCGAGTGGATGAAACTTTTCGCAGGAAGACAAACGCAAATTTGAATAGGTTTTTGGATTTGTCACGGCTTGGTAGTCGCCATAAAGGTAATGATAACCGTGAGCTACATCTCTTTGCGGAAATCTTCTCAAACGCTTGGCTAGAACCTTGGCAAGTTGACCATTTACACAACCACTTCATTTTGGCGCCGTTTTCGTTATGTAGTAAACTTTCGACCACTTTTCTGGCTAAACTCCATCGCTTGCACATTTGCTTACCAAACTCATCCACGAATCTGCAAAAAGTGGTGATACGGACCGAATTTTGCGGTACAGAAGCCAGGTGGACCCGTTTGGCGCGCAATTTTCAACGGATCCACTCGACGGATTTGCTCGCGCTTTTGTATATTGGACTTTCATGCTGCTAGCATGCGCCGTGCAAAATTTGGGCTCAGGGGATTGGCTGGAACATGTTCTACGAATTTCGTAACGGACAGACACACACACAAAAAGACGTAAACAACCCTTAGCCCGTTATTATAAGTCATGATAGACCGTTTTACAAAAACTTTCCAGAAATTCTGAAAAGTTGTTTTGTGTTCAAAGAGTGTTTTAGACATGCTGATTTCATCGACATTGAACGACTTCTTACAAGTTTTATACAAGTTTTTAAAGAGTTTTAAGTAGTTTTTTAATCACATTTTTCATACTATTAGGTTGTCCCGAAAGTTTTGTCGGTTTCTTTTATCGCTCACTAAAACCCACAGAACACCAATCCATTGATGATCTAGGCATCATTTGATTCATATTTTTATCCTCTTTCTTACAGCTATATTTGCTCTCTGATCTACTCTGTCTTTGCGATGTTATCGTCACGGCTTTTCGAGCAGCTTTACAGTATTGTCAAACCCTTCTTGAATTTTGAAAATTTTTATTTTGATATTTTCAAAAAGCGCTGGTAACTTTTATGTGAAACGCTACATCGTGTATATTTTGGATTAGATGAAGCGCGTTTAACAAGTCCGTAAAAATAATTTATTTAAGAAAAACCAAGGCATTTTGATTACGTTTAACACGTAAAAGTACCGAAAACTCCAAAAAGTGATTTTTCAAAACAGATCAAACTTGGGTAGGTTGCTTAAATAATGTTGAATAACAAATAAGTACCAATCGAAAAGATTCTAAAAGCTTCCATGTTTTTGCTGCAGTTGCGTGTTTCATGACTTTGTCAAAAATCGAGACCTTGGAAGAAATGATTTTTTAAAGCTAACAGATTAGGAAAATCTAAAAACATGATCATGCAGTCCGAGAATTGCTTTATCTGTTCCAAACTTAAACGTTTCCGAAACTTTGAAATGAAATTTGTGAAAATTAGCCAAACTTTGAGCAAATAAAAATGACAAGTGAAAAAATTTTCCAATTATCAGAAAAAGAATGCAGGATTATGGCTAGAGAATGTAACCATAAGAAAGAGAAGGAAAAGCTGCATCGATGCATGTTGATACTCATTTAGGTCTTTATTGTGCGTGGCTTTATAGCGATTTGAAATAACCGACGGGACAACCTAAATTATAGAAATACGTTACTGCGGTTTACTTGTTTTTATCACATTTTTAAAAAAGTACCGGAAAAAACATTACTGCAGTTTACCCTGGCATAACTTATAAAAAAGTTTTACGGTGATTGCAGACTTGATATTCATAAGCAACTCGATTTAGCGTAAATATAAATTTTTCAACTCTTTGAATATCTATTAAGGAAGCAAAATGTAAACATTAATGGCTCAAAGCCCTCTTCAAAATTCCTGCCAATCTTAAACCCACAAAAAAAGTTGTTTATTCTATACTGTAAATCTAAGAGCCTACTCCACTGAATCATGCTTGAAGCCACGCAAAAAACTTTGCGGGAAGAGAGACTTTACCGATCGGAATGTGTGTATTACTTTTGCGGCACCTTATATATAAACTTACTATGCGACAATTTAGTTGACTCCTCTTTTTCTTCTTGTCAGGGTCTGAATAGTGACGTTTTAGCTTTGAAGGAGGCAAGCGCTCTCTAATTGAGTGAACCGCTGGTGCAAACGAGGGAGAAGTGTGAAACTCGAAAATGGTGAAGGCAAATTTGTTTCTCACGTGTCCATTTCACCCTTGCACCGCCGTCGATCCCATCGTTTCATAGCATAATGAAGAGTTCTTGTAGCATGTTCTATTCCACGAAAAGATATAACAAAGAGTAGAGTTCTAACGATAACTATTCGCAAATCGTCGATGGGAAAAAAACTAGTTTACAATAGCGCTTCTATTCCACAATAATTCGTCTGGATAAGAGAAGCATCATGTTGCTCAAAAATTGTTGCTGTTTTTTCTTTGCGGAAGTCATGTGCAGAATTGAAATGTTCATCAATTCTGCATATCCTACCAAAGAATAGTATCAAAAATGGTAAGAAAATGTTCAGTGACAGTTTCTGGCATATATTTTACATGGATTGAAAAGAAAGATTCTATTCTGTGGGTTTATGGACATGAACTTGCAACATTACAATTCACCGACAAGCCTGCAAAACTAGCGCAAAATGCTAAATAACAAACACTTCACTGTTGCCGTGCTGGATATCTTAAAATATTCTATGTTCTTTGCATGTTCTCTCCAATATTTTACAAAGTTAAGAGTTCAGCCTGGGCGTTTAGTATCGAGGCACAAGCTACACAACAGCGAGGCAGTAACAATGAAAGCATGTACTTATCTGCAAAACCATTGTTTTGAAATACTCTACGGTTGTCTCCTATAAACAATAATCTCTCACTCTCAATTTTTTATTCACATCTTTACATCTAATCTTAAAAATCATGACACATACGCGTTTTTAAAACAGTTTTCACCCATTGGCCGTTTGAAAATGCAAAGGCCCTGGAATAACTGCTTTCTCTTTACAAGTAACGGTTCCTGCATACCGAAAAAACTATATCCTGCTTGAGCGGCATTGACAGCATCACCAGAGCAGCAAAGTCAGCATTACTGATACTGATAAAGAAGCCATGTATAAGAAAAATTTCAGCAAATTTGGTAGCACAATACAATTGTCCCTCATCATATACGTAGCAAAGAAGGCCATGCACATTTACAGCATCAAATCCGTCAATGTTTAGTCTTTAACTGCATGCAGATTTTTTTGTCAACCAGAAACAGATGAAACTGATTTAATGGTTGGAAACAGCACCCGTGGTGGAAATTAACGAGCTGATTTTGTTTTCACTTCGGCGTACAAGAAGGCTGCGCGCTGCTTTGCCCATAAGAAGCTAGTTATTTCTAATCAAGGGCAACCACTATGTTAAAACAATCCAATTTTTTCTTGTTCTTCCACCAGTTTTGATCTTTCCTACTCAAAAACCGTCACAACACTGAATGCAAATTGTACCAAGCAGATCTCTTTTGTACTATGACAAAATTCGTTGGAAATGCTAAATAAAATTTTAGGTTGGTGCAAAGTTTGTCAGCTTTTCGAACCCACCCGCAGTACTTTAGAACAAAGACAAAGGATTACCTAGAATACATAGTACCATGCAAAACTTCTTTCTCTTTTCAGCAGCTACATATGCTAGAGCACTATTCCTAGGGCAATCGCTAGATAGTCGTCGAAGCTCGCGATCCTTCATTTCTGACATATCTTGATTTTGCTGATTTCAAAAATTTTTACTTGAGAATTGGGGGGGGGGAGCTTTAATTGCCAGCAGACAAGGCAAACCTTTTGCCAATTAAGAAACTCCTTCTTTTTTTCGACTTTTTTTATCGTTTTCCTGGAAACTTTTTAAAAGTTTTAAGTTTTGGGAAAATCGCCAGTATTGCACCAAACGCTGCAAAATTTTCAAAAAACTGAGGCTTTGAAGCGTATATCGTAACAACTAGGCTTACGAAATAAAAACGATCAATTTTGTTTTCAAAATGTACTAGCTGGCTTACCCGGCTCCGCTCGGTCCTGTCAAGAGACTATGACAAAGGTCCCATCCCTATCCTTTACAGCCTTTCTCTGTGCCCACTTCTACATGTCAATTCCCTATTCCCGCTATGTTAGAATCAGCACGCCCACTTACCCCTCTGCCAAGTCGCAGTCCCGTAGCTTAAAAACTTTGCAAAAAAAAATCAATGAAATGAATAGAAGTAACGGATAATTCTAAAAACTAATAATTGTATTCGTAATCGGCATGCTCGATTATCGTCCTGTGCCAACTGACAGCCCATAGCTTAAACTTTGCAAAATTCGATAAAATCGATAAAAGTAATGGATAATTCCAGAAACTATTAGGCTGGAAACTAAGTTTTGCAACTGGTCTCATAACTTCAATCTCTTTGGATATGGCGCACTCAAACTTTGGCACGATGTAGAAGGCATTGTGAGCTACAAGTGAGCACAAATTGTCTAAATTTTGAACACGAAATAGTAAAGTTTCATGCGTTTTTCGATAACTAGTGAAATTTGAGAATTTTTGGGGTTTCAAGCTAAAATGAAGCCTTTGGCAGCCTAGACCATGCGCAGTAATCCGGATTCGTCTATAAATTATTGCTGAAGGTTGACTCCTTCGGCCTAGTAAGAAAGAAACATTATTTAAGGGCATGTCGAGATTTGGCGTCCTCATAAAGTCGAACGAGTCGATGTACGCAAGAGCTGCTGGGGACAACCGTCAATGACTAAAGGGCCCGAAGCTCAAATTCCGCCGAAACTTTGCATAGTAAGGATATTTAACCTGCCAAACGCGAATATCACATTTATTTGTTGAATCAACGCCTTTTTCCTTGTTTAGGGTGAGACCCCATATCGTACACCTACAGTAATCCTACAAAAAAGCCCTTATCACGCAATTTCATCATCGTTTTCGTGATCACCTTGTCGGATAACACCCCTACGCCAAGTTTCAGCTAAATCCGTCAAACTTTGAATTTCTCCCCTTGATACCATGCACCTACCGTAACCCTCACTGCGACGTCAGAATTTGGTAGGGCAGCAGCTGCGCTTGTAGCTTACATAATAACCAACGCAATGGCAAAATTTGAGTGCGCCACGTTGAATGAGAGGGAAGTTATGAGACCAGTTGCAAAACTTAGTTTCCAACCTAATATTAGGTTGGTGCAAAAGTAGTGCGCGTTTTTCTAGCCCTTGTTTCAAGATAGCTTATCTCCATCTTTTTCCTATGAAACTTACCCAGCATATTGTCAAGAAGCTTTTTTCTGCTCTACTCAACGGTGGTTGAGAGAAGCTTCTAGCCTCAATCGTTAAAAAGTCATTGAGCTTCGTACAGAAGCACGCAAAACCAGAAGTTCATTGCACTTTTGGGCCAGAATTCAAACGCGAGTAAAAGCATTCTTTTGAAAAATTAGCTACTGTATACAGTGAAAATTTTCTACGTTATTCTCTCTTTACTGTTTACCTAGAAATTACTTAGACTGAGATCTCGGCGCCTCAACATGAGTGATGGTTTTGGCCATTCTGTGGCCCATAGATTTCTTTTAAAGAGGGCAATCGCCAAAGTTCTGCTCATTTCCGTAAGCGTAAGAGTGGACCTCCTATTGACAGTTCCTGCAGAAATGTGGTAGCTGTTCAGTACACAGAAAATCAAAAATCTCCATATTTTGGATTTTGAGGGCTACGAAAAAATGTCGAAAAAAGCGGACAATTTTGAATATTATTTTTCCCTTTTCGCAAATAATCTTTATTTGAGCCCTTTTGTACTTTTTTTGTACTACTGGCTTGCGGCTACAAGACATCAACTTATCATTTATATCGACAAATCTTGAAGAAAGTTATGATCAGTTAAATACGAGGTTTCCGAAAAAAAATTTTTTTGCTTATCAATACATATTTTTACACCGATTTGCGGTAATAATATAAGCTAATGTGCGCTGTATAGAGAAAGGTTTGGTGCCTCTGATGAACTTTGCCGCACTGAAAAATATTGATTTTTTAAAAAGTTATGGCACGTCAAAGTGAGAACTCGCAAAACGCGTATTACTTTTGCACCAACCTAATAATATTGTATTCGTGATCAGCACGCTCACATACCCCCTGTGCCAACTCCCAGCCCGTACCCCCCCCCCCCCCGAGAATGGGTCGTGAAATTTTTGAAACTTACCTATATGGGTTGTAAAAATGTGCAAACGACTTGTTTGCACTTGAAAATAATTAAAATCATTTTTAAAATTTTTTAAAAATTCATTTTAGCCTTATAAAAAATTTTTTTTCGGGGGCGTGGCTGACGCCACGCCCCCTTTTTTCAGACTTTAGGGGTCGGGGACCCGCAAAAATTTTGAGAAGCACCCCAAAAAATTTTTCGGAGTGCGTGGCTAACGCCACGCACCTTCTTTAGAAAAAAATTTTTTTCGCGCCCCCCCCCCCCCGAAAAAAATTTCTCGGACCGCCACTGATACATACATAAAGACATTCAACTTCATATATAAGATGAGGAATTTGAAGCTTAGATTTCGTCTGTGGGCACTCATAGAACTAAAAATCCTGCATTTTTCTTCGCAAATTTCGTATCGCGCCAACAAAAAAACGACTACTAAAAAGAGGAGAAAAATTTTCACTGGATTTTGATTTTTACCTTTAATGTTTACCATTTCATGTTTTTACGCGGTTAGAGTAAACCGAACATCAAATTTGATCACTTCAAAATATAAATTAAAAAATTCTGAAAATACAAGCTGCAAAGCTGCCAAAATGCATCTATCGCGAAACATTTGCCCTATCAGCCGTCATTAAAGCACTATCAAAAGCACAGAACAAAAATTCTGAAAGTTAAGGAACATGAACAATGTGAAAACGGTTAAAATGTCCAGCGATTATCACATCACTTTATCAACGGATTACATTGAGAGTACGGCAGCTGAAAAGAGGAAAAAATGTTGCAGCGGATACTAAGTGAGCTGTTTGTTTATATTTACTGTGCGAAATTTGCCATTTTTGAAAACTGCCCAAAATGTATATTTTGTGTGCAAGAGTCACTGTAAACTTTAAAAGCTTTCGATATAATGTGTTTGAAGTCGTTACCTTGTTTTTCTTCAACTTCTTTGTGAGTAAGTGAACATCATAACACGGTTAAGCTTTGGACTGGCCTTGACGAAAATAGGAAAAATTTCATAAGAAAAAAGAAATAAAGGAAGACTCTGATTGAATTCGAAAGCCAAGTGGACATGACTCAAATTTCTTGATTGCTGCTTATTGTGTTGTCTCAAAAATTTGTTTTTCTCCTCATCCAAACATCAGCAGAGCGGCGTATTGACCGCTAAACCGTGTTCGATGCAGCTTTTCTTAAGTTTGCTGCTCAAGCTACCAAAAAATTTATATTTTATTTCAATTCAGGAACTTGC
Organism: Cylicocyclus nassatus; assembly: GCA_958299035.1. NCBI lineage: Eukaryota > Metazoa > Nematoda > Chromadorea > Rhabditida > Strongylidae > Cylicocyclus > Cylicocyclus nassatus. Next base: position 12,292,044 of record CATQJL010000223.1, read on the forward strand.
AATGCTCTAAAAAACTGCTCAAATTCGTAAACTCCAAAGTCTAGGGGTTCTTATTGTTAGTATTTGGCACGACCACACACAACGCAGTCGCATAAGAGAAACCCACCCACGGATAATAGCCGGGGCAGGCGGGCACTGGAAAAATAATTCGCTGATTTCTTGCGATGCACTTGCAGAAATTTGAAGAACGTTGGCCAACTTTTGGATGAACGCTCGAAGAACATTCGCGGCTTTTCATAGACTAGTGACGGCACAGTGGCCACATCGTGGACTTTCCGCTGGAATATGCAAAGTTTTCGGGGGCCATAGATCCTTTGTGAAGGACCGCACAGCCCGTAGGTACCTTCCTTAAGAGAAAGTACCCTAAACTCGGATAATTAAACCATCGATAACACCTCTGCCACATAGAGTCTCATCTTTGCTCGGCGTACGATCGAAACTGCTTGAAAAGAGTCCGAGAGCCTGCTGAAATTTCGACCAGCGCTCGCTGAAAGGCATTATTTGACGGGCGCTAGCAAAAAATTTCGTTTTGCTGCCCGCTGGCAGAACACGGAAGTGCCGCTCGCTGAAGGTTTCGTCACGCCCCAAAATTTTGCTGACGCTTGCAGAAAAGCGCGAGTTTGCGGACCGCCTGCTCCCGGAATTTATCTGAGCGAAATTTACCCTATAAAATCTGGAATGGTTGTACTTACGAAATATGCAACATTTATTTGCGAGTTGTTCTGTTTGCCTACTATAGAACAATCTTCAAAGGAAGTTAAGGAAGACAAACCGCGTGAATACAGTTTAGAATCTGCCTTTTCTAATCTACGTGGTCTTATGACATTTTAAGAAAGACACTAATTTTGCTCCATTAATAGGTTTCAAACAGTCACGACACAACTTCCTATGCCCTTCACTATTAGGAAAATTTCTTAGTGGCCAAGTAGCCATCATGTGCTGCTTTTTTGTATAAGCTAAAAAGCAAGATTTTGTTTCCCTCTAAATGTCTTCAATAATTAGCTATAAATACTAATGATATTAGCGTCAACTAGCCGCGGAGGTTGGCGCTTGCTCTAGCACTTGATTCGAACAAAAGTTTTCTAAACGAGTCGCTAAAAATTTGCATTCATTTGGAATCAGACTACTTGAATAAAAATGTAATAAACCTAGAGATTTCATAAACGCTTCATAGGAAGCCGATGAGAAAAATCACTTCTAAGATTGAAAGTATTGTATTGTTGTTTTCATGACTTGATCACGTTGTCAAACAATTCCCCCAGAAAGTATGTTTCTTCGTGGCATATTTAATCCATTTTTGCATTTTACACACTTTTGCATAGGGATTATAAGCATCTAGGACAAAAAAGCAAAGGGTTGTCCAAAAGTTCATCCCATTTTTTGAGCCATCCGCAATTCCCGCAGATTGAAAATAAGCGAAAGCTTCGTGTGTATTGGCGCAGAACTTCTTTCTTTTTTAAAATATGCATTTGTTGAGATTGCTTACGTATGCTTCCGATTCCTTGCTCTCATCTTGTCCTGTTTTAGACAAATTTCACAAAAATCCATGCTCTCGAGGAATCATCAACATTCAGTGGATAGAGCAAAATTTTTGCATTTGAACGAATTTTTGTCATCAGCCAGCCCATGTGATCCAACCGGAAATTATTTTTTGAGCAACCAATTTTCAGGTTCTGTCCGTTTAAAGATCGTAATAGAACAACAGGCAATTTAGACGCTATTAAATGCAAATGACGACGACGTCTCTTGACGCTATTCACTTGCAAATGTGCTGCGAACTTTTGGAATTAAAAACGTGCTTTCGTGCCATGAAAGACTTAGTTTCTGAGAAATAGTAAATTTCATTACATGAGCTCAAAGATAGAGGGAAAGATACTTACTACTTATTCTTGATATTTCTCAAACTAGCTTCTGTAACAGCTTAAAATTGCTTGTTTGAGAGTTAAAAATTTCACTTTTTTCAAAGCAAAAGTTTGGCTGATGTGTACACAAATATCTATTGTGAATGATCAAGCGCAAACGATTTGTCGAGAAACTCGACCGATTATTTCTATATTTTCCCTACGTTTCTGATTGATTGATTTTTGACTTTTTTCGAAAACTGAGTGCGCGGCAAGCTCTTTCTTTGTACGGCTGCAGCTCCGCCAAGAATCAAGTAAAAAGGGGGGAAGGGCGCCGCAGCTGGCGACCTCCTCCTCGTTCATGACTTAAGCGTCATTTGGTTAACATTACTTTATCTCATTTGGTGGTGCCTTATATTTACTTACACTCTTGGTGCCTTTACTTGCTTATAGTTCAGGTATACAAAAACATATCAAGTATTTTATCCCTAATGTTGCCATAATCAGAATCTCATATTAAGTTGATATTATATTTTGCGTGCAATATCGTTTGTTTGAAATTTATAATTGTTACTAAAGGTTTAATTACCCACTCAGACAATTATTGCGAGCACCCGCGGCGCCTAACGGTGTTCTTCGGCGGTGCGCGGGCCTTGCACTGACCATCCGCGGCCCTAAATTTATTTTCTTGGCGACCGCGGCCCAATGTTATCATTACGGAAAGGCCGCGGGCCTCAAATATTTTATCGGAACACCCGCGGCAAAGGAAAAACCACACGGGCGAGCCTCGGGCCTTACAGTACTCCCTGCAGATGTAGTTTTCGGATAAGCCCCGGCCCGCTAGGCCACGGCCCAAGAGAACGACTCTGGCGAGCCACTAGCCTTGCTGAATGCCGCAATTTCTACACGCTGTAAGAGAAAACGTAACTTGTGTTAGATACGGCGCGGTAATAGAGCTACCCTCCACATTTGGGCGCAAGGACAAGACGAATTCTGGTCGTCGAAAGTCTCTTGGATGACCCGCCCTGGAGCTAGTTATAGGGCCATAGCGCCGATGGGAAAGGGTGTGATCGTCACCCCGTATTTTTGTGTAGATTGCTTCCCTCATGATAGACCGGAAGTGAAAATGGTTTCTCAAATTTTTCGTAATTCGCACACCGGGTGCGCAGGGCATTTATCGGGCGTTTGTCGGGCAACCCGCTGGTATTATTCGAGCGCTTATCGGGTCACCCGCGGGCACTGTCGGGCGCTTATTGGGCACTTAACGATGCGCCCTCGGGATGGGCGTGGCGTCGCCCGTTGGGTGGTCGGCGGGTGCTCGCCATAATTTTCTGAGCAAGTTTGAGGTATCTCCTCGTGCACAAGTCCGTAACTCTAAAGACCCGCGTGGCAGTTGATACTTGGTGACATCGTTAACTGGTATTTGACGTGGATTATACAGGGTGTCCGTAAAGTATGTATACACTAGATCGTTAATATCTCTTTTCCCAAAAAGTCTTTTGCCTTGCTTCAGGTACCATTTTGTAGAGCTGGCTTTAGCTTAGATTTACAGTATGGAGCGAATCTTTCTTCATTACTGTAGGATTACGGTGGAAACTTCAAGGAGGGTTTTGAGCCATGAAAGGCCATATTTTGCCTCAGAAATGAAATAAAACAGCCTGGAAACTTTTACACTAGGCCAATTAGAGCTGCTGATTATAACTGCAACGTTTCCAATAATTACGATGATTCATTGAAGAGTTAAGCCAGGTAAGAGGTAGCGGCCATTCTTTCAATATTCCTAAAAAGTGCGACTACACCGTTTAGAAGGCTTCGCAATCTTGTGAATAGTTGAGTATTGAACTCAGCGTCCATAAAAACCCTATTACACACGTTTTCACATTTTTTAAGAAATTTTGAAACGACAACTTTTTCCACATTGATACCATATCTTTCAAGTTTCTACCGTAATCCTACAGTAATAAAGAGAGATGGGCGATTTGTTCTATACTGTAAATCTAAGTTGAAGCCAGCTCTACAAAATGGTTCCCAAGGCAAGGCAAAAGACTTCTTGGGAAAAGAGATATTAACGATCAAACAGTGTATACATACTTTACGGACACCCTGTATACTGACTATATAACTCGTCTACATTTATTACACGATTTTCAAGCAGTCATTTTGGACGGATTTTATTCTTGCTCAACTCTTCTGTTTTTAGATTTATTTTGTTTTCCCAGTCAAATTTCGAGTAGATTAAGTTTGGTACGAGTCTCTGAGCTATAACATTGAGAATAACATGAGCAAAATGTTGAAACCTAATCGAATATAGATCTAATCAATCTTAGTTTCTTACCCTCTTTACATTTGATAAGACTCAATGGCGTATTGCGTGTGTTAAACCAAGGATAGTACCGAGGTCCGTCAAGGACACTGTAAATAGAGTCTTGCGATATCTCTATGGTTATCTTTAAAACTTACTTTTTTTGAGCAATGACAAAAAGCTTTTTATCTTTTTCCTTCAAGCCGTGAAACATGAAATCTCGTTGCGGATTCCAGTGACTATTTGTCAATCACCCGTCTCTTACCCATGCTTCACCCTAAAAATAACTGAATGGTTTCGAGAAAACAGAAAGTAATTTTTTATGAGTAAAACTTAAGAGAAGCAACTCCTTTCTGCACAATGCAGTCCTGCTACTCTTTTACAAATTCTTTTATTAGTTTCTTTCCTTCAAGATAATCTGAAGCGCTTCGACAAAGGCGTAGGAATTAGCTGATTGTTAGACGGGAATTATTCAAAAAACAAAGCCTATGTAAACTCAGTAAATACTTCGGTGCAATTGAGTAAAGAAGCATCTTAGTGAGCTTTTGATATAGCATTACTTCTTTCCAACAATTACGTTTCATAAACAGAATGATGTTTTTTGTAGTTTGTTTGCGGGTTGTACGTTATTCTAATAGGAAATTTTATCTTTCAACAAATCGGAACAAAACTTTGCATACACACTCTGGAACAAGTGGTGTATGTAAAGTAGTTTTGTCATTCACACTAATCATCGATTTTTGCAATTATAAATTAGGTGAAGGGGGGGGGGGGGGAGCAGGATCAAACGTGTGATGTGAATGTCGCAAAGGGGGGTTGTAAAGAGGGCACTCAAAGGCACTGCCCAGGTAAATCTGGGCATATGGTTTTTTTTGCCTGGAAACTGTCGAGGGGGCCAGTGAAGAAATTGCTTAAACGGCAGCGCAAATCATTCATTCACGACTCTGAAATCCATCCCCAAACACTCCGCGGCTGCGCCATACCGTAACACTTGGGATGGGTCCCAGCGCCAACGCAGTGTAAAAGTGAGCGAGTCGTTTTCGGGTTAAGGTCACGGCGCAGGTATGGGGTTTTCGGGGACGGATTTCCCAGCCGTGGAAAAACGATTTGCGTTGCCTCTTCGGCATTGCTTTAGTTAGGACCCCCCTCATTAATTTTCATGTGAAAAACCTATGCCCAAATTTGCCTGAACACTGCCTTTAAAGGCACCGTCCACCCAAATGGAGGTTGGCGAGATTATGATGGCATACTAGTGTGGGCCTCATACTAGACAAACCTCCAAGCTTCGCCGCAAAAGACTGTTTCTGAAGCGAGAAATCCGCTCCGGAAGTAACAAAGTGGGCGGAGCGCCCCTTGCGTTCCACCCAACTCGAATTTAATGTTTTTGCCTTTAGGACTTCTGAAAGCCCTGATTCCGAATATGGAGTCGAAAATTCGCGAAACCTCCAAAAATCCCTGTTTCGAGAACCCTCTGCAACAAGTGCAGGCGAGATAAAGCATGCAAGTGGGCGGGGGGGGCCGGGGGCGCCCCGCCCACTTTTTTACTTCCGGAGCGGATTTCTCGCTTCAGAAACAGTCTTTTGTGGCGAAACTTGGGGGTTTGTCTAGTATGGGGGCCCACACTAGTACGCCGTCATAATCTCGCCAACCTCCACTTTGTGTGGACGCCTTTAAGGTGAGGGGGGGGTCGTAAAAGGGGGTAGTTGAAAGTACCGTAAGCCTGAAAGGATATGAAAAAGCGGATATTTGGTGCATGCCCTTTGCAAGAAATTAATGAAAGAGTGGGAATCGGAAAATAATAAAAATGAAATTAAGAGTCAGTATATATTCTAATAGGCATTTGCTCAAAGCACTTTTGAAGGACATATGCTTTGCTAAAAATGCTAAATGTACAGATTGGCCCAGAAATCCTGCTTCCGAAGCTTTCCTGAAGTCTCACATACTCGACAAAAGCAACTATCTTTACCGACAATGACCATCAATAATTATTGGACCTTCTTGTAATGTTTTTCACGGATCTATGCAATTTACCTCTACTTTGGGAAAAGCCCTGTTTTACTTAGGCGGAATCTGGTTCTATTTTGTAAAATTGGATTTTCTTATGATTTTATATATGGTAGCAAAAGATGAGAAAAGGGGGATCCTATCTGGTTGCATCTAAATTTCTCCGGAGCTATCGTAGCTTGTTGGCTGCAATTTTGCTATAATACGAGGCATCCATTCTCATCTGTTATAAAATTAAGAGCAATTGAAACTAGCCTTGCCACGCCTTTTTTTGAAATTCCGAGGTTGGGGACTCGCCAAAAATGTTGGGAGGCATACTAAAAAATTTTCGGAGTGGGTGGCTAACGCCAAGCATCTTCATTTAAAAAAAATTTGCCCTTCCCCTCGGTGGAAATCCTGGGACCGTCACAGCCACGCTGTGATATCGGCGCCTAAATATGGGTAGCTGTTGAGGTCGTTTTATGAACCATAATTTTTTTTCTGAAGAAATCAATCGTCAAAGGCTTTGCCTAATTCTGTTTGCGTAGGGCTAGGGCATCCTATTAAAAGTTTTTGCAAAAATATCCAGTTGTTCAGTATCTAGAAAATCAGAAAATTATATATTCGGGACTTGAGGCACGAAAAAATGTTGAAAAAGTGAGAAGTTTTGAATTTTAATTTTCTCCTTCAAACTTTTTTTGTCCCAACTCTTTTCATTGTGCCTTTACTCTTTTTATTATTTATCTTTTCATTAATTTTTTTATTGTGTTTTGTACCACTGGCCTGTGGCTACAAGATAGGCTAAATATCGTTCATACTAAAAGACTTTGAAGGAAGTTATGGATTCTCAAAACAAAGCTTTAGCAGAATAACATTTTTGTTTTTCAATTCATATTTTTCTGCCCGTTTTTTGATGTGAGTATAAGTAAATGTGGCTGTATTGCAAAAGGTTTGCTGCTTCTAACGATCGTCACCGCACTCGGAAATGTGGATCTTACAAAAAGTTATATTACGCCAAATTGATAATTTGCAAAACGGCCATTATTTCTGCGACGCTAATATGATGACTGAAGTGAACAGTTCCGTAATGCTGATTTTTTGGCTGTTATTTCACTACTTACCCAGTTTACGCAGAATTATTTGTGAGGTTTTTGAGTGGTGAAGCACTACTTGCATTATCCCCTAATTTGTAAGTAGTTATCTTTCTATGGCCGTTAATTTTGATTGAAGTGCATCGGTAGACATTTTTAAGATCATTGTGTTGACTTGGTTGTTGAGCACTCCGAGATTAGTAACAATATTTATTAGGTTGACATTTCGGCTATGTCGCCTTCTTAGAGCCTGAAATGGGGGACAACAATCCATAAACTACCCGACCAAGCATCTAGTCAGCCTCACAAGCAAATTTCTAAGCTTTGTTTCAGATCACAAACAAGTTGTCACACGCAGAACCCCCCTTTTCGATCGCCGGTGGAATTTTCAAGTATAAACGAGCGCTGACTAATCGCTTGAGCGGATGATTAAACATGTCTTCACCGGATCAGAAAATCTGATCTAATACGGTGCGAGTTCGCAAGTGATAGAAAGGCACTCTTCCTTGTGATTTATTTTAGGGTTTTTGAAATGAATCCAGAACGCTTCTAATGTTTTGTGAGTAGATGTTTGAGGCTCAAGCGCAAGGATTTCTACTTTCATTTCAAAATTCACTCCTTGATGCTCTTGCATTCTGTGGGCGCCCAGTGGAGTGGATAAGCGTGATCTTTCCTCACCATTGAGATGTTATTTAATGCGTACGCATAGTGCGAGCGCTTTTCTCCGATATACTCGTCACCGCAGTCTTTGCATGAGATGAGGTAGACAACCCCAGTACTCATACAGTCGCCATTCTTTGCTGTGGGACATATCAGACAGTTTGGAGTAGTGCAACTGCGGTCGTACTGCGATTCCGAACAAGAATACGTTTTAAATTGTTCGGGAATATGTCTACTACCAAGACTGAATTGTCCAACCCTGCTCTCCTCAGACATCGCCGAATGGTGATGCTCACTTTATCAGAGATAAAGAGTATGCAGAATGGTATCTTTTCGGTGACGATACTCTTCTCTCCACGTTGCTCCTCTGAGAGGCCCTAAGGCATCCAATTGTTCAGTACGTAGGAAAGGAAGAAATTATATATTAGGGACTTGAGGCACACTGAAAAAAGTTGGAAAAGTGAGAAATATTGAATTTTAATTTTTTTTTTGCAAACTTTTTTGTCCGGACCATTTCTATGGTGTTTTGTACTACTGGCTTGCGGCTACAAGATAGGCTATTTATCATTTATATTAAAAGACTTTGAAGGAAGTTACGGATTGTCAAAAATAAGGTTTTAACAGAAGAACAATGACGGAATAAAATCATCACTCACGAACTCGCACCATTTGTAGATCAGATTTTCTGGTCCGGTAAAAACACGTTTAATCATTTACTCACGCTTTAGTCAGCGCTCGTTTATACTTAGATTTTACCGGCGATAAGGTGAGTATTGCGTTTGACAGCTTGCTTGTGATCCGAAAGAAAGCTTAAAAATGTGCTTGTGAGGCTGACGAAATGCTTTGGGTAGTTTATGGATTGTTGTCGCCCATTTCAGGCTCTGAAGAAAGCGACATAGCCGAAACGTCAGTTTTATAGATGTTACCATTCTTGGGCGTGGCTCAACAATCAAGTCAACACAATATTCTTCATGCTGAAATTCAAAGAAAGTCGCACTTTTCGACTTTTGAGATCATTTGTTTATGCAGGTTATCGCAAAAGGAAGTGGGGGGGGGGGGGGGGGTGGTGTGTGTGGGGGGTGGGGGTCGTACAGATAGGGGGGGGGGGAGGGGAGCGGGTAAAAGAGGGTCCTGGATCGCATCAACACGCTTGACCCTGATTGGGAATCTCATGCTGGTATGAGTGTAACAACCATTAAATTTACCAAATGCCTCAACCGATTAATAATCTCTGTATCATCAATCATTGATGGACTCTATATTCTAAGCTTACGAAATCCTTCGTTGGTTAAGTGAGCTACTCAATCTTTAGCAAAAACTTCAGCTGAAGAGTTCTTACTGGTTAACTGTACCTTTCTGAGCTCTCTTTCCATGATACGACCAGGAAGTAGTAGAAGGCTTGATTGTAGAGCTTCTCACCGTCAATGGATTAAACTCTTCTGACAAGGGAAGGATACTTGATCGAAGTGCAGTTTCCATATGGGATGTATACTATCTTATAGAGCATGAAACGCTGATTCCGAATCTGCTTTTGATACCTGCAAAACGCTCTTGGGATGAGAATTATGGAAATTTTTTTGAGAAGATAATCAAGGTTTTGGATAGGGTAAAAGAGTATTTCCGGCGCTTTCCGGCGCTTGAATGGAGTAACGACTAGCTTAAACTTATTAGACTGAAAGTATCAATTGCACAAAGTCTTCCGAGTAATCATGACTCCATCTGAGCCCGCAGACTACACTTTTGAATGATTTTATTGTAGCTAAGCCTTGGAATTTTTGCGTTAAAAATTTTCCATAACTCACCTCCTAGAAGCGCTTTGCAGATATCGCAGATTCGAAAGCGTTCCATGCTCTATAAGATAGTATACATTTCCTTTAGAAACGCCACTTCGACCAAGTATCCATCCCGAGAGCTCTTTTTTTCTTAAGACGGCAAGAAGTTGGTAAAAGCGTCAGCTCAGATCAACAGTACTGAGTATTAGAACCCTCCGCGCCCCCTTTTCGTAAGACGACCAGAGCTAGTGAAGAAAACAGCCAGTGCAGTTTGATAACAAATTAAACATCTCCTGCTCACTTTTCGTAAGACGACCGACTGGTAAAAGACCACTTGGAAGTACAGTAGACGTCATCCGTTTAGTCACCTCGGTGCGATGTGTGTCACTGCACACAATTTTGAAATCCCGGATGGGGTGTTGGGTTCGCGCCGTGCCGTACTTGCACCAAGTGCGCATACGGCTAAAATTCGACACCAAATTCTGCCCGTTTTCCTTATTTTGGTGTTTTTTTTGTTTTTTAGCTGCATGCGCGTCTAGTTCTCGATAATTTGTTATCTTTATGCCGTGCACCGCCGTTTTAGATCGCATATTTCAAAATTTTTCACTTTGCTTCCAGGTAAGGGAGGCAAATGGGCAATCCTGCAGGATTTCAAGGCAAGTGCGCTTTCTTCAGTATTGTCGGATGTTGAAAGAGTAGAGTGTCTCTTAGGCGATACGAGATTCAACTTCCTTCTAATTGATATCGAAATTCTGTTCTTTTATGCCGTGTTTCTACAGAGAAGCTTCTTCTAAATTCGGTAGTAGTATTGCAGAGACGCTAGATGTTAGTAAGGTGAGTAATTTACGTTCGTTTATGACTTTTCCTGTTTTGCTTTGCTATCACATTCAGTTTCTTTTAATTATATCTTTCCTTGTTCCCTCTTCTTTCGCCATAAAGTTTTGGCGAATCCAGTCGCAGCTACGAATTCTAATTGTACAGGGGCTTTCAACCTGACTGTCACGGTCGGCGAGACTTTGTCGTTGCATGTTCTTATAGTAGTTATTTGCTTTGTTCTCTGAGATTCGTTTCGGACGAGCAGCGCCAAATTTGCGTGCGAGCGGACTTCGCAATGGCCGTTCGCCCGCTAAATGAGCTCGGGTGATACGCGATCGCGCCGCTGGTACGGTGTCACATCGACGCCGCTGGTACGGTAATTTTGTGCTTGTATTGCTGATATGACAATTTTGTCTTAGCGCCACAATATGGCATTTTCGGGTATTACTTCCGGCTACAAAGTTGAGCAACACAGAGGTGCTATCAAAAATTGTCTACAGGACCACCTTCCGACTTAGTTCTTAAGTAAGTACTGTAAACACACTCAAGGCAGTTAGCATGGAGGGCAGCCTGACCACTGCTCGTATCTTACGCAAGTATCTTTGCAAAAAATCGATAAAATCGACACTAATCGATAACGAAAAGTGGACTGTGACACCCGCCGGGGCCCGAAGTGTATGTGTGCCAAGTTTGGTTCGGATCGGTTAAGAAATGGAATTTTCTATTCGGAACATACGGCGGAGCCGGGTATGCCAGCCAGTAACTTATAATAACGGGTTAAGGATGTTCACGTGACTTTGTGTGTCTGTGTGTGAGTGTGTCTGTTACGAAATTCGTAGAGCGTGCTCCAGCCAACCTCCTGGGCCCAAATTTTGCACAGCGCATGCTACCCGCAAGAAAGTCCAACATGCAAAAGGGTTGAGCCAGACTTCGCGGGGAAGCGGCGTACGCGGCGTACGTCGCGTACGCCACGCAGTCTGGCACAACCCAAAGCACGAGCACATTTGTTGAGTGGATCCCTCAGACACTGCGTGTCAAACGGATCCACTTTTTATTTGAGCCGCAAAATTGGGTCCATAGTTCCACTTTTTGCAGAGTCGTGAATGTTTATGCCAAGTAAATGTGCTGGCCATGAACTTAGGCCCAGAAAAGTAATCAAAAGTCCATCACTTTACAAAAACGGCGCCAAAAAGTATTGGTTGCGTGAATGGTCATTTTGCCGAGGTTATACCAGAGTATTTGACAAGACTTTTGCAAAAAGATGTAGCTGACGGTGACTGCTGTTCTCAATGCAACTGTCAAAACCATGGGAAAATCGAAAACCTATGAAAATCTGCGTTTGTTCTCCTGCAAAAAAGTCTCATCCACGCGAAATCACCAATCTATATATATATAAAACTCAAAAATTGTCAGTTTGGAGGGTATGAGCGTTATAGAAATGCGCGCAGCTCAACCAATTCAGCTGAAACTTTGCACACATATGTTTTCGACCCCTGCGCAGATGATAGGCTACTTTTTGCTGCGATTCGTTGGGTCCTTCTATCGATTTATTGATTTGTTTACGTTTTTCTAAGGAATTGAAGGCTTATCATGTTCAATCAAGCATTTTCCCATAATCTGTAAAGGAGAGCGGTGAAGCTCATTTTAACCTCATCATCACGAGGATGCGGTTTGAAGCGGATGTCCCTAGGGTAAGTCATCCATAACATATAAGGGGGGGGGGCTTGCAGTGCAAGTGAACGGAACAAGGCACGGGCTGGACCGGGAAAGCCAACTAGTTTCTCATAAAAAAGCTCTGGGAATGAGTAGTTGTTTACACTTTGTTCGTGATAGTCGGCATTGCTCGGTGAGTTCCAATGTCATCATTATGCGAGAATGAGTAGGGCCTAGATAGTAGAGCCAGTGCGAGCCTCTGCGAAGCAGAGGTGACGCACTGGTATAGTAATAACTGCAACGGAAACGTAGAAAACTTGGCGTCAAAGTGGGCGCCTACAGAATTCCTTTGGTGCCACAAAAACATAATGGACTATGTGATAAGTAAAAACTTGCGGAGAGGTTTTACGAAAACAAGTTAGAAACTATCTTTGAGAGAACGTCTATGAATGATGTTCTTCTCGGATTTCTATGGCATTCCCGTCGAATGGCGCGAAGATTTTGAATATAAAGACGCTGTGGAATGCCGCTGATCCTGAAATTGGATATTATGTCTCTACGTGTCTTCAGACGCCGCTCGTACGTCTGAAGACACGCGGCCGGTCCTGCTTTTCAATTGCGCGCCGCTCGTACTATACACTCCAAACTGCGCGCCGCTCGTACTCATATCGGGCTGTGTCGCTCCGCTCATACGCTCGACAGGCGCGGGTCGTAGGGATTGCTTTTTTTGCGCGCCGTTCGTCCGAAACGAATGTCAGAGGCTGCCGTTGTTTTGGGGTCGGTCCGCACCGTATGTTGTTGCTTTGTCTTTGGCTCTCACCGTATCCGTTGAGAGTGAACGTGACGAGAAAGCGCGAAAAGTAATGTTACAATGTGGAGTGGTAACAAGTTTTTATCCTTGAAATCAGGAAAGATTCACAACCCGCCTCCACAAGAATCTGGGAGCCGATCAAACATACTACAGCCAGACAACCGAGGAGATGAGCGAACAGGACGTATTAGAGGAACAAAGAAGGGGATTCGTGCTTAACTTACCGTTTATCCAAATATTTGGCAATTCACAAACATCGCATTAACAGGAACAATTTCTGCTTGAAGCAGTCCCATGTTTGAAAATAACTTCTCATTGAAAATCGGCACAAAAAACAAAATTTTCGATATCAGTCAGGAGGAAGTTGAAACTCGCATTGCCTAAGAGACACTCTACTCTTTCTACATCCGACAATACTGAAGAAAGCGCACTTACCTTGAAATCCTGCAGGATTGCCCATTTGCCTCCCTTACCTGGAAGCAAAAGTGAAAAATTTTGAAATATGCGATTTAAAACGGCGGTGCACGGCATACAGATAACAAATTATCGAGAACTAGACGCGCATGCAGCTAAAAACAAAAAACACCAAAATAAGAAAAACGGGCAGAATTTGGTATCAAAATTTAGCCGTATGCGCACTTGGTGCAAGTACGGCATGGCGCGAACCCAACACCTCATCCAGAATTTCAAAATTGTGTGCAATGACACACATCGCACCGAGGTGACTAGACGGAGCCTACTATAGCTAACATGTTCCAAGTTCACTCAAAACTGCGCTTCGAATTGCCATCAATCTTCACGGTCCTCAGGTTGCCTCGCCGTCCAGTACAAAAGGCGCGCTCGCCAACAACGGTCATTGAAAAAACCACAGCAGTTATTGAAAAACCCAGCCTCATTCTCAGCGTCACACTCACGGCTTAAGAACGGTCTCATCAAAGAACTGGTCTCCTTCTTCTTTGGCAAAAAAGCTGCAAGCAGATAAACGCCCGGTAATATCGGTGGCACAATGCAGGAGGTCTTGTTAGGGTTAAACATGAATTTGTATTGGGGGAGAGAGTTCACAAATGAGAATGAGTACAAGATCGTCACTTGTGCTGGCAAAAGGACAGCCGGTTAACACGAACGTCTGGCTGCTTCGATTGGCCAAGACGCGACAGGGGTGGCATATCATCTAGAAACGCTGTGAAACGCTGCAGCTCGTTTACGCCAACACGTTTGATGCTTTGCGGTACCCATTCTCTGCAAAAGAAAAAGGGTATTACCCTAACTTCACGCGTACAAACGCAGGGAGTGATCAGCCCTAATCCGCAAAATACTTCGCGATTGAAGAGCTACACGCCGTGCTAAGTATCTCTAAAAGAATCGTGCGGCATAATGACTACTTTTTCAAACAGTAGAGCTGCTGAGCGGACTTGAAAAAATCGAAAAGACGGGCTTCGTACACGTGAAATTGGGGTGATACATTTTGAGAGAAATCGTATCACTGGTATCCGTACCAATGGAAAATACTGGATCTGCAATGGGCTTCTAGGCGTATCGCATAAGGTCTACGTCCATCACACCTTGAAAGTCGCCACCTACTCTAGTCTTTGATTTGATTTTACACCAGAATTAAAAGCAAACAACTTCTCTACGTTGATTCCAGCGAGCGCTAGGTGCAGGCGATTCTAAGCTGCGGGATGCTGTCGCTAAGACGAACATGTTACTAAACTTGGCGTGTTTCTTCAGGCAGCACGATGCTGATTCACTCAGAATATTATGACCTATAAAGGTAGGAGCGTCCTGATTTGTTCATCATGTTCAGGTGCGATCCAAAGCAGCAAGTATGCGGGAAAATCCTTCAGCGCCCTCTGACCGCAAAAAAATCCGCTACTCTTTGAACAAAAGCTCAAGAAAATCATGAACGTGCTAACTATAAGCCACGCATACGAAAATAGTCGCTGTAAATATGACAGAAATGCGGCCTTTTGACCACATTTTAGTGCAGTTGAGGGAGAAATCAGAGTAGATAAAAAACTAGGTTGTTGCAATCAACTTCCGTTTTGCAAATTTTCACTATGGAAGGCTATAACTTCGATTTTTCATATTTTTGAATGCAGTCAGGAAAGTCAAAAACAGCAAACCTTTCGTAATTTAGCGCGTACCTGCTCATACTGATAACGCAAACGGGAAAAAACTATGCGTCGAAAAACTGAAAGATTTTTTTCCTGAAAACCTCCTCTTTAATAGCTTACAACTCCCTTTAAGTTTTGTTCGTATGGTTGCAACTAGCTCATTTTGTAGCCGCAGGCCATGAATTTACGTGTGTATAGAAAAGACTCGAACGAAAAAGTTGTGCGAAAAGAAAAGATAAAAATTCAAAAATGTTCATTTTTTGAGCCCACTTGTCGTAGGCTTGTAAGTGCCAAATTATGAAAATTTGGAATTCTTCGCGCATTGAATAGCTAAGTTTCTCTTAAAATTGTAGTTAAGGTGTGCTAATCTCAAACTAACAGAAATGGGCGGAGCTTTGGCGATTGCCTTAGTTATGGGAAATTTCTGACCCATATAATGGCAACAGCAAGTATCTATTTCGAGGCGTCAATTTCTCAGTCCAGATGTTTCAAAAATTTACATAAGCACGCAGTAGGTAAACAATTTTCATTTAATACAACTGCTATGTTTTCAGAAGAATTCGTCCACTTACTTTTGAATTGTGGTTAAAAGTGAAAGATATGAGATTCCAATTCTGAGTGCGGATGCGCAAAATGCTGATGAAATTCTTACAGACGAGGATAGCAGTTTAATTCCACCACCGTTAGAAAGACCATAAAGATGATTCACTGATGTACAGATTCTGTATTGAAAAGAAAAGTTTGATGGAAAAAAGTTGTTTGGAATATAGGCCTAGAAAAACGAACATTATTTTTGCAACAACCTAATAGATGAAGTTAACACCATCGAAACTTCCAAATCGGAAAGACTTTTCTTCTGCTTGTGTTGTGCTTTTTTCCATAGACATGATTCATAGGCCATGCGAATTTTCTGCATGAGAAGAAACCAATAGACCAAAACAAAATTTTCCTGGTTTTGCGAGAATTCACAAAGTCTTTCTTGATCTTCTGTAATTCTTAATTGTTTTTTCCTCCCTCTTCCAACTTCCTCCATCCCCGCCAAAAATTTCCTTTTCCCTCCTACCTACCTTTCCCCTCCATGTGCCGATTTCTCTTCTCTGAAAATGATTAAAAAAAACTCATGAATAGCACAACATCAAAGAACAAGAAAAGAGGAATAGAAAGGAAAGAATAACGCCATTGGACATTCGAAAAGATGGAACATTTGCGCATCAATTTATTTGGGCAGCGTTTTTCGTCTGGAGCAAATCAGCAATGGAGTTCGTTTGAGGAGAACAAAAATCCTAGAGAAAAGATTATGTTGCCAGATTTTGCCTGTTCTTTTCTAGATTGAAGATACAGCTTATTAGAAAAAAACATGAAATACTATGTGAGCAGAAGATTGAATGCTCAGCTGGTACCCTGGAGCCGTACCTGCTAATTGGAGAAATAGTCGCTCACGCATTTCATTTACAAAAGTCTTCAAAATTTTGATCCATAGTTGTTTGAGCTCTACGAAATCATATCATTACGTTTTGTATACAATATTTGTTTGTTTGGAGCACAATGTCGAATTCACGCGTTATGTTGGAGCATGCCGTGGTCAAGTTAAGACTAAGCATGCTACGAGCACGCCATTTACATGCTAAAGTGATGCGCATGTGGCGATCTGTAGAAGTTGCTGATTCTCTTTGCAAAATAAATTGTTGATACACATTTCTGCAATTTTTTCTAGGGCAACGCTTCGGACCCTATAAAACAAGATTTCCTTTGCTTTCTTCGGAACGATATTCAGCTTAAACCGGTTCCAAGTGTGCCAAGCCTGGCTACGCGAAACATCAATAAGAGGTCATCTTGCATTAATAACCTCAAGTGTTTCCTGTGCCGACTAACGGGAACTGTCATGTATCTTTTATATCTTTCATACAGGTAACGAAAGGTGAAAACCTTCCCCTCTCTCTCCAACTATGACATTGCTGTCATAATTGTAGTGACTAGCAGACAGGTAGTGGTGGACAGACAGCTTAGTTGTCCCATTACCCTAATTTCAAAAAAGTCCTAAACATATCATACAGAGTGTCCTAGAATGTGCTTACTGTTTGATTCTTAACAACTCACTTTTCATGAAGTTTTGGAGAAGCTTTGGGTATTTTTTTGTAAAGCTGGCTTCAACTTAGATTTGTAGTGCAGACTAATTCATTTATGTCTTTCCACTATTGTAGGATTCAAAAGCTTTGTAAGGATTTTTCGAGTTGTGGAGGGTCATATTTTGACTTGTAAATAAAATAAAACGATCTAAAAACTCTCACACTAGGCCAGCTGAAGTTGCTAGTCCAAATATGAAATCTGCATCTCATTATGATCTTTTCTTAGAAAGAAGTAGCAGCCGTTTTCGACGTTGCCAAAAATGTGGTAACATCATGTAGAAATTTTTACAAAGTTGAATATCAAGCTCGGCGTCCATGAAAAACCTATCACACTAGTTTTCCGATTTCTTAAAATTACTTGACACGGTGACGCCACATGACGAAAATTCTATCGTAATCTTACAGTAATGAAAAGCGATAGCTGATTCGGTCCATATCGTAGATCTAAGTTAAAGAATCTTACAGTAATGAAAAGCGATAGCTGATTCGGTCCATATCGTAGATCTAACAAGGGAAGGATACTCGGTCGAAGTGGCCATTTGGAATGAACTGTATATTAGGAAACCGTCCTCCGTAAGGCAAACTCAAAACTACTTTTGCTAGGTGCCGAGCGCTTTTGTGCGGGGAGTTACAAGGCCATTTTCCTCCGGCGCAGCCAGCGCACCCAGTGATGAGCGAGGCGCTAGAATAACGCAGCAGTGTGACAGTGGCGCAGTGGCAACGCAGCTGACTACGAAGCCGATGGTCGAGGGTTCGAGTCTTGTTGCTGCTATTTTGTTTTGCAGTTCTGTAAAAAGTCTATTGGGTGAGAGTAAACGAAAAATACTCATTTCTAGGCAGTTGAAACAAGCTATTTACTACAAAAAAGTCCTATTTCTACAATAAGCCATAATCTTCTACAATATGTAAATCTGTGGAGGTTATGATGTCACAACAATGGATTCAAATGATAAATTAACATGTACGGAATACAACCACAAAATGCTTAAAGCAGAAAAGCTTCTCGCAGCGCGCACACTTGCAAAATTGCAATCGATTCACATCCCATGTATTGGCTCTCGATCTGAACTTTACCTTGCATCATAGGGATTCCATCCTTGTGAATGGCTCATTTACACCAGTTTTGCTCGCCGCGATTCAAAATTTTCCCTTCATACCCATGGCATGCAGCCGGATACATTGACAACCACCCCGGCGAATTCGAGTCTTCTATTGAGTACTGTTTCACCGACTTTGATAGGCAATTGTGAAGCTGCTGATTGTCATCGTTTATATTTCATCCGATGTGCGCGCTGCGAGAAGCTCTTCTACTTTGAGCATTTTGTGGTTGTATTTAAATGTTAATATATTATTTGAATCCATTGTTGTGACATCATAACCTCCACAGATTTACATATTGTAGAAGATTATGGCTTATTGTAGAAATAGTGATTTTTTGCAGTGAATAGCTTGTTTCAACTGCATAGAAATGAGTATTTTTATATATTATATATTATATATTATTGAGTATTTTTTTTAGCTCTAAAAAATGGTACTTCCCATCTCGAACTTTCATTACAACAAAACTATAGGAACATTTTCTTGTGACCCTGTATAGTACTGCAAGTGAGATGGCAACGCTTGGATTCTATGCCAATCTAACATTTCAACATACTTGACTCTTTCTGACGTAATTTGCTCATTATTGATGTGACAAGGAGTTTCAGCTTTATGAACTAACCAAATCTTGAATCTTTCTTAAACAAGCTATCAGCATGATGCATAAACAGCTTCTCTATTGCTTTCGGTAAAATTTTTTTAATGCGGATCATGCTCCTTACAATATTGCAAGCACATTTTCATAAAATCGAGGCATTGGTCGCCAATAGGCTTTCTCGTATGCGCTGTATTCGCACGTCTTTTGCAATTATTTTGTAACAAAGTTTTCAGACAAGTTTGTAGGATGATTGCTGTTGGTTCATCTTGCAATAAGTTCATTAATATCAAACCAAGGTAGAGCAGATAATTGTTCAATTCCGCATACTCTAAGTTAGATTAAAAACTCTTTTATAACTCTTTTTTTTAGAGAAAAGGGTGAATTTCGATGTGTTCTATGATAGGTTATTTTTACATTAATCAGGCATCTAGGATGATGAAAATAAATACTTATCTTTCAAATGTGTGGACGACTTACCCTTTTATAAATAAATATTTGAGAGAGTGTAGCGTTTTTCATTGCTTCCCGACAACATACAGTGAAGTCTGACAAAGTGTCGAAATTCTTCGCTCTTCTCCACAGCAGCCAACAGACTGGTGCAAGTGGTGCATTAGGAGCAAGCACTTCCACAAACCACATCTTCAATTGCAAAAGACAACATCTTTACAATTACTTTTAGAGAGATTTCCATACATGCATTGCTTCATTGTCCAAAAGACCGAATGTCTTTGGGATACGAAATGAATAATCGGCCCATCCACGAAGAAAGGCTATCGAGAAGGTTGACTTTCTAACTAAGTATGAGCCTGACATTGACCTTTTTAAAAATTGTAAAAGTGACTTTCGTAAACTTCTGCGGTGGTAGCATGACAGTGAGATAATTGAACAAATAACAGCGTACCTGCTGCCACTTCGAAGTTGAAGAACCTCTCATAAAAGATGATGTCGGTATGCTCTTTGACATAGACTTCCAGCTTCCTGTAAAAGAATTTGCCGAATTTGTAAATCTATTTGGACCATTACATTTTTTCGTTGACGACACCAATGTCACCTTCAGCTTGCAACACCCACGTAAAATTGTAAGTTTCGAGGATGTGGGCGACGATACAATGACGTTGAAAGTGAATCTGATGGAATAAGGCATTGGCAAAGTTTTTGAAAATGGAAATTTTGCTTTTTCAATGTAGTCACATCGTCTTGTCCACATACTGCTTTGAAGTCTTCGCCATGTAGTTGTAAATACGAGTAGTTGTTCTTTTTAGCGTAACACTCCATCGAATCCAATGCTGTTTTGTATTTCGCTTTTTCCGGGCCATTTCTTATAATGCTCAAAATTGCGATATTCTTTTTGGCGTTTTCCATACTTGAAGATTTATTCTGAACATATAGACTAGATAAAGACATTTTAGTAAGAGTTTAATACTGCTTAAGTATGAGCTCAAATAATTTGAGCTTTCGTAAGAGATTTTAGAACAAACAAACGTGAGAAGTTTGCAATTATCGGTGTGTGTGTGTTTACTGCGCGTCACTCCTCTTTCCTAGTGCACTCTCGCCGCTAGTTTTTCGTGCGCCTCTCACAATCATAAACTATCTTCAGTGGACGCAGCAGCGTTGCTCTCCGACACAGCTTGGTCGACCTATACAAGAGAACGCTCAGAAGCTAGAAGCCCAATCCAAAGAAGCGATATATCTTTAGAACCACTTTATTAGGCCATGCACATATCTACCTTACTTATCTGTTGAATTGTTGTTGAGCGACGTACAGGCGTTAAGCTCAGCAGATATCTGACTGCGCCTTCGGCTACAGATAGCCCACAAACTAGGGAAGGTGGGCGCATGGCGCATCGGATAAGCGTTCAGAGAAAAACACACTTAAAGCAGTTTGTTAAATGTGCCAACTGCAAAGTCATGTGTTTCAATTGTTTCTAAGCGACTCCTTCCATGTGCTTCCCAAATTTCACTAGTCCATCCTACATACACGTGCTCACTTTATTTGTCCGCTTGAACCAGTCTCATATTTCAAAACAAGCTTGACAAACAATTTCAAAGAAAATTTTCCTCAAAGTCTCCAAATGTTCTGGTAGCTTTCTACTACTATCACAATAAGAACACAAGAAAGATCAAACATCAAATTACAAGTACATACTTTTATTTCGCCATGCGTTCAACTTACGGTTCGGGCTTCTCATAGCTAGATTAGCGCTAGACTTCTGGTTCAGACTAGTTCTCCTATCACGAGTAGAAGCGTACGGCAGATGCAGATTACAGATATCTAAAGTTTTATTCGTGGATTCTTAATCCGAAAATTTTCAGCTTGTTAGGTAAGACTTCTCAAATTATAATTGCTTGAAAGCCGTTCTCGCAGATCGCACAATGGAAGATTTGCTGAAGCTCAGTTACGTTTTTCTTGTTTTCATCTTGTCTTTACACAATCGTAGGAATGTGAAATATGTCGGGCAACTTATATGTATCTGCGAGAAGATGTTGGTTTTTATATACGTTGAATAAATATTAGGTTGGCACGAAAGTTCTTGCGTAATTCAAACAAAATTCAATATCTTTTCAAAGACTAAACCTAAATTCATAATCTTGTATGTTAAAAATATTAGAGGTTTTACGCTCCATGATGGAAGTTCAAGCACAACATTTCATGAGCTAGCCATCGAGAACGAAGCTCTCAATTATGGGGCTTCAAATTTTGCGATTTTGAGTTTGGTGCCACAAAATCGCAGAGGGCCGCTAATTAGCCGAAAAAAATCTGTAGAATTCAATTACACAGCAAAAGTCCATACGTTATTTTAGCAGGCTTTGATCTCGCATGGAAATGCGAAAACAAAAAATTTGTGAAATTTCTCGTCTCACAGGACAAATCCCCTTATCGCTCTAATTTTTCCACAGAAACACAATTTGCAACCAGAAATTGAACACACTGTCTATTTAGAGCCTTGCGACGTTCTTTCGATTGTAAAAAAGCGTTTTTCGCTGGAGAACTGCGGACATGAGGGGATTTTTGTCGCAAAATGACATATCTCATGAATTTTTTGTTTTTGCTTCACCGTGCAAGATCAAAGCCTTCCAAAGTAGCATATGGACTCTTGTTGTGTAAGTAAATTCTACAGATTTTTTTCGGCTAGCTAGCGACAATCTGCGATTTTCTGGCATCAAATTCAAAACCGCAAAATTTGAAACCCCATATTCGAGAACATCGTTCTTGATGTCCAGTTCGCGGAATCTTATGCTTAAACATCTATCATGAAGCGTAAGGCTTTTAATATTTTTAGCATACAAGATTGTGAATTTAGGTTTAGCCTTTAAAAAGTTATTGAATTTTGTTTGAATTACGCAAGAACTTTCGTGCCAACCTAATATTTGGACGTAAGAAGATGACAGAGCTCCGTGAGTTTGCTAAGGGGAGCTTAGAAAGAAAGACCATAATAAAATACATCCCCCCTACCAATATCAAATACCATAATACCATAATATGGGCCGAGTTTTCCAGTAAAGTGACAGAGACTGATCAGAATGTTTTTAATTGCGTAGTTTTTCTGTTCGTTTTTGTTGGCCATACGGTTGCTGTTATTGCAACAAAACTCAGGATAAGCATTGTCTTTCAGTGAGTGTGATGTCTCTTCCTGTCGAGAAGGTTTGAAATTCACACATACCACTAGATTCAACCCCCGCTATATGGTGGCCGAAACACGCATTGATTAAAGGAGATTGCTGGCTGACTGTAGCGATCCACAGCAACTTCACCATACAAGGACCGAAAAGGGAAGATCAGAATTTCGCAGAGCTGGAGGTATCAATCAAATCTTTAGCACCAGCAAGCTTACTGGAATGCCTCTATTGGTTGATTTCCAATATTTTACCCGAATCTATACTCGTGTCCTCAATTGTTGTTTTAAACGAAATTTTTTGGAATAAGTGAGACAATTAAAATGGAAGGCAAGAAAGAAGAGCAGATAAAGGATAGCTCAAGTAAGACAGCTCGAGAAATCAATTTGAAGGAGCAAACTGAGGTAATAAGGAGGAAAATAGAGCTGCTGCCGAAAATGGTCAGCAGACTTTTGAATGAAAGCAGAGCAGCAACGATCAGCAACCGCTAGGAGAAGGGTAACAGCAAAGTAGAAAGAAGCATAATTGACTTACGGAGGTAATGGAGATAAGGAAATTTGAAGGAACACATAAATGTCCCTTTGAATAGATTTTTCACTAGATCCTTTACAGGTGTCACGCAACAACACTAACTGCCGCAAAGTTGTCAAGGTGAAAAAACTCCTGCTACAGTCGAGACATTAGAAGGTAAAAGCATCTTAACTCATTCCACAAAACAAGGGAGATTGTGTTTAGACAAGAAACTCGAGGAAACGATTAAGAAGTGCAAAGCGTACATTAACCGAAGTCCAACCATCCATTGAGGCAAATGATGGAAATGAATAACAGTAAGTACCCTATTTTCAGGTGTATAAGCCGCACCCTTTTCACTCTAAAGGCGAACACGCCAAAAGACTGACTGTCATCATGGAGCGCGTTAAGTGAGAGTAGTACGCGATAAGGCGACCGCTTCGCGAGACATATGCGCGTCGGTACGCCTGGGTTTGCTCGCGTTTAGAGCAAAGAGGGTGCGGCTTATACACCTGAAAATAGGGTATTAGGTCGAGGTCGTGTAATAAGTTCTGTCCCATTTTTTGCTTTAGTTTTTTTCGACAACATTGACTATATTTAAGATGAAGTGCATATGCTTTTGAAAGCTCTAAGTCTGCTCTGTAGGCCCATGTGCATCATTCTTCGACATAGCAAGAAAATGAAAAGCAATTTTCGCTTTGAAACAAAAAATCCGAAGAGCCAAAAAACCAATTTTCGACACTTTTTTCCTCCAAATTTCCCTCGCTTTTCATTGGTAAAACTTATTAGCTGACAGAAAGCAAAACAATCTGTTAGACTCTAACGCTTATTCTGTCACTGTTTGCACTTGCTCCCTTCCTTCCACCAAATATTTAACTACATTTTTTCAAAAGTCGGCAAAGCAAGACTCACGTCACGCGTACCCAAGCTGTGTGGCTCCCAGAATTCGGATTCTGAGTATTTAGTCTATGAATTCAATAATTTTGACGCCATAAATCATCCCTTCTGTTTTTCTGGATAATCCTCCTACCGTCCTACCTCAGGAAGTCTTCAGATGATGCCCAACGTCAACGTTGAAAAGACGTAAAAAGAAGATTTTTCTAAAGTTTAAAGGAATGATTTTCAGTTTTAGCACTCCTGAAACGGAATAGAAGCTGTAGCACTCTTTGCTCAAGTGTAGCAAATTCTTCGAGCTTATTCGTAGGCATTCTGACTAGTTTGGAGGGCGACGTAAAGTAGTTGTCAAAAACGGATTTTTTCCTTGTTTGATTTTCGAAATGCGACGCTGTAAAAGTTGAAATGATAATTCTAGTAGAGAAGGCTTAGAGCTTTCAAATGCGTATAAACAATTTGCAGAATATCGAACAAATTATTAAGAAAAAATCGAAAGAAAAAATGAGACAGAACTATCACATTACCTAATAATAACAGTCTAAAATAAGCACAACAGCAAAAAAATGCGAGCACTTTCTTCATTTAGCCTTTCTTTAATTATAAGCTTTTTAATTGAGCAGCTTACGGATCGACCTCGTTTAAAAATGCGAGAATGAGAGGCATTCTTCTCATTATTGTTGATGCGGAGAGAACGGTGAAGTATACATCACACAGTATGTCCCTGAAACTAATGGCCTGTCATCACTTAGGCCAGCGAATTTACCGACCCATTAGTCTTCAATAGACATTCACACAAAGATTTTTCGTTCACTTCGAAAAGTCCAAACTTTTTAGGTACTTCCATAAAAATCTTTAGTTAGCACGCTCCAGTTCCAAGCAAATGATTTGATCTTTTCACTTTTCACTGGGAACGTTTCTCACTCATGCCGTTCAACGCTTTGTAATTTTCGTAACCTCTTTGAGCTGACATATCTAACGCACTAACAGACAGCAGATAAAAGCAAGATGAGCTTCTGCCAAAAAGTTTTTGTATTTCAGTGTGGACTAACAACAAAGCTAAGTGGTTCCGGACATTAGGCACAAGACAGAAATGGCTATCTGCCTTTGTTTATTGAAAATGCCTGGAGCTTGACATTTCTCCCCTCCAAAGAAAAGGGATACAGTGCACAGAAACGAAATGGAGCTTTGGAAAGTTTTGAAAACTACGAAATAAAAAAAATGATTGGATAGAATAAGGCTGTCTTAAGTAATGAGCAATGTTTATTAACTACTAGCTGGCTTACCCGGCTCCGCCCGGCTTTGTCAAAAACGATGAAGGTCCCATTTCTATCCCTGCACAAACTTTCCCTGTGCACACTTCTAGGTACATGCAGTTTCCTATTCCCGCTACGTTAGTAATCAGCATGCTTACCTACTTCCCTCAACAACTCTCAGCCACATAGCTTAAACTTTGCAAAAAATCAATAAAATCGATAAAAGTAAGGACAATTCTAAAAACTGATGGCGCTATTCGGCTATCTGGGCCATAAAATGTTTTTGTGATGGATCGCTCATACTCGATACATGGGGGTTATTTGAACCGCTGATGACGAATATCGTAGTCATTTTGCGCGATAGCGCCATTTTTTCTGGGTTTAAGGGACACGTAAGGAGCTAAAATCATGAGTTTTGCTGAGACTCTATTTAGGAGAGCTAATTGAAATGCTGATTACGAGTATCATACTCCTTCTGCATTTTGGGGTGTTACTGAGTTACGGTAGGTATAATGCAGAGGGGCGACTTTGCCTAAGCAAAGAACAAGGGGGGGGGGATTTGCCGCGTGCGTTAAGCGTTGCGACATGTTATCAGAATGGCGCTGGAGATCGCCCTGGAAAACGACCGTTTTCCCATTTCGTGAATATCTGGGATCTAACTTGGCCCGAAAGCGAAAAAAATGTCCATTTAAACATTGCAACAACTCACCGTAACTTCACAATAATGCGTTATGACAGCGAGCAAGCATCATAGTCATAAGCAGCACGCTTGCAAACCGTTCCAGGTAAGGTTTTGAGCAAATGTGGAACTTCGACCATCTACTGTACACCCACCGTTATCCAAGAAAATGGCGCTGTCCTGCAAATTCAGGATGATATCCATGTTCAGAGCGTTAAATGACCGCCCTAGACGAAGTTTAAAGCAAAACTATGTTCTATCTCATACCGTATAACTATCATACTTACTTACTTAGATACTTAGATGGCCCGGCTTCACGTGAGGTGCGGGCCCCAGCTCAGAAGTTTCCATTTTTCCCTGTCCCTCGCTTCTGACATCCACGATCTTCTTGGCTGACGTCGGTGGCTGCGTCCACGAGTTCCAGGTGCAAAAATCGTATCCAGCTGATTTCTCAGCTGGTCCATCCGTTCCACGAACACGTCTGCCCATCTCGTTGGAGGTCTTCCTCGGGGACGTTTGGCTTCGCGAGGAATCCACTCCGATGTTCTTAGTGTCCATCTGTCGTCTGTTCTTCTCATTATGTGACCGGCCCATCGGTGTTTGGCTTTCGCGACGTATTCCGCTGGGTCACGAAGACGGGACATTCTTCTCATATCCGTGCTGCGAAGTCCGACTAGATGTTGCTTGCGTCGGGTCATCTTCAGAAGACTGCGCTCGAGCGCTCTGTGGGTGGTCCGTAGAGCTTTCGACGTGGCTACAGTGTCGGCCCAAGTCTCAGCTGCGTAACAGAGCGCCGGGAGAACGGTTGAGTCGAACAGGTGGGCACGAAGCTCCGGGTCCGTCAGTTGGTCCGTGGCTTCCTTCAGGGGCCCGAAGGCGGCCCAGGCTGCTCTTCTTCTCCTGTTGAGTTCTTCCCTCAAGTCGTTCTCCATGTTCATCGAACGTCCGAGATACACGTAGGAAGACGTCTCCATAATCGGGGTGCCTTCCAATTCCATTTCTGCATCTTCGCAAAGGGCGTTCTTCATGAACTGAGTCTTCTTCCGATTTATTCGCGGTCCGATCTTCTTCCCTACTTCGTTTAGTTCCTTCAGCATCGTCTCTGCTTCGGTGATACTGCTCGAGAAGAGAACGATGTCGTCCGCAAAACGAAGGTTGGACAGGAATCTCCCATCAACTCGTATGCCTCTCTCGTCCCAGTCCAGTGACTTCATCACCCACTGCAAGGCCGCAGTGAACAGCTTCGGCGAGATTGTGTCGCCTTGTCGGACCCCCTTCCCGATTGGTATGGTCAGGGGGCGATGGAATAGCTGCATCGTCGTTGTACAGTCCTTGTAGCAGTCGGCTAGTGTCCTCACGTAAGCTGGGTCCACTCCTTGATCGACTAGCGCAGACAGGATGGCGTTGGTTTCGACGCTGTCAAAGGCTTTCTCGTAGTCGACAAAGGTTAGGACGAGAGGCAGTCGGTATTCCCGGCAGACTTCTATGACCCTCGAAACGGTCTGGATGTGGTCCATGCAGCTGAATCCTTTGCGAAATCCAGCTTGTTCTTGGGGTTGGGCTTCATCCAGTGTCCTTGATATGCGAGCGAGGATAATCTTCGTGAAAAGCTTGTACAGCACACTCAGCAAGCATATTGGACGATAGTTCCGAAGATCCTCCCGTTCACCCTTCTTGAAGAGAAGGACGGTTCTTGACGTTCTCCACTGGTCGGGAATCTTCTCCTTCTGAAGGTAAGATGTCAAATGCGACGCTAGAATCTCGTGTAGACGGTGTCCTCCGGCTCGCAGAAGTTCGACGGAAAGATGATCTGGTCCTGGAGCCGTGGACGTCTTCATGGTCTGTATCGCGATACGCACTTCAGCAGGTAGAATTCGTGGTGGTACTTCTCCAGTGGGAACAACGGGCATCTGCACGGGTGTTGATGAGCGGAAGAGGTTGGTGTAGAAGTTCTTCGCGATAGATTCCATCTTGTATCGGGAAGAAGTCGGAGTCCCGTCTTCGTTCAGTAGTGCAGCCAGCGGTACGTGATATTCGCAGAGGTCCCTTCGGCACTTCTTGAGACTTCGTCTTCTTTCTGCTGCTTCCAGTATCTTGGCTTGCCTGTACTTCCTGAGATCCTCTTGCAAAGCTGTTCTGCAACTGGTGTTGGCAATCAGTCGCTCGAGATGAGTTGCATTCGGATCCTGCCTCAACGATCTTCTTCTTTCGAGCAATTCCTTGGTGGTCTTCGAGATGCGGTCCAAGTTCTTCTCAGAAGTCACTGAGGCGCATTCTCCGCAGGCTCGCAATCCTTTCAGAAGCCGGTCGTAGTCGTACGTTGGGTCCTCCTCGATGGGCCAGTCACAACTTGATATGAGCTCTTCCAGCCTGTTACCGTCATAAACGACTTCCTTCCTTCTCGCGGCACTATGACAGACTTTCTTTTCCAGCCTTCGGCTGAGTCGTATCTTCGCTCGAAGGAGGCGGTGATCGGAGCCACTACAGAAGGATGGAACTACAGAGACATCGAGTAAGCTCCACCTTCGGTTGGTGAGAATGTGGTCGATCTCCGCGTGGGTCGTTCCGTTGGGCGATTCCCATGTCCACCGGCGATGTTCCTTCTTCATAAAGATGGAATTTCCATGGAAAAGTCGTGCGGCGGAGAGAAGCCCAACAAGACGGTTGCCGTTTTCGTTCCGGAGCCCATATCCAAACTTCCCGATCCTATATTCCCTTTCCAGTGGCATCCCGATTTTCGCGTTGAAGTCGCCCACAACAAACTTGTAAAAGGACTTCTCGTTGCGGACGACCTCCTCCACATCTTCGTAGAAAGCATCTAGTTCTGATTCGTCAGCTGCTGATGTTGGAGAATAGCAGTTGATGATGCTGATGGTCTTCTGATGTGGAGGTCGTAGTCGTAGGATGCCTAGTCGAGGTGATAGGATCTCGTGCGAATCGACAAGATGGACGATAGATGGGTGGACGACAAAGCCGACGCCTCCCACGTTTCGTGATGGAACCTTTTCACCACGAATGATGAGGGTCCCATCACTCATCTGTCGCACGTCCTTCTTCCTGGACTTCGTTTCCTGCAGAGCAATGATGTGGTAGTTGATGTGCTCTGCAGCGTCGAGAAGAGCGTGGAGGTCGGCGTTTGTGGAGACTGTCCTGACGTTGTAAGTGCAGAGCATGAGGCAGTCTCCATGGCGTGTCGTCCGGGCAGACGTGTCGTTTTTGTCCAATCCGAAAGGCGCCCTGAGTACCCTGACATCGTTCTTGCTACCACCCGGCGCCGTAGGCGGGATCCGACGTACAGGGTTTTTTCTAAATCTTCTTGCTGTCTGAGTAATAAAATTTGTTCCCCTACAAGAGGTGGCTTACTAGGCCTACTCTTGATTTCCACGGGGTGATCGCTGACCCCGGGCTTGGAGCGGGGAGGGACCGCCTAGCGACCAGAAGAAGCCAGACGGCGGAGAATCTGGCGCGGCCAGTTCTTAGCTAGGCATCCGGCCGAAACCGGAAACGTCGAACTCCTTCACAGCTTGGGAGGCCCTGCCAGAGTATACACTCGGCTGTGCATCGCAGTTCGACACCCAGTGTCACCCCCACGCCACGATGAGGCGACCGACCATTGTGGGGGTATAACTATCATAAATCTAGGAAAAGGTCCCAATATGCAGAGAGAGAAGATATTCGTAATTAGCATGTCGAATAAGCCCTCTGGACCGAATCCAGCCAAATCCATGATTTTGACTTCCTACCGTACACCAGTGGCAGACCGAGGGGGGGGGGCGCGTTCCTTCCGAGAATGGGTCGCGAGATTTTTAAAACTTACCTATATGGGTTATAAAAATGTGCAAACGACATTTTTATTCTTGTAAATAATTAAAATAATTTTTAAAATTTCTTAAAAGTTCAAATTAGCCTAATAAAAAAAATTTCGGGGGCGTGGCTGACGCGACGCTTCCTTTTTCCAGATTTTAGGGGTTGCGGACCCGCAAAAATTTTGAGAAGCATCCCAAAAACGGAGTGCGTGGCTGACGCCACGCACCTCCATTTGAAAAAAAAATTTTGCCCCCCCCCCCGGTCCAAAATCCTGGGACCGCCACTGCCGTACACCTATCGTAGCCACACGGGGAGATTTGCGAAGATTTGTGTGATATCTTTAATCAGCAGAGACAACCTCTATAAACGAAGCTTGAGCAAGCTCTATGACAGAAAAAATTTGGCGACTGGATACCCGAATAGCGCCAAAGTAATATTGTACTCGTAATCAGCATGGTCGATTACCCCGTGCCAACTCACACCCCCGTAGCTCAGACTTTGCAAAAAATCGATAAAATCGTATCGATCGATGACGAAAAGTAGCCTGTGACACCAGCCCGGCCCCGAAGTGTATGTGTGCCAAGTTTGGCCCGGATCGTTTCAGAAATGGGATTTTTTTTCATCCGGAACATACGTACACACTACAGAGAGACAGATATACAAACAGACATTCAGCTTTATATATAAGACTAGCGACCCTACGGGTCGCTAGCAAGTGGGTGAAGGCAGATACTTTGACAAACGCATGTTTAGACAGCGAAAATCTGCGCTAGTTCTTATATATATGTATATAGCTTAATCTCTGTTTGTTGTCTGTGTGTGTCTGTGCATCTGCACGTATGTTCCGATTAAAAATTTTTATCTCTGAACCGATCCGAAGCTTGGCACACATACACATCAGCGTGGGGCGGGTGTCATAGGCTACTTTTCGTCATCGATCGTGATCAATTTTATCTTTTGTAAAGTTTGATTTACGGGGTTGGGACTTGGCACAGGAGTTAGTCGAACATGCTGATTACTGCTACAGCAGAATAGGGAATTGGCATGTAGAAGTGGGCAAATGGAATGTTTGCCCAGGGATAGAGATGGTGACAGGGCCGAGCGGAGCCTGGTAAGCCAGCTAGTTCACTAAATCAACAAGTCCTCGTGCAGCAAACCCTAGAGAAAATCACAAACTGAAAAGGAATAAACACAAGAGATGAATCCTGCTACAACACAAATATTCCACAGTCTGCTCTGGAAAGTCGCTGAGAAGGTGGCCCGTAGTAAAGCTCGATCAGTTGAGGTGAACTCAACTTAACCCATCAGTTCACCGCACGTGAGGTGAACTGATGACCGCCCTACCATGCTATAAGATGGTCAAGTCAACTGATAGTTGACGATCTGTCCACCTGCTGCAGTCAACTCTTTCACATCAGTTCACGTTCAAGTCACCTCAACGTGAACGGATGTTAGAATGATCCAAATAGTGTGTAGAAGAGGAGACACAGACAAGAGGTGACTGCATCTAACATAAGTTGCTCCTGAGTAACTTACGATACACACAACTTTGCCGAAAAATGCAGAAAAAATCGGCGCAAAACTGCACAATACCGGCGCCCGAAAAGGGAAGGATCGATGAACAGCTGATTTTGGCGACAAAAGCAAGGATAAAAGTTTTCTTCTTTTTTTTGCAGGGCAATCTTAGTCTCTTGTAAAAACTACTTTAGAAGAGAATCTACTTATTTATTACGTTTTATTTATGTTCCAAAAATTTCAGTTTTTCCTGAATTCTCCGTCAAAATATGTCAGTTTTGTTTTATCTGTCCATTTGCTAAGTGATATCCTTGTTAGCGGTCATCATCGATTTTTTTCGACAGTGGCCGCTATCAAAGATTGTCCGGCGATGCAGCAAAAGTTGTGGCGCTAGCCGGTGTCGAACCACGACCGCGTGATTCCAATCGCTTATCCGTTTGACCAGACCAGCTCAAGTGGTTGGTTTTTTGAGAACACATGTGGTTATCATGTCTAGGAAGCGATCCACATCCAAATCAATAGCTCACTGGATGCTGGACTGAAGCGCGATGACCTCAACTCCGGTCCGCGTCGAGAGAGATGCCCGGATGGGGGGTTTACTACGGGCCGGTGTTTGCAGTACTTCAAACTTTTTCCTTCGAAACCCTGTTTGAACGCTACTTTTGCGACTATAAAATGAATTTTCACACTTGCTCTCAAAAGTATTTACGAATTCTTAAAAATAGTGCGGAAAGGCTGACGTTTAATTGATGCGAGTAAGGCTCTACTGCACATAGCGTTAGACTTCACCTACACTCAAGGCTGAAATTATGTGCTCATTTTTCGCTGAAGAAAGTGAATTTTCCACATTTTCAGCAGGTTTCTGATAACTTTCTTGAGGTGAGAGAGAAAAAAGACATGAACTTTCCAAATAAGGCTTTATCTTGCGAATGTCGATTTTACCCCCTCCCTTCTCCCCTCTTTTTGAGATCATAATCGACTAAACGCTCAATTTTTTCTATGAAAATCAGATTCTTCCGCGAGCTTTTTCGAAAGAATGTGTTTCCACGATCTTCTGAAATTTGTGAGGAACAGTTTCCTTTAATTCTTCAAAAAAAAAGTTGATATTATTCTCACTTTTTCGCTAAAATAACAGATTTTTCAGCGCTGTAACCCTCAAAGACAGACTTGTAATGAATTTTTTTCAGATGCAAGCAGGGCAGGCCGGTGGGTCCAATTAATCTACAAACTTGCCCGAAGGATAATTTTTTCATAGTTTTCCTGAAATTTGTGCGAGCAAGAGATGAGGACAATAGGCTCTGCGACCAACTGGTGGGGTGCTGAGTAAATCGCTAAAAAATCATTTTTGAGCATTTACCTTCAAAGCCAATTTGATGAATTTTGGCGCAGGCTGATTGATCCCTCAAACCTATTCCTCCCCCTCAGTGAGCAAAATTGATGGAATGCTGGGTTGTTCGCTAAAAAATCAATTTTTGAGCATTCCAACTTTGAAGCCAGATTTTCGATGATATTTGGAGCAGGCTGTTTGATTTCCCCCCATCTACTCCCTCCCTCCCCACGAGACAAAAATGGGCGAAATGCCGTTTTATTCTCAAAAAATCAGATTTTAACCTCTGAGCCAGATTTTGCTGATTTCTGGAGCAGGCTGATTGATCCCCCCCCCCAAATCTACCCGTCCTCCTTCGATATCGAAATTGATGAAATGCCAAAGGCAAATTTTTGATGAATTTTGTTGTGATGTGTGTCGGGCCGATTGATCCCCCCAATTATACCCCCTCCACCTCAAAATCAGAGATGGAATACATGCTTCTTCGCTAGAAAAAAAATTAGGCAGCTTACCTTCAAAGTCAAATTTAGAACGAATTTTATTGAAATGTGAGCGGGATAGGCTGATTAGCCTTCCCGAGTCTCCCCATCCCTTTCCGAAATCAAAACTGAAATACTCAGTCGTTTCTCATGAGAAAAATGATATTCTTGGAATTTGTGTAAAGGGTGATGAGCCTCCGAACAAGACTCTACCTACAAGAATTTCGAAAGTTATCCTTTTCGAGACTAAAACTGGTGGAATGATGGGTTATTCGGTTAAGAAAACCAGACTTTTGAGCACTCTATCTTTAAAACCAGATTTTGAAATTTTGGCGCAGGCTGTTTGTCCCCCCCCCCCTCAAATCTAACCCCCTCGTTCTTCGAGATCAAAATTGTTGGAATGCTCAGCTCTAAAATAATCAGATTTCTGAGCACTCTACCTTTAAAGCTAAATTTTGGAATTTTGGCGCAGGCTGTTTGCCCTTCCCCCCCCCCCCAGTAGCCCCCTCGTCCTTGGAGATCAAAATTAGTGGAATGCTGGGTTATTCGCTCCTTCGAAACCAAAATTGTTGGAATGTTGTGTCACTCGCTAAAAAATCAGATTTTTGAGCACTCTACCTTTGAAGCCAAGAATTCTGGCGCAGGCTGTTTATCCCCGAAGTCTAACCCTCTCGTCCTTCGAGACCAAAATTGTTGGAATGTTGTGTTACTCGCTAAAAAATCAGATTTTTGAGCACTCTACATTTAAAGCCAAATTTTGGAATTTTGGCGCAGGCTGTTTGATCCCCCTAATCTATCCCCCTCGTCGTTGGAGAACAAAATTAGTGGAATGCTCAGCTTCAAAATAATCAGATTTCTGAGCACTCTATCTTTGAAGCTAAATTTCGGAATTTTGGCGCAGGCTGTTTGTCCCCCCAAATGTAACCCCCTCGTCTTTGGAGATCAAAATTTGTGGAATGCTGGGTTATTCGCTCCTTCGAGACCAAAATTGTTGGAATGTTGTGTTATTCGCTGAATAATCAGATTTTTGAGCACCACACTACATTGAAGCCAAATTTTGGAATTTTGGAGCAGACTCTTTGCCCTCCCCCCTTCCAAATCTAACCACCTCGTCCTTGGAGATCAAAATTAGTGGAATGCTGGGCTATTCGCTCCTTCGAGACCAAAATTGTTGGAATTTGTGTTACTCGCTAAAAAATC
The DNA here is from genome assembly GCA_958299035.1 of Cylicocyclus nassatus. Taxonomy (NCBI): domain Eukaryota; kingdom Metazoa; phylum Nematoda; class Chromadorea; order Rhabditida; family Strongylidae; genus Cylicocyclus; species Cylicocyclus nassatus. The sequence goes on from CATQJL010000223.1 coordinate 12,326,188, forward strand.
AGATTTTTGAGCACTCTACCTTAAAGCCAAATGGGCAGGCTGTTTATCCCCCAAGTCTAACCACCTCGTCCTTCGAGACCAAAATTGTTGAAATGTTGTGTTAACCTCTAAAAAATCAGATTTTTGAGCACTCTACCTTTGAAGCTAAATTTTGGAATTCCGGCGCAGGCTGTTTATCCCCCAAGTCTAACCCCTCGTCCATCGAGACCAAAATTGTTGGAATGTTGTGTTAATCGCTAAAAAATCAGATTTTTGAGCACTCTACATTTAAAGCCAAATTTTGGAATTTTGGCGCAGGCTGTTTGATCCCCCTAATCTATCCCCCTCGTCCTTGGAGATCAAAATTAGTAGAATGCTCAGCTCTAAAATAATCAGATTTCTGAGCACTCTACCTTTAAAGCTAAATTTCGGAATTTTGGCGCAGGCTGTTTGTCCCCCCAAATGTAACCTCCTCGTCTTTGGAGATCAAAATTAGTGGAATGCTGGGTTATTCGCTCCTTCGAGACCAAAATTGTTGGAATGTTGTGTTAGTCGCTAAAAAATCAGATTACTGAGCACTCTACCTTTGAAGCTAAATTTTGGAATTCCGGCGCAGGCTGTTTGTCCCCCCAAATCTAACCCCCTCGTTTTTTGAGATCAAAATTGATGGAATGCTGTGTTATTCGCTTAAGAAAATGGGTTTTTGAGCGCTCTACCTTAGAAGCCAGATTTGGAATTTTGGCGAAGGCTGTTTACCCCCCCCCCCCCTCCAGTCTAAACTCCTCGTCCTTCGAGACCAAAATTGATGGAATGCTGTGTTATTCGCTAGAAAATGGGTTTTTTGAGCACTTTACATTGAAGCCAAATTTTGGAATTTTGGTGCAGGCTGTTTGATTCCTCCAAATCTACCCAATCCACATTCGGCATCTTAGTTTCACACTAGCCAGTTGAACTACTATTCCCAGTATGCCTACCAAATCAAGGACATCAAAGAAGAACTCAAAGGCTTTTCCCCACCCCACAAAAGCGTTTCCACTGATCTCTATTCTGCTCATTCTTTGTCAAATGGAAGAGGAGACCCCTCTACTATTCTGACTTCTGCTAAAAGCCATGCTGAACGCCTCGAAGCCTTGACGGCTGAAGGCTCTACCCAGCTATTTCAAGATCATGGTTGATATTCTCTTGGAGACCAAGAAAGAAATAGCCGCGCTGAATCAGAAGATGGAAGAGATGCTCAAAGAAAATGTGCAGTTACGAGAAGAAAACAGTAAGTTGAGAAGTGCTCAAATGCCATCCGAAAGTGAAATGGATATGAAACGTTCAATTGTCGTAATTGGTGTGCCCGAATCTGAATCTACTGTCGTTTCACAGAAAGTCAATCATGATTTCAACTGTACTGTTGCATTACTTGACTTTCTCAACGTCGAATGTCTACCATGTACTTTGTATCGAATGGGACGAAAAATACCAGGGAAGCCTAGGCTTCTTAAAGTAGTTTTGCCCACCACTTCCTTCCAGAAACAGGTCATTGCTCGTGCTCCTAGATTGAGGTTCTTCTCTGAAAAAGGAGTTTTCATACGTCCCTCATTACCGAGGGAGGTAAGGGAACGTATGAGAGAGGAACGTCGGTCTAGATTGCCTGATACTAGTTTGAAAAATCCAAATTTGAGTCCTACTACTAATCCTTTCCCTTTACGCTCACAACGTCCTGATCCTATTGTTATGTCATCGCCGCTCACGATTGCTTCGGAAAACTAAATGATCCTCCTCGGAATTGTTTGTCTTGTTTATCATGTTGTCTTTCTAATATACGTTCCATGGTTAGTAATGCGGACGATTTGGTTTTGAAACTTTGTAGTGAGCATCTTGATGTTATTTTTTTGACAGAGACCTGGCTAAAAACTAACAACGAACTCTCAGCTTTACTTGGTATTGCTTCATCAATATACACCGGAATCAGGTGTGACCGAATCCGCCGTAGAGGAGGCGGAGTTGCTGTTTTGATCCGAAAAACTATTCCAATAAATGTGGTTTTCAGTGAATCTATAGCTAACTCTCATGAAATTTTAGTATGCGAACTACTGTTTTCAAGCGAAAAAATTCGATTGATATTGATCTATAAGGTACCAAACTGTAGCGCCATGGACCTCATCAATTTAACAAAGGCACTCAGTGATTTCAGTGCTTTTGAAGGTCCCACTGTCTTGCTAGGTGACTTCAATCTCCCTCATATTAATTTCAGTTCAGACCCTTCCATGATTCAGTGCACCTCTACAGAAATCTTCACCAATTTTATTACCACCCATGGCTTTGTGCAGCTCGTCAAAGGCACTACTAGAGAAAATTCCGTTCTTGATTTTATTTTTTGCAATCGTCCTAATCTGGTTATTGATATTGAGATATGCTCCCCTATTAGTAACAGTGATCACTCGACAATTGACTTTTCCCTTCGAGTGCCTTATACTCCTGCCACAGAAATCCTTATCAAGGATTTCAAGATTGCGAACTACTCTGTTGTGCGAGAGTTTTTATCAGGCATTGACTGGCTGGGTTGTTTTACACCCTTAGATACCGTCAATGAAATGTATGAACTTTTTCTCGCCGTTTTACAACACGCAGTGGAAAAGTTCATTCCTTTACGCAGAGTTTTGGAAAATCAACTAAGTCTACCTTCTTATCTTATAAGCATGATTAAGGAACGAGATATGCTTTGGAATCGTGCTGTTGATTGCGGAAGTATTGAAGCTTGGTCTGCTTTCAGAAAATTCAATAGTAAACTTGAGAAAGCTTCACGCAAGTACCACATACATCTGGAGAAAAAGCTTATCCTATCGAAAAATAAGAGCGGGTTTTTTCGTTATATGAGGACTCATCTTGTGGATAAATATGTCGCATATCCACTTCTGGATAGCTCTGGAAAATCTCTGTTACATGACACAGACAAGGCTAACCTACTAGCTGAAGAATTTCTAAAAGTCTATGACAAAAGTTCATCTGGAACTTCTTACCCAGCTCCAATATTTCCGGAAATGAAAAAATCTGTCTGGTTTTCAAGAGAGAAAATAGTCACAATCCTTTCCAAATGTCCTAGCTCTTTTTCAGTGACTCCTGATGGAATACCCTTGTTTTTTATCAAAGAGGTACTCCCTGAAATTGGCTTTCCTTTAGAATTTCTATTTAATCTGTCCTATATGAGAAGTGAAGTTCCTGACAGGTGGAAGCACTCTCTTATAACCCCTATTCCAAAGAAACCACCCCACAACGATCAAAAAAATTATCGGCCAATAAGCATAACTTCTATATTTGCTAGAACATTTGAGAAAATTTTGAAAGAACAGATTGTACTACATTTAGAAAAGTATTCCATTATTTCTCCATGTCAACATGGTTTTTGTAAAGGTAAATCTGTCGAGACAGCAGTCCTTACAGCCATGAATGACTGGACTGTTGAAGCTGATAAGCGACAACAAATTGATGTTATATTCTTAGACTTCTCCAAAGCATTTGATAAAGTTCCAATCACCAAACTGCTATCTAAACTTAGAATGATAGGAGTGGAGGGTATGACATGCAGATGGATAGAGAACTTTTTGAACAGCCGTACCTTTCAAGTTTGTGTCGGTAATGAATTTTCAAGAGCCTATACCATCTCTAGTGGAGTACCGCAGGGTGGAGTCCTCTCCCCTGTACTCTTTCTTCTTTACACCTTTGACTTGCCTGATATCATTAAATCTCATCAAGATATCAAATGCGTGATGTATGCAGACGACATCACTATTCATAATGAAAATGATGTGGAGCTCTTACAGTCCTGTCTAGAAGCTGCTAAACAATGGTCAGAAGAATTTGAATTGCCTCTATCCGCCTAGTTTAGCCCTCAGAAGAAAAAAGTTTGATCTCTCCATGGCTCTCAAGATGCTAATAGGAAAATGCAAAATTGATATTTCAAAATTCTTTGACGTTTACAACTCCAAGACTAGAGGAGGTTCGCTGAAACTAAGGGTTCCCAAAACAAAATTACTTTTCAAATCCAATTTTTTCGCTGTGAGAATAGTTTCCGATGTTAACAGGCTACTGGCACAAGATGCTCTCCAAAAGACATTAGCAAAATTTTTTACAAATCGTCCTATTTCCCAATCGTGAAACCATTTTCTTCATTGTCTTGTGCTGTAAATGGTACTACATGTACATCTTTTGCTGATATTCTTTTTGTACATTAATACTCCGGTTTTCTAGCACTGCAAGACTTGATTTTACTATTTCTACTCACGTGTTTTTGCACGTATTAATAAATAAATAAATAAATAAAAATTGTGAAATGCTCAGTTTTCACTAAAACAAATTGTATAGCAAAGTTTTATGAGAAAATAACTTTTGATAATTTGTTGAAGTATGTGCAGAAAAAGGTGGTAAGAGTCTCTCCAGATAATGCTTTACTTTGCGAACTTCAAATTTTACCCCCCTCCTTGAGGCCAGAATTGACGGAATGCTTTGTTCTTCGATGAAAACAATGCGATTTTTGAGCACTTCACCTTCAAAGGCAGATTTCTGATTTGTTGAGATGCGTGCACGAAGGTTGTCTTCCCAAATCTTTCTCCTCCTTCTTTAAAGCCGTAATTCATGGAATGCTTAGTTTTTCGACAAACAATGAAAATAGCCGCAAACTTCCCCGAAAATTGTGTTTTCTATAGCTCTGCTAGAAGTTGTGCGTGAATGGAATATGAATATTTAGAGACTATTTAGGCCATTTGTGTAGGAGGGTAACAGACAGTGTTAGCAGAACTGTAAGCTCGTCTTGCAAGTGAAACTCAAGCAAAAAAGAGATCGATAGCTGAAGTGACTCCGTACACACATTGCCATATGGCACTTGCTATTTCAACACATAACAAGTGCAGCAAAAAAAATCCATAAAGGTAGTCGATAGGTAATAAATATTTTTAAAATTTTAATGTTTTTGTAATTAGCATGCATACATACATTTCTGTGCCGATTCGTAGCCGCTAAGCTCAATGTTGAAAAATCTGCTCTTTGCGACGGGACCCATAGTGCGAGCAAATCTCTCGCTGACATAATGGCAACTGGCCTCTCGTCATCATTGAGCGCCGTTATATTTTCATATTCCTTTTTCTAGAATCCTTCAGCAACTGGGCCCTCCTACATTCATGGGTTTAAGGATAGGAGGGACGCAGAAAACTCTGCCGTCGCGCTTGAAAGGATCGAATATATATTATAGTAAGGATCAGCATTCGATTGCTCCCCCCCCCCCCCCGTGCAAACTCCCAGCCCCACAGGTCAAACTTTGCAAAAAAATCGATAAAGTCGATAAATATAATGGATAATTCTAAAAACTAATATTGTAATCAGCATGTTCACTTCTTAACCCCTGTGCAAACTCCCTGCCCCAAGGGTCAAACTTTGCAAAAAATCGATGAAATCATGAAAATGATGGGCGACTTTAGAAACCAATATTGTATTCGTAACTAGCGGCCCTACGGGCCGCTGTGAGTGGGTCGGGGCAGATATATTAGTATTTGCTTAGTTGGGACTGCACCTAAGTACAAAGGTGTTCACATCTCCTCTCTAAGCTAAAATGAAAAATCAAACATCGCAGATAGACACAAAAATCTCTGATCTTTCCTTCCAAACGCCACCACCAGAATCCACTTATTTAATGCAGCTTGCTTCTTTCGTTGATTAGTTAAAATCAAAATAATCGCTTTCCCAAAAGGATGACCAATGCAGATGCATCCTGGGTTCTCCGGGAGCAAAGCCATTTTCAGTGGCTGAAATTCTGTCAAAATCGAGGTTTTTACCGTTTTTTTGTGGAAATTGCGGGGAAAAACAAAACTTTCGCTCCAAAAACTGGTGAGCCACAGAGAGAGAGAGTTTGCTGGAGCTCAAACAGCGAGACCAAAGATTCTTTGCTGCGTCTTTTTTTCGGGGGCAAAAGTATTTTCTGTGGCTGGAATTCTGTCAAAATCGAGGTTTTTACCGTTTTTTGAGGAAATTGCGGGGAAAAACAAAACTTTTCGCTACAAAAACTGGTGAGCCACAGAGAGAGCCTGCCGGGCTTAACCAGCGAGACCACAGCTTCTATGCTGGGTCTTTTTTCCGGGGGCAAAGGTATTTTCTGTGGCTGGAATTCTGTCAAGATCGAGGTTTTTACCGTTTTTTGTGGAAATTGCGGGGAAAAACAAAACTTTTCGCTCCAAAAACTGGCGAGCCATAGAGAGCCTGCAAAGAATGCAGTTTTTTGTTGTTGAATTACTCTTCGGGTTGGGACTTTCGTCAACATTTCACCAAATTTTGAGTTCTGACGACTAGTTAAGGAGAGTTGCAGTGCTCAGATTTCATATCAAACTTATGCCAAATGGCCAGGGGGAGGGTAAGGGAATCTTTAGAATGAACGTGGAACGTAACTAAGGACATGAAAAGAGGAGGAAACGTGTATGTAAACAGTAGAGATTGCTCCAGCTGTGAAAGCTGTGATCAAGCCGAGCATACGGTCTTTTATCACAATTCGTCATCACAGGCGTCAAAACACGTGCGGTCATCGCATGCGGTGTATGGTGCGATCAATAGTCACATGTCGATACAACCCTCTCCTCTCGAGCCTGTCTGCGGATGGGAGTACACCGCTTGTTTAAAATTCTCATCGTCTGTAACCTCTGCGAGAGGGTGTGATGTCTCGCGCGCTCACAATGTCAACAACTCCCCCTCCGCAACGCTGAAGGGGACGTTATGGTGGGTGACCAATGTTTTTCGTTGTCTCGCCGGATGTTTCCAATTTATATATAAGAAGGATCAGCATGTTCACTTCTTACCCCTCAAACTTTGCAGAAAAATCGATAACATCGATAAAATCGGTATCGATCGATGACAAAAAATGGCCTATGACACCCGCCCAGCCTCGGAGTGTATGTGTGCCAAGTTTGGTCCGGATTGGTTCAGAAATGAAATTTTCTATTCGGAACATGCGTACAGACAGACAGGCAGACAGACAGACGTACAGACATACAAACAGACATTCAGCTTTATATACAGGATGTCCCAAAAGTATGTATACACTGTTTGATCATTGATATCTCTCTTCCCTAGAAGTCTTTTGCCTTGCTTCAGGTACCTTTTGGTAAAGCTGGCTTCAACTTAGATTTACAGTATGGAGGGGTCAATATCTTCATTCACTATTGTAAGGATACTGTAGAACCTCAAGAAGGGTTGAGATGTTGTCCTATTTTGCTTTAGAAAGTAAACCAAACAATCTGTAAACACTTACACTAGGCTAACTAAAGTCGCTCAAACCAAATGTGAACTTTGCATTTGACCGCGATGCTTCCTTCATGACTTATGCCCTGTAAACCGTACTTTTTTACCATGGCCTAAAATTGCAGTCACACCCTTTGAAAAGCTTTACAAACTTCTAGAAAGTTGAGTAATGAAATCAGCGCACGTAAACCCGTGGTACACCACTTTTCAGAATTTTTAAAACTTTTTTTTCAAAACACGGCTAATTTACAATGGTGCTGTAAGCCGGAAGTTCCCACCATAATCCTACTGTACTGAAGAGCGATCGGTGGTTCGTTTCATACTGTGAATCTAAGTTGAGGCCAGCTCTAAAAATGGTACCTTAAGGTATGTAAAAGACTCCTGGGAAAAGAACATCAACGATCAAACAGTGTATACATACTTTTGAGACACCCTGTTTAAGATCTCCAATCACGGCTAATACTCTTTCCAATAAATATGTCATAGCGAGCCTAAGTTTCTGCGACTAACGACAAGTCATCGTGAGAACGCAGAGATAAAGATGTATTGAAGGGAACAAACTACAGTGAGCTGTTCTAGCAGCTAGGATTATGTACTTACAGCTGAGCCGAGTAGAAGCGTGGCTTAGGCTGGGTTCATACTGATTCCCATGTTCTGGAACTTCCCGCACAGTTCTCGCACTGTGCGGGAACAGTTCCAGAACTGTGCTGCATGCGCTGCAGCCGCCCCGCACCGTTCTGAACGGCGGGAGTTGGAGAATTTTGACCGTTCTCAACGGTTTTTCTTCCAGATTTCGCTCATTTTGGCCTTATTCCTCCACGCTTCCCTTTTTGATCAGCAGAACTTCGAACTCGAAAAGGGGTTGAAGAATGAGCGCTTTTCTGTGCCGTGTATTCGGAAAGATGGGCTATCGTGCGATTATTCATTCTGTCTTCGTGTTTTTTGCTCAAAACTAGTTCATTTGTTCCAGGAAGTGGCTGTCTAGTTTCCATAGCCATCTGCCACGAATTAGGGAGTAAAAGAAATCCTGAAATTGCATGGGTTGGGACTTGTCTGTTGTTTTTCATGATTTTGGGCGTTCTTCTTGTTCGTTTTTCCATGTCGTTGCTTCCCCGTTCTTTCGTCACCCCGCTTCTCCTAGTGTTGGAAAAGCTGTAAATTCGAAGCGGAGTTGAGAATTGAACGCTGTTCTGCTTCATGTATCTGGGAAGATAGACTTCGTGCGCTCGTCCATCTTCTCTGCCATTTTTGTTCAGGTCTACTTCATGTATTCTAGAGACTTGTCTATTTCAATTCCAATACAGATGCGAGACTACGCAGCGACTTGTTAGTACACGTGAAGTAGGTCTGAACAAAAATAGCGATGAGAGAATGGACGAGCGCACAAAGGCCCTTATTCCCGGATACATGGAGCAGGACAGCGTTCAATTCTCAACCCCGCTTCAAATTCACAGCTTTTCTCAACGCTAGGAGAAGCGGGGTAGAAGAAAGAACGGAGAAGCAACGACATGGAAAAACGAACAAGGCTGAGGACGCCCAAAATTATGAAAAACAACAGACAAGTCCCAACCCATGCGATTTCAGGATTTCTCCTACTCCCTAATATGTGGCAGATGGCTATGAAAACTGGGCAGCCGCTTCCTGGAACAAATGAACTAGTTTTGAGCAAAAAACACGAAGACAGAATGAACAATCGCACGATAGCCCATCTTTCCAAATACACGGCGCAGAAAAACGCTCATTCTTCAACCCTTCTTCGAGTTCGAAGTTCTGAATCAAAAAGGGAAGCGGGTGGAGGAATAAGGCCAAAATGAGCGAAATCTGGAAGAAAACCCGTTGAGAACGGTTAAAATTCTCCAACTCCCGCCGTTCAGAACGGTGCGGGGCGGCCGCAGCGCATGCAGCACAGATCTGGAACTATTCCCGCACAGTGCAAGAACTGTGCGGGAACAGATCCAGAACATGGGAATCAGTATGAACCCAGCCTTAGCGTATACCGCCAATGGAGGGCTGCAAAGACTTCGCACCTCGAATGGATGATTAACGTTCGCTCCGCTAATACCAATAGACGAAGATAGGTCAGCGTTTACGATACCAGAAGTGCAGTAATATTCCAACATAGTGGGTTCCGTTCTGAGCACAAGGTTGCCCGTGTTTTAAAGACTGATGGATACAGTATTAGATAATCTTCTTGGAATGTATGTTTTCTTTTACAACGATGACATTATAGTCTGTGCGCACACCAGACGCACGTCACGCTCATCACGCACATCACGCACATCACATCATTGCGTGAAGCCTCTAGAGGGATGCAAGTGCAGGGCTGCGAACCAAAGGCAAAAAAGTATTTTCCTATGCAATCACCTGCATTATTCTAAAAGAACAGAATAGAGGGCATTTTCATGGACTCTGAAAATGTGAAAGCGTCCAGAATTATCCAACTAAGAACAAAAGCAGCTAAAACCTTTTCTGAAAATGAGCTCATTTTAGCGAATTTCGTTTGGAGTGGTAGTAATTTGGTCAAATCAATATTTGGTTGATTTTTTATTACCAGAGGTGACTAGCAGTTTTACATTATCCTCTCAAAGAAACCACTAAGTAAACAAGGAGAAACAATGAAGACGGGCAGACCACTCGATTATACAGGGCGCCCCAAAAAATGCGTCTATTCTTTGATTTTAATAATTCTCTTGTTTTGAAGTTTTTTGAGGAGCTTCAAGTACCGTTTTGTAGAGCTGGCTTTAATTAGGATTTACATTATAGAGCAAATCACCTATCGCTCTTCATTACTGTAGGATCACGGTAAAAACTTCAAGTACATGGTATTATTGTCAAAAAAGCTGTCACAGAAATTTTCAAAAAACTGTGAAAACTTGTACAATAGGTTTTTGTGGACATTGAGTTACTCAGCTATGTACAAGATTGCGAAGGTTTTTAAACGGTGTAGGTGTAACCGTACTTTTTGGAAAATTGAAAAAACGGCCACTACTGCTTACTATAGTAGCCTTTCAATGAAACATCATGATATGTTGCGAACTTCTTATTTAGAATCAACAACTCTAATTAGCCAAGCGTGAAAATGTTCAGACTGTTTTCCTTTCTGAGGCAAAATATGACTTTTCATGGCTAAAACCCTCTTTAAAGTTTCCACCGTAATCCTGCAGTAATGAATAGCGATAGTTGATTCGCTCCATAATGTAGATCTAAGTTAAGGCTAACTCTACAAAACGATATCTATAGCTTCTCGAACACTTCATTACAAAAGATTTATTAACAATCAAACAGTAGGCACATTTTTTGAGACACCTTTTAGATAGATCTAGGCAGTATCATAAATGAACATTCACATTCACATGGTAACCCACCTTCATTCTTTATCAAATTTGCAGTTCGTTCTACGCTCTTAAACCTTTCCGCAACCTTTTTTGAGAGGTAAACAATTAAGCTTTTCCACAGTGACATCCACAATGATTTTCCCCACTGCTCTTAAAGGCAGTGTCCCGGCAGATTTTGCACCTCCACCTTTTTGCATGTTTTAGGCCTCTTCGCCACGTAGAATCCGAATTTGAGCTTTGAACGGGCTGAAAAGGCCGATTTTGGGGCGTTTTCCTAATTCCCGAAAAGCAGCTTGGACGAGATTTTTAATGGAAAGTTGGGGGAGGTTCTCAGACGAAGATCCTGCCGCCTGTAATTCTTGCTTTGGATAGCATGCATCATGGGGGAGAGCGCTCGTGGGGTCCCGCGCCGAACAGGCGGGGAGGGCCGTCCAAGCGCGCGCCAGTTGGGGTTGCGCGCGCCGGTTCAAGGGCCATTTTCTCGGCCCAGGGGAACATCACCCAGCCGGAGTGCGCCTGGAGGTCGATGGGGTGACCGGGAACTTCACCACACGTATATCCCCCAGGACCCGAGTCTGCCGGGACACTGCCTTTGATGGTGGGGTCAATTTTGTTCCAAATAAAAAGTGGTCAAGAATACGTTTTCGTTTTGAACAATGATAGAATTTTTTCAAATTCTGTGTCTCATGGAATGAGCTGCTAATTCCACTTTTCTATGATAACAAAATATAAACAATGGTGTTCCCGCTGGATGTCTCCTAGTGCTTTAGAGTGAAAGAGTCATAGAATAGTTATGATGGCCTGCTGCTTTACCTGTAGACAGATCTAGGCAGTATCGTAAATGTCATGATTTTGCACGACCGATTGGACTGGGAGGCGATAGAAGATGATCTTGGTTATCGTAATGTAACCACGATTAGACCATCACGTTTTTTGATGGTTTCGAAGAAATTACTACCACACCTGGGATCTTCAAAGCGAGGCTCCTTTGTTTTATCCAACATCAAATTCAGAAGCATGGGCTTGGGATTTTATAGAGGAACAACCCTCTAAAGTTTCAAAAAAATTTCAATAACACTGGGACTCGTGCAATCAAACAGCAAAAACAGTTTTAGAAGATGCTTTTTTGCGATATGCACAGACGTCTTTACCTCGGAATTTGGGGCAAAAAAAAACAGCGAGTTGCATCCCATCTAATTCGCAAATTCGTTGAGTCAAGAGAAACGGAACTAACATGGATTTAGAAGCTAGCAATTGTTTCTCAATGCGTAAGTTACTATACTCATATACGCAATACCAATCGTGATTACACGGATCATCTCAACAGAGGGCTTAAAATGTTCATATGTATCCGACTCAGCGCTCAGATGGTTGCTGGTGGAGCTACAACGATATAATTTGAGCATACACAATATGCATAAGGAAAAAACCTTAATAAGAAAGGAGAATGGGAGGAGAAACTGTGGAGAATCTGTGGTGAGCAGAGCGGTTGTATATGCTGGCCTAAAGCATAAAAGAGCTGTACGAAAAGGAAGGATGAAAATTTGTAAATGAGATGAAGAAATTAGAAGAATATGTGAAGATAGCTGTGAAGTGCAGCCTATATATAGCTATTTTGCTATAGAAAATGGGGAGCCCACGATGTTTACAAAAGAAGGAAGTTCGTTCGCATTTTTTGTTTCAATTTTCTCTTAATATTTTGCGAAGCATCATGCAAAATATCTGCGTGCAATCAGAAGCTAAGTCGCTCTACCAAACTGCTATCATTATTTTCTCAATTCTTAGTGAACAAAAAACCTCACTACAAACCGGGAAACTCGAGAGAGCAATTTCAGTTTTGACAACTGTGTTACGCTGCGTCTTAAATAGGTTTGAACGCTTGGAAGGCAGCTCGAAAAATCTGCGACGCGTGTGGATAAAATGCTATTTCTCCCACAAACCATTTTAAGTGCTGAAGTTACTCAAAAATTCATATTACAAATTAGAGATAGGTCTGCTTTTTTGACGTCTCTTGAGCGTCAACTTGGGCATCTGAAAGTGCCCTAAGAGACTATAGTCACGAACAACACAAATTAACAGGCAAGAGGATCCTTAATCATAAAAATCATCAAATATTTTGGTTAGTCAGTCCATAGTTCAGATTTTGGGGGACACACGAGTCAAGTGCGCGAAACGACAAACGCTTTTGCGACAAAGTCTCGCACCGCCAACTTTTTCAAAAATGGCATCAAAGAGTTGGTTGAGGAAAGTGAGCAAGCGTAAACAAAAACAGTAAGTGCACAAGTGATTAGTCTGTTGTTTCAAATTGTTTTAAATTGCCAGAATCTTCGAAGAATTTTATCAACGATTAAAAATGTCGAAAATGCAATTTTTCTATTCGGATTTTTCGGTTTGCAGTCCTTTTTTTGATCAACTTCTCAAAAACTGAAAGTAATGATAGCATTTTGAAAAGAGCAGAGTCAAAGTTCCGTTCGAACGTATACAAAGTCCTTGCGCCAAATGCTTTGCAAAACATAGCGAAAATCTAAAACAAAAAATGAGAACGACCTTGTTACATCATTTAATACATGCAGTACAAAAGGCACAGAAAAGATATATTACTGGAAACACATGAGAGAATCTTAGCAGGACACTTCAGCGCGCATCATTTCTAACTCACTCAAACAGTGTGATGGCATAAGTTCTGCATAACTGGACAAAAAAAGGTTAAGAATGCTTTTCTGAACCAACAGCCAAATGGTACCACAGTTAAAATCGGCTGTAACCACAAAGCTATAGGATTATCGGGGTAGACGTACGGAATAGGCCAAAATGAGTGGATATAGACGTGCAATCACTATTATCAAACAACTATCCAAGTATGCAGCAGCGTATCCTGTTTCGATTGAGGAAGCCGAAACATTGGGAAATGTGATTTTTGATAGATGGATAGCAGACGACTATTGGTGGCCGAAAGCAAATCTATTCGATAAAAAATTTGTTTGGACGAGTCAAAGTCTTGGACGAGCTTGCGAGGACAACAGGGATAAAGCATAAAATTTCAAGCAGAAAAAGAAAAAATGTTACATTAGAAGCTGACGTGCGAAAGCACTGGAGCGTTCAAGACGACAGTGAAAACTTAGCATTAGTAACTGTGATCGACGGAAACTCGATGCTCAAGCTTAATCCGATATGTTGAGAGTGGTTCTTGTACAAGTGATCAACAATGATCATATCGATATCATATCCTTTGGTGCAGACGAGGTGCGGACTCAAACGCCGTTGCGGCTGGGTTTTCGCAGCGTTTGCGGACCACCGGAGGATGGACTGTTGCGATAAATTAAGGCCCCGGCTCGACCGCTGCATGAGTTAAAGGCAGCGTCTACACAAATCTGGACATACGAGGTTCTGATGTGGAAAGTAATTTTGGGACCCTAAGTAAGACACTGCCCAAGCGGCAGCACAAATGGTGAACTCACAGTTGAGATATATTCGTCTCCAAACTGTACCCCGGGATCGTATTCGCATAAACTTCTGGCGCGACACGAGTGGGTCCTCGCGCGAAACTGATGTGTCGCGCCATTAATCCATGCGAATACGATCTCGGGGTTTAGTTTGAAGGCGAATATCTCAACTGTGAGCTCACCATTTGAGCTGCCGCTTGGGCAGTGTTTTAGTTGGGGCTTCAAGATTACCATCCAGGTGAGATCCTCAAAGGCCCAGATTCGCCTGAACGCTGCCTTTAAAGTCCGCGCTTGGATACGTAATTTAGTGTAGTGAACAAAAGCCCGCGGGTGGGCCACCACAACGGCTGGCCCAAGTCCTATCATTCACTAAACCGGTATCTCCAGCCGGGCGGCGGAAGGTGCGAAAATCCAACCGCAGACTGCCCGGTGTAGTAAAGCAGGGGCCGCGGCTTGTCCACCACCAGGGTTTGAGAAAATCTTAGAAGGTAGTAGAGGGAAATTAACCGCACACAAAAACAAAATGGCCAAAATATCGTATTCTTCAAAAATCCCTTCATCGAGAAAAAGGCAACAACCCGGCCACTGAAGCCTGTGGCAGTTTACTCCACCAAGGGTATCACTGATGGCAGCCGTTGCACACATCGCTGGAAGCTACCAAATCAGGCGTTAAGTCAGGTCTGGTTATAAATTTCTCTAGTTTGATGTTATCTTGTTCAGCAATCACTACGCCCATTGAAATTTTGACAGCGTAGCCGGCAGTGAAACATCGACATCGCGCGTTTTTGGAAGCATCTGAAGGGCAAGTGCGCCGCCGAAAAGACCGCACCTGCACAGCTGCACTAGCTCCTCGGAAGAAGGATAGGAAAGTAAAGCGGTTTGCGTAAGAGGGTATGATTAATACTGTGTATGATAAACGACCCTAAACACAGCTGATCGGCACGGACAAATGAAACGCGAAATCTCCGCAAACGACATCATGGAGAAAAAAGGGACATAAAGGCTTTTCATACACATCATATACAGGGGTCCCAAAAAATGTTAACACTGTTTGATCGCTAATAACTTCGCTGCTTTCATGTCTTTCGCCGTCTTGAAGCACCATTCTGTAGAGCGAGGTTCAACTAAGATTTGTAGCATAAAGCGAATCACCGATCACTCTTCGTTACTGTAGGATTACGGTATGAACTTCTAGCATGTGGATCCATTGTGAAATATGCCATATGACAAATTTTCCTTCCAAAAAATCTTGAAAAATCGTGCACTAGGGCTTTCGCGCACGCTGATTCCACTGCATAACTTTTTAGAGTGTTTTTGGCTTTTTTGACGGTGTAGTCACATTTTTGACAAATGTTGGAAATACAATATTACGGTTTAGCTGGATAACCTTGGAAAAAAGCATCACAGCAAAGTGAAATTTCCATGTTCGAACACAGCGGCTTCCATTACCACAGTATAAGAGTTTCTGCTTGTTTGTTTTTGTTCCGAGGCTGAATATGGCCTTCAATGGCCTGAAATCCATGTCGAAGTTCCTACCGTAATCCTACAGTAATGAAGAGAGATTGATGATTCGCTCAATACTGCACATCTAAGATGAACCTCGTTCTACAGAACGGCACCTAAAGCTCGGCGAAAGACATGAAAGCAAGGGAGTTATCAACAATCAAACAGTGTTAACCTTTTTTTGGGACACCCTGTATATTGGTCAAGAAATGATAAAAAGGTCATCCGAAAGAAAATAGATAATGGTTGTTTTTGACTGAAACGTAAATTGCATGATATGTCGTGATTTCCGAACTCGCAAACGCCGCTAACAAAACGCTAGCATCTCGACGTAGCAGGGGCGGTAAACATGCCTAAACCTTTCCCTCTTAAAGAACACGCTAGTTTTTGTCTGATATGCAGGGCTGCCACCTCACAAATTCGACTAAGTGTAAGTAGGCGAAAGCTTGTCAGCAGCATCTCTTGCCCTTCTCAATGTTTTCTTTTGCGGGAATTTCCTATATCTCCAATTTTGATGCAGGTATCTTCAGTAGTGGTGGCATCTTTTCGAAAAAATTTTTTTGCAAAAAGCTTTGAAAAGCAGAAAAGTGGAATCTTGATTTTGGCAACCTCATGGCCTCAGACCTGCCGCCAGGTGGGAATTACTATTAGACCGGCTGCAGCAGTGTTTAGATGGGTCTCGCAAAATCGCAGCTGAACAACATTAGAAAAAATTATTTTGGAGGCCTTGGCGACAGTGAGTGGGAAATGTTTGAAAGGCCTGGGTAGACTGCAGCGTATTCTATCATATGCTTTCATGCTCTATCTAATGCAGGTTGAAGCGGGCTTTCACCCTACCTGTTATAGTTGCTGAGCTAGAAATAACAGCATCCAAATTTGAAATTTTGTTGCATTCACTTTTCCGGCCGGAATCAGAATGCCTACGGACGGCGATATCGAAAATTTGGCTATTGTATGCCATAGGAATCGTCTACATCATGCATACTTGACTGTAATTTCTGAAGATATCCTGAGACCATCCTAAGATTGAGATATCGACTTCCCAACATCGGTAGATGTTGCGGTCATTTTAAAGTCGTTAAATTCCTTTTGAAGAAGTCATTCTCCAAAGCTTTGCTCAATTATGTAAGCGTATTGCTTGTGCATGCTGTTAGAGTTTTTGCATTAACATCCAGTTGTTCAGCACGTAAAAATTCAGAAAATTCTCTTTGCGAACTTTGAGGCATACTGAAAAAAATATTGAAAAAACTGAAGAATTTTGAATTTCAATATTTTTTCTTTCTCGCAAACTTTTTTATCCGAATTCCTTTTATGGTGTTTTGTACTACTGGCTTGCGTCTACAAGATAGGCCATTCTCATTCATACTAACAAATTAAGGAAGTTATGAATTCTCAAAAACAAGGTTCTATCAAAAGAACCTTTCTTACTTTTCTGTCCGTTAGTGATATGAGTATAAGCAAACGTGCGCTGTATTGCAGAAGGTTTGCTGCTTCTGAGTTCGTCGCCGCATTCGGAAATGTGGATCTTTCAAAATATCAGGTTGCCTCATAATTAATGCATGTTTTATGAATTTCAACTTCTAATCAAGATAACTCCTTTTCCAAACCACCTTTTTAAGCGCAATAAAGATTACTGTAAACAACAAACCTTTTACTATAGAACGCATGCTTTTGATAGATCGCAGCCACTTTAAGAAAGATTCTATAGCCTGAAAAATTCCCGAACATTTTTTTAGAAACCTATATTTTGAGAGAGCTTAACTTTCTTTCAAACATCGGATAAGTGTTATTGGTAATGCCACGGTGCAGTGTCCGGGGCATGATAACAATCTCAGATAATCAAAGGTTCTCATCCGGCCCACCAAAAGCGTCGTTGCCTTATCGCCGCCACTTTTCGCTTCCCGCTGAAAAACTTTGCTAGAAATGGCAGCGAGGGGGTGCGATGCTTTATCGCTGCCACCGCCACAATCGCTTCGCGCTGAAGACTTTATGGCAGCCCGCTCGCTGCCAGTTCTAGCAAAGTTTTCAGCGGGAAGCGAAATGTGGCGGCGACAAGGCAGCGACGCTTTTGGTGGAGCCGGCAGAGCCTTTGATTGTCTAAGAATTCGCCTCCTTTGTCGCTGATCGAAAATCGGAGGGTCCCATTAGACGTATGTTCGCGTAGCTCCTTGAATCCCTGCCTCCGTGCATAAGTTAAATTAGATTGCCTGATACTGCAACTTTTATTCAGAATGTTCAGGCCAGGCGACAGTTTACGAAATTTCACATCAGTTTCGTGGCAAGGTTCGGGTTTTTTGTAGAACGACGACGGAAAAGATATTGAGTATACAGTACATACGGTCATCTACAAAGATCGGAAGCTTGTGGGTTGGTATCAAGCCTGACCTTGATCCGTAACTGATCTTTAAATCTTTGCAAAGAGCCTGGCACTTTGCGGAAGACCCTACAATCAACGTTTTGCGTTGGCGCAAAGGATGGTCTCAAGCTTAGTAGGTCTACAGCGTTAGCAAAGATGTAACGCTTCTCAAAACAGTGACCCTGGTCGTTCTATGAAATTGGGATTGATCTAGAATTAGTGATCGTTGTTGGAACTCTGGATTATCTCGTTCAAGCCTGGATAAACTAGACCTACGTTCACTCAAGAGTACGTCAAACTTTCTTCAAAGTGTGGTCTTAGCATTAGACCGCACAGTGTCGCAGATACACCTTGACGCGCTTTCAATCCTCTGCCATGTACCATTATTCAGTAGTCTTCAATATTCTTCCTCCCTCAATTTGCCTTCATTCGAGTGGAGTATAAGATGTACTGCTTCTGCCTTATCGTAACTCCCAAGATCGATTTGTACAGTCCGCGTATTTTGGAACAATCTTTTGGGAGACTGCAAGTAACTCCAAGTGAGGTAGCACGCCTTCTGTTCTGCACCGTTTGAGGAACGTAAGTGATTGCTTGGTTGCTACCACTTTCTGCCAAAGCGCTAGAGCTTCTTGAATGAGGGAGAACAATTTTGGCGGCATGTTTCGAAGTACTTCATGAGTTCTCCTTTTTTAAGCCTTGGCATATTATTAGTATTGTGTTATGCTTTTTCTATGCCACAACAGGTTTTTATCGAGCTCTTTATTGAGCCTTATTTTCGGCGAAAAAGGCCGTCCTCAGAGGCCTGAAAGCGATTAATCACTTCCGTCAAACACTTCATGCGATCAAGCGCCTTGACCAACTCGTACGTTTGATTCGTCCAAAGTGATCGGAGCCTAACGTCCGCGCCAGTTTGAATACCAAATATGCCATTTACATCGCCGAGACCGGTCGATTACTTTCAGTGCGTGTAAATGAACATCTGGCCAGCAAACGAAAACAGAGCCTCGTGAGCCCACTGGGAAAACATAGGAAGGGGGACCATGAAGGCGAAGATTTGTAATAAGTTGTAACATACTGGCAGTCGAGGATAACATTTCAGTTCAGAAAGCGTTGGAGGTCCCATACATTCTTGCTCGAAATCCGAATGGCAAGAATGAACAGTTGTCCATCACAAATAATCTTAGGCCGTTCTTATCATTTTGCAGTTTCTAGATAACCTACAGCTACATAAACATGTCCAACTCAACTGGATTGCTCATAGTTACCATATCCTGTAGGTAACTATGAGCTTTTGTCGCGCTCTTCCGTGGAATTCTTGATAAGTTGATGCGGCATTGAAACTAGGCTTCGATCACTTTGGACGAATCAAACGTACGAGTTGGCTAAGGCGTTTTATCGCATAAAGCGTTTAATGGAAGAATGATGATTGAATCGCTTTTAGGCCTCTAAAGACGGCGTTTTTCCGCCGAAACGTAAGGCTCAATCAAGAGTTCCGATTCAAACCTGTTGTGGCATAAAAAAGCTAAAAGATATGTGAACATGATTTGCATCGCTGGCACACAGCGCTGGAGCAGCGGTGGCATGTCCAATTTAGCACGCGAGCTCAAAATGCATAGTGTTATAACAGAAACTCACCGCACCAGTTTCATGATAAGAGTGCAATACGCTCAATTCTACAATAAGCATGACGAAGCAGATTGCAGATAAACCTAAAAAACCTCCATCATCAAATCACACACAAAACTGACTTTTAACCAAGTTTTTTGACTAATAACCCTTTCTCATAAAAAGTTTTCCAGTGTTCAACTACGAGGCAGCCCGAGCAAACATGAGAGACACCTGAGTTGATCGCGCACTTGATGCGATCTCACGCGTCAGGTGAGGGGAACCGCGAGAAGGACTATCTGCGTTTAAAAGAATTTTGCAATTCAATTAGCATGTGTAGCTTTGAATGTGCCTCAAAGAAACTTCAAAACTGCTGTTACTAACGAATGGCCTCACAACCCTATCTCGCAGCATCAATTGCGTTGCCAAGAACAGTATCGCCAAGCACACAGTCAATGAATAGAGCTGCCTCTTTAGAGTAGACAATACTCCAGAAAGTAATTTTGTTGAGTAGGTAAGGGTGTGAGGAGCTGTTTTAAAATTTGATTACGACAGTAATAAGGCAGCGTTGGTACTGAGCACCAGGATTTATAGGCGCCGTAAAACCTAATTGCCCGCGCCGTGCCTTGAACACCAGCGTAAGCGAGCGGTCGTCGCGAACGATTGTCGGCGTTCACTATATTCCAAAAAATCTTTCTTTAACTTTCATGTTGTTATTGTCAATGCAAGGTATATCTCGACGAAAGCCTCCCTCAAAAGTCTAAAAAAATAAGTGTGGAAAGGACGCGCGCTCATTGTCGCTCGAAAAAAAGCCTGTAGCGCTTCGGGACCACACGTTTCCAGCCGCGCTGCGCGTTGGTGTTCAAAGCGACGCGTGGGCAATTGGGTTTTACGGGGCCTGTACAATAGAGGGAAACATAAGCTGGCAAATATGCATATTAGAACGATTAGCTTCTAATTACAAAGCAATGTCCTTGGCATCAAACTATTCCATCAATAAATTCACCGTATATAAATGGAGAAGATATGATGCACCTTTTGCATCATTTAGAGTGAGCACAACTGGAGCGCCGTGTCCCGCGCGGCCGCGTTGCTTGTGCTGCACTGCGCGCAAACGTGGTCAATAACTTGCTAGCTAACTAACTCAATAACGTGCTCAATATTTTCCACAGTCAATGATTAGAGCTGCCTCTGAGTCCCTTTTACAAGCGTAAGAAAATGATCAGACACGTCTGCGAACACAGCGCAAGATCCAGCAAGGCGCTCACGCGGAACCCGCGTCGAGTAGCTCACTTCAAATGAAACAGAGGTTGGGAGGTTATATTTCTGACTGAATCATACTATACCATTTTGTAAACATCACAGTCTTAGAAAGAATGCTTTGTGATTACGACGGCAGAGGAGTGGATGTTGTGAAAGTTATTGTCAGTATTAACTGTGACTAGCTGATAAACACCAGCGTTTTATAACCAACAATTTTAAGTAATTGAAAGAGTTATCCAATTATTAGACAACCATTGATTCTCTTCTAAAATGGGCGCATTCGTTTGCTTTTTTTGACACTGCGTTAGGTTGTTCATAATTACATTTTTTCTAACCTCTTTTTTGATTTAGGTAATATTCAAACAAAGACCATCTATATAATAGATCGTTCCGAAAGTTATGTGGCTTTTTTTAAAATAAACGCTATATTCAATGGAATCAAGAATTTCAAGAGTTCTTAGAAGCATTCGATGCAACATTTCATTCTCTTTCTAATGGTTGTAATTGCAATGCACTATATTTGACGAGCTTTTGAAAAATTACCAAAATTTGCGACTCATCTTTTTGCCATGGTCAAGTTCGGCTATTTTTCTAAATTCTTGTACTATTCCTCGAAGAAGTACAAGTAACAGATGGATAGAGCAAACCCTACACAGGGTAATCTTTTTTCGTGGTGGTGTGTTAAACCGTAATCCATCTTTGTAAGTTTCAAAATCGAAATTTGTTGGTGTTTGTTGCATTTGTGTAGGAGGGCGAGAATGCTAAAATTCGGTGGTTCCATCAATACAAAACATACTCATCTATACAAAAATTATGACGAGCTCTGGAAAGTAGAAAAAAGCTGTGCTGTTTTCTGTAGAGTTTGCTCTATCAATCCATTACTTGGAGTCCTTCCAAACTTCCTTCCTTCTTGGTGGAATTTCTTGAATTAACTTGAAAGAGAAAACCTTCCTTTTTACAACAGTGTTTTTGATATGAAATATCGTGAGAGAGCTCGAGAGTTAGAAGCATTTGAATAAATTTACTCAAGATTGGCATTTTTTGAGCTGGATTACGAAAAATTCCGAAAGTGCTATTATTCAATAGAGAAAATTATGCTCTTTACTAAAGTGCCTTTTTAACGAATTAGAACGAAAAAGATCGAAAGTTATAAGCAAATAAAGAGAATTACTTCAGTTTTGCAATTTTTGAGCATGCCCAAAAAGCCCAAAAACGTCACGAAAAGGCGGGAAAGCCAAGAACACGGGTTTTGTGAACTTCCCTTTTTAACTAAGGGATTTTTGCGCTAAGGGAGAGCAATTTTGATTTTCATGGAAACGTATAACAAATTCCTAAAAAATCATTACTTTTCATAGGAACAGTCGTTCAATAACGAGTTTACCTAGCTAGAAAGACGAGAACATAAACATTTGTGTTTTTTTGGTATTCTTTGTAACGTTTCAAAATTTTTGGTGAGCTTTTTTGAAATTAAAAAATTTGAGTGGTCTTCTTTTTGCATTTTTAACTTTACGACTTGTGCTTGGTAGAACAAATTTAAGCCATAGTTAGAAATTACATGATCTCTTCATTCTAAGAAACTATCCCAAGCAAATTTAAGCAGATAGCAGAGAGTTACGAATTTAAGAGAACAATGCGAACGAACTTTTGAAACAACCTAATATTGAGTTGGTGCAGAAGTTCTATCGTTTCATTTTCAAAAATTTTTTTAACGGATTTGCTTGCTTGTAATTTTATTAGAAAGATTAGGTCTTCCGCTTTCAACCATTTTTTTGTGGAGCTGCTGTTTCACACTGAGTGCAGAGATAAAAATGGCAAAGTAAGACCGCATAAGCGTTGACCATTTTAAGTCAGGTCGCTAAAAATCTGGAATGTGCAGAAAAATCTGAAATCCTCAGTAGTTATGTTTTTTGGCCTACTCTTTGCAATTGTGAAAAGTTTGTGTTGCTAGGACGTCTCTGCGAGAAGTTATGATTTTCGCGAAAATTGACAAATCAATTAATTTTGGCGTTTTCCATAGTAAACTCGATATTGATAACTTCTCACAGAAACGTCCGAACAGCACAAACTCTCCACAATTGCAAAGAGTAGGCCAAAAGGCATATGTAGTGACGACAGATTTTTTTGCAGCGTTCCAGATTTGGTGACTTAACTCAAAATCAAAGTTTACATGACCTTAGTTTTCCATTTTTATCTTTGCATTCAATGTGAAACAGAAGCTTCGCAAAACAATGGTTGAAAGCGGAAGACCTAATCTTTCTAATTAAGTTCTAGGCAAGCAAATCCGTTGAAATCTCGCGAAGTTACAAATTTTTGAAAATGAAACGACAGAACTTTTGCACCAACCTAGTAATTAGGTTAATTCATAATTAATGCACGTTTTCTATACTTCAATTTTCAACCAAGAATTCTTTTCAAAAAGACATTTCTGGGCACAACAAAAACTACTATAACCACAAATCAGTGGCTATAAAACAGATACTTTTGCATGACTGTATCTATCACAAGAAAGATTTTCTGGCATGAAAATTGCCAACAACTTTTTTCAGAAGCCTCTACTTTGAGAGAGCATAACTTATATTGAAATGAAGAAGGATAAAGCAGACTTTACTCATCGTGTAATCAAAGACCTCTTGAGCAGTAGTGCCAAGTTTGGATTTTACGGAAAATTTTTGAAAGAAAACATCGCGAAA
Organism: Cylicocyclus nassatus; assembly: GCA_958299035.1. NCBI lineage: Eukaryota > Metazoa > Nematoda > Chromadorea > Rhabditida > Strongylidae > Cylicocyclus > Cylicocyclus nassatus. The sequence continues at coordinate 12,349,628 of CATQJL010000223.1, forward strand.
AAGTGAAAGTACACACTTTTTTGGCATCTCGGTGGCTTTAAAAATCGGTCCTTTTCGAAATTATTTCATTCTTCTCCGCTGAAAAGTGAGAAAATTCTAACGCTTTTCTACCATCAAATCAACTAGGTCTACCCTTTCTGGATAGTGCAAAAGACCTGCAATCACCTTTTGATTCAAATTTATATGGCACAGAAGGACCGCGACGATCATTCAAGTTCGCAACTGAATTTCTCGGCTCAGAATCCATGGAATATTTTGCTCAAAAAGCATCTTGTAACACAAACTTTCATAATCCTTACTGCATATTTTTTGAAATTAATCCAGCCATTCCTCACGAATTTAGGGCAAAAAGAGTGAAAAGCAAAAATTTTGGGATTTAGTCTCTTTCAATTGGAGGCTCAGAACTTTGGAAAGAAAGGATATGTAAGAAAGCGAAGGGGCATGCATAAGAAACTAGAAAAAACGCCCTTTTAGATAGCTCAAAAAGTTTTTGAGGAAAATGGTTACACATTAAATGCTGGCTCTTGGAAGATGAGGTAGGTGAAATGTGCATTAATTATAATTATGAATCAACCTAGTATTAGGTTGAACCGAAAGTTCTGTCGCACCATTTTCAAAAAATCATAACTTTGCGTTGTCACAACGCATTTACTTCTTTACATTTTTATTAAAAAGAGTAAATCTTTCGCTTTCGAACGCTGTTTTGCTGAGCTTGCGCCTCACACTGGGTGCGGACATAAAAATGGAAAACTAAGACCATATAAGCTTTGACCATTTTAAGTTAGGTCACCAAAAATCGGGAACGCTGCATAAAAATCTGAAATCGTCAGTACATATGTTTTTTGACCTACTCTTTGCATCTGAAAGAAAAATGTGCCGCTTGCACGTTTCCGTGAGATTATGAATATCGAATTTACTATGGAAAACGCTAAAATTAATTAATTTGTCAATTCTCGCAAAAATCATAACTTCTCACAGAGACGTCCAAACAACACAAACTCTTCACAATTGCAAAGAGTAGACCAAAAGGCATATGTAGTGACGATTTCAGAGTTTTCTGCAGGATTCCAGAATTTTGTTAACCTAACTCAAAAATGATCAAAGCTTACATGGTCTTAGTTTTCCATTTTTATCTAACTAACTTTATCTAACCCACCAAGAAACTGAAGCCCACGGAACAGCGTTTGAAAGAGAAAGACCTATTCTTTTTAAAAAAAATTACCGGCAAGCAAATCCATTGAAATTTCCTGCATTAAAAATTTTTGAAAATGAAACGGCAGAATTTTTGGTTCAACCTAATTTATTAGGTTGGCCGGAAAGTTCTTTCGCACCAAATTCAAAAATTTATAACTTCTAACTTTCCAAACGATTTGGCATTTGGCCGCATTTATTTTTGTATGAAAAAGTAACTCATGCTTTTTAGAATGACATCTTAGATGCTTGCTAATGATCATTTGTTGCATAGATAGTAGCGATAGAAGAGAATTAATCAAAATTTAAATTATCTGTGTAGGGTCATAAAAAATCGGAAACTTGCAAGAAAAATCGGAGCAGTCAGTATTGTAGGTTCTTTTACCAGCTCTTTCTAATGATGCAAAGTTTGCTCCGATTGAGCGTCTCTATGAAGTTATGATTTTCGAGAAAAATTCCAAAATAAATCAAATTCACCCTTTTGTATTGCTTGCTCGAAAATCATAACTTTTGATAGAGACGCTCAATCGGCGCAAATTTTGCACTGTTAGAAAGAGCTGGTGAAATAACCTACAATACCGACTGCTCTAATTTTTACTGTAAGTCTGAGATTTTTTATGACCCTACACAAAAGAGAAAATTAAACCAGTTTTCTTCTATCGCTCCTATCTATGCAATAGATGATTACTAGGCAGCCAGGATATCGTTATAAAAAGCATGGCTTACTCCTTCATACAAATATAAAAGCTATCAGAGCGGTTGGAAAAATCAGAAGTTATGAATTTTTGAGAATGGTGCGACAGAACTTTCGTAAACTTCCGTCCGTTTTGATTTTCAATCGCAATAAATCATGAGCTTTCTATTCTGGATAGGTTGCAAGATACCGTTCGATAGAGCAAATCAACTCTACAAGAAGTCTATCTCTCGCGTTTGCACCAGCTCTGATCCATTCCGAGTTTCAAAGCGAAAACTAAAGAGATTTAACTGCCCGAAAAATTGAAAAAAATCATAATTCCGTTTAAAAAAATCCTACAAAAATCCTAACTTACTCGCGTAAACACTATCCATTTAAAATATTTATATACGCTGTTGCCGTATTTTCCTCATGGTTAAAAATTAAGAAAACGAATTTATATGTTGATGCTAAAGCGATGCTGTGCTGTTTCTATTAGGTTGTCAAGAAAATAATGTCGTTTTTTATTTGCTTGCGTTAACAAAGCAACCAGGCTCAACCCAACAAAGGGTAATGGGTACTGTTCGATAGAGCAAAGCAAGATGGCGTTCATGATCTTGCGCCAAGCTCGATCCACGGAATGTTCGCACTCATAATCTGGAGATATCCAAATGCCCAAAAAATCGAAAAAATCAGATCTTCGTCCAAATAATTTCTACGGACCTCCCACTCGCACACGTCAATACTTTCGATAAATGATATCCATATGTGCAGTTGCTGTATTTTTTCCTTGACTATAAACTGAGAAAACAAAAATTTTCGTGCTTTTCTGAAAGTAATGCTGAGCCGTTCTTGCATATGTGATTCTATACTACTAGCCTAGGTAAGTATAACTATAGATTTTCAGCCTATTTCGAGCAGTAGTTTTCGAGAAATATTGCTTTTAGCACTGAAACTGAAAAGAAGAAAGCTGATTTTGATATTTCTCGAAAACTACTGCTCGGAATGGGCTGAAAATCCACAGTTATACTTATCTAGGCTTGTAGTATAGAATCACATATACAAGAACGGCTCAACATTGCTTTTAAAAAAACACGAAAATTTTTGTTTTCTCAGCTTATAGTCAAGGAAAAAATACAGCAACTGCACATATGGATATCATATATCGAAAATATTGACGTGCGCGAGTGGGAGGTCCGTAGAAATTATTTGGACGAAGATCTGATTTTTTCGATTTTTTGGGCATTTGGATATCTCCAGATTTTGAGTGCGAACATTCCGTGGATCGAGCTTGGCGCAAGATCATGAACGCCATCTTGCTTTGCTCTATCGAACAGTACCCACTACCCTTTGTTGGGTTGAGTCTGGTTGCTTTGTTAACGCAAGCAAATAAAAAACGACATTATTTTCTTGACAACCTAATAAATAGATAGTTGATACTACTCGCCTATAGAAGTGCAAATATAGATTTTCAGCTCTCTGCATTAGTTTTCGAGAAATATGGATTTTAAATCGATATTCCCCGAGAACCAAAGCTTGTAGGTAGCTGGAAACTTAAATTTGTACTTCTACAGGCTAGCAGTATACAACTATCTATGTAGGTACAAAGCGCAACCCATAATTAGCTGCGTGGGAGGGGCCTATGGATAGGATTAGGTGGTTTGTTACTTCCATACTGCTCAACTTCACCCCTTCTCACCTGGCCAATACTAGCATGTTTTTGGACCGCTTGCGCGAGAAAGCATTGACCGCAGTTGTGTCATGGAATCTTTTGATGTCAAAGCGCTTTACACCAATGTAAGCAACGAATGCGCCGCCCTAGCCAGGGCCCGACATGAGGTGGGCAAATGACAAGCTGTAAATCGTTTTTGATGAAGAAAGCGAGAGGGAAATCGTTTTTGCGAGGTCCCGGGCGGAGCCCTGGAAGAGGATTCCAAGTGCTAGCAAAAGGTCTAATCACGCTTATTATTTCATACATCTAATTCATTGGGAAGTAGTTTCCATAAGCCTCAACGCACAGCGGAGTTCGCGCGCTACGCCGCACCGCCGCTAACTGCCGCGTGCGCGACGTCGCATAAGCGATGCCGTTGAACAGCATGATTACATGATCAGTTCTAAATGCAGGCATAACGATATAGCACCTAATTACGCAACCTAATGAAGAGAGGCTAGGAGAAACAAAGTATGAAATATTATGAAAAACTTATGTGAATGGGAGGTGTAATAAGCATTTTTTCCAAAAATTTTACAAAACTGGTAAAGGAAGATGTAAATTCAAATGGCTCGTAAGCAGCGCACAGATGACCATACGGTATGAAACTTGGTAGGTACATGAACACGGGCCTGCAGGGCTTAACTTGAAAGTTTCATTGAAAAATTAGGTTACTGAAGATTGTGGCAAGCTTTTTTCTGAAAATTTCTCACTATCAAAAAAATGGAAAAATGGCTCGTTTGCAGCGCAGAGAAAACGAAATCGCGCGAGACTTGGTGTATATACGCGCAGTAGGACTAAGGAACAATGTACGAAAAAAAATGAAAAACTTATGTGAATGAAGACCGTGCTCAACTTTTTTCCAAATCAGGTGGGCAATTGCCCAGCTAATGCCCAACTGAGGTGGGCAAAACTTCCGTCTCACATAAATTTTCAAAATTTTTTACATAAATCTCTTCTACACCTAAATTTCACTCTACGGTTTTGGTTCCAAAACTCCCCCTCTCCTCTTTACTATAGTCAAAATAGGATCAGCTGCACCCTTTCTTACTGAGGAAAGCGCGCCCCAATCGTTCGATAGGCACGGTAACGGCGTCACTCAGTCCTGTAACCAGTTTCTCATGTTTTTTCCTTGTATTATCTTGTAGGAGAGCTATTTTAACGTCGTTTTGGTGTTTTTTTTCTCTCTAAATGTCAGTGGATAGTTTATTTTTTGGTAAATTGTTCAGCACCGTAGGCTTCGCCCAAAAGCGCTTGAAAGCGCCTATACTTTTTTGATCTCTCTTTATATTTCTCATTTCTCTTGACATACTTTCCTCTTGCACGTTAACATGCTGGCCTTTAGGCTAGCGTGGACGTGTGAAGTAAGGAAAATGAAGAGAGGATAGAATAATTTGAGCGCTTTTTGGCGCTTTGAGCAACGTTTGGCCGGTGCCTGCGTTGCACAAGCATGAAGCATCGTTTTTGGGCTCAAGGGGATATTCGTAAAAAATTTTGGGATCAAAGGGGAATTCGTTTTGAAAAACCCCGTTTGCCCACCTCGTGCCGGGCCCAGGTCCAAGCTGTCTCAGAGCTTCTTGTCGTTAACGTAAATAGCGTCAACACGGGCTCACAGTTCCGCAGCTCATGACACTTTTGAAGGCGTGTTTACAATGCAATATCTTTAGGTGGTCTGGGAGGTACTTTGCGCAGATTAGAGGGATAGCCATAGGGCAAAGGTTAGCTTCCACACTTGCGGTGGCCTTCATGGCCAAGATCGAGGCACCAGTCTTGGAATGCCGTCTGTTGCTATATTGCAAATACATCGACGACGTTTTATAATCTATTCGACTTAAGCAAAGATTGACACTTGTTTCAAGATACTTAACGAGTGACCTGCATACATTAAGCAAAAAGCCCAGTGAGGAGTGGCTACCGTTTTTGAACGTGCAGGTCAATATCGCTTCAGTTGTACACGTAACAAAATGGTGATGAAAAAACCCAGTAACAAAAACATCTTGGTACACTTCCATTCAGCTCATCCCTCACATACGAGAGAGTTTAAATCAAAAGTATGTTTCGTACAGCTTCTCGCGTTTGCAGCGGACAGCAGGAAAAAGCAGTCTCTTGCGCTGGCTTGTAGCATAGCTGCTTTTAACGGCTATGAATAACATGCTGGGAGGACAAGGCGGCGTTTGACACATAAGTCTCAGGTAGATAGACCTGATATAAGCGATAAGATCCCCTTCAGCGTTCCTTATATCTCCGATGAGTTAGCACTGCTTTATGGCAGTGTCTGAGGAGGTGCGGGTTAGAAAACTCTGTTGCAATGGTGGAGATATCCCCAAATAACCTAAAAGGTATTTTGATTCGCAATCGCATCTACGATCGCGCCCAACGCCTAATTGCATTATCTGCCCTGTGGGCAGGGGCGGGATCGCACGACGTCAGGGGTCATCTATCTTATCACCTGCGCGGGCTGCGGCGGCACGTATATCGGCGAAACGGCGCGTCCTCTATGCGTCCGCATTAAAGAGCATTTAGACGGCAGGGATAGATCACGCGCGAGTACACCTCTAGGCTCTCACAGGCTGCTGAAGCACGATGGAGCAAACTTCAAAGCTTCAGTGAAGATCTTAGCGCATGAATCCCAAACATCAGCTGTTGAAAGCCTGTTGAGCAATGTTTGAAAGCCTTTTGGATTCACGCAAAAAATCCACAAATGAATTGCAAGGAGGAGTGCTTCTCAATCACTCGTGAAGTCGCACCTACCTGGGTCATCTCTTTTGACTTACTGTAGGCATATAAATAGCGTGGCATACATGGTCATTCATTAGCGCTCGCTCAGGCACCTGTATGCTATCGGCATATTCAAAAAGGTAAGTGTTTGGTTTGGCAGCCCAGTCAGTAAACAGACAAAGTCTCAGAACTTTGCCTCTGGAGCTGCAGAGACGTTTGATCGGATAGCTTGCAGATCGTTTTGTCCTTTCCAGGCTCTAAAGAAGGCGATCTGCCGAAACGTCAGCCAACAAATAATTATTGCCAATCTCGAATGCGGCTTACATAGACAATTACAAAACCAACCATGCTAAAGACTCTTATACTAAGGTTATGAAAGTTGCAGCTTTCAAATATGAAATTTCCACTTTACTGTGATGCATCTTCCCAAAGTTATCTTAGGAAAACGTAAATATTGGAATTCCAAAAAGCTACAAACACTCGTAAAATGTTGTATGGTGGAATCAGTTTGCGCAAAAACCCCAGTACACGATTTTTCAGATTTTTTGAGAAAAAATTTTGTTGGATGGCATATGCAAGCTCTCACTCAGGGACTCGCGCCGTGCGAGCGGCCAGCAACAACCTCACAAACGCTCGTCCGTGTGTGCGATTGTACGGTCGTTAAGGGCCGGTGGTACGGTTAACGTGGGGCGCTCACACGCCTTCTAATACCCGCCGTTTTGCGCGGAGAAGGTCGGCCGCTCGCTTGCTGCTGGAATTATTTTGTATGGGATCCTTTAACCATTTTTCTTGGATAGGTTAATCCCGTTTACGTTCTGCAAACGTGAATCGATGCCTGCAGTGGCCAAACCTTTCATAGGGAAGCCCATACCATCACTCATGATAGCTGTATTGTCACACAAGTTCATTTCAGTTTTGCTGTTGAAGGAAAATGTTGATAATACGACATGTCAATGCTGAAGGCGGCCTAAACACTGCGTCGTATCCCACACAGGTACCCTTTCGCTCCCAAAGTGTGGGAATTGCGAGAAGAAGATAGAGGTCACTGTCGGCCGCTTGCGCGGCAACTGGTATTGCCGGCCGAGAAGACGGACACATTGCTGGCAGCTTGCTCGAGCAAATGTATTGCCGGCCGTTTGCACGGTAACATTGCGTGCCGCTTGGACGGCGCTTCAACTGTTTGCCGCACGCACGAAAGCTTTAGGCTTATGCCGACCGCTTGTACGCTAGCCCTTATAGGAGGACCGCTCGCACGGCGCGAATGCCTGAGCATATGCTGAAAGTTCATAACGTAATCCTACAATAGTAAAGAGTGACTGATAATTCGCTTCATGCTGTAAATCTAACAAAGTTGAACCTTTAGGTTGTAAGTTGTAAGTTGATCCTCGCTCTACATAATCGTACCTAAAAGTCCGCGAAAGTAATCAAAGCAAGAAGGTTATCAATGATCAAATAGTGTGCACATTCTTTTGGGACACCCTGTATACATACAGAGTGTCCGTAAAGTATGTATACACTGTTTGATTGTTAATATCTCTTTTCCCAAGAAGCCTTTTGCTTAGCTTATGGCACCATTTTGTAGAGTTTGCTTCAACTTAGAATTTTAATATGGAGCGAATCATTGGTCGCTTTTTATTGCTGTAGGATTACTGCAGAAATTTCAAGAAACGTTGTGAGGCATCAAGGACACTATTTCGCCCCAGAAAGTAAGCCGAACAATCAGAAAACTTTTATATTAGGGCATTTGGAGCCGCAGAAACCAGATATGATGTTTGCACTGCTTCCTTCATAAGTTATGGCAGGTAAACCGCTATCTGTTTCTACAAGACTCCATATAATCGTGATTACACCATTGTAAAAGCTTTGAAAACTCGTAAAAAGTTGAATAATAAAATCAGCGAGCTTGAAAACCCTAGTGCACCACTTTTCAAGTTTTTTTGAAACTTTTGTTGAAACAGGGCAAATTTGTAATGACGCTATAAGCTGAAAATCCCTACCGTAATCTTACAGTAGTGAAGAGTGATCGGCGGTTCTACTGTAAATTTAAGCTAAAGCCAGCTCTGCAAGATGGTGGTTAAGGCTAAGCAAAAAAATTTTTGGGAAAAGAGATATTAACGATTAAACAGTGCATGCATACTTTACGGACACCCTGTATATTAGGTTGTCCCATTAGCATACATACTTTACGGACACCCTGTGTATTAGGTTGTCCCATCAGTCTTTTCATTTTTGAGTTTTCGCTGTAATAAGTCATACAGTTCTTATTCTGCGTATACGCCCTAAGTTCTTTACTTGAATACGGATATGTTGTTCTATGTTATGCATACTATAATACTTCAATAAACTTAGTAGCAGGAAGCGTCTAACATAAACAAGTGTTAGTTGCGACAAACACAAAACAAAATATAGGTTAAACAAAATAACTACATACATTCACTAAATAATCACGAATGGCTGCGCAGCCTTCTAGCGGATGACGGGATACAGCTAGTCTGCGCCCAAGTCTCCTTGGACGCAGACATTCTATGGCCATCATCATACAGAGCACTGCGCATGCGATAATGATTCTAGCTGCACGCCTCGAGGCCACACGGATCCATCATTCGAGATTGCGAATTTCTGCTTCCAACGACAAAATGTGAACTCGATGGTGATTGCATCTTATAGTGCCATTGGTTGTAGGAGCTTCCTGCCTGTTTGACGGATTCCTAATGTGATAACATCATTCCCATTAGCGAATCCGGAGTCTCCCATAGATGTAGCGATGTGGAACTATATTCTCCTCGTAAGCATACTCAAACTGCAAAGAGGCGAAGATACTGGCAATTACAGACGTCCCCGGGAAGTTCGGGTTTATGTATAGGCGCCCCGGGGTATTGCGCCTTCGTCATGCAGCAGCCTTTACATGAACCGTCTTGGGCATCGACAGCAGCAACCAAATCAAGGGCCTGTAAAGCCCTCGCGGCCGTAGTACTGCCAGGCAAAGAATGTGCCGCTTCTGTAACCGTATGCAGCTTCCGTCGATTCGGAACGCGGCGGCATTTGTTTGGCAGAACACCTCGTCCCCTATTCGGCAGCGAATCAAGTGCCACATGATTAGGGGATGGTTAGTGCGCGGACAACCACTCTCACCGCATTCGAGACTGCTTTCTGGCCAACATCAATGGTGTCCGCCAAAACCTCTTGGTGTGCGTTACTTGACAAGTAACGCAGAGGTATGACCACCGAAATGAGGAGACATTTAGTATTGTTTTCATTCAAAAGCCTTCTTAAAGCTAACATGATAAACATCTACTCAATCACATCTCTGCAAATTTGCTAAAATCTTCACCGTTGAAGATTCGATCCCTTAGATACCCCACCAAAGTTCCTTGTACGCACTGCGCTAATAAACACGTGTTTTCTAGGAGTCTACATGTTTGAGTCATGCATGCTAGAAATTGTGTCATGCGCATATGTGCATAACGTTAACATTTTAACAACATGAACCATGGATAAACAATCTTCGAAATTTGTACTGAACATTGTTCTCCAAGCTAACGGATCAGTTTGAAGTTTCAGCCCTTCTAAAAGCGGCAGGAGCAATCGGCATATCTCCTTCAAATGCGTCTCTTACATTCAACACTTCCGCGCCAATATCCACTAATTCTGATGGAAAAGGCGAATAGGGTGGAGCCTGTCGTAGTATATATTGGCGCTCTTTCTCACAGCACGGTGCGCAAAGATAAGCATAATTCTGTAACAGAACATAGGTCAACTGCGCTTCCCTATTAGTACTGACGCAAGCATAGGATAATGAATTATAGAGAAATAGACCGCTCACGCAAGGATAGCCACTTATTGGATTTCCTCTGACTGACTTCCTGCTTTGGCAAGAATAGTATACCATTCCTGCTTTGCCAAGCAAATTAAACACACACATATCTGTGCCAGTGGCATATCGAGCCCCCCCCCCGCCCCCCAAGAACGGGTCGCGAAATTTTTGAAAGTTACTTACATGAGTCATAAAAATGTGCTAATTACTTGTTTATTTTTGCAAACAATTGAAATACTTTTTACGCCCTTTTTTCCAGATTTTAGGGGTCGGAGGCCTGCAAAAAATTTTAAAAGCTCCCCTAAAATTTTTTTGGAGTGCGTGGCTGACGCCACTCACCTTAATTTAAAAAAATTTTTTGCCGCCCCCGAGCCGAAATTCTGGGTACGCCACTGATTTGCGCTCATAGCGCAGCGCATGTGAGCGCTGTTATTGGTCAACAGCGGTTCCGACGCGCGAAGACGTTCGTTTTGCGGCCCTGCGGATAACTCGCTATAGTCTTGCAAGATACTTCGAGCTGTCACGATATAGTCCTTCTATGCTTTGACAACCAGGACGGACTTACTACGAGCCCAGCCTTTACTGAAGGGTTTTTGTTTTTTAGAACTGTATTCCCGACTTTCTGCGATTGTACGACCATGCGGCACGCGCAACTTGACGGCAAATTTTAGATCTGGATAGCCCTCTTTTCAGAGGTATAATCTTTACGGGAGTGGACTAATTGCTTTTAAACTTCCATTATAGCAAGGAAGCTCTGAGCCCAATATTTATAACAAGAAAAGGCAATTTTTGGAAACTGAAGGTAAGTTGAGGAGAGCGCAAGGCTAAAAAGCTTAAGCAGTTTGACCTTTTGAGGAGTTGCGCCGACCCCATTAACTTTATTTTCGAATAAGCATTTCCACACAAGTTTTGTGATCCACTACCAAGAATCACGAAGATTATACAGTGAGTGTTTGAGTTTGCTTCAACTTTTTACGGCTTTGTGGTACTGCGTAGAGTTGAAGCATTCAAGGTGAAAAACGTGCAGATTGAAATTTTGGCGGCATTTCCTACTTACTATTCGTCACACCGGGCCGAATGTCAACTTCAAGACAAATCCCATGGTCGCCGTTCAAGCTGTCGATAACACAACTGCCTAACCAATTTGCCGTCAGTGGTCGCTGCAACTTTCGAACCACGTCTGTGTCGTTTCACAACCGCCGAAACCCGCCAGTATGCAGAGTAGCGGCTTCGACGTCTCCTCACGCTTTCCACTGAGGACGACCGGCTGCTACCAGGTCAGGTCGTAGGTTTTGCGTTTCAATTAGGGTTTTGTGACTTGTACGTTTGCTTGTATGTTTCACCCATAGGGTCATAGGTAACATGGTATGGAAATTGCTCCAAATCCTTTTTTGATGCCAGAAGTGTCGCGTTCGCAATTTTTTAAAGGTCGTGCGGCGTTGCAAAAAAATCCTGCGCCACTCTTCCGCTCCCTCACACCGCTATAATTACCCCAGCTTTCAGGCAGTAGATCGTAAAGCTGTCAACTTGTGAGCGGGGTTCAACTTTCACCTTCAAGACAATCGATCGAGCAGCGCTTTCCTCACCTCAAAAGGCCTCAACATCAACCGTGCCATGAAAGACGGCCCCGCATCGAGGTAACCTGCGTTGCGCTCGCGCATGACACAAGCCTCAGCGTTCCTCTGATTTGCTGGCCCCTAATTTGTAAGATCAGGAAGATCAGGTTGGTTGTATTCTTCCCCTGTGTTTGGGTGTGGGGGAATATATGAGGATAAATGAAGGGCACGTTGCTTCTGTGTTATCGATCTATCAGTGAGCCACAGCTCGACTGTGGTCTCCTATATATTTCGTAATCGTGTGTCGTTTTCACTGTAGTGGTACCAAGAATGTTTGATCGCTGAAAGCTGGCACGATCTATGGTAGTGCCGGACACTATAGAGGCAAGCAACAGGCAAGATAGTGACGGGCAAGTATATACAGCAGATACCGTAACAGCGGTTAGGTTGCTGATGGCAAGGACCTCTGGGTGTGCATGGTGTGTGTAATGTGGCGGGCCGTTATGACATTCTTCGCGAGAATCGCCACCCAATGTACGTTGGATCATTTTACGAAGGGGACCTTCGGCTTCCGCATGCCGATGCACGTAAGCTTTATCCACTGACGTGAGGAGCTCGGAGACTTGTCCGCAGAGTAATACTTGGAGTTTTAGAACCTCAGTATTCTGAAGATTTTACAGTGGGTGCAATTATGAGTTGTGCAAAGTCTGCAAAACTTTGTAACATTCAAAAAATAATTCGAAACGCTTCTAAAAAAACTAGAAAATTACAAAAAAGTGTACTAATTTGCAGAAAGTTTGCCGTGTCAGTTGGTTACCAGTGCACTTTTAGAGATTAAAATAAAAATTTTGAGTTTAGCGAAAATTAGACTTGATAAAAATGAAGGGTCATAAACTTAGGTAATCATCTCACTTGTCGAAACGGTCGCAACGTGAACGTAGTTTCTAGAAAAAAAGAAATTCTGCAGCGGGTTCCGCTTTATGTATCTGTTTATTTTTACGGTTTTCGGGTGGTGCAAACGGAAAAAAACTTTTGCACCAGCCTAATATTAGGTTGGTGCAAAAGTTCTTGCATAATTCTAATTGATCAGTAATTTCCAAATACTGATTCTAAACTCATGTTTAGTATTCTGAAAATACCGCAAGGGTTCCTGCTTCATAACGGATGCTCAAGCATAACATTCTGGCCTGTAGTCCCCCCCCCCCCCCATCAGTGCGTCACTCTTGACACGAACCAGGGGCGAGCTCATCGCGCCTCAGTCCAACATCCGGCGGCCCACTGATCGGAAAAGTTCCCTAGTGTGTAACGGTGTACGTAGTTAGAGACATAGGGAACGCTGAGCTCTAATCACTGAAGAGATTTCTCCCCTCTCTCCATGTTAGGTTGCTGACATAGTTCCATAAGTCGATGGATATCGGACTCATCCTCATCCGATGGGTATCGGACCAAATTGCAGGCAACTATGCCAGCTAAGCATAAATTGTCAAAATCACGACCAGGAACATAGTTGCGAGTTATTAAAGGTTCATAGTAAAAAAAGAAGTTGAAAAAGGACATGATGCAATGCATGATACACGAAACAAAACATAAGGAAAGCAAACAATTTAGCAGAATAAAACATAAAAAAGCAAACAAATCAGCACACTCGCCAAACAAAATCGATGTAGACGACTAGGCAACAAAATGTGCATCTTGGCAACAAGCTAATTGTCCAAAATCGCTTCCTAAGTCCACTGACGCAACTTAGCGGGTGCGAAGACGTACAAAAAAGTATCGATATTTTTAAAAAATTTCAAAGGTTTCATTGCGTTTCCCTTACGACTAAACTCGGGTATAAGTGCATGTCAAAATGGATGGGTGCAAGAGAAGTTTCAGAAACAAAACATCGACGGATTAGAAAGAGGAGTGAGTGGCTATAACGCTAAACGTACATCAGCGAGGAGAGGAGAAAATGCAAAATTGTCCATCACTTCAAAATATGTCAAGTTCAGATCGAAAAAAAGAAGTAGAACAAGCGACAAATGGATCATGAACTAAAACTATGATTTTGCTCACGATAAGCACATGATCTGGGGCACAATGGCAGTTTTAACAGAAGAGCTATACGATTGAGTAACATTCCGGTCATAAACTTGTAACCACATTGCTACAAACAATTTGTTTCGCAGAATATGGGCAAAAGGGGATGGATTAATACCTCTCAGTACTTGCCGGGTTCTGCTTTCAAGATGAAAGTTACAAAAAATGAAGAACTGGATGAAGAACGGTTGTCAAGGTAGTCCATTCTATCTATTAGGTTGGAAACTAAGTTTTACAACTGGTCTCATAACTTCCCTCTCACTCAACATGGCGCACTCAAATTTTGCCACTGTGTTGATTATTACGTAAGCTACAAGCGCAGCTGCTGTCCTACCAAATTGTGACGTCGCAGTGAGGGTTACGGTAGGTGCATGGTATGAAGGGGAAAAATTCAAAGTTTGACGGATTTGGCTGAAACTTGGCATAGTAATGTTATCCGACATGCTGATTGCGAAAACGACAGTGAAATTTTGTGATAAGGGCTTTTTTGTAGAGTTACTGTAGGTGCACGATATGGCGTCTCACCTCAAACAAGGAAAAAGGCATTGATTCAACAAATGAATATGATACTCGCGTTCGGCAGGTCAAATAACCTTACTGTGTAGAGTCTCGGCGGAATTTGAGCTTCCGACTCTTTAGTCACTGGCGGTCGTCCCAGCAGCTCTTGCGTACATCGACTCGTTCGAAACGCCAAATTTCGACATGCCCCTAAATTTTGTTTCTTTCTTACTGGGCCAAAGGAGTCAACCTCCAGCAATAATTTGTAGAGGAATCCGGATTACTGCGCGTGGTCTAAGCTGCTAAAGGCTTCATTTTAGCTTGAAACCCCAAAAACTCTCAAATTTCACTAGTTTTCGAAAAATGCCTGAAAATTTTCTATTTCGCGTTCAAAATTCAAACGGTTTGCGCGTGCTTGTAGCACACATTACTCCCTACATAATGAAAAAATTTGAGTGCGCCATGTTCAGTGAGAGGGAACTTATGAGACCAGTTGCAAAACTTAGTTTCCAGCTCAATAATTAACTGCTAACTGTTTTTGCATAGATGCAGGGATGGGAGACACAAGACCAAAACAGAAAATAACAAATTCAAACAACACAAATGCCCCAAAATTTTCACAAGCACGCCGCCAAGAAAATGTGCAGTTTTGCGCCGATTTTGTCTGCATTTTTAGCCTAATTGATGTGTATCGTAAGTTACTCAGGAGCAACTTATGTTAGATGCAGTCATCTCTTGTCTGTGTCTCCTCTTTTTTTACACATTATCTGCATCACTCTAACATCAGTTTACGTTCAGCTCACCTGAAAGTGAACTGATGTGCACGAGTTGACTGCAGAAGGAGACAGATCGTCGACTATCAGTTCGCTCCCCATGCTTATAGCATGAGAAGGTGGGCGGTCATTAGTTCACCTGACGTAAGCTCAACTGATGGGACAAGTTCAGTACACCTGAACTCATCGAGCTTTACTACGGGACTCTATGTATGAGTTGGCTGCCGAACGAAGTTTCTGAAAAAAAGCTAATCGGAATCTGCGATTTTCAGTTTGGAGCTAGAAAATCGCGGAGGGCCGCCATGTCGCTCAAAAATGTATATAAATCTTACACAGCAAAGGGTCGATAGATTAATTCGGGAGGCTTCAATCTCGTATGGGAACGCAAACCAAATATTTGTCAAAAATGTTATTTAACAGAAACAATCCTGTTATGGCTGCAGTTTTTTTTAGAGGAACACGATGTGATCCAAAAAGCGTCACAGTGTTTTGAATAGGCACTAACTGTGATTTCTCGCTTCAAACTGGTTTTCCGTGGAAAAACTGCGGCATAAGGGGGTTTTTCCTGTAAAATGACTTTTTTCATGAATTTTTTTTGCATCTCCATACGAGAGAAACCTTCCAAATTAATCTGTGGACTCTTGCTGCGTAAGAAATTTTTTCACTTTTTTGGATGAGCTAACGGCCTTTTCTAGAAAACCTTGCAATATTTTTAAGATACTGAACCTTAAATTTAGATTTAGTATTTGGAAAGATATTGAATTCTATTACAACTACGCAAGAACTTTTGCACCAGCAGTATTGGTCGTCCCGTCTCCTTTTTCTCGACCTATCACAAAAACGCATGATTAAAGGCAGGCAAATGGATAGAGGTTCTACGCAACTCTTTGTTTCTACTAATCAGTTTGATTGTTTGAATAATCGCCGAAATCTGAAAGTTCGATTAAGCCGGACTTTTTTGAACATCAGTCGGAAGTGCAGCAAGTGTCGTTCTATGCCGGTCTTTTTTTTCTTACAGAATTTTTATTCCCATGATACTTGTAGGCTTTGCGAATAAAATTATCGTAAATTTTGAAATTACTTTCAAATCTGAAAATATTTTAGTATCTTATATGTGTGTATGTCTCCTAAAAAGAGATGTTTCTAAAAAAATTTTTCAATGAATTGTCAATAAGCTGTTTAGTTGGATGCGTCTAAAATTCATTGCATTGTTATTAGGTCGTTTCATAAGTTTTCGTAAAGTTTTCATTTCCGTTCTTATTTCTTTGGAGATCGGTTGGTTCGCGGCAAGTTGCGTATATCATTGAAAAGAGATGATCATGCTTTTCAGAAGAAACTACCCTATTTTTCGGCCTATAAGCCGCAGTTCTTTTCAACACGCGCGGGCGAAGTACGATGTCGTTCGCGATGCGCGAAGCCGCACACGCAACACGTACCCTAATTTCACGAGTACAAGACGCGCCTTTTTTCGTTTTTCTAAGCATACCGCTCGGCCAAACCACCTGCCCCGCGAAATGCTTACCTCACAATCCTTTCAGAGCAAACGGTAGAGGGTCCTTTGGTCTCGCGAAGTTTTGGTGCGTTCATGCTAGTCGAGTTTAGAAATAAAATTGGATGCGTCTGTACTCGTGAAATCACGGTACTATCTGTTTCACCTAGTAACCTTTCACTGGCTTTTTCTTTTCGTTCCTCCAGCTTCATTTATTTTCAAGGATCCGCGAAACATTAAAAGAACGTTTTAATACCAGTAGTAACATCGGAATCGAATGGTGAAACAGCTTAAACTGCTGCTGCCCGCTTTTAGTTTGAATTCGGCTGTTATAGGGTTTCCTCCTATCAGTGACACCAAAATTAGCAAACACTTTGAAGGTAGTGAAAAAGCACCTGACATGAGTGTCTGCACCGAAGAGGATTCATAAAACACATTGAGTTTTCACTTTGCTAAGTAATGCTAGATAACTCTTTTTGAAGGCGCTTTCGCGCCATTGTTCGCTGCGACGGCGCGGATTCTATAAGGTGCGGCTTATAACCCGGAAAATAGGGTAGTTCTTTTCGATGAACCGCTGATCAAATCTTCAGCTTCCAAGAAAGGATTCCACAGAAGGCAAGAAAAAGCATTTTCGGCACTTGCTTATTCTTTCCTATAAAAAAATGCATTTTGCGCAAATGTTCTTGCCGATTTAAGCAATGATTTCCTCGTCAGTATGAGTGAGGCAAAACAGGATTGGATTCCTTCAAAGAACAAAGATTTTGCGGGATGTTCCCTGAACAAGACTTTTTGCAGGTTGTGCGGGAGCTTCTCCGCTGAAAATTGCTAGACAAGAACAGGACAGTTACTCAACTGTGCGCAACCCAGCACGGTCTAAGCGAATTTCCACTCTAAAAAGGTCTAATAAAGAGGTCCACTGAGCTTTTTTGGGCAAAACTGGCCCTTTACGGCAACCGCCGTCATAGCTGTCCTGCAGAACTCAACTGAAAGGAACATTATCCAATGTAATCCTGAGATCTCGCTCTGGTATACCGCCATTTGTTCCAGTTTATCACAAATCATTGATTTCAGGCGCTGGTTAGACGACTTTTTTGGGACCAGACCCTCTGAGTTTTGGAAAAACGAAAATGAAATTCTGATGGCATAGTGGCAGAAGCTAGTGCGCAACAAGGAACACACATTATTTACTAAATTTTGCTGAAATTCTGTCATTTTGTTGATTTATCAAAACTCTACGAACTTATGAAACGACCTGTATTATTACCTGTTCACCAGATATCAAAGCTTTTGAAAGTGTAAAATGAGTTGTAAAACGATGCTAAAGTTGAACATGACGATTATAGGCTTGAAATTTTATATATCAGTGACCACAGAAGTAATATTTTCAGATACATTACCGCTAAAATGCCAAAGGAATGTCGCATCGAGTTGTTTCAAATACTTTGCGTCTTTATTTTAGACGTATTTATAACCAGTGCGTCACCTCTGCTTCGCAGAGGCTCGCACTGGCCCTACTTTATCTGTGCCTTACTCATTCCCGCATAATAATTAGGTACATTGAAACTCACCGCGCTGTGTAGGCTATTGCGAATGATTCGTAAACAACTACTCATTTCTAAAGGTTTTTCGTGTGAGATCGGTATTTTCGCGTGGGTGAAATCTTTCTCAGAAAAACAGATGCAAATCTAAATAGGTTTCTGGAATTTTTATGGCTTCATAGTCGCCATAAGAACAACAAACATCGTGGGCTACATCACTGTGCAAAAATCTTCTCAAGTGATCAGGTAAAATCTTGTAAAATTGACCGTTTACACAGCCAATGCTATTTGGCGCTGTTTTCGTAATTTAGTAGACTTTTCATCACTTTTTTGGGCTAACGTCCATGGCTTGCACATTAGCTTGTCGAATATATCCATAACTCTGCAAAAAGTAGTACTACGGACCTAAATTGCTGGCCAGAAGCCAAGTGGATCCGTTTGACGCGCAATTTTCAAGGATCCACCCAACGGATCCGCTCATCTTTTGTACAATGAGCTTTCGTGCTGGTAGCGTGCGCTATGCAAAATTTGGGCTCAGGACGTTGGCTGGAACACGCTCTACGAATTTCGTAACGAACAGACACACACACACAGACAAAAAGACGTAAACATCCTTAGCCGCTTATTGTAAGTCATGATAGGTGAAGTAAAAGCAAAAACTTCTAGAACTTAATTTCCAAAGGTAGGACAAGCATGGAAAAAGATGTTTAGGAAGTTAATATAAGTGTTAGAAATTTTTCTGCAGGATTTACCTGCTTAATTTAGGGCTTTCCTTTGTACTGTATCTCGAAAAAGATCAGAGCTTAAAAATCCTTATTAAGAAGAAACGAAACGAAGATTACACAATGGAAGTACACAATGTTATCATATTTCATATGGTGGTGATTCATGGCGTTTAACATGTCTAGCGACGACAAAATGAAATAAAGTACGCGGAGCTACGCTGAAAACCTTACAGCTCTTGATTTGGTCTTGCGCTGAAGCTAGAAAACTAAGCGCATTTATTTTGAGATACATTTTATGGTTCTAATCAGTGCTTATGTCGGACTTTCTGCTATGATATTATAGGGTATCAACATCGTTGCAGATGTTCATGCTCCTTAAAAACCGGAAGACCGCATGTCTCGAAGTAACGTAAAGTAGGTGGTGAGTATATCACCGAAGTAAATACAGTAGCGTGCAAAAAACGAGCTGTAGAATACTTACCTGAAAGGATATAGCGCAAATTTCGTTTAAAAGTTTTCATCATTGTCGTCTTGCCTGAAAGGGAACACTGTTTTTGGCGTGATTTCAGCAATCGAAAGTGACTGTAATTATGAAATATTAGGTCGTTTCGAAAGTTCTTTCCGTTTTTTCAACCTATCATAAAAACACATGGAATGAAGGTGGGGAAACGCTTTAAGCGCTATCCGACGCATTTTTTCCTCCTCTCTTGAACAGTCATATTCCTGTGTCGCGCTCTTGTGGTCAGTGAGACAATGGCCGAAATTTCGAACACATGGTTTCGCCATGTCCAAATTTGGCAGTTTTCACAATTTTCTTTTTTGACTTTTGGAGAAGCTTTAATAGCAGTCGGATAGAGTAAACAAAGTGCAATTCGATGGAATTTTTTTTGGAGATTTCAACTGGCTTCTCAGTTTTTTTGAGACAACTTTTTCAGAAGTCTTCACTTTTTGAAGACACAAAACACACAAACACTCCGAACATTACCAAATTTTCGAATTTTGGCACTATCAAAAGTCGTTTATGATTGTCCACTATTTTTACAAACTAACTGAGTGTTTACCGCTTCGAAATATGAGATTTCACGTTTTACGTGCACATTCTCAGGGGGTTCAAAATCAGTTGTGGAAATTTTATCGTCAAAAACCCCCACAAATTAGGAAGAAAAATATCAATAGAAGGAGGAGAAAAAGCTGCATCGAATGACACCTTAGTTGTGCGCCGTTTTATGTTTTTAATTTTTTATTTTATATTCTATGGTTCTTGGCATCACCAAAAGTGGAATTTGATAGCATCAGAAAAATAATTCTAAAAAAATTTTAGGGCTAGCAATAGACGCCAAAAAATTCCATTAAATTGCACTTTGTATACTCTATCCGACTGCTATTGAAGCTTCTTCAAAAGTCAAAAAAGAAAATTGTGAAAAATTGCCAAATTCGGACATGGTAAAAACCATGAGTTCGAAATTTTGGCCATTATCTCAATGATCACAAGAGCGAGCGACACAGGAATATGACTGTTAAAAAGGGGAGGAAAAGCTGCGTCGGATAGTGCCTAAAGCGTTTCCGCATCTTCATTTCACATGTTTTTATGATAGATTGAAAAACGGAAAGAACTTTCGGAACGACCTAATATTTGATACTCTAACTTTCGTTAAGTGCAGAGACTAAGCTAACGAGTGGAATGCAAAAATATCTCAAGAATGTTTGTGCGATGGTTACAGTGGCAGAATATTGAGCTTGGAAAAATTAAAGTGAGACTGTCTTTGCAATCAAATTGATTGACATAGAAGAGTATCATTCTAGAACTCTTTTATGTCAACCTTCTGGATTACAAAGAGTACAACTTCTTTAAGGGCTAATTTTCCATTGCCAGATATTTATTTTGCGCACAAACCTTCACATACTCAACTTCTACGCTACCCTTCTACGCTATACGCTTCTTCGCACCTTTGAATAACCCGTGAATGATGACATGAAAATGAACGAAAACACAGATTTGAGCTACTCTCAATAAAATTTTCTCAAAATAAAGAGACTTCGAATGCACAAAACCTTGTGGATTTTGGACCTACCTGCAAAAGACCACTCATGATAATGACAGACAAAACTCTAGCAAGTATATGGAGCAGCTTTTCTTATTTTGACCAGCAATCATGCTCTCAAGCTGGTTTACTCCAACTCATAAAAAATCCACTGCACGAAATCGTCTATAACGCTGCAGGCTGCGGAGTATTGGCGCTAGTAATGATCATGCGCACGAATGCCAACATTAGTTCGCAAGAGACACGCTCGCTGGCGTCCAGCCTGCGATTTGGGCGATTCCGTGCAGTCAACTTTATGGTTAACTAAAATGTAATTCATCTTTCCTTCCCCCTCTATCAAACAACCCTTTTCTATTTAATTATTGGTCGAAATTCTAGTGAGTTGCGAATGATCAAACGCTCTATGTTCTTTACAACCAAACTCAAAGTTACCAAATTTGAAGTGTCGTATTTGAATTGCTACTTAGACTAATTAAGGGAATGCTGCATTTAACTAACAATCGCACAGCGCAAACCGTCTATATTTTTTAACACAAGGTTGGAACTACAACTTTTCAAAATTACCCCCCCCCCCCTTGCTGAAAAAATTCTCACTCCGCACTGTTTTTCGTTCATCTATCCTTCTTTCTCTGTTTTTGATAACTTCAATGTTTTCCCTCCCACTCATACATGTCCTATCACAATACGCACACATCGCAACATTTTTTTCTTGTTCGAAGATCGGAAAGAATTGCGGTAGAAATAAATCAAAAGAAAAACAAGGGAGGGGGGGATATTGGGTTTCAAGATTTTCTAGTGGTCCAGAAACTCTCTGTAAATGATAGGATGATTGTCAAGCGTTTTTAATCCAAAGTAGCCTTGTGGATAATTTTCGAAGATGTGGCTCACTCCATGCTCCTTTTGCTAGAAAAGGGGGTAAAACAATTGAAATCGCAAAAAATCAACGATACCTGAATTTCTTTTTGATGGGAGCGGCTACACGCCCATGAACCCGTAGTTTCTGTCCTTCTTCTCCCTTAAAAAAAATTTACAAATTTTACTTGCAAATACTTTTTATTTTTATCTGAGAAGGGTAAATGGTTTTTTCTAATATCACAGGTCAATATCGTTGTCTCCCCGGTGTACATTGGGCAGAGCAGCAGACATTTGAATACGCTGACGAACTTGGCAGACTTCTACTGCAGAGAATTGTTCTTTCTATTCTCTAATCTACCACGTATATATGTTGTTGTCATATGTGGCACAGATGTTAACGAGAGATTGCAAGGAAGAGTGCCTTGCAGTAGAGGTTAACAAGTTCACAAACGTGTTCAGATGTCTGCAAATGCTCCGCCCATCGTACATTGGGGAGGCAACAATACTTTTCAATGTAAGCAAGCTCTGGAGATAAAAACTGGGAAAATCCCAATTTTCAATTTTCCTGTTTTTGTTCGTAAAAAAATCTGGAAGCAATAGAAATATGAGCAGTTAAGTCGAAATTATAGGTTCTCAGGAATGCTCTTTGTGACTGTGCAAAGTTTGCCTGATTAAACTTCTTTATGAAAAGTCCTGACTTTAGAAAAAATAAAAATAAAATCAAATTCCCTCTTTTGCGTCTAAACATGGGAAATTTGGAAATAAAGTACTTGTCTTCACCGGCATGGATCCCGGAGGCTTGCTCTATTGAAGGATGCCTCAGGCACCTATAGGTCTATAGATCACCTTTAGGAATATTAGGTCGAACTAGAAAACCTTGGTTTTTTCTTGTTGAAAGCTCCACAGATCTTCAAATCTGTCTCAAAGCTTTTTTTATTAAGATTTCAAAACTTCCGATGTTTTTCGGTAATTGTCCAAACTTTCTCTATTTTTTAGCGAAGAAGTTGCAAAATGGAACATTTGCGGCAAGGCGCGATTTACACGAAAAAATTCCAATTATTTCTCACTAAAGGAAAGGAGCTTGAAGTCGGCTTAGGTCGCGCAGACAAGACCAGAGATAAGTGGAAACGAGACATTTTCTACAGGACCATCTTTTCTTTACGGCGCATTGTATCCCTAGTGAATGAAGTGGTTATCTTTGCCTTTATCTCATTCTTCCATTCTCTTCCATCAGTAAATCAGTGCTTTTCAATTCCTAATATTATCTGCCTATCCCAACCATACTCGCTTCTGTATATATATATTGAACATTGATTAATTTTTTATAATGCTTCTATAATTTCATGTATATGCATTTGAGACTACTTCATTTTTCTTTATCGATTCTCAGCCTCATTGATCTTTTAATGTGTAATTATCGCGGCCTGTTGTGATTCTATATATATGTATATATATCTTATATATAAAGCTGAATGTCTGTTTGTCTGTACGTATGTCTGTATGTCTGTGTGTACGTATGTTCCGAATAGAAAATTCCATTTCTGAACCGATCCGGACCAAACTTGGCAAACATAAACTTCGGGCCCCGGCGGGTGTCAAAGGCTCAATTCGCCGTCGATCTATATCGATTTTATCGATTTTTGTCGTTTTTTTGCCGAGTTCACTTACGGGGCTGGGAGTTGGCACAGGGGGTAATCGAGCATACTGACTACGAATACAATATTAGTTTCTAAAATCGTGCATTACTTTTATAGATTTTATCGATTTTTTGCAAAGTTTGAGCTACGGGGCTGGGAGTTGGCACAGTGGGGTAACTGGGCATGCTGATTACGAATGTAGTAACTGTTTGCGAGAATATCCAATACTTCATTTTTCTAGAACCTCGGACTAGAAAAGTTGTAAGTTGGTACTTGGTTAAGCTGATGCAAAGGAGGTAATCTTTATTTCTCATCCTCAAACCTGCATCAAAATATTTCTCCTGTCATCTGAGACTGGAGTTCGGTAAGGGGCAAGCGAGTGCGCTAATTGAAAAACAGCCTTTCTGAAATAATTCGGGCGCTAATGATCACCATCAAATGTACTGAAAGAGTATACTGATCTCGATAAAATCACAACAATTTTAATTCTTTGGCGAGGTTTAAACTATTCAAAAAAATGTTTTATTTATGAAACACTCTTTTAGATGAGGTTCTAATAAAGTGCGGTTCATAATTATACGAACACCTTGAATTTTGAAAGTTTTTGGACTTTTTGGAAGAAACTCAAAAAGCCGTTGATACCACGCGATAAAGCATAACCGAAAACGGTATATGATCCATAAGAATGGAAATCGATGTCAATCTTAGGAGTGTTTTTGCGCCTAATGCGAACTTTGAGCGGTTCATAATTATACGAACACCTCAAACAGAGGTCCATTTTTCATTCAAGACTGCAATATTTCGGGTTCAAACTTGTTGTGGAGTTACAATAACGAAGTTTGAAATATCTGCTACACATTGAACTCAGTGCAGTTGTAAAAAAGAAGCGTTAATTTTCCAGATGACTCTGAATGCTTTTGGGGTCATTGTGCTCCAAAAACGTCTGTTTTTCTGTGGTTTACGCACTCTAATTAGCTTCCACCAAGGCTATGAGATAAAATAAGCTTCTTCGATAGGTATTTTGTTTGACGCTTGGAAGTTCTATGCGTTTTCGTGCCGCTTTTCAACCGAGTTCCAACCTCACCCTAAAGTTAGCACGATTTCGAGCCTCAAAACTCAGCTTTTCTCCCGCGCAAACACTTGATATGAAGCAGCTGCATTGTTTGCATGATGATGTATCCATGCCAAAGTTTTTGAGTTTTTTGTAGAACTGATCTTGAGGCTATGGAGCTACAAACCAAATAAAGGTGTGACTGCAATAGTAAAAATAGTGGTTTTAATGAAATGACGCCTGCGTGGCCGAAACAATGCTGCTGATTTTTTCTAGCCAAATACATTGTCTTGTGAAGTTCTACATACTATAAGCTTACTTCATTGTAGGGCTTCAGAAGCTGAGTTTGGAGGCTTGAATTCGTGCTAACTCTAGGGTAAGTTTGGAACTTGGTTGAAAAACGGCACGGAAATGCAAGGATTTTCCAGAAATGCAAGAAACAAAATATTTATCGAAGGAGCTTATTTTATCTCATAGCCTTGGTACAAGCTAATTGGAGTGCGTAAACCACAGAAGAACGTATGTTTTTGGAGCGCAATTACTCCAAAAGCATTTAGAGCTATCTGAAAAAAGTAACGATCCTCTTTTTGAGCTGCACTGGGTGCAGTGTGTAGCAGATATGTTAGACTTTGTTACTGTAACTCTACAAACAGTTTGGACTCGAAAAATTGCAATCTCAGATGAAAAATGGACCTTTGTTTGAGGTGTTCGTATAATTATAAACCGCTAAAAGGGTTTTTTCCTAAGCAAAGCAAGGGGAGGAAACGTTTGCGGCGTGATGACGTGTTCAGACGAGTCGAAATCAGGGTGGCGCTTGAGACCGTCTGTGCGAAACGACCGTCTCCCATGTAAAACAGATGGAATTTCGGAGGAATAGTACCCATACTAGTCCATAGTTCTAACCACTATCAATTGCACCAGTGGACCATTTCCATCGTTGAACTACAAATCGGATATGCTAATGTATCTGCGAAAGGGGCTGCCTGAAAATTTTTTTCATAACTCAGAGTGACGGCTTAGCAGGAGTGGAATGCTATTGGAGATTACACCGTCTAGGTGGTATAGACGACAACTGGCATGCTTCTCGCAAGATTGCAAAAATTTTGAACCTGCGGCGTTTACTGTCCAAGTCCGGCAAATTTCCAGATTTTTTTATTTCGTTTCTAAAAAAGTTCCGACAGCTGGATAGAGAAAGCAAGATGCAAAGCTATAATTTTTTCAAATCCAAACTAATTTTCAAACTGACATATATCTTCCAGATCTTGACATACCCACGCTGGATCAACTCTCCACAGCACAACCAACAAACAACTTGAGTACTGTTTGCAATTTTCGCGCCCCAAAAAACCTAAAAAACGTCATAGCGAGAACGAAATAGTCATGAATACGGGTATTGTGAACTCCTCTTCACAGCTGAGTAAAGCTAAGAACAGATTTGATTTTCTTGAAAACATACAGCCACAAAAATCTAAAAAATACACAGAACATAATTTGTTCTTAGAATGAATCCTTACTATAATATACATTCGATCCTTTCAAGCGCGACGGCAGAATTTTTTGCGTCCCTCCTATCCTTAACCGCATGCATGAGGAGGGTCCAGTTGCTGAAGGATTCCAGAAATAGAATGCGAAAATATAACGGCGCTCAGTGATGGCGAGATGAGAGCCCAGTATCCATTATGTTGGCGAGAGATTTGCTTTCACTATGGGTCCCGGGGCGGAGCGGAGATATTTCAACTTCGAGCTAAACGGCTGAGAATTGGCACCGGGATGTATGTGTGCATGGATTACAAATCCAATGAATTTCAGAATCATCGATTACTTATCGTCCACCTTTATTTTTCGTTGCTGCACTTGCTAAGTGTTGAAATAGCAACGCGTCATGGTAGCTGGAATAGTTGTGCACGGAATCGCTCCAGCTATCGACGTCTCTTTCGTTGAGTTCCACTTGCAAGACGTTTACAGTTTTTTAACACTGAACGGCTTTCTGTCACCCTCACTTCACAATTATCGAACATCTAGCCTCCTTTTGGAAAGTTTGTATTTATTGAAGGATAAATCCTAAAAAATTTTTTAGGATTTATCCTTTCACGCACACGTTTTCGATGGAAAACCTCTTTCAAAGCTTGGGGTAAAGTCTGATGGTTTAACGAAAAATTGAGTATTCCATGAATTATAGTTTCGAAGGGAAACGCTTAGGGAAAGAACAATAATCGTGCGCACACATCTCAGCAAAAATCATCACAAATATGCCTCAAAAGCCAACAAACCCAACATTCAAGCAACGCTCCCTATTTTTGTCAGCTTGATGGGAGCTGAAGCTTTTTTATTAAACATACAAATGATCAGCATAGCCGACTGCCCTCCTACTTTAGAAAACATTTTTACTGGAAATAATCGGGAGATTTTCACTATTTATGATGCGTTGGTGCGTTTTTTCTACAGCTACGCGATTAAATACATAAACGATGAACATAAAAAATAAAGTAATTGTCATTATAGACTTTTCCTATAAGTTCGAGGACCGTCTTATGTATCTACCAGTGCGTCACCTCTGCTGCGCAGAGGTTCGCACTGGCTCTACTATCCGTGCCTTCTTCGTGATAGCATAATAATGACCTTGAAACTCACCGCGCGATGCTGAACATCACGAATGAATTGTAAACAACCATTCATTTTTAGAGCTTTTCCATGTAAGATCGGTAATTTTGGAAGAAAAAATTTTCCCGCAGAAAAAGAAATGCGATTTTGAATGGGTTACTGAATTTATTTTGGCTTTATAGTCGCCATAAGGATGAAGACCACCTTGAGCTACATACTTACTCAAAAATTTTCTCAATTTTTATAGTAAAAACCTGGCAGATCGACAATTTGCTCAGTTACATCTTTTTGGCGCCAATTTTGTGTAAAAATAGAATTTTTGCTTACTTTTTGAGCTGAAGTCAATGTTTTTCGGATTTACTTGCTGAACGAATCCACGACTTTGCAAAAAGTCCAATTACGGACCCATTTTGGCGGGCCAAAAGTCGCGTGGATCCGTTTGACGCACAGTTTTCGATGGTTGCACTTACTGGATCGGCTTGGGATTTCGCACAGTTTACCTACACTCTAACAGGGTGCTATGACCAATATTCTAGATCGAGAGGCTGGCTGCAACTCGCTCTGTGAATTTCGTGACAGACAGATATACACACACACAGACAAACAGACAGACGCTTAGCGCTTTATTATAAGTAATGATAGCTTCGACTCGTTCAACGAACGCTGTTTTGTGACCACTAGGTTTCTGCGATAGCCGAATTTTCCGGGTTTTGGCTATGTCGCGTAGCTTAGTACGTCGTC
Organism: Cylicocyclus nassatus; assembly: GCA_958299035.1. Classification (NCBI taxonomy): domain Eukaryota; kingdom Metazoa; phylum Nematoda; class Chromadorea; order Rhabditida; family Strongylidae; genus Cylicocyclus; species Cylicocyclus nassatus. The sequence goes on from CATQJL010000223.1 coordinate 12,377,320, forward strand.
CGACAACCAACTGCAGTCTTTCTTAATTGAACGTAACTCCACACCCTCAAAGGAAAAGCAGTTGAGCAATGAAAGATTTCAGTCTATTTTTTGCTGTTGTTGTCAAAATATGAGTGCAACTGCTAATCGCACTGAATTCGCATGCGGTATTGCGAGCATTTACTCTGGACGAAGTCTGATTTTAGTTTGACACTTTCATAGATAATATCTTCATTCAGTCTCCATGTTTCATGATCCATCAAGAGAAAATGCTCTTGAAATCTTTCACTTTTGGAAAATACTCTTGCCCAAAAAGAAAACAGCAGGGCGAACATGGTCTCCTTGGAAGGGACCAGGGATCTTATGGGCGCGAAATTTTCGATTTAAGGTTTTACAGACAAAGTTTGATATTTGTCGAAAGATCTTTTAGGTTTTTTTTCTCACTAAAGAATTCCTACTTTTGCCCAAAAAGAAAACAGCGGGGGCGAGCTTTTCCTTGGAAGGAACCAGGGACTTTATGAGCGCGAAATTTGCGAAGTTAAATGATTTTATAGACAAAGTTTGACATCTATCGAAAAATCCTTTAGGTTTTTTCAATGAGGAATTCCTACTTTTGCCCGAAAAGAAAACAGCAGGGCGAATATAATCCCCTTGCAAGTTACCAGGGACTTTATGGGCCCGAAATTTAGAAGGTTCCAAGGTTTTACAGACAAAGTTTTATGTCAAAGAACTTTTAGCTTTTTTCATAGAAGAATTCCTACTTTTGCCCAAAAAGAAAACAGCGGGGCGAACTTCTCCTTGGAAGGGGTCAGGGACTTTATGGGCGCGAAATTTTCGTTTTAAGGTTTTACAGGCAAAGTTTGGTATTTGTCGAAAAATCTTGGGTTTTTTTCTCACTGAAGAATTCCTACTTTTGTCCAAAAAGAAAACAGCAGGTCGGACATGTTCCCTTGGAAGGGGCCAGGGACTTTATGGGCGCTTTTGCGAAGTTCCATGGCTATACAGACAAAGTTTGACATCGACGAAAAATTCTTTGGGTTTTTCTCAATCAGGAATTCCTACATTTGCCCGAAAAAAAAACAGCAGGGCGAGTATGGTTTCCTTGGAAGGGACCAGGGACTCTATGGGAGCGAAATCCAGGAAGTTACAAGGTTTTACAGACAAGGTTTGATATTTGTCGAAAGATTTATTTAGTTTTTTTTTCTTACTGAAGAATTCACACTTTTGCCCAAAAAGAAAACAGCAGGGCAAGTATGGTCCCCTTGGAAGTTACCAGGGACTTTATGGGTGCGAATTTTGCGAAGTTTCACGATTTTACAGACAAAGTTTTATGTCAAAGAACTTTTAGCTTTTTTCATAGAAGAATTCCTACTTTTGCCCAAAAAGAAAACAGCGGGGCGAACTTCTCTTTGGAAGGGGTCAGGGACTTTATGGGCGCGAAATTTTCGTTTTAAGGTTTTACAGGCAAAGTTTGGTATTTGTCGAAAAATCTTGGGTTTTTTTCTCACTGAAGAATTCCTACTTTTGTCCAAAAAGAAAACAGCAGGTCGGGCATGTTCTCCTTGGAAGGGGCCAGGGACTTTATGGGCGCTTTTGCGAAGTTCCATGGCTATACAGACAAAGTTTGACATCGACGAAAAATCCTTTGGGTTTTTCTCAATCAGGAATTCCTACATTTGCCCGAAAAAAAAAACAGCAGGGCGAGTATGGTTTCCTTGGAAGGGACCAGGGACTCTATGGGAGCGAAATCCAGGAAGTTACAAGGTTTTACAGGCAAAGTTTGATATTTGTCGAAAGATTTATTTAGTTTTTTTTTCTTACTAAAGAATTCACACTTTTGCCCAAAAAGAAAACAGCAGGGCAAGTATGGTCCCCTTGGAAGTTACCAGGGACTTTATGGGTGCGAATTTTGCGAAGTTTCACGATTTTACAGACAAAGTTTTATGTTAAAGAACTTTTAGCTTTTTTCATAGAGGAATTTTTACTTTAACCCAAAAAGAAAACAGCGGGGCGAGCTTCTCCTTGGAAGGGACCAGGGACCTTATGGGCGCGAAATTTGCGAAGTTTTAAGATTTTACAGACAAAGTTTTATGTCGAAAAACTTTTAGCTTTTTTCACAGAGGAATTTTTACTTTTGCCCAAAAAGAAAACAGCGGGGCGAGCTTTTCCTTGGAAGGGACCAGGGACTTTATGAGCGCGAAATTTTCGTTTTAAGGTTTTACAGGCAAAGTTTGATATTTTTCGAAAGATTTTTTAGGTTTTTTTTTACTAAAGATTTCATACTTTTGCCCAAAAAGAAAACAGCAGGAGTATGGTCCCCTTGGAAGTTACCAGGGGCTTTATGGGTGCGAATTTTGCGAAGTTCCAAGATTTTACAGAAAAAGTTTTATGTCGAAAAACTTTTAGCTTTTTTCATAGAGGAATTCCTACTTTTGCCCGAAAAAAAACAGCAGGGCGAGTATGGTCCCCTTGGAAGGGACCAGGGGCGGCGCGAAATCTAGGAAGTTCCAAGGTTTTACAGACAAACTTTGACCTCTGAAGAAAAATCCTTTAGGTTCCAGGCAAATAACCGGCATAACCGAAATAATCTTGCCACTTCTTATAAGGACTACGGTAGGTTCATGGTACTATAAGAAAATTTTTAGATGAGTCAGATTTTGCTAAAACTTGATCGATGGGGGGCATTTTACATGCTAATCACAAAAAAGAGACCCGTTTCGCATGAAAAGACCTCTTTCGTAAGGTCAGAAAATGATTATTATCTTAGCGACATATGATTATGACATTTGTGTTCACTACATTGGATTACCCTATTGTGCAAAGTTTTGGCGAATTCTGAAATTTCGCAGCTTAACAGATTGCCTTCAAAACTTGACGCATTTGACTTTTTCTGCTTCATCTTAGCCTGTCACTGGATTCCACTATTTTTTTACTAGTTCGAGTGTGTTAACTTCTATCTACATGGTACGTTTGATTCCTTCTTGATATGTTTGTTTCAGGTTTGGTACGGCTTCACGTTTGCCAAAAAACCATGAGACCTCGATTTTCAATAGTTTCAAATTTTTTCTACTGCGTTGTCGTGAATCAAACGGTTCCCGATGATCACGGACTTACTTTTGGGAAACGGTTATACCTTTTTGTAGGCTTGACGATTTAAATGATATTTCTAATGTGAAGGGAAGAAGGTTTGGTGGGCTTAAAGGCAACGTCCAGGCAAAACGATGGGTGCCGGGTTTCTGTGGCGATGTTAAAGTAGACCCCCTACCTAAGCGATGACTGAAGTTTGCAGCGAAAAAGAGGGTCTACCAAGCCTGAAATTTGCTTCGAAATTGACCCGAATCTTACGGTAGGCCCGAACGCCGCCCCTGTAAACTGCACGAACTGTAAGGTCAGAGTGCGTATAGCGCACACAGTCATTAGCGCAGGGTCCCGCAACGACTCTACGTCTCTACTTGCATGCATCCCGCACTCGTCCGACTGTAAGATTCAAGCCTCTTGAAGGATTTGTAGATTTCGTAGACCCCTTTCGCGCTGCAAGCTTCTGTCGTCGCTTAGTTAGGGATCTATTATTACATTACTACCAGAGCCATACCTCCAGTTCTGGTGCGACGCTGCCTTTGAAGATATAGAATTTTTAGGAGAAACGATCTTGAATTAAATTAGTGCTGTATAAAAAAGAAGTTCTAGCAGCGGCAACGAAATAAAAAACTCAGCTACTTGAATGCGTTAAAGACAAATTCTTTATAGAGGTTATGCCACATCACACCAATTTGCTTTCAACGCATTCAAGTAGCTGAGTTTTTTGTTTCGTTGCCGCTGCTAAAACTTCTTTTTTATATAAACCCGTATGCACGTACATCCCCGCGGGGAGGGGAGGGGATCTGAGAGGGGAAGCGCCATATCTCTCTGCTCTAGATATCTTTCTTCTTTCTTCTCTATCGTGCTTATGAGGGTTCTCATACCCTTATACCCGCGCATAATAGATGCCAGGTTACTGCTATACAAGATTAAATATTCAATATTTCTTCCGATCCCCTGGGGATCCCCAGGGGATCATCCCACATTTTCAAAGTCGTTTATCTTCCTGAAAAATGAATGAGAACGCTGCAAAATTGTACTGAAGATATACTACGATACTGCTGAGCATGTTTTCAGAAGAAATTGAATATGAAGACTTTGGTTTTTTCGATAATCCCTGGCTCGCGAGCAGCGGTTCATCGAAGATTTTGATATCTTGAGATTCCACTCATTTCTACCATAAATATGTTTAGCAGTGCTGTAGTATATCCACAGTACAATTTTAGGGCATTTTCACCGGGTTTTCAGGAAGATAAATAACTTTGAAAATGTGAGGTGATCCCCTGGGGATCCCCAGGGGATCAGACGGAACAGTGAATATCTAATCTTGTATGGCAGTAATCTGGCATCCGTTATGCGCAAGTATCAGTGTGTGAGAACCTTCAAAACCAAGACAGAGAAAGAAGAAGAAAGATACATAAACTAGCGAAATATGACGCTTCCCCTCTCAGGCCCCTCCCCTCCCCGCGGGGATGTACGTGCATACGGGCCTTATACAGCACTAATTTAATTCAAGATCGTTTCTCTTAAAAATTCTGTATCTTCAAAGGCAGCGTCCCACCAGACTGGAGGTACCTGGCTCTGGTGATAATGTAATAATAGATCCCTAACTAAGCGACGACAGAAGTTTGCAGCGCGAAGGGAGTCTACGAAATCTACCAATGCTTCAAGAGGCCCGAATCTTACAGTCGGGCGAGTGCGGGATGCATGCAAGGTAGAGACGTAGAGTCGTTGCGGGACCCTGCGCTAATGACTGTTGTGCGCTATACGCACTCTGGCCTTACAGTTGGTGCAGTTTAAAGGGGCGGCGTTTGGGCCTACCGTAAGATTCGGGTCAATTTCGAAGCAAATTTCAGGCTTGGTAGACCCTCTTTTTCGCTGCAAACTTCAGTCATCGCTTAGGTAGTGGTCTACTTTAACATCGCCACAGAAACCCGGCACCCATCGTTTTGCCTGGACGTTGCCTTTAAGCCCACCAAACCTTCTTCCCTTCACATTAGAAATATCATTTAAATCGTCAAGCCTACAAGAAGGTATAACCGTTTCCCAAAAGAAAGTTCGTGATCATCGGAAACCGTTTGATTTACGACAACGCAGTAGAAAATTTTAAGACTATTGAAATTCGAGGTCTCATGGTTTTTTGGCAAACGAGAAGCCGTACCAAACCTGAATCAAACATATCAAAAAGGAATCAAACGTACCATGTAGATAGAAATTCACATTCGAACTAGTAAAAAAATAGTGGAATCCAGTGACAGGCTAAGATGAGGCAGAAAAAGTCAAATTCGTCAAGTTTTGAAGGCAATCTCTTAGTAACTAAGCTGCGAAATTTCAGAATTCGCCAAAACTTTGCACAATAGGGTAATCCAATGTAGTGAACACAAATGTCATAATCATATGTCGCTAAGATAATAATCATTTTCTGACCTTACGAAAGAGGTCTTTTCATGCGAAACGGGTCTCTTTTTTGTGATTAGCATGTAAAATGCCCCCCATCGATCAAGTTTTAGCAAAATCTGACTCATCTAAAAATTTTCTTGTAGTACCGTGAACCTACCGTAGTCCTTATAAAAAATGACAAGATTATTTCGGTTACGCCGGTTATTTGCAAAGTCAAGCGTGGGGTATGGCATGCCACTTTTGAGAGGTCGCATTGAGGGTGAGGAAAGAGAAAGAGAGGTCTATTCTATCCATCCAACTATGGAATCAAAATCAGGTCAAAATCTGTTCTTCGTCACATTTTTCTTTGATGGCTGTGCTTTGACCGACTTCTACTCAGAGCTAAGAAGACGAACAGGCTCAAATCACTCTTGGGGAAAACAAAATTCAGGCTATCGATTTGTGTTTATTATGTTCGCTAGAATACTTTATGAGGCAAGTTAATAGGGTGTGCAACCCCAGAAGAGCTGTGGCTGCGACAGCTTTCAAAGGTTGTATCACGTCCCATTGTACCTTCAAAGCATTCAAATATCTGCCTTTTTCATATAATTGGTACTGCTAAACCTTTTCTCCATATACCAGCAATTTCATTCAAAATCGTTTTTCCTAAGGGATGTAGTTGTTTTTTCTTATCTATGCAAATGAAAAACACTGCGGAAATATTGGATTACGATAACATGCTATTCTGCCTTATTGCATGAATTGCAGAAGAAGGCGGCGAGAATAAACAATGTATCGATGCGTTGTGAGTAGATTAGTAACTATTCAACATACTAACTTTGCCTAGGTTAAGAAGTGAGGAAACTTGAAAATATATTGATAGACTAGTCCTCGTAATTCTCACGAAGATGATTTGAGCCTGACTGGTCTTTTTTAGTTCGAGATGTTGAAAGCGAAAATTGGAACAAACAAAATCTTGGCTTGTTTTTGATTCTATAGTTCGGAGATAGTTGGAATGAGATTCCTAATATGAGCAAAGAAGTAGTAGTACTTTGAATCGACTGCAAAGGGAAGCAGTTAACTCACTTTGAAACTATGTCATTTTGTTCGAAAATGACCATCTTACTTGAGTGGTGAGTGTGTAATATTAGTGTAATGTTACAGTAGTTAATAATTAAAAACCTCAAAAGCGACTGAAACTTGGCCCACACGGACTATTTGACATGTACTGATCACAAATCCCTGCTCTGCCCTCCCCCCTCCCCTCAGTTTGTTGACGGATTTCTGTATATTCACTTAGTCGACAAAACCATTTACCTGCTGCGAGGTAGAAATTTCGCGATTTCAGGGCGTGGACCCCGGCCAGGTTCCCATAGGTACTTTCGCGGGCACGTAGCGCGCGCCCTTTTTAATGCTTCTCGCCTCACTCTTGAGCAGTAGAGCACATTTATGCTCACAAAGAAGAAAAATGAAAGTGGAAACCTTCAGGTTCACTTCGAAAGAGACGTATGCAAGAACGAAACGCAGGCAGCCTCCATGAGTACCTCAAATTCAATCAATGGTTGCATATTCGAACTTGCACTGATGTATAGGTTGTAATAAGTATACGAGAGAAATTAAAGAAAACAGTATTCTCAAAACATTTCTCTTCGTAGGCGTAGAAACCAAAGTAGTCAAAAATTACAAAAAAATGGGCATTTCAGTAAACCTATGCCATTGGCTTCTCGGAAGCTTTACTGAAATGCCCATTTGCCAATTTTGACTTGAAACACTGTCTACATCTTACACATCAAAACCGAAAGGGACTCTTATTTTATACAAGAAGCTTTTGAAGGAATATTATCTCAATATCCAATCAAATCTCAATTTTTCAGAGAGAAAATGGAAAACACAAAACTACTGCACAAGATTGAAGCTCTTAGAACTATTAGAGTACGTGAAATCTCGTCACCGGTCATCGCGAATTGTTTATACCTAAAGTAGAGAGAATATACTCTACTTCAGGTATAAATAATTATTCTCATTCGACTTCTCACCGTGAGTCTGAGCGGCTGCTAGCTACAATCCTTATTTGAGTATGGTCGTATTCACCCGATCTCAGTCAGACAGGACGAATTTGTCTACCGCTAATGGTGAGTTAAGTAGTGATGGCGCCGAATCAAGCTTTAATCAGAAGGCTGCTGTATTGACAATGCATCTCAGCACTCTATCGGATTTTTTCGCACATGCGCAAAATGTACCAGCTGCAGTTGTAGAATCATTCAATGCGCTACAATCGATTTTGAATGATTCTCATGCTCTGTGCGAAGAATTTCAACGCCGCAGGGTATTGTAATTCACGGCATTTCTGAGCTATCACCTGGCACTCGTCCTTCGATAAAGCAAGCTGATGTCGAGAGTAAAGTTTCTTAAATAATGGATGCACTCGACATAGAGGTCCGGCCTGTAGCTCTCTATAGAATGGGTAATGCTTGCTTCTGAAGGGAAACCACTGCTTACCAAGGTCGTGCTTCCCTCCAGCTCCTTCTTCTCTCTACGCTATTTGAATATGAGCGTTTGATTACGACATCCTTTACTTTTCAGATTCAGGGTTGGGCCAGACTGCACTGCGTAGGCGACCTATTTGACGTACGTAACGTACGTCGCGCAGTCTGGCCTGACCAACAGGCAGGCAGTAACAAGTGTCAGACTTCCAGCGCTTCGGGTACTCGCAACTTCTTCATTTGGGGCTTGCTCCTTCGCGAATGCATCCTCTGGGCAGCTTCTTGTTCTCGCAAGCTTGCGTAAAAATGCTCAAAGAATACGTCCGCAAGCTCCGGGTCAGGTGTCACACGTGCGCGGCTGCCGCTGCTCCTCGCGCCCATATTTTGTTCCTCATAAAAACTACATGGTGCTAAAGTGCCACGACACTACAGCAGGGTAAGGAGGGGGTGACGGCAGATACATGAATAGATGCCATAAGCAATATTGCTGCAGGATACTGAAGGAAGCCGAGGAGACCTGTACTGCTTGATGCGCGTTGCAGCGTCGCTTCGCGAATGATCGTGACTCTGACAGGTACTCACGTCCGAAAGGGCGGCGAAGGCCAAAGCGAAGAAAAGCGAGGAGCGGTTAGAGTTTTGACCCTCACAATGAGATGGCGAATAAACGATTTCAAACCAAAGTTTGCCATTCCGCATGATTTCTATTTGCTCTGAACCCGCCAGGCTCAAATTGTACTACTTTCGAAAATGGGCGGATCTTCTCAGTTTTGCTATCAAAGGTTGAGTACCCTGATTATGCCTATATTTAAGTGTGCGAAAAACAAGGGAAACTTGTTTAGTTGAAGTCGCCTTTTTAAATGCTACGTATACTATATTAAAGGGCACAAAACGCTGATTCCAAAACTGCCTTTTTTATATGCAGAACATTTATGGACCAGAAGTAATGAGCGTTTTTTGGAGCCAAAATTAAATGTGCATTTTGGATAAAATGATTTGCAAAAGTCTTACTAGCCTTTAAATAAGACAACCAAGTGTTATATAATTTTTGAAGTACATTTTGAATAAAGTGCTATGATAATTATCACTCTCCATTAGAGAGCTAGAAAAAGTTTTACGGTTATTTTTTGTTTTACGCGGACATTCAATTTTTTGCTCCAATAAGCGCTCATAAGTCCTCTTCCATAAGCGTTCTGCAAAGAATTCAGATTTGGCAACATTTTATGCCTTTAGTATGGTATATACCATATCTAAAAAAGCTACTTCGATTATACATGCATTCCTTGTAAGAAGATGAAAAGCTATGAAAAGGTTGCAGTGTCCAGTTGTCAACTCGAGATGCCCCAAGAAATCACTCTGATAACTTTTCAATTCGTTCTCCTTATTTCCTTACAATATCGCTGCCGTTAGGGTTTAAGTTTGGTTGACACGCGTCAATAATAACAATCCTCAAAAGCGTTGTTCACAATCGCGTATCATACATAATTGTGGGCAATAGCTGATGTTAAATCGCTTTTTGATTTGGCTCATATACGAGGCTTCACACTTTATGCTGATTTGAACTGAAGCTTTGCATCTCATTTTCTATTACTTTGTAACAGGTGCATGAGTTCAGAAAGGTACGCCAGGTACTGCTTCAGGAGAAAGCAGGGATGCGCCATTTAACTCAAGTAAAACTATAATATATGTGCTCACTAACATCCTGCACTTGCATATTAAAGGACGGCTAAGAATTATGCTCCAACATAATCTCAAACAGTGCAGACATTCAAAATTGCGCTCCATGCTTATGTGCGCGAGAGTAAAGAAAATAGCGTGCAAGAAGTGACATATAATTGACACATATTATGACCTGTACGTATCAAAAAGGCATCCTTTGTTACAGACAAGGTAATAATTTTCGTTTTACTTTTCATAATCATTTATTTTTTCGACTGAACTTGCTATGCTATGCTTTTTGGAAAGACTTTGGATAAACATGTGAACGTTTGTTTTTTACCTTTTGGCGCACTTTCGTATATCAAATAGACATCAAGTAAATAAATTTAATCTAGCTCAACATCTACCCATCTATCTCTAGTTGAGAGATTTTGAAAGTATTCTCTGCTTTGTGACGGTTCCGTAAAGCTCCGTTTTTTACACCTTTCGCTGCTTCATTATTCTAAGCACTTATCTGTCTTCACAATTGAAATGGCTTACAATGTTTTATCAGCGAAAAACCATGAAGCATGTCAAGGGGGAAGGGGGACTTTTCATACGATCGAGGACTTCGCACCCAATCTTCGCACCTACCTCACACCTACTTCGCATTCCCTCGACCCACGCAGTGAGTAAGATTCTCCACTACGGCTGGAAGAGGGGTGGGAGGGGGGGGGGAGGGAAGGAAGAGGACTTTTTATACGAAAGCTCCCTAATCATTGACATTTCAACGCCATTCGGCTATCCGGGCCCCAAAAATTTTTTGGCATGGATTTCGCTCAAATTTGGCTCAGAGAGGTTATCTGACATGCTGATCACGAATATCACCTTTTCTCCGTAGGAAAATGCCTCCCTGCAGGGTTACGGTGGTATACGGTAGGGGGTCAAAATCACGGACTTGCCCGAAACTTGGCCTAGAGGGATTATTCGGCCCGCTGATGCCAAATACCACATTGGTTTTGAACCACAGCGTCATTTTCTCGGGTTACGGCAGCTACACGGTAACGGGTGTAAAGCATAGTTCTGCCTGAAACGAGTGTACGACGATTCGGATGATTGTGAAGCTTTGCACACACGAACACCGCCGCGCGCTACACACCCTGCTGCGGCTTTTGCCTAAGCAAAGCACAGGAGGAGATACATTTGTCGATTTGTGATTTTTACCTCTACCGTAAACCTACCGTAACCATGCAGGGAGGCGTTTTCGTGCGGAGAAAGTGTGACATTCGTGATCAACATGTCAGATAACTCCTCTTTGCGAAGTTATAGCGGATTTTGAGATTTTGACCCCCTACCGTATACCCACCGTAACCCGAGAAAATGCTGCGGTACAAAACCAATGTGATATTCGGCGTCAGCGGGCCGAATAACCCCCTGGGCCAAGTTTCAGCTAAATCTACGATTTTGACCCCTACCGTTTACCTACCGTAACTTCACAGGAAGGCGGTTTCCTGCGGAGAAAATGTGATATTCGTGATCAGCATATCAGATAACCCCCTGGACTAATTTTGAGCGAAATCCATGACCAAAAAAATTTTGGGGCCCGGATAGCCGAATAGCGCCTCGAAAATGTACAAGATATTTGCAAATACTGCCATTGGGCACATCCCGCCATCGCAAATTTACTTTACTTGGTCACGCTTCAGCTTTGGAAGGATCACAGTAAAGGCCGCTAGATCACAGCGCAATCATTTTCGTAAATAATTGGATGAGCCTGATAATGAAGTCTTTTCGAAGTGTCCTATTTTCTCAACGCTTACGGAAAAGTAACACTTTCAAGTTATGCTAAGAAGTCGGATTGACGGCATGCGACATTTTTCTCGCAAAAAAATCAGATCCAAGATAGTAAACAAATTTTGTAAGAAGAATTTGTTAGTGAAGACTCGGTTACTGCAAAACTTTTGCTTTCAGTTCAAGCTGGTTTCTTCTACAGTACTGAAGCGAATGCAAGGGCAAAAAAGCAATAAGTTTGAAATTTCGGAAAATTTTCCACTATGAGATTTATGTCAGATAAATTTCACGTTTAAATTGGGGGTTGGGGTAGAGAAGATCGGACCATGCAACTACAATGTTATTTTTCAGAGTAAATTATTTCAAACAGCCTTCAAATTACTCTTTTTCTTATTTCGCTGTGATGCATAAGCTTTTTTAAATGCTTCACTCTTTGTATGGTGCCAGCAAGGCCGAATCTGGCATACTGCCAAATCTTATTGAATCGTTACCAAAAGATCAGGTTAATTTGAGAGCAATCGTATTAAAAAGTCTCTCTACATCCCCCCCCCTCCCCAAATCTTACCTCTTACAGTATACTAAACGCCGAGGTGCGAAACTTCACACCTAGCCGTAGGTGTTCACACATCGCACCTCGAAATTGCTCATTGTATAAAAAGTCACTCACACGCATGTCAAACATACAGAATGACTCGTAGTTTAATTAGTCATGGTGGGCTTGAAAGGGCAGCTAAAAAGCGTGTGATATTTTGGAGTAGGGTGATTTCTGAAACCCTGTTTTTCTCGAGATTTCTTGCCTTGAATTTCAAGTTCAATGTGTCCAATCTTTTCGTGACCAACACGCAAGATTTGAACGCTTCCAAAACTTTGGTTATTACCTAAACTATACATAATCGTCTTTGAAGCTAAATTTGGCCCGAATTACCCTTTCTCTATCGCCAAGCGATTCCAGAACTGCGTAAAAGAAATAGCTGCTGGCATGCCTAGGAGAAACTGCAGTAAAATGTAACAAAAAACCCTGAGGTGCTAATATGTCTAGAGGAAGTTTTTTCATTTTGATACGGAGGCTAACAGGTAGAGCTGCGCTTTCGGACATTCGAATATGTCTAGCAAAACGCTGACAAGGAAAGGTTTCTTATCGTTAGTCAAAGTGCCTTTTCAATTGAAATGCAGAGATCTCAAAATGCAGCGAACGCTAATTCTGTATGTCTTCCTTTAGCGGAGTGCCTCTGAATAAGGAGTCGTGAGCGTTTTGTGAGCCAAATGGTGGCACTCTTTCCCATTTGCAACTGAAATGGCGAGTACGAAAATAGCAAACAGAAAGATTTTTCTTCTTAGAGAGTCTTGACAGTCACCAGTGTTGATTTTTGATTTTCTTCTAACTAAACGTTCCAATTTTCGCAGCAAAACTTTCATAATCCCTTCAGCAAATGCACTCACAGAAAAAGAAAACGAATTTGAAATCGACGTTTGATGTCTCCCAAAAAGAATTACTCTCTTTTTAAAAAGCCACTAAAACTAAGGATCCCTCCTTTGTAATGACATTTTCTGTTTTCACTGAAAAAACGGAATTTGTAGATGTGGCTTGAAATTTGCCATTTGACATTTGAATCGTAATTGCTTTAAACAGTTCAATGCGAAATGTTTTTCTTTGCAGCAGTGATGTTTTTGTTCCAGATGTTCTGATGACTGCTCAACTTGTCAGAATCTCAAAAACTATCCTAATCTTAGCCTTTTTTGAATTTCTATTTGAGACTTCTGGAAGAACTTTGACAATACTTGGATAAATGGGGAAATTGCAATACAATCAATCGTTTGCACGTCTTCAACTGGTTCAAATCATTTTACCCAAACTTCACTCTTTTGCGAGGTGGTAGAATAGAATACGTAAAGTCAAATGTCAATATATTCTGTGAATTTGAAGCCCAAAAAATTGACTATATTGATCGCCAATATTACAAAGCAAATGAGCTTTATCGCTCAATAATCAACAATTTCGCATTTTCAGGTGCGGTCTCGGGCGCGTTCAAAAACAACTGTTGTGATAATTTTATTAAAACCTTACAAATTGAGAAGAAAAACCGCTTGTCAAAGTGGTAAGAAAAAGCTGCTTTGATTGACATCCTAGTTTCTAAATTTTATGTTCTATGAGGTTTGAAATAATCGAATATGGAAACTGGTAGCATCAAAAAATAGTTTCAAAAATTTAGAAACCAGCTAAAGATGTCTAAATATTGCATTTGGGCTTGACTTGCTCTATCCAGCTGCAAACAAAGTTCTTTCAATAGTCTGAAATGAGAATTCGAAAGAGAGTAAAGTAAGGGTAGCAGGAAACCATGGGTTGCAAATCTGACGATTATTCACGACCATCCAAGGAGTCGGAAAGAAACTCTGAAAGAGGAACATTTTTTTGTATCAAACTCCCATCATTCAGCATTAGACATCATAATTTCATAAAGCTACACATCAAATCATTAGATAATCGAGCAGTTGTTCCGGACCCATTTGTATCCATTTTGAGTTGCCTACTTTGTAACTGAGTTGATTTTACACAGACAACGTTGCCAATGCGCGCCCTATTTGTGGTCTATTTACGTTTGTGCTTCATCCTATCCCAGCCTACGAACGGTGGTTGGATCTTTTTGTTTAATTTTTCATTTCGAACGAAAAGTACTCTGGATTAACGTCAACTTCTATAGCTCGTAATGTAGCTGCCGAAGCGTGCCTTCATGCTCGCACGGTCTGCCGAACCGTAATCGATGGGCTTATGATGATGTACCATGCTAGACGCAACCTTGTGAAGTTGTGCTCGACGACCAGTATGATCGCCGTGCTCGTTATCAAGACAGGCAAATAATAGTGCTCTCTGCTGGAGATGCTGGCAGTTCGTCGTGACCGGCACAAGATCAGAGGTCGAGCATGTCATAGTATAGCGGTGACCGTTCGCTTAGACCGTAAACGCCATGTACAAAGAGTTTTGTTGAGTTCCAAAGTGAGACCTTTTTTGAGTATTCAACATCCACCTGAGACTTTTGCTGCTTTTGAGTGGCTCTTAGCTTCGGGTTCCATTTGCCTGATGTTGTTTTGCTTGCCTTATCTTCCTACTTTGTGACCATTCATCTATATCCTAACTTCTAACTTTGCCTTTTATCAGTTGTGCACCGATGCTGCACTTTCATAAGCAAGGAAAATCTTTGTTGCGGCTAATGGAAAGGAACATGGTTGCAGAGATCAAATTTGCTTAAACATCTTTATAACTATTGATATTACATAGTTTTTGATTAAACGCCTTGAAGGCCAATCAGTGCTCCATAAGTGTTGTAAAATAAATTCGATGCATAGAACTTCTCGAACTCTGCGTAAAAAACTGCTTTACTCTACATACACTATCTAGTGTAGTGGCGTGCGATGCGCTATCGCAACGTTCATCAGAGAATTATGATCATGCTTACGTATATCCATTGTCTCGACTAGCGTTCTCAAGCTGATAACTGTACACAACTCCAGTCGAAATGCACTTCAAAAGTCTCCACTCATCATCCTCTCCAAACTAATTCCCAACAACTGTTCCGTCTGCCTTTGGCACCTTCTTTTGCCGCTGCAAAAGTGTCACCTTAACACGTTGACGACAATGTGCATTTTGAGTTGTCTGCCTCGTGGGACAATGCCTTCTACGGCTAAGTCATATTTTTTCAGCGAAAATCATGCATATCGTCAACTACAGTATACCTACAGTATTCCTATGAAGCGTGTGAGAAACGCAGAAGTATTTTCTAGGGTCAGAGCGTAAGAGAACTTCTAAAACAATTGTAGTCCAAGATAGCGGTCATTTTAACAAAAATTAAGCCGTGACCCACCATGTGGGTCACATTGTCCCACGTGGCAGTCATTGCATGACCCACCATGTGGGTCACGTTGTCGTCAATGTGTTAAACGCTGTGCGCGTTGTTCATTGCGGCGAACAACAAGCCTGCAAAGGACAACTCTCGCGGTAGCCAAGGCCGGTTGTTTTGGATCGGTGGCGATCCAGTTCGAATTTCTAAAGTTTGAAGAATTCTGAATGAGCTTAGTGCCCATATGCCCATGCGCTAAACTCGTGTGCGGATCTTGATAGATGTTGCAGATCTTAATTTTCAACATAGATCAACGCGAAAGCCATCCTCCAAAAAAGTCGGTGCATTTGCATAATTACGGCCAACTTTCTAAATTTGATCAGTCATGAAACCGCTTGAAACCTCGTAATCTTAGGCTTAAGTAAAAGAGATAAATCATGGTTTAGATTCACGTCACCACAGCCACAACTAAATAGAAGGCATCCCGACTTTAATGCTGTAGCATCTTAGCAAAAAAGTCAAGAACTCTACACAAAATCCATGCAACGTGAAGGATTGAACACGGAAATTTTTGAACCTAGAAATGCACTTTTGCAGCAAAGCGTATTCGTAAGTAAGGTTAAGGACCGCTTATGTGCGGTCTTTTGCTGAAGCCTACGCAAAGTTGACTGGAGCGCCCTTCGCCGCAGCTAGAGAAAGGCTATAACAATCACAGTTCCCGTTCTACTCAAATAAGTGCTCGAAGTCTTGTATTCGTCAAGAAACTTTTTCGGAATATCTATCTAGAACGAAGTTTTATACGAGAGCACAACTTCTTTCTGTCTTTTCAATAAAAGGCAGCATCAGCGTCAAACAGTTGTCCTGAGGTTGTTCAAAACTCAAAATGAATAAGGGCAGAAGTGATATAAGTGATATAAGACAATAATCGGCTTTACAGTTATTGCCCTACAGTTTTTGCAACTTTCCATACTTCTCGGCAAAAAAAAGAGAAACGAAAAACATTAATATTTCCATAACATATAGATGAAAATGAAACGTTTTAGATTTGGACGTAGTATCAACAGTGAAGCAACATAGGTAAATTATGAAGTGTGGTGTCTGAAAAAAAAATGAGGAATGAAAGTTGGTTTGCTGTCAACGTTTGGAAGATCAATTGTATCGGAAGCGGCTTTGCACTCAATACATATGTTGTAAGTTACGTTGCTTTTTTGCCTTGATTTTTATATTAGTTTTACACACACCGGTACTGTTGGGTATACATGTGCTTTCAAAAGCTCGTATTCAGCTCTATCAACTTTACTGTTTTAGCTAGAAATAAAGGGAAAAACGTTAAAGCTTTTAAAAGGAAAAGCCGTTTTCGACAACTTTTTTATAGCTTTCCAAAAAGGCTAGAACGCCTAAAAAACAGTTGCAAAAGATATTGTGATACAAGCGAAGGAAATCCAAGACTTAACTCCTAATCAATGGATATGGCGGAGATTGCGGAAGGAACGGTATTTGATTACAAAGCACCATCATTGATGGGTTACTACCAAAACTCCAAATTTTGGTAGTAACCCATCAATCAACGCAAGTTGAAGCGAAAAGCGACGAGCGTCGTTGCAGCGGAGTGTTGCTTCGGCGACTTTCTCACAACGGCATTAGACTATCGAGTATGAAGGGAGCAAGCATACACTCAGTCCACTTTGGTCAAGCTGCGCCCGCGCTCTGCAAGGCTCATGCACCACATTGATGGGCATCTTAATCTGCTGTTTTGCCAGCCCAGAACAGCTGTTCTTTCTAGCTGTTGAAGCTTGCATAAGCATTTTCTCGTTATTATGCATATACAGGGTGTCCCAAAAAGATGTGCACACTGTTTGATTGTTAATAACTCTTTTGCTTTCATGACTTTTGCCGAGCTTGCATACCATTTTGTAGAGCGAGGATAAACTTAGATTTACAGAATGGAGCGAACTACCTATCACTCTTCGTTATTACTGTAGGATCACGTTATGAACTAGCATATAGCGTCTTTGTGAAATAATCCTTTCGATGAAATAATTCCGAAAAAATCTAAAAATTAGTGTAGCAAGGTTTTCAGGGTGCTGATTTCACTACTTAACTTTCCACCAGTTTTTCGAGCTTTCTGATGGCGTATTCACATTTCTGATAGACATTGGAAAATCAGTTGTTTTGAATTAACCAAATTTGAAATAACGCGTGAAAGAAACAGTATATTGACGTGCAATTTTTATATTTAGAATCAGCAACTTCAATTAATCCAGTTCAAGAGTTTCTGGCTTGTTTGGCTTTCCCTCTGGAGCAAAATACCGCTTTCAATGGGTTAAAATTTCTCGAAATTTCTACCGTAATCCTACAGAAATGAAGAGCTGTTGAGAAGTCGCTCCATACTGTAAATCTAAGTTGAACCTCGCTCTAAAGAATGGTACCTGAAGCTCGGCAAAAGACATGAAAGCAAGAGAGTTATTAACAATCAAACAGTGTGGACATCTTTTTGGGAAACCCTGTAGTAGCACTGTTCATGATAAACCATGAACTGCAAATTTTGTGGTTCAGCAACTACTTGTAACTGAGTGGAACGTGGTCTTTACAAACTACTAGCTGGCAAACCCGGCTCCGCCCGGCCCTGTCATTATTATATTCGTAATCAGATGCTCGATTACCCCCCTGTGCCAACTCCCAGTCCCGTAGCTCAGATTTTGCAAAAAATCGATAAAATCGACATCGATCGATAACGAAAAGTAGCCTATGACACGCTCCCTGCCCCGAAGTATATGTGTGCCAAGTTTGGTCCCGATCGGTTCAGAAATAAAAATTTCTATTCCGCACATACGTACAGACAGACATACAGACATACATACAGACAGACATTCAGCTTTATATATAAGATTAGCTTGGCTAAATAATTTTGGCGTTTTTAACGGTTTGTAGAAATGTCACAGATAGATTTATGTATGAATGGGTACCATTAGAAAGAGTTAATCAAAGGGAATCCGATAACTGACTCTGGTTGCCCAAAGATTATTTCTTTGATGGCAAAGTGGTGCAGGAAAAAAAGGTTTTAATCCAAAAAACAAACGGAAATTGGGTGTATAGTGTGCGAATGGTACGCACACAAACAATTACAATCTTTCCAACCATTTGCATAGCTATACACGGTTGAATTCAAGCGATGGCTACCAAAAACTAAATTCCGCGCGCAATGCCTAGAAATTTTCACATTCTTGGCTAAAGAGATTCTTAAGCAGCAGGTCACAATCGTGGCCATATCACCCAACGTGTATCCAACAATGTATTTATGCTGTATGTATGTGTATGTGAATGTGTATCCAACAATCAAACTCGCCTGTGTATTTACTGAAGCATGCAAAGGGGGAAATTAGATATTCAAATATTGATTTTTCAGAAGTTTATCTAAGTCATGACTGTCTTTTGTCACGAAGTAGTAGAGGTTTCAAGCTACCAATTTACAAGAAATCATAGCTCGATAACTGTTAATTAAATTTTTAGAGAACTTCGAAGTTGCATGTCAGAACCAAATCAGTTACTAGCCGGCCTAATTAACCCATTACTTACTCTGATAAAATTTCCGTCGTCGCTGTCTTCAAGATCTGTTCGGTTCTTTCCGACTTATTGCTAGTGTAATGAACTTGATAAGTTAATTCTTTTCCATTAAGCGATTGAAAGACAATGCCGAAATTCCTATGCAACTCGCAAGTGATAAAACGACTAGCCTGTTGATAACTTACGGTGATATTTTCGCGTCTGCAAGCAACTTATTTTCAGTGGGGTATTGTGTTTTGTTAGCCTAAAAACGAGTTCTTCTCGATGACTATTGAAAAAAACTTGAAAGAAAAGTTATAGAATTTTCGGTTTTGAATCAGCGCAGAGCGATTTGAGATCAAAGTTGGCAAAGTTTAGGTGAAAAAAATGCCTAGCCGTTATACGTGCCCCTTTTAAAGAAAAAGAATGACCCAATGGAAAAAAATTTTTAGTTATGCAATTGGTTTTTTGTAGCGGTTATCCCGAACAGCCTAGTACACTGCTCCCAAAAATTTCGCAACATAGGTGCGCCTAGTGGTAAAGAGATTTTTTCGAAAGCGTGTGCAGTTACATATTTTCCAGGGTTATGACGATGGTAACAGATCTCTCAGTCATATGTGAAGGACATATAATCACTAACAATGCCTTAAAACACATAATGCACGAACAACAAGGTAACAGAAAAACAATATCTTTGCCCCATAGCCAAGCCCGTCCTGAAATGTGCATTTACACACACTAACAGGAAAGATCTGTTTGACTGTAAATAATCAAATTCTGATGAGATCAGAGGTTCAAGATTTTGTGGATATGAATCTTTACCCTGAATCAACTCCGTTGAAATAGTTTAAATTACCCACAAATAAGAAAGACATTTGCACATTCTTTCTCAATGACTACTTCGATAAAGGTTTGTCTCTCTCTCTTCTCCCCCCTTATTATTTCGCAAGTGCTTATGTCTCTTTGAATATTCGCCAATGCAGCGTTTTCACTTTTCTAAATTATAAGAACTTCTACTCACGAATGGTATTCTTTTGAGAAGTTTCTCGATTGCGACACTGTCTCGGCCATTATTGCTAAAAAAAAGCACATATTTCGGTTAGCATAACAGTAGTTGAGCCCTTTAGCTGAACAACAGCAGACATCGAACACTCACACATAATCTGATGTAATTTTCGAGCACATTCCACCATGAATTACTTCTGGAAATGTAGTGGTGTCCAACTTCTTCTTCTGAAATAAACATCAACAAAGGGCGCAGAATGTTTTTGCACATGTTTATAGTCTTTGTAGCCAACCCTTACATCGCCGCTACTCTTTCATTCTTTGAAATTTGCCAATTTTAGTGATGTTATTCTTTGATATTTTATTTCTAAATATTAGCAAGTATAATATCCGTTAGAGGTTGGTCTTAGAATCCAAACACAGTAAGCAGCGCAGGCTTGATGTTTGGCATCAGTGGAGGGCTCGGCACTAGGATGAAAGAATTTCCGTCACAGAGAGAAAAACCCCTTTTTCAATATACATACTTTGCTGTGTATTTTTGAAAGAAAATTGAGTGATATTTTCCTGTTACTTATGGACGGTTCTTTCCAATCTACTCCAGTCTAAAGCTTTCTGAGCTCTTAACGGAAAATCTTGACTCTCAGAAGGTGGTGTCGCCAGCATGCAGACTAGGAAAACGTTTGGTTTTTCAAGCTCTGTAGCCGCGCCCGTTCGAGCATTGCACATGACTAAAGCTCCCGAACTGGAATGGTGTTCCAAGCATCCAATGTCCACCTCGCCAGAAAGTATTCTTTGATTTGAGTGTACTGAAAAAACGCCACTTTTTTCATAAGTGAAAATCACATTTTCCTAATTTTCAACTCTAAGCAAAATGCGGGATTTCCGCAAAAAATAATTAATTGATATGCTTATTCTCGTAAGCGGCAATGAGTTAATGTAATCCATAATCGAAACCTTTGTCAGTTTTGCCTGTACATTGATTGATTTGCTCTAAAACCATCTTTTACAGCTCTCAAAACCTGAAGCATGAGTTTTGAAATTCTCTTCGAAACTCTGACGTTCACAATGTTTATATGTGGGCTTTCTTGAAAGCGGCGTCCACAAAATTTTGTTTTTCTTGTTTCTGTCATTTTGGGGCCTTTCCGTGTACCCGATTATAGTTTTGAAAAGTTCACATTGTCCAAACCTCTAAAAATCCGTTTTTTGAAAACCCTATTTTGAGGGCGAGGACGGCTTTCAGTGCAAGGGTGGGCGTAGCTTCATATAATGTGGGCGTGGCTTGATAGTGTGGGCGTGGCTTGATAGCGCTGTTGCTGTCCCAAGTTAGTTAGAGAATCTCTCCTGGGCTTACATTCAAGATCACTAACCGGAGGGGGTAAGATTTAGCTAGGACGCTGTCTTTAAGTTCAGTGTCCATAAACGTCCACACATATAGAAGCGAAATGTATATCATCATCGAAGTGTTATAGAAATCGGAATTACATAAAAATTAAGTCACCCTAAGACTAATTACAAGAAGTTCACAAATTTTACGAAAGTCTTAGAACATTTCCAGATCGAACAAACTGTACACGCTCCCTCCATACAGACCACCTTCCCTCACTTCGGCCTCCATTACTGGAAGGAGAGAGAGGAGGAAAAGCTGAGGCAGATATGGAAACCAATACAAAGCTACTCCCAATCTTTAGCATTATGAGCTGCTGCGGCGACAGTTGTAGCATTCATGAAAATCTAATAGAAATTATTTTTCAGGCTTTGCACATTGAAAATGTTCTTGAAAAGTAAGATAATGATGAACTTTTGCCTTTATGATTAAAATCACATTTTATCTGAAAAGTCTGGATTACTAAGGCAGAAGAGAGGTAGAGGAAGTTTTTTGGATTTAGCCGCAAGATCGGCATGTAATGCAAAACAAACGGGTTTTTTGGTCTCGCAACGAAGCCAGGGCACGATTCATGTAAACAATTTTGGTTAACCTTGGTGTTCCTTAAACCAACATTTTGCTTAATAGAGGTCGCCTCGCGGCATAAAGCACCTAAATACTTAATTCACTTTTCTTGGCTTACGTACCTCAAGATTTTCGGTCATTGGGATCATGATTATACCCAAGAGTATTGGAACACCAAGTTAAAACGATGTCCAGATATAGCTTTGCATTGCGACTAACACATCTTTGCTGCAATTGACTCTTCTAGATAAGAATAGCAAAGCTGCAAGATGAAGTAACATACAGAAGCGACACATAGAACGTACGAAGAAAGTACATTCTTCTCTCGATAACTTGAATGAAATGAATATTGCTAAGTACTCGAAGTGAAAGAAACTTTCATTGCGTGATAACAGCGCGAATTTCATTATTCGTTGAAAAGTGAAAGTGAGTGGTTGCAAAAACTTCAGCTCAAATGCATTTTATCTAGCTCTTACACCCTAAAGATCGTTCTATAAGATCGGTAATAAGTGAGTGCGAGAGTGCTCCGCAGTTCTTATTTCACCTTGTGTATAGAAATGGAACTTCAGCAGTGCATTAGCGTTTGAATTTGCCTCCAATCGTTAGAAGTTTCATGCATACAGTAAATGTAAGATGTTTGAGTCATAACAATACACCAAACCGATTACCTAAGCTTCTTAAAGGCAGTGTCCGGACAAGGTGAGGGTTTTGGGGTTTTAGTGTCATGCGAAAGTGCCCCCTCTCAGACACAGCATCACGCAAGTACGAGGTTATAACCCTCTACTCAAAGCAAGAAGAACGATTTGGAAGTGGAGAAACCTACACCTTGGGACGGGGTCCTCCGACCTGTTTGAATCCCTGCTATGCGGCAGAGTGCCATACTGCCACAGTCATTCCTGGGTTCCGCAGCGACTCTGCGTCTGATTTTCGAACTCAGCGTTGCGGGTAATCCCCCTCCCCCGGTAAGTGGATTTTTTATAAACTGCATTTTTGCCCGGATACTGCCTTCAAGAACTTGCTAGTTCTAGCCATGCCACTGTTTAATCCGCAGTTCATATAATCTATCTATGTATGGCCGAGAATTTATACATCAAAGTTTTGCCCAGACCGTATACTGCTAGGCGCATCACTCAATAGATAGTGTGCCAGAAAGACAGACTTCAAATTTGTTTGTCACGTGAATACCACTTGGCCGGTGGTTGAGGTGTGGCATTTTGGCCTAGTCAAATAGATTCCAAACACAGGACCTAAGCACTGCTTTTCAGAATTTTTCGGTTCCTACATTACATTTCAAATCAACGAAAAACCCACAAGATATAGTATGCAATAACAGTAATCGCAAGAGGATTATCGATACACCAGCGCATCGCCTGTGGACCCAGAATTTATTTTTGCAAATGGCATCAGCTTGAAGCAAATGACATCAGCTTTGAAAATTATCAGAAACCATTTTCCCTACTTGGCAGTATCTCGGAGCACATGGGGTTCATTTTTTGTAATGTGACTATTGCGTGATTTCAGTGTGCAAGCTTTTCCTTGCAAAGGTATGACCATTTTCTTCAAGGGCGCGGACTTAGACGTTTGCTACCAGAAATATCATACTTGGTAATCAAATATTCGCAAAGTGTTTTTGTGTCGCTCCAATTTCGCACAACTTTGTGCCTGTCTTTGCAGGATTAGCAACCGAATGCATAAATCGAAAATCTTATATATATATGAAGCTGAATGTCTGTTTGTATGTATCTGTCTGTATGTATGTCTGTCTCTGTGTGTATGTATGTTCCGAATAGAAAATTCCATTTCTGAACCGATCCGAACCAAACCCGGCACACATACACTTCGGGGACGGTCGGATGTCATAGGCTACTTTTCGTCATCGATCGACATCGATTTTATCAATTTTATCGATTTTTTGTAAGGTTTGAGCTACGGGGCTGGGAGTTGGCACAGGGGGGGGGGGGTAATCGAGCATGCTGAGTACGAGGACAATATTAGTTTGGCGCTATTCGGCTATCTGGGCCTCAAAATTCATTTGTCGTAGAGCTTGTTAGGACTTCGTGTATAAGGGTTATCTTACATTCTAATTACGGATATCACACTTTCTCCGCAGAATGTCTCCCCAAAAATTGATAATGATAGGTGTCCGGTAGGAACTCAACACGAAAAATCATGAATTCGGCCGGAGTTCGGTCCGAAGAACTTATTCGACATGCTGATTACAAATTTCGTACTCTCTCTCTCTCTGCATATTGAAACCTTTTCATAGATCAAAAACATAGATTTGTTTTGAACTTCGTCTAGGGTGGTCATTTAGCGCGCTGAACATGAATATCATGCCGATTTCGCAGGAAGCGCATTTTCTTGAGTTACGGTGGGTGTACAGTAGATGGTCAAAGTTCCAGATTTGCTCAAAACCTTACCTGTAACTGTTCACAAGCATACTGCTCATAAATATGATGCCTGCTCGCTGTCATAACGCATTATCGTGAAGTTATGGTGAGTTGCAGGGTTTGAACGGACATTTTTTCGCTTACGGGCCAATTTTGGTGTGTACCAAGTGAAGTAGCGTAGACGAAGTTGTGTGGAATATTTATGGACACTGGCGTAGATTAGTTGGGAGCGAATACGAAGTGTTCTGGTGTGGACCGGAGAGCCTCACATTCGGAGGCTCCTTATATACGAAGGAAAGCGGAGTTGAACCGAATACAGGGTACAAGTACACGAGTTGGTGCTCAAAGGGAGATGCCGCCAATTGGCTACACTCCTGGCGCACAGGTACCACTCACTCTTGAGTGATTAGATACTCAAGAGTGAGTAGCTCACCATTTAGCCTACGGGGACTCCGTAGGCTATGCAGAATGTAGTGTTCATCAATGGTTGATGATACAGAAGTCATCAGCACTCCGGGCGAGCTGAAGGAAGTGAGATCTGGTAAGTCTTGATAAGTTTAGACATATGTGAAGTTGACAAGCAGATTAATGAAACCTATACATGCAAAATAATGATCATAACTTATAATAACGGGCTAAGGGTTGTTTACGTTTGTGTGTGTGTGTGTGTGTGTGTGAATTTCTGTCTGTCACGAAATTCGTAGAGCGAGTTCCAGCAAAGGTCTTGAGCTAGAATTTTGGTAGTAGCACCCTATCAGCAGATAGGTAAAATGTGCAAAAGCACAAGCCGATCCGAAAATTGGAACCTGTGAAATTGTGCGCCAAACGGATCCACGCGACATTTCGCGCGCCAAAATAAGCCTGTAATTGGACTGCTTTCAAAGTCATGGTTTCGTTTAGCAATTAAATCCGCAAACCATGGACCCTAGCCCGAAAAGTGAGCAAAAAGTTTACTTTCGCGCAAGATCGGCGTCAAAAAGGAACAATTGCATAGATGATCGATTTGTCAAGGTTTTACCTGGGAATGCGGGACAATTTTTGCTCAGAGATGTAGCTCACGGTTGCCATCATCTTTATGGCGAATATCAAGTCATTATAACCCCAATAGCTAATTCAAAATTGCATTTAATCTTTTGAAGAATACTTTCTTTCCCTTAATGTCACCGATCTTACATGAAAAAGCTTTTGGAATGAGTAGTTGTTTACATTTCATTCGTGATGATCGGCATCGCAAGGTAAGTTTCAAAGCCATCATTTTGCGATTACGAGGAAGGCATGTGGATAGTAGAGCCAGTGCGAGCCTCTGCGAAGCAGAGGTGACGCACTGGTCTATGAATAAGAGCGCAAATAAGGTAGACATTCACTCGAAATTAATTCAATTCACGTAATGCACAATGGTATGATCAGTTGAGATGGTCGATGGAGGCAAATTTCGTTTTGGCGTTGCTCGTCGTCGTCGCTTTTTCTTCCTCGTTCATTTTGAATTGATAGTAGAAGACGTCTGATGATTGACGGTCATCTTCTCGATAGGCGTCGTTTTGATAAGGTGTGAACTTCTGTGATGTCTGCCCCATAACGCCTTCGTCATCCTTGTCTCTGCTTGTTTCCTAAGATACGACGACGAGGTGGTCATTCCATTCGACATCATCGCAGAGCTGTCGGAAGAGTTTGTTAGGGAACGGATTGTGTTCAGCCAATGTTGTCTGTCTGCTTGAGCTTCACTGAAGATAGAAGCTCCAAGCGTCTGCATTTTTTGAATTATCTTCTTTTGGATGAAGGAAACTGCTGTGATTTTGTTCCATGTATCGTTGATATGCAGCCGAAAGTTCCGATGAATCTTGTAGTTGTAGTAGTGGCGGGGCTTGTTCCAGATATAAGGTATCCGATGTTGGGGTCAGAATGAGGCCTGAAGGAAGCTTGCGCACTCTTTCCTTTTGCAAAGTGACGAGGTTGGGCAGATTTTGTCCTAGGATCAGATCCGGTGAAACGCTTTTATGGGAGAGAGTATCTTGAGCGATGATCAGCTTTTCATCAGTGACAAATCGCAAGTCTGCTTTCGTTAGAATTGCCGTCTGCATTTCTAGTCAGCTTCTGCTTGGTATGCAGTGATAACTTCTTGAACTTCTCGGAGCAGTAAAGACTTTTCAAGGTGATCTGCACTTCAGATGAGTTGAATTGCTCTTGGTATTCGCCCATTCCAGACGTAGTGAACAAAGTAAATATTAGGTTGGTGCAAAAGTAACGCGCGTTGCGACTTCTCACTTTGGCGTGCTATAACTTCCTAAAAATCTATACTTTTCAATGCGGTAAAAAAACATTAGAAGCACCAAACCTTCCGAAATACAGCGCACATCTCCCTACACGCATGTCTCCAATAGACAGAAAAATATGGATTGATAAGCAGAAAAGTTTTTCCTAAAACCTCGTTTTCAACTAGTTATAACTCCCTTCAAAATTTGTTAATGCAAATGAAAAGCAGACTACCTTGTAGCCGTAAGTAAATTGTACAAAAAAAGCTGGAAAAGGCTTGAAAAAAGGTTTACGGAAAGAAAGAAAATAAAATTTAAAATGTCCGCTTTTTTGAACATTTTTTCGCAGGCCTAAAAATCCCAAAATATGGAGTTTTGTCGATTTTCTGCGTGATGAACAGCTACACAATTCTGTAAAAACTGTCAGTAAGAGGCCCACCATTACGCTTACAGAAACAAGCAAAGCTTTGGCGATTGCCCTCTTCAAAGGAAATTTATGGGACACAGAATGATCAAAACGGCTGCCCATGTTGAAGCACCGAAATCTCAGTCTAGGTAATTTCTGAGAAAATAGTAAAATGTGCATAATGTAAACAATTTCCGTTAAGTACAGTAGCCAGAGTTTCAAAAGTTTGCCTATATTCGGGCTTGATTTCTGGCCAGAAAAGTAAATGAAATGAAATTCTGGTTTGAAGTGCGATTGTGTGAAGCTCTATTATTTTTTAACTAATGAAGTTAGAAGCCCGTTTCAACCACCTTTGGATAGAGGATGAAAGGAGCTTCTTGGAAACATGTTAAGTTTTCTCTATACAAGAAAGTTTGATGGAGAAAAGTTGTCCTAAAACAAGGGGTAGAAAAACGCGCATTACTTTTGCACTAACCTAATAGTTTGAAGGACTGGAAGCTTGAGTTCTTCAAAGTCCTGATCTAAAGCTTGTGCTCTGCATTCAAGGAGTTTAGAAGTTGGTCGATAATCCACGCTTCGTTGAAAATCAATGCTGAGGCGATTTGAAGAACGCACTGATTGTGGACAAGCGGAAGTACGTCTGGGATGTGGAATCCTTGTTTATTGTGCGAGCTTTGTACGACGTGCATGTTACTGGTCTCGCGACAATCTTGTCACGTTGTGTCCAAGGAGGTGAATGTTGGTGATTGTCGACTGCAGGATCGCGGGAAAGAAGAGATCCGTGGTGTGATCCCTTGCAGTTAGGTCATCAATATCAATATCAGTACTTACATAATTTATATGAAGCATTTTTTTATGACCGGCTTAAAATGTTAGAAAACTTCATTGAATTCAAACAAAACTTTGCACCCATGAAGATCGGGGTGGGTCCGAATGAAACTTTGCGCACATGAAGATTGGGGTGGGGTTGGTGTCACTAAGCTTTTTCACCGAAAATCATAAAGTGGCGCTATCGATTTATCGGTTTTTTGCGTTTTTCGCTTAGCAAGTTCGTTATGACCGGCCTAAAATGTTAGAAAACTTTATTAAATTTAAATGAAACTTTGCACACATGAAGAACGAGGTGGGCGGATGTCACTAAGCTTTTTTACAGAAAATCACTCAGTGGCGCTATTGATTTATCGATTTTTTCATGTCCTAATCTCTGTTGAGCTGGAAACTGGCAGGAAGGGATAACTGAGCATGGTTATTTGAACAAAATATCTACAACTTTGACCACTAAACTTTTCCTTTTTTGATTTTTTGTATGCCACATTCTGGAGGTTAGCTGATATCCAACTATGCGTTGACCTTTCGCAACGGATTTCGTCGACTCATTAGCTCATCAACAAAATCAAAATGGTTCATCCACGAGATCAAATATGACCAACAAATCAAAATACCCTATCCCTGCCTTACGGTTCATTCATACCATGCCTTCATCGGTCGTAATTCCTTCGACTACTGTTACTCCCGAGACCATGGCGCCGACATTGACCCCCTCCGCAATGGACCGTCCTCCTCCTCACCTCAGTCGCAAATGCATATCGCCCAGAAAACCCGAGCCCGTACCGCAGCAAGGCGCGCACTTCTGAAGCCATGCGTAACCGCCTTCGTCGTAGCCGAGAAACACCAGAGAAACGAGAACGGGCGTCTTGCCTTAATGCGTGAACGTCATCTTCGTCAACGGCAACAGGAACCACAGCTCAACGGACACCTGCAGAAGACACTGGATCAATCCAGGCTTGGTGCGAGCCCAGAACGGGTTGGCCAACGAGAATACGAGCCAGTCGAAGAGAACACAGCACGAACGATCTCTACGCTTAATTCGCGGCAACAAGCAATGTTTGAACCGTCACCTACCTCCACTCCCATTTCGCAGATGCACATTGCGCAAGAACTGGGCACGTGGTGCAAGGCGGAGCTCCGCAGCTGCACATAACCGTCTTCTCCATGGCCAGGAAGCACCAGAGGCCCAAGGAAAACTTGGGTGACAAAAATGGTCGTTCTCGGAGGCGACTTCAGGCAGATCTTACCGATTGTTCGCAGCGGATCGCGAGCAGACCAACTAAGCATGTGCATTAAGCAGTCCTCCCTTTGGCCGCATTTCATAGTACTCCGCCTTTCCGAAAATATGCGAATGACGAGCCGCGATGGGTATTGGAAGGACTTTCTATTGCGTGTGGGCAACGGCACCGTCAATGACAGCCAAGGACGAGTGAAACTGCCAACGGAAATCATGGGTCGAGGAGATATAGTCCAGGAGCTATACGGCGACTGCATCGAACCATTGGTTGATTTGTCTGATCAGGCTATCCTTGCCCCCAAGAACGCCGATGTGAATTTCATAAACGAACAAGTTCTAAGCTGCATACAAGGTGAAGAATTGATTTACTACTCGCACGATGAAATTGTCACCGACGACGCTAACGACCAGAATCCATTTTATACCACGGAGGTTCTCAACAAAATCTCCAGCTCCTCCTTGCCGCCGCACTATCTCAAGTTGAAGAAGGGCGCCATCGGCATGCTGCTTAGGAACTTGGACGTTTCATCCGGGCTATGCAATGGAACACGACTACAAGTCCGCGATAAGGGCCGTCGTCTCATACAGTGCGAATTCATAACAGGTAATCGGCATGGGCAGTCTGTCGTGATTTCGAGGATCCACAACTACGACGACAAGAATCTGCCCTTCAGACTCCGGCGCTCCCAATTCCCCATTAGATTGGCGTTCGCTATGAGCATCAACAAAGCCCAAGGCCAATCCTTCAGCAAGATTGGACTGTGGCTTCCCACCGATGTCTTCAGTCACGGTCAACTCTATGTGGCCCTCAGCCGTTCGAGGTCGCGTGAAGGTCTCATTGTGCAAGTCGCCAAGCCAAAGCCAGACAACGTCGTTTTCATCGAAGTTCTGTGAGGTTTTACACTCTAAGATTATTGCTGTTACGAATGCTGCTTTGTTACTGTTGTTGTGTCATAAGCCTTTTCTGTTGTACTTAACGTTGTTGTTGTTGTTGTTGGCATATTTTTTTGGTGTAGTCACTGTTGCAGCCACTCTATGTTGTTGTTAATTGCATACTATTTGTTGCTTATGATGTTAATTCAATAAACTTGCAGGTACAAAATTATGTCTTCGGTCTGTCGATCTAAACAGGTTATAAACAGAAGTAATTCGTCCAAACAGGCAATCATATGACTTGATCTTACATTAATCTATCATGACTTATAATAAGCGGCTTAATCTGAAGTTGTGTGGAGTTTGTCCGTTACGAAATTACAGTCAGGAATGATTTACATTGCTTAAATGCATGTGAGAGTCGCAAAGCAAGTAAGGTTCATTTTTGTAATTACTTTGCGGTCTCCTCCATCAAAGAATGGTGAAGGCCAAGATCATTACGTAAGTTTACCTATACTTTTCATGATGGCCAGTGCGAACCTCTGCGAAGCAGAGGTGAAGCACTGGTATATAAATAAAACTCAATCTCTGCAAATTTGTTCGTATGTAAGTATGTGGCCTATAGACTCCTTTGTTTGTGAACCGATGAGGCTGGAATTTGCTCCCATATAAATGAGGCCAGGCGCAGAAGATAGGCTACTTTTCGCGACGATTCACAAGCTCCTTCTATCGGTTTATTGATTTGTTTACTAACATCCAGGAAAATGAAAGCTATATCATTCATTTTTCCAAGTTAAGTAGTAAGGGGCGGTAGAGGTCATTTACATGCGGTGAGGAGGATGCGGTGTCACGAAGCGAGCCGGTCAAGAAGGAGAAAGTCGCCAGGATACTACATTTGTGCTGGAACTGACTTGGAGCTGAAGCAGGAAAGGAAGGGAAAATAAGATCTGGAGGAAGTGGAGGAATGGTAAGCAAACATCTTGAAGCAGACGGGCCATGGCCGCCAAGCTTCTGGAGTGGTGTATCTCTGGCAGGTATAAGGCGAATATGGTTGTCCACATAAGCGCAAGCGTTTTGGTTTCGTAATGTGTTCTTTTTCTTCGCATGTAGTACTCCTTTCATTCTCGTGGTTATTCGAGTGTAGTCGGTTGGAAAGAGAGTCTCCGTGGTTAGCAAGATTGTTTTTCGTAGTAAAATGATGTTGTCGATGGTGTTCAAAATTTCGCTGACATCAAATGGATTATCTTGTACCGCTTCTTTTTGAATGGCGGTCGTACAGATGGATTCGGGAAATTTGGAGAAGATTATTCGACGCCAAACTGTCTGCGTTCGTCTTTGTTCCAGTCTGCTCCAAGTGGATAATCCCTGAGTTGATTGCTTCAAAGGAGTTTCAGATCATTTGAGGCCCTGGGTAGTTTTTCGATCTCCTTGATGAGTATGTCTGCCATGTTGGCAGAGCGAACAAAATGTTTTTTCAAGATATCTATCGCTGTCTGATATCTTTCTCCAATGACGGGAATGCAGTTCAGGTTGTCTGCTGCTTTTCCCTTCAAGGCCTGTTTCAGAAACAAGAACTTGTCCGTGTCGAATAGCTCCTCGTCGGTGTGGATAAGTGATTTGAAGACTGTCCAAGAGCTGTTGAATCCTCTGAAGTTTCCGGAGAACGTAGGGATTTCGAGCAGAGGTTTCCGTATTTTGATCTGCCTTTCGTTGCGTTCCGGAATCCAAGCTTGTCCATTATCACTGCTTAATTGACTCGCTACGCTTGGAGCATCATAGTACAGAAGTGCGCTTTGTTCTTTCAATTCATGCTGCCGGAATGTGCGCTGATTTACTCGATTGCGGAGCTAATCTGCGTCTCTTGAAGCTTCACAGCGTTTTGTAGAGAGTTGAGAAGATCGGTCATCAATCCCGTTTTCTCTTTTATGTACTGCTTACATTCATCTTTCATTATGGGGAATGTGAAGGGAACATCAATAGTATCGATTTGTGACTTGTGGGATTTCACGAGTTTGCAGGCGTTGTTGATCCTGATCTTGAAAAGTTGGAGTGACGTCATCTTGTAATGCTCCTCGTGTCCTCTTTTTTGATCTTTCTTTGGTTCACCGCGTAGCTTCTGTGTTTCCAGCAGTGCTGATCTGTATGAAAACTGTTCTTACTGGATGCAAGGAAGTCGTTTAGAGAGCTGGAAATTGAGTGCCGAGCTTCCACTAGCTGTCAGCAAGCGTGCCTGGTTGGCTTGAACGCTGTGCTGGGCGGTAAGGTGTGTTGAACCTGTACCATGGGGATTGAAAGCTTGAGTTCTTGATGGAACTTTGAAGCTTAACAAGTAAAATTTTTGGTTCTTGACTTGTTCTTTCTTCCGTTGAAATCTCTTTTTTCTAACTCTGGTTCCTTTGCAGGACTCGCGAAGAGATTATTGAGATTGGAAGTGCACACACAAACTGATTCACTCTCTGGTTTCTCACGAAAATGACGCGCGAAAAGAGTTTCACAAGTTGTGGTGGTGTCTGCTGCACAAAATTCTTCCCACTTTCTGGTCTCTTACGAAAAGAGCGCGCAAAGGAAGTTTTCAGAAATTAAGTGATTAGCTACTGCCAGCTGGTCTTTTACTACCCTCTGGTCTCTTACGAAGAGAGCTCGCAAAAAGGGTTCAAATTGCAGTGGAGTTTGAGCATCGGATTCGTGATCAGCACGTCCGATAACCTCCGGGACCAAAATTTTACAAAATTTCAAATTTTTGTGTTCAACGGTGCACCGTGATACCCCTCTCGTGCTTGGTGAAGCTCGGAGCAAATTTTGCCCCGAAGGACTTTAGCTGCATCTCTGCGTTTGCACACTATTTCTTTTTCTTTAACCAACGGAGTTAACTCCGAGTTTCGCGCGAGCCTGAAACGCGCACCAAACTCAGAGTTAACGCGCAGCTGTCTCGCATGGAACGAGTTACGCTACGTTTCCATACTTAACATAAAGGTGTTGCGGTCCTGCCATATCACCCTTTCCCCAATTTGCTTGTTTATGCAAGCGTTAATGATCCCCGAAAGGTGCGCATTAACTCAGAGTTAACTCTGAGTCAACTCTGAGTTTGAGCTGCGCGTTTCGATAGGTTTACTACCGGCCCTTACTTGCTCAAGTAAACACAATCCACATAGGGCATCTATATACGCCGTTGCCGTACTTTTTTCTTGATAGAAATCAAGAAAACGGAAATTTTTGTGCATTTGCAAAGTGATGCTGTGCCGTTTTTACATAATTAGTTGTATACTACAAACCTGTAGAAGTACAAACGTAAATTTCCAGCTCTCTACAAGCTTTGTTCTCGAGAAATTTAAATTTTAGCTTGGACCACATGACAAGGGAACTGTATTCGATATTTCTCGGGAACTAAAGCATGTAGAGAGTTGGAAATTTACGTTTGTACTTTTACAGGTTTGTTGTATACAACTGCTTATGTAGGAACGGCAAGCGCCGCTTTGGCAAGTGCACGAAAAATTCCGTTTTCCTGATTTTCAACAGGGAAAATATTAGGTCGTTCCGAAAGTTCTTTCCGTTTTTTCAACCTATCATAAAAACACGTGGAATGAAGGCAGGAAAACGCTTTAGGCACTCTCTGACGCAGCTTTTCTTCCTCTTTTCAACTGTCTTATGCCTGTGCCGCTTGCTCTTGCGATCAGTGAGATAATGGCCGAAATTTCGAACCCATGGTTTTTACCATGTATAACTTTGGCAATTTTTCAAAATCTTCTTTTTTGACTTTTGGAAAAGCTTTGATAGCCATCAGATAGAGTAAACAAAGTGCAATTTAATGCAATTTTTTGGCATTTATAGCTAGGCTCAAAAATTCTCTAGAATTATTTTTCTGATGCTATCAAATTCCACTTTTGGGGATGCCAGAAGCCATAGAACATAAAAAGGCGCACAACTAAGGTGTCATTCGATGCAGCTTTTTCTCCTCTTTCTGATGAGTACTTTCTCTTATTAGTTTGTGGGGTCTTTGGCGATAAAATTTCCGTAAATCTTGATTTTGAACCCGCCTCATGATGTATCCGTGCAATGCAAAATCTTATATTTCGAAGCGGTAAACGCTCAGTTACTTTGTAAAAATAGTGTACAATCATAAACGACTTTTGAAAGTTTCAAAAACCGAAGATTTGTTGATGTTCAGAGCGTTTGTGTGTTTTGTGACTTCGAAAAAGTGAAGACTTCTGAAAAAGTTATCTAAAAAAATAATGAGAAGCTGGCTGAACTTGCCAAAAAATTCCATTGCATTGCACTTTGTTCACTCTATCTAACTGCTTTCATAGCTCCTCCAAAAGTTAAGAAAGAAGATAGTGAAAAATTGCCAAAGTTGGACATGGTAAAAACCATAGGTCCAAAATTTCGGCCATTATCTCACTGATCGCTAAAGCAAGCGGCACAGGAATATGACAGTTGAAAAGAGGAAGAAAAGCTGCGTCGGGCAGTGCCCGAAGCGTTTCCCTATCTTCATTCCACGTGTTTTTATGATATGTTGAAAAAACGGAAAGAACTTTCGGAACGACCTAATATATGGCAACGGCGTGTATAGATGCTCCATGTGGATTGTATTTACGTAAGCAAGTTAGAATTTTTGTATATTTTTGTTATGATTTTTCTCGACTTTTCGGGCAGTTAAATCTTTTTAGTTTTTGACTCGAAACTCTGGTGGAGTAGAGCTGTTGCTAAAGAAAGATTGCCATCTTGTAGGGCTTGCTTTGCTCTATCGAACGATGTTTTGTAACATACTTAGAATTGAAAAATCTATGACTTATTGCAGTTAGATAAAACCTGCATTAATTTCCGGACAACCTAATACAAAGTCGACATAGACTTTCTCTTTTTCCCAGCTCTATTATGACTCAGATATAAAAACCATATCTAGCTTTAGCATTAGCTGATTTTATGCAATCACTTTGAGCTCCATTTTCAAAAGATAGAGGAAAGCTAAAAAAGAGACGGTCTACGCTTTTTGGCGAAGTCTTGCTTTATAATAGAATTAGACAATTTGGCATCTTCATTCTTCCTTTGCATAAAAATTTCCTCACCAGCACACACATGTTTTTAGCTAAATGAGCTTTCTAAAGGTATATAGGTTGTTGGGTGACAAGACTCGTGGCTTTTCAAAAATGAGGTGAAGATATTTCGTATCAACTTGCTCTACCTTTCGCTTTCTATGGGACGCGAAAGCAAGACTTTTTTGGATTGGAAAAGCTTTGTGCATCAACATTTTGTATACAGTTCGATAGCTAAAAAAATGAGAAATCGACGTAAACCGTCTTTTTATACTAGCTTATCTGTGAAGCGAGATACGGGCAATTTTATCTAGCTACAATACCAGGCAGTTCCGGGGTAATTATTTCATGCTTAAGTTTTAAAAACAGGAAGTCTTTTTCAAAATTTTCATATATGGTTCGAAAGCTTGAGAAACGAGTAATTTATATGCGCTTTTATTTGTTACCAATGCGTCACCTCCACTCCGCCGAGGTTCGCACTGGCTCTCCTATCCATGCCTTTCTCATGAACGCATAATGATGACTTTGAAACTCATCAAGCGATGCTGTCCATCACAAATGAATCGTAAACAACTGTTCATTCTTGCAGCATCTCCACGTAAGATCGGTAATTTTGAGGAGAAAATCTTTTTCGCAAAGGAACAAATGCGAATTTGAATGGATTACTAAGTTTGTTTTGGCTTGGTAGCTTGTCATAAGGATAATAGGCCTTTGAGCTACAATTCCGTGCAAAAATCTTTCAAATTTCAGGGTAAAACCTTGCCAAATCGACTATCTACGCGATCACCACTTTGGCGCTGTTTTTGCAGAAAAACAAACTTTTTGAGCTGATTTTGGGTTAGAATTTATGGGCGCAGATTTACTTGTCAGGCAAGTCGTCACTTTGCAAAAAGCTAAATTAACGACCTAGTCTTGCGTGCCAAAAGCCGAGTGGATTCGCTCCAAATGCTATTTATTGAAGGTCCCGTGCATCAGTCGTTTGCCATTGCGTAGAGTGAGCTTAGGCGTTGCCAGTGTACACTGCGCAAAAATTCAGCTCAGGACGTATTCTGTAGCTCCCTCCATGAATCTCGTGACACACACACACACACACACACACACACACACACACACACACACACACACACACACACACACACACACACACACACACACACACACACACACACACACACACACACACACACACACACACACACACACACACACACACACACACACACACACACACACACACACACACATACACACACACACACACACACACACACATACACACACACACACACATTCTAGTCTCAAGTCTTAGGTAAAACAGGTCAGCCAAATGCCGGCCCGGCCCTAAAGTGAAGGTGGTCAGAGAAGAATTTTTACCTTTGCATCTATGGTTCTGCTTAAATGCTTCTTGTGTTCTTAAAAATTTGTTCCGCGACTGTTGGCAATTTTGCCTTGGGCAAAGTGAAAGTGAACAAGTAATCCTTCAGCATTTATCCATGTTTAAGTCTTCACTCCATACCCTTTGATTCAACTGGCTTGGCGGCTGGAAGGCGGGCTTTGTGACCTAACTAAGCGTTGATCAGAGAGCACGCGCGCGAGAGATTATACAAACTGCGTCGGGGGCGCGACTACATCACCTATCACAAAGCCCCCAGCCTTCCAGCCGTCAAGCCAGTTTGAATTGAAGGTCAGCCAAGTCCAGATCTAAAACGTATCCGTCCACTGTTTGTGAAGAGGTAGAGTACCATACGCGCCGAAATGGGGCGAGCCCCGCGGTCATCTGCAACAAATACGCACCTCCACATGCGTGGAAATGCGTTTTTGCAAGAAGTCCGCGCGGGGCCTTCCTACATTTGGCAACATATAATCCTCTACCCTTGTGAATTATGAAAGCTCAAAGAATTGAATGTGAATTTAAAGCTTTGAGTCCCGTTATTTTTAAAATTTGCGTTTCCGTGTCAAACAGAAGTGGTTTAGAGGCTCAGAAAAATCTAGCTAAAGTTAGTCTACAATGTAATGAAGGTAATCAATTCCGTAAATTCAAATCAAGGTTAAGTCTTTTGCATTAGCTGAGTAAAGTTAGCAAGTATGTGAACAAGAATACTAAAAAACCAAACTATCGGATTCCCCCGAAGTGTAGCTTTATGTGAGGGTGACGGTATATTGTAAAAGTGTATAAATATGAGAACCAAGTCTCAACGACACCGAGAATTCATAGGTGTTGGACATACGAGCTTTAATGTGTTCCACGTCTGCGGGTTTTGTGTCACTGCTAATTTTCCAAATTTTATCTGTGAATGATTGTTGTTTCAAGATCGCTTTAAGTAGGAGATGTTGGCATGTTAAACTGCTTGACTGTTTGTTTCTAGATTGCTGGATGGAGAGAATCAGGTGTCTCAGTTGAAATTGCTGATTGCTGCTTACCAGTCTACTCACTCCGCTTCTCGTTCCTCTGGCGTACAGTACTTTGTCGTAGGAATTTTGCTCAGATATTTTTTGTAGTCGGACGATTAGGCTTGTTCTACAGTGCTGGCCAAAAGTTTGCAGCCACCCTGGAAAATAGCTGTAATTCCCTTCGCATCCTACAGAATGAATACAAATTATAGTATTATGTGCAAATTACTCTACATGCAATGTATCAGAATATCTTGCGATTTGATGCACACAAAAGGTGATTTTGAGAAATTGGCCGATGAAGTTGGCCAAAACTTGCAGCCACTTTTTGTTAATCGCCTTTGTAAAAGTTCCTAAACTTCCAATACTCGTGCTACGAATGTATCCATAATTGCTGGAATGTGCTCGACAACCAGCTCCACCATACTACAAGAAAGGAGACTCTATGGACCAAAATGGTTTGACCGCAAGTTGACTGAGTAAAAGCGGAAAAATCGTCAAGTTGCGGACAAATAATCGACATGTATGTGCTCTTATAAAAAGTTTCACCAACTAGACGTCTGAATTCAATTAGTTTGTATGACAGAAAAAGCATAAATTGGCTTAAATGCATCCTGATTGTCACTTTGGCTCGGAGTTGGCACATTTTGCAGCTCGGAAGTTTGGCGCAGCAGTCCGCAAAAAAACCCAACGACAAGACCGTATTTACAAAGGTAAACGTTTGCTCGAAGCTGACAAAGCTCCACAGAAAAGATGAACTATTTTTGCCATAAAAGAGCGGGCGCGATTTTTGCATTCAAGAAAACTGTCGAGCACGCTTTTCTATAGCAAAAACAGCTTCATCTTATGGAGCTCTGTCAGCTTCGGGCAAACGTTTATCTTTGTAAAAACGGTCTTGTCATTGGGTTTGGGTTTCTTGCGGACCGCCGCGCCAAACTTCCGAGCTGCAAAATGCGCCAAATCCGAGCAAAAGTGACAATCAGGCTGCATTTAAGCCAAGTAATGCTTTTTCTGTCATACAAGCTAGTTGACTTCAAACGTCTAGTTGGTAAAACTTTTTATAAGAGCACGTACATGTCAGATATTTGTCCGCAACTTTACGATTTTTCCGCTTTTCACAGTCTACTTGCAGTCAAACCATTTTGGTCCATAGATTCTCCTTGTATGGTTTCTTGTAGTATGGTGGAGCTGATTGTCGGGCACATTTCAACAATTATTGATCCATTCGTAGCACGAGTATTATAAGTTTAGGAACTTTTACAAAGACGATTAACAAAAAGTGGCTGCAAGCTTTGGCCAACTTCATTTCGGCCTATTTCTCAAAATCACCTTTTGTGTGCATCAGATCGCAAGATATTCTGATACATGGCAATGTAGAGTAATTTGCACATAACATAATACTATAATTTGGGTTCATTCTGTAGGATGCGAAGGGAATTACAGCTTTTCAGGGTTGCTGCAAACTTTTGGCCAGCACTGTATATATCTAATTCGTGTTATTTGCGCGTCTGCATTCGTAGAGTTATACGACTGAGAATTTATAAATTCCTAAATAACGACAAAAATATTTAGACCCAAGATATCGAATCAAATGCTTAAAGCGAAAGCATTAAAAGCGAAGCTAGAAACCGTGCGCAATTGTTAAAACCTGTTAAAAGTCTTTCAAAAAAAAGAAGAGGAAAAGAAAAAGCAGAAGAAGTAGACCTCAACCTCGCAACGATCGGCTTCTCTCACAATAGGAGCGCGAGAGAGAGCCCGGAAGTCGTCGTAGCACGTTATTACAAAGCATACCGCTTCAAAGCGCACAGGTGTGCATAACTTACAAGGTAAGGTAACTTGGTGTACATGGCTTTTTGAAATGGCTTGTATACCATAACACTCGTCTTGGTACGCCTGAGTCTAAATCTGTATTTCATTTCTGCTAATCGTCTCTCTAAAAGAAGTTATGAAGATTTTTCGCGCCAATTCTGGCCGCCCACAGGAAGTACGTTTGGAACGAACAGTATTGCAGTGCACTGTGGTGTATTGGTTAATACGATAACTTTCAAGAGATTATGAAGGTGTAGATTCGAATTCTTTTGCTTTTATCAATTTGTATTGTTTCAATTAAGCTTCTTTTCTCCACCACTTTCATCACAAATTTTGGACAAATCTTGCGACTAGACATAGTTGGTTTGATATTTGTTAGCATCGATGTGTGGATCAAAAAGTCAAGTCATGCGGCACTTGTGCATGATTCACTTTTTCATATTTTTGAAGAGTAGGGGCACAAATTTACCTTGAAAATGACTAATTTCCTTAGAAGCTTAATTGAGGCAAAGTAACTAAAAAACGCAAAGGATTCAAACCTACAGCTGCATCATCTCGTGAGGCTAGCGCACTATCACACAGCAGCACACCGGAAGTATTGGAGTTCCGACCGATTTTCCCTCGGGGCAAACTTACCGCAAAAAACCTTCATAGCTTCTTAAAGATAGTATTAGCAGAAACGGAAACCAGATTCGGAACTAGCCTTCCAAGACGAGTGTGATAGTATACATTTCATCTCATAAGGCCAAGGACACCAAGCATCCTTGCCTTGTTAGGCTTAGCAGCAATTTGTAACAGTTTTTTCAGGAAAGGCGAGGACAAACACTGAACGTAGCGCTTGAAAGAAAAAGTAAAGTCTCCCACAACTGAGGTGGATTTGATTGATAATAAATAGTTATCATTACTGTGTTCTTCTAACACTCTTCCCGAGAATTTGAAGCAGTTTTCGATAAAATTACACAAATTTAAGGACTTGGTATTTCTAAGCAGGCTACAAAAGTTGGGGCACATGAGGTACTACTAATTTAGCTAGAAGCTGCGCAAACTGTAACTGTTCCAAGATGATGAAGTTATTTCTATAACAAAAGGCGCTATAGGGATTGATATTCCTAGGAAAACTATAAAAACTAAATTTGCTGACGATGATGAGGTGAAAATTAACTCAGGCAATTCGTAATTAGCGTTTTAATTTGTATTATCAGAAAGATGAAATCGCTCCCAAAGGCATGAAAAGAACTGACATTTTCAAAGAGAGTTTGAGATCTAGAGCTGCTAGAGAAAGACATGTTATCAAGCCCAAGTTTAATGTATTAGGTTGTCCCAGATGTAAACTTCACTTTTAAATAAATTGAGCTGTTTTTGTTCTCCTAATAGACTTAAGGTACCATTCCGACAGAGTGGAGCAAGCTGTACAAACAGACCTCCAAAGATCCACCCAAGTCGTAATCCAGATAAAATTTGGGCCAAAAATCAAGATTTTTCAACTACCCTGAAAATCAGCTCTCCTTTCAGAGAATTCATACGTACTTCCAACTTCGTCTTTATATACAGGGTGCGCCAAAATTACCGGCGCGTGTTTCCTTGGGTGCCAGAAGGATACTAGACGGTCTTGAGTACGGATCGAGTATGCGTTTCTTTTACTAACCAGCGTTATGGTAATGCAATAGTCAAATCAGAATTTGGCTGCTTTACTCTCGAAAAAAATCCCAATTCCTTTCGCCGACTGAGGTGTGCTCTGTACGCAAGCATGACTTTGAGAATTTACGTAGCATCTTTTCAGTAGCAT
The DNA here is from genome assembly GCA_958299035.1 of Cylicocyclus nassatus. Lineage (NCBI taxonomy): Eukaryota > Metazoa > Nematoda > Chromadorea > Rhabditida > Strongylidae > Cylicocyclus > Cylicocyclus nassatus. The sequence continues at coordinate 12,417,993 of CATQJL010000223.1, forward strand.
TTTTTCTTGCTTTATAGGTGCGCAGAAAAATAGAGCAAGCCTTTGTCTCTAACACAATTGAGTTGGAAATTTAAAAGTCAATCCGAAAAGAATTTCTGATTTTTTCATAAACATGGTTGAGAGGCTGTATACCGAAAGTTGTTGTATTTTTGGCCTTCGTGAGTGCGCCTTAGGATCAGATTTCCTTCTAAATCAGATTCAAAACTATCTCAGGTAATCGCTTTTAACTAGATGTTCTTCTACATGTCTTACGAATAAGGAGCTATTTTTATCTAAAAGGTTTTGCATATCTGGGGCCTAATAATCGATTTTAAACATAAGGTCATTGCTCGTACGTAGGTATTTTTCGCAAAAACAATTTCTTATTTCGTGAAGGAAGAAATCCTGCAGATGCAACTAGATCCTTGTGATAGTGCAAATTATGCTTTACAATTTTACCTTGGAAAGGTGTCTAGAAAGGCCTTGAATTTATTCAGTTACAGAGCAAATTATGAAGTAGAAAAATTTCATTGTTGCCTTTCTTGAAAATACTGGTCTGATTCTTTTAATTCTCAAATTCTTTAGTAGGGATTTTTTGAATTCAATAAAATGTATTTTGTAGAGATTAATTAGTGCTTTTTATAACGCAAATTTGATCTTATATTTTCCAATGGTTCCTTCGTGGCAGCGTTTGTAAAGTTGGCGCCGATAATTTTGGCGCACCCTGTAGTAGACATATAGTAGTACCCAAAAATGTACTTTTTTCGAATTTTTTTTATGTAGAGCTTAGTATATCTCGAATATGAGAACATACAGGGGGTAAGTTTTTGAAATTATACTTAGTAAGGCGTGTAGTATATGATGACATATGTGACAGGGGCTGGGGGCGGACTTTTTCTCGCTTTCTATGCTTATAGCTAATTCGTAGAGCTTGATCTGCTCTATCGAATGACTCCCTAAGTTTACTGGGAAAACAAAAACAGTTTGAAAAGGAGTTTACTTTTGGACAAGCTGATAGAAACTAAAGCATCAATTTCGGTGAATGTTCTTAGTAAAGCTTATGCTGGTGGTGAAGAGGTAATGCCCCTAGATATCTCATTTCTTTTCTATTGACTTATTTAATTTTCTCATGTTGGAATGCAACAAGCTATACAAGTAGCGGCGCTGATACGACTGTAGCCGAAACAACAGATTCTGCGACTCTGGCAAAAATTAGGTTGATTTCATTTTATTGGGGAAATATAACTTGAAAACTATTTTCAGGTCTATACTCAGAAACCAAAAAACTATGGTGTCCTCGATTTTCGGCAGTTTTATTTGCACATCAAAACAGTTCTATATCTGTCATAAATTGCCTCTCAAATTAAGATATTTTTCTTAGCCATTTGCTTTTTTGTGTTGTAACAATACACAGCAGCTTAGGTGCAAATAGATGCATTACATTTTTCAAGTTTACGTCTTTGACTTGAAATAGCTACATAACCTTTAATTCAACTGGCTTGGCTTGAAGAAGGTGGGACTTATGGCCTAATTAAGGCCGCTAGCGCCCGCGACGCACCCGCATCTCTCTCGTGCGAGTGCTCTCTGATCATCCTTCAGTCTCAATTAGGTCACGCATTCCCCAAGCGAAACCGCTTGAATCAAATGGTACTATATACAAGGATTAACAACTGCAATGTCGGACGCACCAACATCTCCAACTTGCGCAAAATTTGCATCTCTTTTTCAAACAGCACTCTGATTACTTTCCCACCGCCTCAGACAACCGACCGGAACTTCCGCAGCGTTTTCGCAGGATTTCCGCAGGTGACCCGGCGAAAATCCTGCGAAGGCGCTGCGGAAACCCTGCAGTCTCAGAATACAGGGTTTCCGCTGTACTTTGTTTGGAGTTCCGCAGCACTTTGCGGTTTTCGCTTTTGATTCGCGATCCGTTTCTTCCATCAAACTTCCTTTTTGATACTAGGTTCTCCTTTCCAATACTAGGTTTTCGCTTTTTACTAAGGCATTATTCCTTTGATGTAACAATTCCTCCAGACTTTCTAGATGCTAAGAGACATAGACAGCGAAATAGTTTTAATGAGAAAGCACATGGCACAGTGTATTGTTTTATGCAGGTACCATATAGAATCACAATAGGCCGAAGTTGATAATTGCAAATTGACAGATCAATGAAGTGCTCATAAATAAACGTATGTACATAAAATCACAGATGCATTCGAGTATATACGCATAACCGAATAAGGTTGGAAAAAAATCGGCAGATATTAGGAATTAAAAAGCAATGTTCTACTGATGGAAGAGTAACGAATAATGGAAGAATAAGATAAAAAATAACAATTTCATTCACAAAGGATAATACACGCTTCAAAGGGAGATGGTCCTATAGTTAAACAAACCGTTTCCACTTATCGGGTGTCATTTTGACCTTGTCCGCGCGAATGGAGCCGGCTTCGGCTTCCATCCCTTTCTGTAATGAGAATCAATTGAAATTTCTTGATGTAAATCGTGCCCTGCCGCAAGTGTTCCAAATTGCAACTTCTTCGCCAGGAAATACGGAGCAAATTTGGACAATTTATTCAAAATTTTGGGAAATTTCGAAATTTCAACAAGAGAAGCTTTGAGACACATTTCAAAATTACAAGAGTTTTCTGCAAAAATCAGGGCTTTACTTCGACTTGAATTTTTTTGGAACTTCAAAGTTTGGAGCGACAGAACTTTGTTTCAATTTGATATTCCAGCATTTTCCACACAAAACAGGTGTGTGTCGGACCCTAAGGCAGGTATGTGTAAGTCAAAGTTAATATAAATTATTGTTGAATTTTCATGAATTATCACTTAGAAAATAATACTTGAACCAAAAGCTCGTCCCATCCTTTTCAAAAATTCGAAACTCTTCCTTCACATCCGATCTGCACATGTACTAAGAATATTCTTGAGACCCACTATGCCCCGCCTCTTTCTTTTATATTTCTACCACATTATTTCTATTTTATTCAATCATTCCCCACTGATATTCGAAAATTTTATTTTCGAATTTCTCGAGCTTTTATTTCAAATCGTAAGTTTCGAATTTTTTAACTTCAAATTAAAAATTATTATTTTGTGATGTGTGCGGCATTGTGAGAGGAAATAGATTTGAAAATCAAAAGCAGAAATAGAAAGGATAGACATACGAAAAGCAGTGGCGGCGCGAGAAATTTATTTGAGGAAGGAGAAGGAGGAACACAAACTTTTGGGTTCGTGGGCGTTGGCCACTTCCAGCAAAAGAAAATTCAGGAATGGTTGAATTTTTGCGGTTACAATTTTTGTACCACCTCGATTTTTTTTAGCACAGCTCATTCGAAAATTGTCACCAAAGACGTTCGCCAGTTTTTCGGAAAAATCATAATTTCCTTTCAAATCGATGGGTCTCTTTGCGTTTATATTCAGCTAACAAGAGAATGGTCGGAAGTCGAAGTGACAAAACCAAACAAGCTGTATATCGTTTGATGCAGTATAAAACGCTGACTTAGAATCTGTCTTACTTATCTGCTTATCACTTCTGTGGACGAAGCTACAAGCAGTTTTCTTGTGAAAAAATCATAGATAAATCAGCAAAAGCGAGCACATTGTTGCACTTTTAGCTCAGCTTTAGCTTCTAAGAATTCAAAGTAAATTTGTCGCTTTTGGTCCAGCATTAAGTCGATGTGGCTCTGTACGGCTAAATTTTCATTTCCACGCATAATTTCTTAGCAAAATAATGGCTTTGATGGCTTATAGCTTCGTCCAGAAAAGCGATAAGCAGATAAGGAAGACAGATTTGGAGTTAGCGCTTCCTCCATGCGCCCGGCCTAGGTTTTTTGTCACACTTTTAGTTTTGAACTCAACCCATGGGATGTACGAAGCACCCTATCTCGTGTGTCGGTTCTGAGATGTCTAGTTCGTTCCTCAATAGCTCCTCAACAGTTGCTCTATTCACTGTTTTGTATTAGCTCGTCTGTATCTCATTAGCTACTGTTATTCTCTGTATTTGCATATCAGCTTCTTCCTGTAGTTTGTCATAATATTGATAAACCATTTATATTTTACCAGTTGTTCTGCTAAGTCGGTGGAACCTGCGGTCTAGACCGTCCAACCGCCACTTGGGGGCCGAACCGCTGACTTAGCACTGACAACTGTGGAAGCGTCGAAGACCTTCCAGAAGAAGCTGAATTTTGGAGCGTCAACGACCTCCAAAGTCGATTTGAAGCGGCGATTGTATCCCGCATAAGCCTATCGCGTCTTAGACCGATAGATTGGGGCACCATATTGATTTATGAGGCGGCAAACGTATCTCCGCGTAACCTATCCATCTATTGGTCGATTAGCGTTGACGGTATAGAGCGCGCTTAAGGCCGCTTATACGAATTGCAAGAGCTACCGCGAGTGCGAAGCATCACAGAACCAATACTTTACGGAAGTTTGATGGAGCTACTCGGTGCATTGTTGTGTACATTCGAGTTTCACTTCGCTCGCTTGTAGTCTCGATCGAATCCTACAGTCAAAAGAGTGTTTGCTGTAGAAAGATTTGAGCAGCATAATGAATGAGGGAGAGGAACATAGAGCCCAGCCAACTATAGATAACGAGGTGATTAATTAACGGGGAGAAGAGCGAATCCCGTCAAGGGCAGAGATGTACAAGGAAATACATGATTGCTTGAACCTCAAAAAGAACTGAGCACATTTTTTCGCACAGGTGACAAACGCAGAAAAGCGTTCTTGACAAAGTTAGAAGAGCAAATCGAAATCGCAGAACAGAAATTAGGAGTAATCCTCGAAAGTTCTGTACGCACAAGGGGTAACCTAGGAGGAATGCAGAGTGACTCTGAGATATTGGAGTTCCTTGCAAAGGCTGGGTTGACGTTACTAGAAGACCTGAAAAGTTGCCTCAATGGACACTTCACTCACTGTATGTTAATTACACCTTGCGTGCAACGCTAGACTGCAGTGAGAAAAATTTGGAGGAAAAGGCCAAGGAAGTGTCAAGTGAAGTTCAGTGCCTCAGGTTAAAGCTCAGAAACTTGAGCAGAGGTTGCGGCTGTCATGGAGCCAGCGCGAACCCATCTGACACTGATGCAGATCGGGAAACAGACACTTCAGAAGGCAATGCTGATCATATAGTTCGACGCAAATACCAAAGATTTGCGAACCTAGATAAGGAAGGTGACATACTTTTATCGGATCGCCAAGTGCCGACATGCAGAATGCACAAGATAGTGCACTGAAGACCTCCTCGCATAGGCACAGGTTAGAGTTGGGCAGAAGCAATCGACAACATTTGGACACGGATGTGCTTAATGTCCGATTGCAAGATGCGTCACAAAATTCCAGTTTCGAGTTTACCATGAGAGAAGTCATGTTGGCTACAGTACCAGACGTAAAACCTTTTCATGGTAAAGCAAATGAGCGTTTCAACAACTTTTTGGAATCATCCCTGTTGAAGTACCCAAGGAAGCATTGGGATGATGAAATACAAGTACAACTTCTCAAAAGTTTTTTAAGAAGGGAAGCCTTGAACCTATTTTAGACACTACCGCGAGTTGTAAAAGAAGGTCCCTTCCAGGCGATGAGCGAAAGGTTAGCTGAAGGAGGCAACACTTCTCGTGTAAAAGCCTTGGCTACACTGATGATTGAGAATGAAAAGAAATCAGAGACAGTAAATGATTTCTGCTATGTATTAGAGAGGACGTGCTGTCAAGCCTACCCTAATGAAGAAAGAGGGGATGGGGTGGCACTCCAGAAAGCGGGACTTCTGTGTTCCCAGTTAGCTAATTGGGAAGGAAGCTATATCTTGGCTGAAGCGATTGAGACTAGCCCGCGAGATGTGGTTTATGACAAAGCGAAAGAAGCAGCGCTGAGGCTGAAGAGAAACCTGCATAGAAAGGAAGTCAAGCAGGGCAGCGATATGCATAGCAAAAAGCTTTATGGCAACGAGCTTCACCGAGACAATGGTCTGATTCGGAGTCGGCCTTTGATCATGGTGAAAGAAAGATTGACCGTAAAAGGCAAGGAGAGAAGTAGTTGCTTCATATGTGGCAAATCACGGCATAAAGCAAGACAGTGCACGCTGCAGAACGCCACAAAGGGCAACGCAGAAAGAACTGAACGATACAAGGCATATTCGTTCTCCACTGCTCTTGATAGGTGGTTGTGCGTTACCACAGGTGTCAGGAAGAGTGCTGAGGAATTTGTTGGTAAGAAGGTGCCAGCAAAAGTGATGAATATGGAAATAGACACTGGCTCCGAGGTATCTATAGCATAATTGAAGCTGTTCACGAGGGCCAAAGAAGCTGGAGTCGATCTAGATGCTTATTTGGAGAGAATCTCAGGAGTAGTATCTAATGCTACGATACGCGACGCTTCTCGGAACAGAATAGAAATCTTGGACGCAATCAAGATGCCTACGGAATTGTTTGGCAAGTCCAAGAAGATTCCGGTATATGTTACCAGCTCAGTAGAAAATGATCTGATCTTGGGGACAGATATCCTATGCAACTTTGGTGTTAAAGTGATTCGAAGTGATACCAATAACGATTTGCTCAGGGACTCGGTAAAAGATCCCTTGGATGTAGTAAGATATCGAACTGATAGACTACTTGGAGGAAACAAGATGAAGCCAAAAGTAGAAAGGAAACCTTTGAAGGGCCAAGAAAGAAATGAAGAAACAAGGCGCACAAAGCGCAGAAAGATGAAGCACGATTCTAGGAATCAAAACGGAATCTTCGACGAATTATTGATTGATATGAAGCATCTGACGAAAGCTGTGAAGATGCACAAGCTGGAAAAGAAACAACATCCAAAGAATAGATTCGTCGATGTCAAACGAGTATGCGTGGAACAGCAAGATAAAGCTGATTCCAACGCATCAGCAAACAAGAATGTTGGAAAAAATTTAAGAGTGTTAATGCGAAACGGTATAGAAAAGTATGCAGATGTACCGGAACCCTCGCGCATTTTGGGATTTTCTTGAAATGGTCGACTATGTCAGAGCACATCCCTGCCGAACTAGTCGCATAAGTGGAAAGACACAACACAAACAGAAAGGAGTGTACACTTGTTGCGGCGTCAGAAATTTGGAAGAAGATCGCTTGGACATGGATCGCATGGACAAGGATCGCATGGACATGGATAGCATGGACAAGTATCGCATGCACAAGGATCGCTCGGACAAGGATCGCATGGACAAGGATCGCATGCACAAGGATCGCTTGGACAAGGACCGTTTGGACAACGACCACAAGGAAAAACAAGGAAGAAGAAATCAAGATTGTAACCGTGTTGTCATTTTTGTAGGTATACGGTAGTATTGTGTTTGCTTTATATTGCGTTGTTACTGTGTACTCATGTCGAGTTCTTTTTTCAAATTCTGGGGGGCTAGGTCAGGTGTTGTTAAGTGTCGGGACGCCACTTACGATAAGGGGGGACGTGTAGCCTCCAGGCGCCCGGCCTAGGTTGTCACACTATTAGTCTTGAACCCAACCCATGAAATGTACGAAGCACCCTATCTCGTGTGTCGGTTCTGAGATGTCTAGTTCGTTCCTCAATAGCTCCTCAACAGTTCCTATATTCATTGTTCTGTATTAGCTCGTCTGTACCTCATTAGCTACTCTTATTCTCTGTATTCACATATCAGCTTCTTCGTATGGTTTGTCATATTATTGATGAACCATTTATATTTTACCAGTTGTTCTGCTAAGTCAGTGGAACCTGTAGTCTAGACCGTCCAACCGCCACTCATTTAATGGTACGCAGCTTGACTGGATTGGCCACTTCGATTTCTGAGCAGAGTCAAGCGTGAGGTGCGGCACGCCACACTTGGGGGATCTTTTCGAGGAGTCAAAAGGGAAGGGGGTCGTAGTTGGGCAACCTGATAATAGTGATAACATGATGTTCGTATCCCATCCATAATTAGCATGTCAAATAACCCCTGTAGACAAAGTGTGAGCGAGTTCTAAAGATTCAAGATACTAGGCTACCTAAGTGACCGCCGCAGCTTTTAAGGGGGGTGCTGCAACCCCATTAAAAGCTGCGGCGGCCGCAGGTTTTAAGGGGGTGTGCCGCACCCCATTAAGTATATCAAAAAAACATTCTTAGCGGACAGTATTTATATGAATCGATAGCCTAAACCTTGTAGATTCCATAGGACTGGTTGGCCTGATTCGTCTTCTTAGCTCTGAGTAATATTTGGTAAAAGCACAGCGATCAAAAGCGAAAAATGGGAAAAACGAGATTTTGGTTGGCTTCTAATTCCACAGTTTGGAAGTCTTCTGAAGCGGGATTTCTGAGCTGGACAAAGAAGGAGTAGTGCTTTGTCTTGAGTGCAAAAACGGATAGCTAATTCACCTTTGAAACAAAGTTAACCGTGTTGGAATGACCATTTCACTTAGGTAACCTAGTATCTTGAATCTTCAGAATTCACTCACACTTTGTCTACAGGGGTTATTTGACATGCTAATTATGGATATGTTGCCCATTATGTTTGACAGGGCCTTCAAGTAATGCTATCTTAAGTGTATAGTTCAGGAGGGTCTTATTAAGACAGCAATCAGGGGGGGGGTCGTAACCAGCGATCGTGTGCCACACCCCTTGCTTGACCCTGTTTCTGACCATTCCCTCGTAAGGGAGGAAATCATTCTCTTTACAAGGGATCTCTGACATGAATTGGCTTGAGAAAGTTCGCGAGTCAGAAGCAGTTAAAGAAAATTGCTCAAGATTGGCATTGTTCAAGCAGGGTCAAAATTTTGGAAGTATTTCTCGATAGAAAAACCTATGTTCTTTACTATAGTGCCTTTTCCAAAAACAAAAAAAAAGATTATTAGAAATAAATAAAGAGATTTACTTCGGTTTTGCAATTCTTGAGCATGCTCAAAAATGCCCAAAAACGTCACAGAAAAGACGGGATAGTTGAACATGGGTTTAGTGACCTTCTCTTTTTGCCAATCGAGAGCAATTTTGATTTTCGTAATATTACCGAGTTTTCGGATCTAATTTTCTACGAAAAATTTGCTTTCGATTGGCACGAATTTCTCTCAGCTAGAAGGAGGTCACAAAACCCATGTTCATAACTATCCCGTCTTTTCCGTGATGATTTTGGGCATTTTTGAGCACGCTCGAAAATTGTAAAACTAAAGTAATTCTCTCCATTTGCTTCTAGTTCTCAATCTTTTTTGTTTTTCAAAAAGGCACCATAGTAAAGAACATAATTTTTCGATGGAAAAATACTTCCAGAATTTTTTGGTGGGCCTGCTTGAAAAATGCCAATTTAGCGTAATTTTCTTCAATTGCTTCTAGCTTTCGAACTTTTATGACAATTTATAGCAAAAGACTATTGTAAAGAGAATGATTTCCTCTCTCAAAAGAATATAAAAAAATCCATCGAGTTCCACAGGAACTCATGTTTTTTTTGAAAATGACGAACGTACTTTTGGTCCCACTCAATAATTTGAACCTAGAAATTTTTGAAAATATTTCAATATTCACCAAGAGCTTGTAGATCACTTCGAAACTTCGGTGACCCATTATTCTTTCCCTCCCCCTTTGTTTTAGGAAGTTTCTACCTAATCACTTTTTCTTTATTTAGACCCAGTGCATATTTTCTACAAAGTAACAGTTTTAAATTACTTGCGTTATTATTTCAATCAAAGTACATAAAGCAAAAAAAAGTTCGACATACCTGAACGAAGGCGTTGTGCTTAAATGAAGTTCCTCCTTGAGTCCTTTTTCATCACTCCAGCAGCTTGGTGATGCTTGTCCACACACCTGCACCTATGCCTGCAAGAATACTCACAATATGGATGAGTTTACTTACAACAACACTGAAGAAAGAAAGAAAAAAGATGAAGAAAAGAGGAGGAACGGAAGCGAAACAGGTGGAAGAAAAGAGTGCGTTATGCGCTGTGGGTGTTGCGTTCGCTATTTCGCAATCGCAAGTGCACGCGCTCTCAGAATCCTGCGGGGCTGGCAGGTCAAAGTGCTGCGGAAACCTTGCGAGGCTCACTGCTTTTTCGCAACGCTTTTTGGAAAGTGCTGAAGAAGTTCCGGTTAACGATCGCTGTGACGTCAATTCCTGCAGAAACCTCGCATTTTGGAGCGTGCGCTTTCTCAATGGTTAAGAAAGTGCTGCGGAAACGCTGCGAGTTCTGCTTGTCCTGCGGAAGTTCCGGTGATTGTCTGAGGCGAGCATGGATAATGCGCAACCGATATTATTAGAGCATGCATTCTTAGAACATGCTTATTAGAGCATGCTCATGGAAGAGGTGCAGAGTGCAGCCGCAAATGGAGATGCTGATGCGCCCAACACTGCAGTTGATAAGCCCCAAACGCTAGTAGATTTGATACCTGACGTAGTGTACTTGCAGTGCCGAGGATGGACGACAAGAATTGCGCGTGTATAAATAGCTACTTCTGAGATGCGCCATTTTGCATGCGCAAATTGTGAGCATTGTTGTGGCTTTGTTCACGCATCATCCGCCGTCGATCTCGGCAGCGCGCGCACATCAAATTCAGCTTCAGATCAATCGGCTTATAAGTGCGAAAATGTAATGTATGAAAAGAAGGCCTGGTTTTGAACTTTTTATAAAATAAATGATCGGCTATCATAATGCATACTGCAGTACTTAGTCAACAAGTTGTTTTCTCAATCTCCATCACTTTCGTCTCCAAACATCTTAGTTCGGGGTTAAAGTATGGAGTGATCCAAAAATAAAATGCTTCTCTTCACCTTTCCCTTCAGCAAAAATCTATTACTCCTAGCTGGCGTACCCGGCTTCGCACGGCCAACCTATTCTTCTGTGCGCGTCTGCGCCCCCCTCCAAAAGAGATCGCCCTGCCCACTTCTGTGAGGGGTTGACAACTGCGAGGCACTGCCGGTTTAATAACTTAAGTTTGAGGTACAATGACTGTACGAATTGTAGTCGTTCAAATGGAGGACTTCTTCTCCACGATTATGGAGTGGGACGGAGAGTTTTTTTGTGAATGTTGATAAAATGAAGAGAGTTTTGCAAATTGAGCAGGACCCCTCCCCGGGATTCGCCTTGTATGCGCTCGAGGGTCCTTGGCGGCCATCGAGAGCTTTGTAAGGCGACCTCCGGTGGCGCCACATAGAAATCGCGGCCAGCTGGTAACCCCGCCTATGGCAGGGTCAGCTGGCCCCGCCGCCGATAACCATTATGTGGTCTCGGCGGTGAACCGGTTTGGACCAAACTTGGCACATATACTTCGGGGCAGGAAGCGTGTCACTCTTCGTTATCGATCGATATCGATGTATTTTAATCGACTTTTTGCAAAGTTCGGGCTACGGGGCTGGGAGTTGGCACAGGGGAGTAATCAAGCATGCTGATTACAAATACAAAATTAGTTTCTTAAATTATCCATTACTTTTATCGATTTTATCGATTTCTCCAAAATTAGGCTGAATGGCCGGGAGTTGGCACCGGGGGGAGGGGCATGCTGTTTTCGAAAACAACACAGGGAACGCGAAATGAAGTGTAGAAGTGGGCACAGGGAAAGGCTGTACAGCGGTAGGGATGGGACCTTTATTACGGTATTTTGACAGGGGCGAGCGGAACCGGGTAAGCAAGTAGTCTTACATATAAAGCTGAATGTCGTTTGTCTGTCTGTCTGTCTGTATGTATGTATGTATGTATGTCTTACGTATGTTCCGAATAGAAAATTCCATTCCTAAACCGATCCGGACCGAATTTGGCACACATACACTTCAAGGCGGGGCGGGTGTCATAGGCTACTTTTCGTCATCGATCGATATCGATTTTATCGACTTTTATCGATTTTTTTCAGAATTCACCTACAGGGCTGGGAGTTGACACAGGAGATAAGTGAGCATGCTGATTACTAACACAACGGGAATAGGGAGTTGGAGTTGGTATGTAGAAGTGGGCATAGTGAAAAATGAAATCGCGCTTTCAGATTCCGCTTACTTGGGTCCTTTCCTTTTTTGGTTCATTTTCCAACAATCCTGGTTTGTTGTTGTTTTAAAAGTACAAATAAGTATGCATAGAGATTAAATCTTATCAAATCATAAAAATGCAAAAGTTCTTTCAAGATCTTTCTGTCGCAGAGGTCTTTTGATAAAGGTAAATTAGCATTTGATGGTTTCGGAATCATAATAATATTCTTACTCCAAATAACATTTAGGTCGTAAAAATTATCCTGAATATTGATAATCAATGTTTAAATTGATTTTGACGAACTCAAGCCTCATTACTTGGTTTAATTTTTTTTTCGATAATGGATGGTAATATTTGAGGAATAACAGGGATTGAAAACTATCAAATGTTCAAAACCTAATTCTATCAAGAGGAGTTTTATTAAATCTCCGCTACGGAAAGACTGCGAGTTATCGTGAACAGCATGGAACAAGATTTAAAAAAGGGAAAGAATCTATGTGAGCGGAATTTATAGAAGCGCGGTCCCATTTCTCATTTAATCGCCGCGACAGAATCGAATCGTGACAATTTCGTCGCAATCTTCCCCTCGCCCCTTTCAATAAAAGCTGGTCGTTGAAAGCAATTATTAAGAATTTGATAGTTTTTGAATACTTGTAAGATTTTCCTTTCAAATACTACAATCCGATCTTGCAGAATCATTTTTTATTGAGTCAGACGGTTTCATTAAGAATTGATACTCTGCAGCCGTCTTTTCCACTCAAATTAGGGGCTTGGTTCATTTAAAAATTCTTTCAACGAAAAGCACGGAATAAATCAAGGACTTTGAATTTGAAAAAAAGGCAAAATTTGATCATATCATGAGTGAAGATCGAAACAACTTCAACTTCTTAAAATGTCATCAATCCAAATTTTACAAAACATTTAGCAATGATTGAATTAGATTGTCTCTGCTCCCACGTTTCTGGGTTTTAAGTAATATTTTGCGTTTCCTTGGAATTTTCCACTAATTCAAAACTCAATCAAAATCCGCGTATTTTTTGGAACTATTGGCTTGGGAAAATATAGAAGTAACGGAATTAAAAAAAATAATAAGATTTCTGAAACCCCATTTTTGGAAGCGGATAAAATTCGACATCTCACATCTGTGAGACTATCCAACCACCGTTCCTAAACTCCGCGTTTTTCTATCTCTTCTTGACACAGTCTCCTTTCAAAATGCTCATTTGAACAAGCACTTTACCGTTCAGTCTGTGAAGTTATCAATCCATCATTAGAGGGAATAAAAAAGAATTCTTGGCAGCTCAATTTTAGAAGCTTCTCAAACTTGGTTAATTACGATTTTTTCATAAACGCTCGGACGTTTTTTGTTTATCATCAAAATTTAGCACTTTCACTTTTTTGAGCAGAACTAACCATATTTGCGCAGAAGTGGGAATCATGGACTCTTTCAAAACAAGGGTTAAAGAACTGAAAGTCTGAGCGGGAAAGTGAGAAGAATGTCTTGGTTTTTAGATGAAGCGATCAGCCAGTCAATCAGACCTTCTTAAATGGCTAATCAAGCCCAAGAGGAAGCCCCGCAGGTGCATTCAGGATATCTAAGAATATAAAGATCCGCTATTCTTTTAAAATTTTCAGAAGAACTGAAACATCTTCGATGGAATCAGTACAGACTGTGAACAAAGTCACCAGCGAACCTGACCAACCAACAACTTCCGCAGAAGATCCAGCGTGGCTGAACCCACTTCGGCTGCTGTTCCTTTTGTGCATCCGCTCGACTTCGGAAACGTTCTCGTCATCAGCGTTCAAAATATCAGCGATGAACAACGTCTGAAATTTTTAACCGATCTATACATCACTAGCGGAGCCAGTTTCTGCATGGCCTTCAGAGGTCTGGATGACCAGAAGCGGGTTCTCGATAAAGCATTTGCGGCCAGATCACCTACAGAGACCAGAACCTCGCTGCCTAGCACATAGTCTTCCTGTTTGGGGGCTGTCCTGTAGGTACTGCACGCTGTTTATCGTCGAATCAGACGCTCAACAACATCATTCTAAACACAAAAAATAGCGCTGGTTTACGAACCGTTGAAGAAGTTCAGTAGGAGGTAAGGACGTATACATAACTACACACGTCCAGAAGAGACTGCCACAAATTTAGTACAGCGAGCCGAGCGATTTATATAAGCAATGCTAACTCCAGAGACCGACATCCAGGAAAGACTCCATCAAGGCGAGAGAGGAAGGATAGAAAACCGATATTGGCTGCTAGAATCGATGGCTGAGACGGTTTCGGTTCTTGGCCGACTAGCTTTTCGCGGTCTGCTCGATAGCGGACCAGCCATGATTCCGGAGAGGAGTGTAGCGGAGTTGGCCCCGAACAAGGAAATTTCAGAACTATGCTGGGTACCGCGCCATGTATGACGAGCTCTTGCAGACCATTTCGAGAAAGGAGGAAAAAACGCTCAATCCAGCTTGAAAAAATTCAAAATGAAATCATTGACATATCGGAAAGACTCATTCAAAGAGAAATAGTGGGCTTGGTGCAAAAAGACAATTTTTCTTTCGGTACTTGCGGATGAGAAGAGCGACGCTGGAACAGCTCTCAGTCTCTGTGAGATTCATTTCAAAGGATGAATTGGGCGAGCTTCAATTGAAGGGAAGTTCTTGGCTTTTGTGGAGGCAGCCAACTGTTCAGGTCTTGCGCCAGCTAAGCTTATTCTATCGACCTTGACACAGTGTGGCCTCGATACCAAGTATCTAGTGGGACATACGAGGAGGGATACAATCTTTCGATCCGTCAGCGCTGTCCACATGCTTTGTATGCGCACTGCTGCGCGCACGTGCTCAGCTTGACTTTGGTGAAATCGTCCACCGTAGTACCGATCAGACCCAGACGCATTCGGAGTAATGGCCATAATCAGCGCTTTTTCCCGCTCCTCCCCGAAGAAAACTCACGTGCTCAAGGACGCTATTGAAAGACACGCCCCAGGAAGCCAAAGGAGGGCACTGAAGAAGTTGTGCAAGACGAGATGGGTGGAAAGAGCCGAAGCATGTTTAAATTTCAATCACTTTGTACCAATCGTGGCGGCAATCACGAAGTCGGAGGAAATGAACCTGATCTCATAGCTGCGTTATAAGGTCTTTGCGAAGAGCGCTTTGTGTTTACTCTATATCTGCTATCAGTGACCATGGGAGCTCTAAAACTTTATCGGAGCAACTCAGTCAGCAGCCACCAACACTCTTCCCAAAGTAAGTCCGTGATTCGCTTTCTTGCTCAGGCTTTCTGGGTCATTTTTAGGCTCTAGATCAGCAGAGACTACTAGTACAGCAGCTACGGATGTGGATAGAAAAAGTGTGTCGGTTGTTTCACTCGCGTGCAGCGATATCGCCACATGGTGCAAGACATGAAAGCGACGGAGTCGCAAGACCCGTCACTGAAAGCGGCATGGCAGGGGTAAGCGTGCCAATATTCTTTTATTAACATGATAGCAAAACCGTTACAGAGTGTCTCAGAAAGTCTTAAAAGCAGGACTTGGGTTGTTTCAAAAGTTCTACCCGTTTTCGAACTTTGACTTTGATTCACCGTAACTCTTCTCAGAAATAATCTTTGCAATTGCTATAAATTGTGTTATAAGCTGCAAATCTTTGGCCATTCTGCGCACTCTTTGGGATTATTGGAGTAACAGTGGAGAAGATTTTATAGGCGAAAATCGAGGAACATTTCCTTGTAGAAACCTTCACTTGCAGAAGCATAACTTGATTTGGAATATAGCTGTGTCGCACAAGCACTGCTCACAGAGTGGTCGGTCATGGTCGACCGAGCAGTGCCGCTGACTTTGAATTTCATCAAACTCTTTCATAAAAATTTGTGCTGAAAAATCCGAAAGGATCCACTTATTTTGCTCTTTCTGATGCGGCAAAATGCAATTTTCAACATTTTTGATTTTGTTCGCCGTTGATAAACCAGGAAATCTGTTCGTTCTTCTTAGCAGTTGTTGTAGCTCTAATCTTACCATAGAATTAAAAGTTCCGCGATTGCAATATGTTTATGATTTTTATGCGACTTCAAGGGGCCATAGAGACAGATTACGTTTGAGCTAAAATTTGTAGGTTTGAAATTTTTCTGAAATCATATCTCGATGAGCGTTTCGTAGCACAAATCTGCAGCAAACATGTATGTTTTAAAATAATTTTTTTTCTTTTGGCTGCAGACGGCGATAGGACAAAGTCGAAAATTTTCACATTTGTTCCGCTGTCTTTTGAAGTATGCGACCACATAGCGAACAAAGACCCATGAAAACGAAAATATGCATGAAAAAACTAGAAGAAAAGAGCTTTTGAATGATATAAGCACCGTTTATGAAAAGTGGTTTCTTCTTCCAAAATTGGCAGTTCAAAAAAATATCGAAAACGGGTAGAACTTTTGAAACAACCCAAATACTTTCCTTTCCTGCAGGATTGATCAGGAACTCAATGAGAGACCCTCTCCTCACTTGACTCCATCCAACCGTCTCCTCCTGCCCGACCTTGTAACAGGAGCATCGTTTGAAGATTTGAGAGAAACATTCGATTTTACGCCGCTCTACCACACCAGGACTCAACACTGTTCGAGACTGAGTTTGTGATGTAGAGGTGCAAATGGGTCCAACAGAGCTCCAGAGGCGACCTCATGAAAGTTCTGGACAGCTGCGACGACGAGTTTTTTCTCACTGTTCGCAATTTAATGCAAACTTTGGCAACTGTGCCAGTGTCAACAGGTGCTTTACACTCAAAAAGATCCAGATTTGAACGAATGATTACCACATTTTTTAGCGACGCTAGAGAGAATCTTCTCATTCTTGAAGATTTTAAAGACATATTTGAGAAACTCAGTGACTGTAGATCTCTAGCGGGTCTAGCCCTGCTCTACATCCACAGGAAGGTTGTAGTCGACGTTGAAGAGGTGATGGACGAATTTGTCAAACAGACAGAAGGATATTTTTCACTTAAGTAAGGCTTCATCTAACTACGCAAAATTGCCTATTTACAATCAAAATACAAGCTTTTCCGATTCTAGGGACGAGGATCAAGCAAGATCTTGGCAGGAAGAGTCTTTTGAAATTTTTTTGGACCGCCACTGATTTCATCATATAAAACAATCTTATGCTTCCTTCACTTGTAAGCGAGGACAGTTCATAATAATCCGATGCCCCTCAACGAAAAATGTAGGTTAATTAGTATTTCGATAATGGTGATTGACGAGTTTAAGTTGCAAAAAATTTATTGCATGATTTGGAGACGACTACATAAATACTAATTTTCTAAGATTTAAGGTTATTTGTTCAAACATCAAGGTTTTCTTCTTCGTACTTTTTTTTCAAGAACTCAAAAACGTCTTCTAGTGAACCCTGTAGTAAGGAAAAGTCACTGAGCGAGAGTGAGGTTGCCATTGTTTGTGCTTTTTCGTAGAGTTCCGAAAGCTTGTCCCCTTCTCTTCGTGGAATCTGTAAGAACACAGATATCTCTTAGTATGGTGAAGGTTCGACTTTTCTTGAATCTTGGCATTGTTGTAAGCACTTTTCGGTAAGATTGTTGAGCTTGACCAAGATTGGTATGATAACTTTATTGGCTGACGTCGACGTTTCGGCGATCTACGCCTTCTTCAGAGCCTGGAAAGACGAAGTCATAAGTGTCTATCCGCTCAGACGTCAAGTGCCAGGAACAAAATAAACCCGAAGAGATTAGCCAAAGACATTATCAGAGCCACAAGAATACATACTCACCTTAGACGCAGCACAATCGGTAGCTGGAGAACAGACCACCTTATACAAAACTGTGCCTCCAACCTCTATTCATACGCCTGAGTGACCTGACCTCAGTCAAACCCACAGAGGGCCTGATAAGGCGCGAGTTCGGTGGTGATAGCAAGGCACTCGTCTTTTCTGTTCATTTTAGGATTTTTCGCAGCAATCCAAAATGCTTCTAACGTTTTGCGTGCCAGGAGTTCGGACTCAAACGATAAGATCTTTACTGCAATCTGAATTTCAGCACCTTCATGACGGCTTATTCGATGTTGCCCCAGTTGTGTGGAGGGCCTTGATTTATTTAGCCCATCTAGATGTTCCTTGATGCGAACACAAAGAGGGCGCCCGGTCTCTCCGATGTAGGTGTCTCCACATGATAAACATGTGATCCGGTAAATCACTCCTGACACCATACAATCACCCTCTCTGCTATATGGGCATATTACACAATTTCCCTTTCTCATTATTTCCCTTTTAAGCGAGTGCTTGAGTTGTAACGTTTTTAGATGGTCGGGCCATTACTATAAGCAGGTAAGGGGACTAGCAATGGGGCAACGTTTAGCACCAACACTTGCCATTGCTTTCATGTCTAAGGTAGAGGCGCCAGTGCTAGAGCGCAAGCCGCTGCTGTACTGCCGTTATATAGATGATTGCTGCATAGTTTGCCCTTCTCAGACATGGACATATGTTTCCGCACGCTTAACGAGCAGTTTTCCAGCATTAAGTTCACCAGGGAAAAGCCCCACGAAAACTGGCTTGCGTTTCTTAATGTCCAAATTCATCTAGCGAGTGGGGAGTACAGAACTAGGTGGTACCGCAAACCCAGCTGCAAAAATATATTGGTGCATTATTTGTCTGCACACACTCGCAAAACCAAAAGTTCTAAGTGTTGGTGCTAAACGTTGCCCCATTGCTAGTCCCCTTACCTGCTTATAGTAATGGCCCGACCATCTAAAAACGTTACAACTCAAGCACTCGCTTAAAAGGGAAATAATGAGAAAAAGAAATTGTGTAATATGCCCATATAGCAGAGAGGGTGATTGTATGGTGTCAGGAGTGATTTACCGGATCACATGTTTATCATGTGGAGACACCTACATCGGAGAGACCGGGCGCCCTCTTTGTGTTCGCATCAAGGAACATCTAGATGGGCTAAATAAATCAAGGCCCTCCACACCACTGGGGCAACATCGAATAAGCCGTCATGAAGGTGCTGAAATTCAGATTGCAGTAAAGATCTTATCGTTTGAGCCCGAACTCCTGGCACGCAAAACGTTAGAAGCATTTTGGATTGCTGCGAAAAATCCTAAAATGAACAGAAAAGACGAGTGCCTTGCTATCACCACCGAACTCGCGCCTTATCAGGCCCTCTGTGGGTTTGACTGAGGTCAGGTCACTCAAGCGTATAAATAGAGGTTGGAGGCACAGTTTTGTATAAGGTGGTCTGTTCTCCAGCTACCGATTGTGCTGCGTCTAAGGTGAGTATGTGTTCTTGTGGCTCTGATAATGTCTTTGGCTAATCTCTTCGGGTTTATTTTGTTCCTGGCACTTGACGTCTGAGCGGATAGACACTTATGACTTCGTCTTTCCAGGCTCCAAAGAAGGCGTAGATCGCCGAAACGTCGACGTCAGCCAATAAAGTTATCATACCAATCTTGAACACAGATATCATTTTTTAATAGATAAGTTTTGCACAGCTTGTGCAATAAGCTCTAACTTCTTTCATCTCCAAAATGTCAAAGTTCTAATCGTTTAAATAAAGTAAAGTGAGCTCTTTAGCTCGAAAAGTATTAAGATGTTGAAGCATTCTTTTTCTAGACTTGAAATGTATGGAATCTAAAAATAAGAACTTATTATCAGTCTACTCCAGCATATTGGTGCCCTTCGGTGCAATGATGATTTGTATCATGCCTACAAAAACGTCTTTTCTTTGCTAACGAGCATCTCAAACTCCAACATAGTAGTCGTAGGTTCAAGATGTTGTTGTTGCCTAATTCGGATAAGATCTGGATCAACTCCAAATAGATCGGATCGAGATGCAAGAAGCACGGAGCAGAAGTGCGACAAACGCGAAAGCGATCGCGTTGAGTACCCTTTGGTCCACTGCGAGTGATGACGGGATAGGGCTTTGATCGCTAATCAGCCTTGGGAAGATTATAGATGACGCTCACGAGAGAGGTAAAGGCTTGGTTAGCGATCGAAGCCTCGCCTACCATCCACCACCCCTGTAAAACAAAGGGTAAGTGTTGTATGCGGCAGGATCACAATCGCGTCCTGGGGCTGTAGAAAAAAGCGTGCATCTAACATAATCCGGCTTTCTGTAAAGAAATTTGGAGACTAGCCTGAAGCGCTGGTTTTACTTATACTCTTCTAAACTGCAAAGCTTTGCCTTGAAGCGAGATATGAGCTCAGAGAGCTAAATCCGGACGGTCTGATCCTCAAATATCAAGGCAAGTCAAATCAAAACCCAAAAAAACTTCTTACAACGAATGTTAAGTATCAATCGTTGTTTATTGAATGAAATGTAAGATGTTAAGTCTCAATCGTTAAGTCTCAATCGTTGTTTATTGAGTAAAGTGTAAGACTTATCAGCATATTCGAACACTTAATCTGATCAGTTAGACGCACTATTTTGGATTTTCACATGATCAGAAAGCGAGGCGAGATCGGAGAAGTCAGCATTGCTGACTTAAGAGTCTCAATTATATACCAAGTGATTTCATAGTCTCACAATTCTCTCGAAACAGCTGCTACGAATCCATTGTTACAATCATCCGGTCATAGTATTTCACCAATTCCGAATAACCATCAGAGACGAAGTGCAAGATGACTGACATCCAATGACTCGTAGCAGTTGTTATGTCACAAGGATCGCGAGGCGATGGGTCGCGTTATGTACATTTGCCTTTACCAGTGAAGCTTTTGCACGGTTGCTTGCTTTGATCGAGTTACAACCTCAGGGGAAATCCTCACTTGAACGAACGATTGTCAGTACCGATTCTGATTAGAACCAGGCCCGAGAGGGGATGCAAATCGGATTTTTGGCAACTATGACGCCATTATGACACTGCGAACTGCATTTTGTAAAAGCCAGAAAATTATATCATGTTCCACACTAGCCTTAAATTTGAGGTTCAATGTATCCTCTTGTTTTGTGACCAGCTCGCTTGATGGGAATGTAGACAGAACCACGTCTATTACCTGAACTCCTATTATCAACTACTCATTTCTGATTTAATATGTAAAAATACCTTTTTTCTGTCGTCAAGTGATTTTAAGATTGTGAGAAGGAAGTAGTTGTTGGCATACCTGAAGATTGCGAAACAAAATGGTAGTTCATAATCGACCACAAATACATGAAAAACATCTGTTGCTGACTTTGATTTGAGCGTCTGACTTGCTCCTATCGCTACAAACCTCCCCTTAACGAGTACACCTAAGCACGAACAAAGCGTCTCACATTCCTCCATCGAGTGTGACGAGAGCACTAAGGCTCTGCCCCTTGAACGCATCTGTTTTAGCAGCTCCCAAATATGACGTCGTGTCTAAAATTGACTAATATTAACTGAAAGAGCTCATGATTTTGTTTAAAAAAAGGGAGAACCTTTGGATCAATTCCTGCTGTCGGTTCGTCAAGTATCACAAGTTTCGATGGATTCAGCAACGCGATTCCTATGTTAACTCTTCTCCTTTGCCCACCGCTGAAGTAAAAGTAGCAAGAGCAGAGGCACTCAATTAGACGCTAATTACGAATTAAAAAGACTTAAAAGCTTATGACGAAAAGATTCTAAAACTGCCAAACTTCTCTGCGGAACGCTTCTTGGAAAAGGTTGTGACAAAGAGACAGAAAAAAAATGCAAAACTGCTTGCAGTAGACAATGCAATCCTTTGAGCAGTAAATGGGCGCACTCGCGCTGCACCATTCTGACATGAGCGACTATTGCAGTGCTCCTATACTACGTGAAACATTGCCACAATTGTGATTATTTTAGAAGAGTACTTCGAGGATGAGAATTGCAGTCTTTAGATTAGTGTTTATTACTAAATTCTGTGACATAATCCTCATTTTGAGCGACCACATTTGCCGAAGAGACAATCCTCGTTCACACCTTGCCTCGGCATTACTAATTCTTCTGACTGCTTAAAGCAGCAAAAGATTTGTGACAGAACTTGGAATGTTTTTTGAATCCCGCGTCGATTTCTTACGAAAACTCTACATGAAAGCATATTGATAGTAGAGCTCTATGGGAAATGCAAAATAAGGTCATGGAAATGGGAAATCATTTTGCCGATAGAAGAGCAGTATTCCTTGATTTTTTTGCGTGGTATCATGGATAAAATAGCAGCAAGTACAAGGGGTAGTACCGGTTTTACTCAATACGGGGAAGGATAGCGCATGGCATGAGGCGCCCTCTAAATCAGTGCGCTCAGGAGTTTAGTCTCCGTTCATAAGCAGACCAGACCCCTATTGGATGTTTAATAACAGATAAACAAGGAATGTTGAGCACGGAATTGTCAAGTTCAACGGGTTGGTAACCTCTACAACCATAAACTGATTTGCGTGCTGCGTTAGAAAAGCGGTTGGAAACGTCAGCTTCTTCATCTGCACTTCATCTGTACAAGAATAACACTGTATCAAAATAGCTTTTGGTCATCAAGTCTAGGTTGGGACGTAATTGAGCACATGCTTTTTTGTTTATAAATTTGAGCATGTCGTTGTATGTGTGAGTAACATTTCATAAAAACCCAGTTTTTGGTGGATATTTTATGAACCAATGTTTTTGAACATTTTGTTTCTTCTATGTGGATTAAACCATAGGCAGTTTCATCTATACCACAATGCTCTAAAATAGCAGGAGGCAAAAGTTTCAATCTTCGAAAAACCAACTTTGGATTTAGACTACAGCAAGTTCGCACATTGAAAGTAAAAGGACGGTCATCGGATATTCGTAGACCTATGACTTTTATGTGCGATCATACTACATAAAGCTAAGAAGCAGTAGAAGATCACTACTGATAATGACATTATTTTCGATCTTTCGCGCTGAGATTCGCACCTCGCAAAAATGGTTAGAAATTGAGATGACCAATCCAGACTGGCTGTACGCAATCTGTCTAAATGGTGAACGCATCGCACAAAATTTGCTAATTCGAGCACAATGTCGCCTTTTTAGCTCATTTTAGGCGCTAGCTGCATAGGGTA
Organism: Cylicocyclus nassatus; assembly: GCA_958299035.1. Classification (NCBI taxonomy): domain Eukaryota; kingdom Metazoa; phylum Nematoda; class Chromadorea; order Rhabditida; family Strongylidae; genus Cylicocyclus; species Cylicocyclus nassatus. Next base: position 12,440,879 of record CATQJL010000223.1, read on the forward strand.
ACCTTATTTGCCAGTGGCGGTCCCAGGATTTCCGTTCGGAGGAGATGGATAAAAAAAATTTCCTGATGAAGGTGCATCAAAATAGCCACGCACTCCAAAAAATCTTCTGTGATGTTTCCCAGAATTTTCGCGAGCCCCGAAAAATTTTTTTCAAGGCTTATATGAGTTTAGAGATTTTTTAAAAAATTTTGATTATCTATAAAAATAAACTCACTTGCACATTTTATAACCCATGTAAGTAACTTTCATACATTTTGCGACCCAGGGGGGTCTGTCTCGGCCCGCCACTGCTAGCTGCATTTTAGTTTATGACCCTGGTTTTCGAGAAATACTGATTTCAGTGTGTAATCCCGAGTGAGAAGAGCTAAATTCGTTAATTCGAAAAATGGCCTGAAAAATTACGGTTCTAAGGTCTTGCACTATACAATTACACGAGTCGGAACGGCGTAGCTCCATTTTTGTACAAGCATAAAAACCCTTCTTTTCTAAATTCTTAGATGGGAAAAAATACAGGAACGGTACATATTAGTGTTTGATGTGGTGTGAACAGGTTGGGAATCCTAGGATCTTTTCTTGAGCAAAGACACAACTTTCCCCTTTTGCCTTCAGTACGACTCAGATTCTGAATGCAAACTTACGGTGAGTCCAAGCTGATGCAAAATTTTGGAAACCTTCTTATAAAGCTTGCTTTGCTTCATCGAATGGTAGCCCTTTGAGATTACAAAGTGCCAAGAATTTACCACCCAATAGCTTTTTATAATGGCGTTCGACTTCTGACCATTCTCCTATTGACGATTTTCCAGCGCAGGTCTTAGTCTTACATGTCAAAATAATACACTTTACTTCAAAGCCATTTTCTCAGTTCAATGCACTTGTATGCCTTCCGTTGATTCTTCATCTTTAATATCATCTTCACCCCACCACCCCACTAGTCGGCTCGGTGGACGAATTCGAATTTGAGCTGGAGCAGGCCGGTAGGCGGAGCGCGGCACCTCAGCCCTCAGTTCAAACCTTCGCCTATTCTTTCTGTTCTTTTTTGCCTTTGATTGGTAACATGTGTATTTTGACAGCGTTCTTAAACAAAATCGACGTTTCGTTATCGTTAAGCGTCGTTTCTGGCTGCTGTGCTCGGTTTTTGTTTGATTGGGCTTTGAGAAACGATAGAGATAGCTATTGCGACGTGCAATTCACCTCTATAGCAGCACTTCTGAAATTTTAATTACAGAGAAAAGATTTACAGCAGTTGTTTCCCAACTGTATCGCCGTTTCTCCAAACTTATTGTATACAGAGTTAATGTTATGATTTGGCAGAACAAAACAACGCTCGATCACAACAAGATGTTATGTTTTGCTAGCAAACATACCTCACAATACCAAGATTAAAAAACAAATAATGAGGACTAGCTGATCTGCCCGGTCCAGCACGGGAATGATCACTGATCGGGAATGAAGATAAGGTATTCGGTGGCATTGTAGAAACTGTGTAAAGAACAAAAACAAAATGTGAACACTTATTAGTCGGTAGCATATCTCTCTTTCTCCAAATCAAGTTCAACACGCAAAACCTAAGCAAGCAGCGCGAGTCAATTGATAGCAGCGCTCATTGTTATTATGAGGATCATTTTTTGTGACACTTTGCCGCTAACCGGCTACTTCATCTTCATTCACTGCTTGCCGTCAATTTTTGTGGAGTCGGCAGTACTTTGCACTCGCGCACTTTCCTGGTCCCAGGGATCAACTATAGCGAGTGTGAGTTGTCGCTTGTCTTGTTTTTGTTTCAAAGAGTAAATAGCTTTATAACTTTTTCTCCACTTTGTGCATGACATAGAATTAACGCTCCCTGTCTTATGAGATAGTCGTTTGACTGTTCACTACAAAATTCAAAGCCTTCACTTTTGTGGACGTTGTTTTGGCGAACAAAGTATGACGAATATTGATGGGCTCACACTGACATCACAGCAGTTCTTTTAAAGGCAGCGCCCAGGCAGATCTGGACTTATGGGGATTTTACGTGGATAAAAATTTTGGGGCTCTAACTAAGGCACTGCCCAAGCGACCGCACAGGTAAATCACTAACGGCAGAGATATGCGCCTTCAAAGTAGACCCCAGGAACTGTTAGCATGGATCCATGGCAGTTTCGCCCGAGGACCCAGCTTTGCGCCATGAATCCATGCGAAGTACGATCCCGGGGTCCAGTTCCGAGGAGAATATCTCAGCCGTTAGAGCACTATCTGAGTTGCCGGTTGGGCAGTGGCTTAGTTAGGGCCCCAAAACTACTATCCACGTGAGATCCCCATGTGTCCAGACTTGCCTGAACGCTGCCTTTAATGCGTTACCAGTGCGTCACCTCCGCTTCGCGGAGGTTCGCACTGGCTCCCTATCCGTATGCCTTTCTCATGTTCGCATGAGCATGGCTTTGAAACTCACCACGCGATGCTGAGCGATGCTCACAAATTAATCGTAAACAACTGTTCATTCATGAAGCATCTCCATGTAAGATCGGTAATTTTTGGGAAAAAAACTTTGTTGCAAGGAAACAAATGCGAATTTGAAAGGATTATTGAGTTCATTTTGGTTTGATAATCGTCATTAGGATAATAGTCACCTTAAGCTACATTTCAGTGCGAAATCTTTTCAGTTTTTTCAAATAAAACCTTGCCAAATCGACTATCTACGCGTTCGTCACTTATTGGCGTTGTTTTCGCAAAAAAACAAACTTTTTGAGCACTTTTTGGGCTAGAATTCATGGCGCGCAGAGTTACTTGACTTTGACTTTATAACTTTGCAAGGAGTCGAAATAGCGGCCCAGTTTTGCGTGCCAAAAGGCGCGTGGACCCGTTTGACGCGCAAATTTTGAGGGACCCGCTTATCGAACCGGTTCGTCCTTGTGCATGGTGAGCCTACACGCTGGGACGGTATGTTGTGCAAAATTGCAGCCCGATAGCTTAGTTGCAGCTTCCTCTATGAATTTCGTGACAGACAGATTTACAGACAGACACACACACAAAAAAACAGACGGCCTTAGCGCGTTATTATAGTAGGATAGCCACTCGCACCATAAAGTCAATGTATTTTGCAAAAGACATGAAAAATGTCTTTTGCAAAATACATTGACTGGGTGAAAGCAGGGTGAAAAGCGTTTGAAACCTACATTTCCAAACGCTTTTCACCCTGCTTTGATGACAGAGGTTTAGAATGAAACATACTGCTCTTGCTACATGATTCGATGAAAATGATATGACAGTGCCGCTTCATTTCTCTACTTAGGTTGCAAATAATCAATAAATCGATAGAAAGACCCACTGAATTGTCGCAAAAAGTAAACTATCTTCTGCGCCTGGCCTCAATTATAGGGAAGCAAATTTCAGCCTCATCGGTTCACAAACAAAAAAGTCTATAAGCCACATACTTACATACTAACAAATTTACAGAGATTGAGTTTTATTTATATATAGATAACAATGAGAGAACATACATAAAATTGAAGTGAAGGTTGAGGTGCCGCGCTCCGGACGACCGGCCTGCTACATTTAAATTCGAATTCGCCCACCGACCGACTAGCAAGGTAAGGACGACTATATAGTTCTTTTAGCTCTAGGCTTAGCATTCCACCTGTCTCTACTATGTACAATTACGCATTCATAATCTATTCCAATGACTGCTTCTTCAAGCTATCGTTTGTTAATTCAGTCGCCTTTTGCAGCTGAGTGAAGTATGCATGAGCCAATTTGTTGCACCGACTTTATCCAACTTGGGATCCACAGGTTTTGTTATTCAAAAAATCTTACTTAAATCTATTTATAAAGGCATACAGAGAGGGCTGGGCGCTAGCCTTTGGTCTATGGCAAACCCTCGCATCTAGGAGGAGTACCCCTTTCTTCTTCTCTAGACCACATTTGAATGTTAGAACATTCTCAAATAAAGTCAGTATTGCAGCTTTCTTAAAGGCAGCGGCTCGGCAGATTTTCGACTTTGGGGTTTTGACAGATTCGGGGCTATTCCGGCCCTCTGAATCACGACATGAACTCCACATAGCGCGAAAATGGGGAAAACCCCGTTTTTTGAAACCCCCTTGAAACGGGCGCGGACGTGTGGGCCGTTTTTCTCTGCCGTCAGAGACGCAGAGTAAGGACATAGAGAGCGCTAGAACAATTCTGCCCTATGAAGCTACGAGTGACGGCGCGTCTTCTAGCGGAGAAAACATACTCGTCCGCACAGCTGTTAGGGGAGCGAAAGGACGAAGGAGAGCGGAACTTGGCTCGCCCCTGGCTTGCAGAATTCACATTTTCGGCCCGGAGTTGCTCTTTTGGTTCACTTGGAGGGACTCCTATCCATCTGTGCCAAATTCTGAGGTAGGTCTATTCTGCCGAGCCGCTGCCTTTTAGTCAAAAATGCATTATTACATTTGTTTCCAAGAAAGCCTATTGCTCGCCATCGTTGCGAATTTGGTACTTAAAGAGAAGTGTTACGAAATGACTTTATCTTGTTTTTACTTTCAAAAGACGTGTAGAGCTGGTAATCAAGAAATTCGGATAAGCGCGAAAGCACCTCTGTCACAGATTATCTTGGAATTTTCAGAGACCAGGAGTTACGATCCTTAGATTTTTAACACATTAATCATATGATACATTTTGAAGGTTGACATGGAACGCAAATCTTTTCACTAGTTGTGTCAGAGGACCCATGGATCATATAGCAAAATTTTTCAAAAAGATCGTGAGCGAGCTTTTTAACAGGTGCCTTCGCATTCAACCAATACTTACGGAAGTACATGAAGTCGGCGTGGCCGTTTGAGATAGGATGAGTGGTGGATACGTCACTTGAAACGCTATTTTCATAGCACGACTTCAGAACTAAGACCGAGTTTGAAAGGGCTAAGGGGCATTTTCGACATGTGATCGACGAATAGCATTGTTACATTTTCAACGGTCGTGCAAGCTCAGTAAATTGACAAATGTGGTAACTTAGTGCCAGAGCATGGGGGTTCAGATCGACAGCTCTGCAACATTTTTGCGTTTTATATACACATTGACTCTACTAAGACGTTACATTCACGTTCGTTTGTGTCGCTTAAGGAGTTTAAAGAAAGGTACAAGAAGTCGCAGTTGTCGGTTTGAGATAAGGTGCTGCAACGCGTCACTTAGAAGGCTAGTTCCAATACACCTTTGATACCTGCCTTCCATAGCAACCACAAAAAAAGGCAGAGTTGTGCGGTCGTGTGGTCTACACATATTTTTGAAAATCTTTATATATATATAAAGCAAAATTGTATGTCTGTGCACATTCCACGTAGTCATGAAGAATGAGCCGTGAAGCGCATTTTCATCTGATCATCAAGACATGGTAAGGAGTTAGGAAGTGGACCCAAGACAAATTTGAATTCAAAGAAGGATAAGTTTCGTTATGAGAAAGGGTCAGGCACACAATGAACTGGCTCAAGACCGGAGTGGAACCCGGGTTGCAAGTTCGTTATATAAAACGCAAAAATATCAAAGATTCCAATGTGACCCTCGATACTCTGACACGACAGCCATCATATTCGCTAGTTCGCTAAGCTTGCACAGTTGTCGGCAATGTGGCAGCTGTATTTACCGGGTAGTTCCCCCCTTAAGTCCTCAGCTATCGATAGCGTTTAGGTGACGTGTCCATCATCCTTTACATCTCAGACGTCGACTTCTTGTACTTCGGTGTCATACAGTTCATCGGACCCTGATACATCTAGTTATAAGATTTGTGTCCTATGTCAGCCCGAAACCTTCAATTAATGTTCCAAAATTAGCAGTGTTCAAAAACTTAGAACATAAACCGTGGTTTTTCAAAAACATCGTAAGCCAACAACAGACAGAATCACTATTGCACTTATCCATCTTTAACGAGCTGCTCCACACAGACTTTGGAAGTGTGGTCATGATAAAGTCATTTTATATAACCTTTTTGTATAATAAACAGCAACGATAACGAGCTACAACCCTTTTGACAAGTATTGAATCGCCCCATATTATCTTTAAGTATCTTTGATTTTAGCGAAGTGCGATTACCGGCCTTCACTCAAGCAAGTTTGAGATGTAGCATATTCAAATGGTCTGAGAGATACTTTTTCCAAACACGAGGGCATGATATGGACCAACGCCTAGCGCCTCTTCTCTCGGTACGTTCCTTAAGTAGAATTTCCACATAAGAGGGCGCTATGAGCCAACGCATAGCGCCCGTCCTCTCGGTATGTTCCATGAGTGGAACTAAAAAGCAGCAATGGCTGCATAATAACGTCTGCTCAGGTTAAAATGAATGAATGTACATTTTCAAGTCGTAGTCTTAATCAGGTTTACTAAAGAAGTACTACGTGAAGGATGGCTTTCTCATGGATGGCTTTCTCATTCAAAACACTCAGATTAGCTTAACTGAAACTGCATTCTCTGGCAGGCATTGAGGTAACCTCGAAAAACATGCTAATCTATGCCAACTCAGCTCTAGTGTGTTCAGTGGCCGTATTCACCAAGGAACCCTGAGGGTTAAGCTTACTCTCCAGGGTTAGTTTAACCCTCACGGTTCATTGGCCGCATTCATCAACCATAGGCTAGGGTTTACTGCGGAACGCGATCTACCCGTATCGATCAACGAACCCGTAGCCGTATTCATCAATCCTGAGGGTTAAACTAACCCTGAAGGGTTAAGGCGTCTATGCGTGCACTGTGCAAACTCACATTATAAAATGCCTAAGTACGGGCTAAATTCACTTTATACTTCTATTCTTTCACAGTTATAGTAGTATAGTCAACGAATAAGCTTCTAACACTAGTTTTCATAATACATCTCTAACATAATTGTGCGGCATCCAATCTTACAGCGTGAGTTTATCCTCATGTGTGCAATTGTGCAGTGTAAATTCTACTTTTGCGCAGTCCGTTTTATACTGGGTTTGTGCTACTCTTTTAGGGTCAATGCGTGTTATTATAAAGGGGTTCTTCTGTTTTGGCACTTGTCAGAGTGTAGTGCCATTTTTCCTCGTCGCATTCATTTGTCACCAAAGCTAGAATTCTTTTTCTCGCGAAGTCAGTGTTTCATGTTCGAATATGAACATAAAACGAAGTCGAAACTAAATACTATAAAACAACCAATACGTTTTCCATAAACTATTAGATGCGAGTAAATGTTTGTATGAAGTGTTAGAGTAGACTTAACTTTGCTCTGAGCTAGGGTTAAATTGACCCTGATGAATCACATAAGTTTAACCCTCCAGGGTTAGTTTAACCCACACGGTTCGTTGATGAATACGGGTTAGTCGCTTTCAAGGTAAAATTAACCCTCAAGGTTAGATTTAACCCTCAGAGTTGAACCTACCCTGTGTTTCATGAATACGGAATAAATGCTTTCCAGGGTTAAACTAACCCTCCAGGGTTAGTTTAACCGTCGGGGTTCGTTGATGAATACGGCCACAGATAACGTTCGTTTGTAAAGCAAGGATAAAATTCCTTGTAAAGCAATACCCTAATTTCATGCGTATAAGGTGCTAGAGATTTTTGTTCCAAAATCGGCCAGCCCAAACACGCCAAAAGACTTTGCAACCAAAAGACCCTACAATGTGCAGTCTATTGTTTGGGAGAGTCGTGCGATGTAAGATTTTCTTCAAAAATAAAGTGAAGCGGCTGAGCGGCTCGCTTGAAAATTCGAAAAAGTGCGCCTTATACGCATGTTAGGGTAATAAGTTTCCCTTTTTATCCGTTTATCTAGATAGGAAATGCATTACCAAACTAAGCCGCAAGATGACGTTGTCTCAGTTGACATCTTAAACGAATGATTGTAGAAGATAGTAGAGAATGATGCTATTGAAGCATACAATACGCCTTCTCATGTGCTATCCCCTATTACCGCTAAAGAAGCAGTAATAGGCGATGTATGATTTTTTATTACTGCTACCAATGCGTCACCTCTGCAAAGGCTCGCACTGGCTCTACTTCCACATGCCTTTCTCGTAGTCCCAAAATGATGGCTTTGAAACTTACCTCGCGATGCCGATCATCACGAATGAAATGTAAACAACTACTCATTCTAAAAGCTTTTTCATGTAACATCGGTGACTGTGAGGGTAAGAAAGTTCTCTTCAAAAAATTAAATGCGATTTTGAATCAGTTACTGGGGTTATGATGACTTGATACTCGCCATAAAGATGATGGCAACCGTGAGTTACATTTCTGAGCAAAAATTTTCTCACATTCCCAGGTAGAACCTTGACAAATCGACCGTCCACGCAATTATTCCTTTTTTTGGCGCCCATCCTGCGTAAAGTCAACTTTTGCTCATTTTTTGGGCTAGAGTTCATGGTTTGCGGATTTATTTGCTAAACGAAACCATGACTTTGGAGAAAGTCAAATTACAGGCCCACTTTAGCGCGCGAAATGCCGCGTGGATCCGTTTGGCGCACAATACAGGTTTCAATTATCGAATGGGCTTGAGATTTTGCATACTTCACCTAAATGCTGTTGGAGTGCTACTACCGAAATTCTAGCTCAAGATATTTACCGAGCTCGCTCTACGAATTTCGTGACAGACAGAGATTCACACACACAGACAAACGTAAACGACCCTTAGTCCGTTATTATAATTTATAATATTAAAGAAACAGGTGGGATTTTAGGCTTAGGTTTAAAGGAGCATGTAACCGCGAATTATGAGAAATTTCACGGCACCTTTGGAACGACCTGAAGTTGCAAGACATTGTGGAAATGACTTTAATGTGCCTGCATATAAAAGTGAGATTTATGCTAAAAGAGCGCTTGAGGCGTCCAACTTTTTCAAGACCATCAAGATAAATGACAAAAATTTATGCTGTTTATCAGTAGTAATATTCTATCGTCTTTGGCTCTATGAGATATGTCTAAACATAAAAATCCTATGTCAATGGATGTCACCCAGTTGGCTCTGTCGACTTTCTACGTGCGGATTCACATGGTGAATAGAAGATTGGCTCATTTCATTTGGTTCTCATGCTGGCTGCTACTCCAAGCAAGGTCTGGACTGGCAAGATGAGAGGCAGTTTTTGACGCTAGGGCTGACAGGGCAAAATGCCTATGATCTATGTGTGGACCTTTTAACAAGATAAATTTGACAGTCAGATCTATCAATTATCCACAAAGAAAGCTGTTGGCCCATTTACATCACTTAAACATGCGACGTGGTACCCAAATGGCAAAAAGTAATGTAAACCTGGATCACACCGTGGTAGAAATGCCGGGTGCGATCTGACCATACAAAGTAAAAGTAGTTCTATATCAAAGTCAGAATAGCATTTTTAGTTGTACTTCCCCTTGCAATCAGTGCAACATAAATTCGATCCTTATTCATATTTAGCAATACTAAACAGGAAAGGTATATAAGTCGCAGTGGAGTTTCCCTACTAGTTGTATATCAGTCGAAGGTCTTTGAGCGCTGATTTCAAAACAATCTTCCATATCTGCTTGTCGGTCTACTGGAGGAAGTTACAGGCATTTGTTTGGCCTTAAATGACGCAGATTTTGGCTGCTTATTGCAGGACGAAGGCGACAGAGTAGCTCAAAACCTAATTCCATCAATTTTTCATGTACAATGAATATATCTCAGATAAGGGAATGTAGCTCCGGAGCAAAATCCATTTATCACGAATTTAGGTCACTTATACATTATCTGACATGCAGGAAGTGAAAGTGAACAAATGCCTCTAACTTTGTTCAGATAACCGATAAGCAGACATGGAAGGTAATTTTGAAATTAGCGTTCAAAGACTTTTCGATTAATAAATACACATCTTATAGGAAAATATCACTGTGAGTCATGTACCTTCTCTTGCAAGTACTACTTAACTTATTTTTAACATGAATATATTGTAGCGCTGCACAATACCTGCAGTTTGAGAACGCTTTCTTGGCGTGTTTTTCCAAGTCGAGGAAGCGAAGCATTTGCTCAACAATCATTGATGGTTCTTTGTAACCTAGAAGAATCAAAGTCATTACTCTGTTAGTTAGTAAATTTATAGTTTACCTATTATTCCTGCAATAAACACCATGTTTTGCTTGCAAGAAAGGCGCGAAAGCGCAGCATCGAATTGAGGGCAATAACCGATTCCCTGCAAACAGAGCTGACATTTTTAGAGTAAGGGTTTCCCTTACAGTGCTTCCTCCGTAATGATCAACGGTGCACCTGGGCGTTGTGGGAGACCTATCCTCGCGATTTAGCGAGAAGTTAATTTTTGCAGAACTTAGCACAGGGCACCCACAAATGTTTAGAAGAGTTCTCAGTACATACCGCAGAAAAAAAGTACGGCTCTTAGGTGTCAAAAAGAAAAAACGTAAGAAAAATAAGACGAGGCAGAACGTAAAGAAATCTTCGTAAACACTGAATGTGGCGGCACGCCATCTCCACCGCGCACCAACACACGCTTATTGCAAAATTGCCGCCGCAGATCAATTTAAGGCTGTAGCTAAAGAGAGGGCGAGTATAAGCTGCCGGAACACCAATTCATAGGATTGAATGTGAAAAATAATTAGGTAAAATTCCATGTAATAAAAGAGAACATTTGTCACTTTGTGTTTTTTCAGGCCAGCTAACTTTGAAAAGGCATTGTGAAAAGCTATGTGCATTGTTTCAGGCCTTATTGCGTACATACACGCCAGATTTGTTGTCATATCGTTGTGTGTTTGTTGTAAGCAGACATTTGTCTAGCACAAGCTGAAGCCTTCGTCTTTACTTGAAGCACATCTACAGAGATGAAGATGTAGAGGAGTGGGATAGAAGGTCTAGAGTTGCTAATTCATGGTTCAAGTGACAATGGCTCGGAAAAGGTTTTGTATCAGGGCGGGGGGGAGGGGAGAGCGGGAGAAGATGTAAGGAACAAATTTATTGGAATAATGGGTGTACAGTTATCACTCTCGAAGAAATTTTTTATAATAATAATAATAATAATAATAATAATAATAATAATAATAATAATAATAATAATAATAATGAATAGCATTAATAATAATAATTATTATTATAATTATAATTATAATTATATTATAATTATAATAATTATAGATAATATTTGAAATTTTAGTATTTTAACTTGGGAACTCCGTTTCGTTCATATCCTTGATCGGAATATTGTGTTGTTTCTATGCCATTCCCGGAACTCATCAGTAATTAAGGATGGCTATGTTTAAAATAACTCATCTTTTTATATAAAATTCATATTAGAGTTTATTTCAAATATTGGTTTTAATTAGTAATAAGGTAACTTTAATTGATTTTTAAACAATTTTTAAAATTTTGTGGCTTTTCTGGGTCCTTTTCATCGTCTAACCATATTTTCTTTGACTCTTTGTTTGTCTTCGTCCACTTGATTTCCTTGTTGAACTGCTTTCTTCTTGAATCCATTTGTCTTGATGTAGGAGACCTCCATCGTGATGGTCAATAAATGAATTTTCCAAACGTGCCAAACTTGTTATTGAATGTATTATTCATAAACATTTTCGAATGGTTTCAATCTATTTTGAACCAGTGCGTTACCTTTGCTTTGCAGAGGCTCGCATTGGCTCTACTATACACATGCCTTCCTCGTAGTCGCAAAGATGGCTTTGAAACTTACCTTGCGATGCCGATCATCACGAATGAATGGTAAACAACTACTCATTCCAAATGTTTTTCAGGTAAGACAGGTGTTTTTGCAAGGGCGAAAGCATTCTCCAAAAGAATAAATGTGAATTTGAATCAATTACTGGGGTTATAATGGCTTGATAGTCGCCATAAAATGAACCGTGAGTTACATTTCTGAGCAAAAATTTTCTCACATTCCCAGATAAAACCTTGACAAATCAATCGTCTACGCAATTATTCCCTTTTGGCGCCGATCTTGCATGGATGTACACTTTTTGCTCACTTTTCGGGCTGGAGTCCATGGTTTGCGGATTTACTTGCTAGACGAAACCATGCATTTGAAAAAAGCACATTTAAAGGCCCACTTTGGCGCGCGAAATGTTGCGTTCGTTTGGCGCACTATTTGACAGCTTCCAGTAATCGGATCGGCTTGTGCTTTTGCATATTTTACCCACATGTTAATAGGGTGCTAATACCAAAACAGCTCAAGACCTTTGCTGGAACTCACTCAACGAATATCGTGACACACACACACACACACACACACACACACACACACACACACACACACACACACACACACACACACACACACACACACACACACACACACACACACACACACACACACACACATTTGCCCACCTCGTGCCGGGCCCTGCACCTGCTACTGCGCCACACCGATACGAGTGAGTGACGGTGGCAGTCGTATTCGAGCAAGGCGCGCTGAGTCTCGTGCGGAAAAGCGCCCGTAGCTTCCCTCCCAAAGTTGTTCTGCAGTTAACGAGAATGGTTTTGAAAATGCCCTTCCGAGTGACGTGTCACATCACCTATCCCATCTCAAAGGGCCACTGCGATCTGCGGCACTTCCAGTTATTTGCAGGTCGTACTTTACGTGAGCATTTCATTAAAACTCCAACAACCACATGAAGGAAGAATTTAACAGAAAATAGAAGGCAGTGAAGAGCATTTGAAGTCCGAGGGCTATCTGGAAGACTCGAGACAGCCAACTCTTTAGTGCAACGCTCTCCCAGAATTGTGATACGCAGTCAAAACTTGTATGCATAAGCCGCACGAGCTTTACGAATTTCACAAAGAACTCGAAAAAGAGTGTTGATGTGTTATGTTCAAACAAGTCAGCATAGGATCTAAGCTTCTGATCCAAGGCAAATGGCACGTGTACAATTCAGCATGCGTTTGACAAAAAACAATATAGGGATTTCAAAGAAATAAGAATAAATGTACTAAGTATACATTAGATGAATTTTGGCTTTGTTGAAAATTACTGCAAGATGTTGTAAGAGACCGGTATATTTTGCGCCAGTTTTTAAGCAATTTGTCGATATCCGGATGTTTATAAGTCATTTTAAACACCTTTCAAAGATACAAGATATGAGGCATCCAAAGTTTTTGATAAAAACTAAGTCATGATGTGTACAACTTCTGCAACTTGATGAGTTTGCTTTGCGACTAAAGTCGGGCAAAACACATTGACCACATATAAATATTTGCTGCGCGCGTGAATTAGCTGCGTTAGCAGCTGGATCCTGACTAAATTGTTGAACAGGCAACCGCATATCAGGGCGCTTATAGATAACTACCTGCTCACAGTATTATCGAATTTTTGGCGGCCTTATAAACATATGAAGACGGATAATTCCGCTTTTCTAAGCGACTGAGTAAGTAAAATGTTGGAGACGAAAAGGCTTACCTGAGTTCGATTTACGTACTGATCTCCTATGTAGACGCTCCCATTGTTTGCGAAACGTGACCCAGTAATAATCGCGAACGCAGAAGTTTTACCAGCTCCACTCGGTCCAATCAGGCCGAAACAATCTTCGCTACGAACACCAAAAGTAGCACCTTTTAGCGCACAAGTCGAACCGTAGTACTTCGTAAGGTTCTGAAAAGTGTCTTCACATACCAAACGCGATTATCGAGATAGTGATTGGAGGCCATCTATCTTATTTATTGGCGAAAACGTTTTTTCAAAGTTCATAATAGTCTATTTTAATCAAGACAAAATAGTTAAATGCGCATCCGCATTGCTATGGTTTTCGTTCACGCCTAGCTCGCTATGAGGGGCGGGTAGGATCCGTCTGCAGTCTTTTTCTTCATTCCTGATGATATGGGCGCTGCAGATCAACGTCGTGCTTGAGTATTGCGAGCGGCATTTTCGGTCAATTTTCAGATTGATCACGGATGGGTCTAAGATTATAAAAACATGCGCTTTCTACACGATGGCAACATTTGAATTCAAAGCGTACAGGGCAGTAAAAAAAAGAGTTAATGTTCACTAAGGCCCGTATGCACGTACATCCCCGCTGGGGAGGGGAGGGGATCTGAGAGGGGATGCGCCATTTCTCGCCACTTTACGTATCTTTCTTCTTCCTTTTCTATCTTGCTTATGAAGGTTCTCATACTTTACGACCTGCGCATAATTGATGCCAGGCTACTGGCATAACTGATTAGATTTGTACTATTTTGTGTGATCCCCAGGGGATCCCCAGGCGATCACCTCTCATTTTCAAAGTCATTTATCTTTCTGAGAAATCAATGGAAACGCCGCAAAATTGTACTGAGGATATACTACGGCACTGCTAAGCATGTTTTCGACAGAAAAAATGGAATCTGACGATTGTGAATTTTTCGATGATCCCTAGCTTTTGAGCCAGGGATTACCGAAGATTTCGATATCCTGAGATTTCACTTATTTTTGCTTTAAACATGCTTAGCAGTGCCGTAGTATATCCTCAGTACAATTTTGCGGCGTTTTTATTGATCTCTCAGGAAGATAAATGACTTGGAAAATGAGAGGTGATCCTCTGGGAATCCCCAGGGGATCCTCAGGGGATCACATAAAATAGTTCAAATCTAGTCAGTTATGCCAGTAACCTGGCATCGATTATGCGCAGGTAGTAGGGTATGAGAACCTTCATAAGCAAGATAGAAAAGAAGAAGAAAGATACGTAAAGTAGTGAGATATGACGCATTTCCTCTCAGATCCCCTCCCCTCCCCAGCGGGGATGTAGGTGCATACGGGCCTAAAATAATGTACGCTCCTAACGCAGAGCGACCTCCTTGCTAGTTTACAAACTAATCAGCTTACCATTGCATAAACAGTCCTTTGCTCACCATAAACGAAGGAACATTTCGTAAAAAAAATTACATCATTACCACTTCCAATTTAGCACTTTCTAGTGAAAATCATGATGCGCGCTCATCAACTATAGGCCTATATCAAAACCTGGCACAGCTGGCACAAAGTCAAGCTGATTGTCGTTGCTGGGAAAAAAGCCCTTCAAAATCGCAGAAAAGTACATTGAAGGGATCCCATGTTAGAAGTAGTTTGTCAAAATCATCCATTCTGTGGCTAAAAAACTTGACTCTCTGAATACAATCTCCGTACAAGCTTTTACTTTAATCGCATTCGCCTGATGTTGAGGTTAGAATGAGCTTGACTGCCTCCTCTTACATGATGTGAGGAAGTGGTTGGTTGAAGCTTGAAAACTTTCCATTCTCAGACGCAAGCAAGTGCAATAAATAACATGTATGTGCAGAAATTCAGCTCAATCTGTTCACCGGAGGGCGTTTCTATGATTAACGAACGAATTAATGAACATTCTTACAAAGTTTGAATTAAATCTCTGTATATTCCAATTCAAAGCAAAAAATTTGTGTATGTGCTGTGTGTGTATATGTATGCATGTGGGGGTGCCATGTATGTAAGTAAACGGCGTTGTGCGTGAGAGCTGAAACTTGCATACATATCTATCAACACGGCGGTCATTATAGGCTATTTTTTGCAGCGATATACTGAGCCCTTATATCAATCTGTTGATTTGTTTCAATGCATTAAGAAAAATGAGAGCACATCGTGTCGTCTTGACCGATCATTTTCCAGAGTTATACAAAACGAGCGGTAAAGCTCAGAAAGTTAGCAGAAGGCTACGATGCATCAAAGGCTTTACAAGGAGAGCTAATAATTGCTGCGCAAAAGCATGGGCTCATTTGAAAAAGGAGAGAACGAGGATAAACACAGGAACAGAAAAAGTTGAGTATTTTCTAATATCTCACAGATAAGTCCTCCCATCAGACTCTAGATAGGTCCGCTTTTTAAATTCAGATAAGGCCCTCTATGTATGTCCGCCTACAGATGAGTCCGTTTTCGTTCTATTATATACTGTCAGATAAGTCCGGACTTATCTATAGACGGAATTATTTGAAGGGAGGACTTATCTGCAAGATTCTTGACGGTGCGAGGGTGCATTTTCATTAAATTTTCTTGCCAAAAAAGCGGACTTATCTGCAAGATTTGAAATAGAGTGGGATGAAGTGGTGAGTTTCGTTGTGTTATGCTGACAAGGACCGAGCGAAACCGGTTATAACAGCTAGTATATGCATAAAAAGATTTGGTACTTTTCCGTTATCCGGACCCATTTTTTCAAAAAGCTCTCATGAATGCGCTATTTAGTTTGAGAACAATTTTTACATAGATTCTACAAGGGCCGCTTCCCTGCCACGTGGCAGAAAAAAATTGACACGTTTTGGTCCAATTTGACATTTTTTTCGTAAGTATTCCTGGTGTGGTAAAAGAGCATGCATGATCACCTGAAAGATGTTTATCGGTTTCTGTAAGAGAAAAACAGTTTAAAATTTATATTAGGACATTTGTTGCTTTTACGAATGATTCAAAAATGACTTTCTCTTCAAACTCTGTCCGCCATGCTATTTTAACCAAGAAGGACTGTAAATGATGGCTGAAGTACCTCGCTACCGCTTGTTTCGCCGCTAAAATGATGAGAATCTATTACAATTCTCTATTCTGAGCAAGTCGAGTTTGTTCATTAATAATAGAATAACGTCATAATCATAATGATATTTATTTTTGAAATTGTTACTCGAAAATGGGGTCATTATCAGAGGTGCGATAGTGGGAGCCGATTCTCCCCCTACCTTCACTTTTGAGCTGGTACGGGGTGACCACCTTCACTTTTGGAATAAAAAATTTTTCGCTGGACGACAAAGAAGGAAAATAAGCAAAACAAACGCAAAAAAGATTATTGAAAGCATATATTTATGTATACGGCGGCATATATATTTAAAATAAACGTTTTTAGTAAATGGTGTATTTGGAAGTAAAGCTTAGCAAAACTGTACGGATTTTATTAAGCAAATTATGTTATAACGTTTAGCGAAGGAAGTAGGTCGATCCAGGCAGTAACGGCCGAGAACCAGAATTTTGAATATTTAAATAGTGAAAAATCATGCGAAATTTCCATTGTTATAAATCTGTTGTTTGAAGATGTCAGGAGTTGCGACTTTATAGATTTTGAAGAGTAGATGTTGCTCTATCAGCTGGCGAAGGAATCGGGTCGATTTAAGAGATAGTCGTTGAAAACCAGAATTCTAAAATTTACGCCATTTTTGCGTGTTTTTTGACTGTTGAGAGTTAAACTCTTATAAATCTCGAATGTGGAAGTGTATGATGTTGCGACTTCATAGGTTTTATAGAGTAAGGTTTGCCTTATCAGAATATGTCTTGTCCGTTCCGATCCATTGAAACACCTCCGAGATCCAGAGTCATGAAAAAGCAGGTAAAAAAGAGCTTTTTGAACTTCAACAGCTCATAACTTCTTCAGAACTGCATGAATCATGTTGCGACCCCCCCCCCCTCCAATGCATTAGAGTGGGCTAGGGGGAGACTTTGGTATGAAAAGGCTCCCCCCCAGGGCATAATTCGTAGGAGGCTCTAAACCCCCATATATCATATATCATCTGAAACTCTTGATGAGAAGAATCTAACCTATGAAGTCGCAACATGATTCATGCAGTTCTGAAGAAGTTATGAGCTGTTGAAGTTCAAAAAGCTCTTTTTTACCTGCTTTTTCATGACTCTGGATCTCGGAGGTGTTTCAATGGATCGGAACGGACAAGACATATTCTGATAAGGCAAACCTTACTCTATAAAACCTATGAAATCGCAACATCATACACTTCCACATTCGAGATTTAGATGAGTTTAACTCTCAACAGTCAAAAAACACGCAAAAATGGCGTAATTTTTTAGAATTCTGGTTTTCAACGACTATCTCTTAAATCGACCCGATTCCTTCACTAGCTGATAGAGCAACATCTACTCTTCAAAACCTATGAAGTCGCAACTGCTGACATCTTCAAACAACAGATTTATAACAGTGGAAATTTCGCATGATTTTTCACTATTTGAATATTCAAAATTCTGGTTCTCGGCCGTTACTGCCTAGATCGACCTACTTCCTTTACAGTATGTTATGACAAGATTTACTTAATAAAACCAGTACAGTCCAACAAACTTTTACTTCCAAATACACCATTTACTAAACACGCCTATTTTAAATTTTTGTAAATAAAATTTAAAAATATTTTTAATATTCAACGTATCTGTGGCCCTAAAAAGGGCCGTTGGGTCACAGTTCGACCTAGAAAGATAGCTCTGTTCGTCCGTTCTACCCCCTCCCCCCGCACCTCCCCCCGCCCCACCCCCCCCCCCCCCCGTCGACGTCGACGTTTTTGGGAGGTGAGTGTCCGGCACTACCACCTTCACTTTTGGCCGGCCAGTGGTAGCTGGAACCACCTTCACTTTTGGTGGGCCCGGCTCGCACCTCTGGTCATTATTGATTGAAAAATCGATTGAACTTAAGTCAGTAGGTAGGGCAATATAAACTCTTGGTAAAACCTGCTAAACATGTGGATGGCATGTCAAATTTTTTTTTGACACGTGGCAAAAGGTTGACACTCCTTTCCTGTGAATTTAGGAGCAAATATGATACATGGAAAAAAGCAATATCCTTCTTTGAAAAAATGGGTCCGGATAACGGAAAAGTACCAAAGATTTTGACAACTATCGACGTAGTATCTCTCTCTGTCATTAGTTAATCAATGCTAGTCATGAGGCTTGCTTGCATACTGCTCCCCTCATCTTTTTCTTGCGATACATATAAGAGGAATGTGTTTTAGGTAAAGTTAGACCTCCACTGAAATCTTTGTGTTCAACCGATGAATTCTACATGTTAAAAATAAGAGAAATTGGCTCTTGAAGTTGGTTAGATCAATTTATGAAGTCGAAGGCTAAATCGATCTAACCGTGCCCCCCAACAGCATATGAACTACCTGCACTGTCAGAGTAAAATTCGAAGTATTGTTCTGAACATGTTCTCTTTCTTGGATGACGTCTTCACTGTCAGGAATGTTACTTTTCTGCAAGTATATAATAATCCATGAGAGTGCTTGTGTCTTTGACCTCATATAGTTTATCTAAGCACATTCAATACCAACCTCTACATAAGTTTTTCTGCAAAATATTCTTGTCAGCTTGTCGAGGTGATATTCGTACATATACAAAATGAGCAGAAAAATACTGCCATGAACAAAAAAAGATGCAAAAATTTCTCCATTTGAATCTGAGTAAGAGATCAAGCAGAGATTTTCTCTTTATTTTGCGTCCTATATGCAAATATGCAACGCTGATGCAACATCTCAAAATGTAATGTTCTTTGGTTGCATTAAAGCCCCTTGCAATCCTTACTAAAGTTTCGTGATTTCAGAGTTGTGGTTGTATAAAATGTTCTGTAAACTATTCCTTACAAGAGAGAACATCTAACAAGGGGAGGACCCGAAGTCGAAAGCAGCTTTCCAGATAAAATGCAAATCAGTCTGAAAAGCATCAAACGCTGTTCCAAAAACCGTCTTTGTTGTCTGTTAAGCGCCACTATACGCCGAGTTATGAGCATTTTTCGGCTCGAAAAGTTTAACACGCAACTGGAACATATTCGTCCAAGTTTGTGCAAATGGCCCAGCGTTGGATAACAGAGGACTCTACGCATGCAAATCTTTTGTCATATAGTGGTACTTGCATTCCTTTGATTTTGCGCTGGAAAGACCATAAACATTAATTTTACGTAGATTTTACTATCATCAAATCTGAAGGCGTTTGGCAAAATTGAAGGCACTTTTGTAGTCAGCGTGTGATGCTGTTGAGATCGGTGTAAATTTCATTTGAGAAGGCGATTTTTATCTAGGGTCCTGCCTTGGCAAGTCTTCTTGTAAAGCGACATATACGCGGCTTTTACAGCTTGAATTCAGCTCAAAACATTGATTTCAAGCATTCTTCCGTAACTACAGATTATTATTTTAAAAAGTGGTATGAAGTCTTCCTATGAGTGACTGACACACTATGACCGGCATTAGATCGAAGGCCACACGTATTGCCATGCCGAGAGGGGATCGCAGTTCAAAAGAAGGCTTTGAATTCTGAAGCTCCAAATGTTTAATATAGCTGTCTATCCACCTTAAGCGTTTCTGCTATCCTTCATTATAAGCACGTCCAAAAATAGCGCTTCGAGGTAAAAGCCGCGTTTCGAGTTTTCGTGTAATCCCCTGATAACCCCTAGTGGCAAAATTTTTTTAAAAGTCATCTTTCATTCAGGCCGGTCTTATAAGAAGCATTGTCAGCATTATTGGTTGAGAAATCTACACAACTTTGGAATATTTCTACAACTTTGAAGAAAGAAAAATGGTTTTTGCAGAAAGGAAGGTCTGTCGAGGATTACGGGGGATCATTAAAAAAAGCCAAAACCGGCTTTTACAGCATTGCGCTCCTATTCAATATGCGTATAGCGAAAGGTAGTAGGGATATCTATGGATGGATGGACAGCTTGTCACATTCTAAAGTTCAAGAATTGTAGCTTTTTTTGAGGCTTCACACCACGACCTGCAGAAAATTCATACTTCTCCATGGTATCTTTATCTTAGTATATGATCTTTTGCAGAATGTGCCAAGCGTCAAAGCTGCACCAAGATGATCAACTATCAGACAGAAAGAGGCTCGACTCGATGGTGCGCCTTCGTTTATCGCTTTCAGTCAAGAAGCCACCACAGTCAGCCAAACATTGCGTTACTTCATCTCTTTTTTTGCGTCAAAACTAACGCGCTCTAAAAAAGAAAGCTAAATGCGCCTTTAAGTTCGTCGTGCGAAAAACGTATACGCTTTCCACGCTTCAAAAAAAACGATCTGAAAAAGGATGAAACTTAACTTGCGCCTTTATCTGTTTTCACAGCGCGCAGTTCCAAGATCTTTGCCAATTAATACGACTTATCCAAAATTGTTTCAAGCAAAAACAACCGCCATTTCACACATAACATTTGACACTTGACACGTTTGACACTCTGGGATTTTAGTGAAGTAAACCAATAGAAATCGAGTTAATGTGCTCATTTATATCGTGGTATGTACTTTTACAAATGTCCTGTTCTAATTGGGTTTAATTACCCAAATTTGAGGTAATCGTTAATAAAAGTTGCTCGTCAACTGGTGTGGTGTGAATGTTTTGGGTTGGTTTCTGGCCACTGAACTACCAAACACTGCCTCCCTGGCGAGTATGTCATTGCGTGCGGCCTCAAGGTGTAGATAGTAAGCATTATGCAGTTGTCAACCACCTAGGTGTTGATAGCTCAACATTCAGGCAGAATTTTCCTGTATGCAATCAATTACAGAAGCTTTGGGCCTATATGTTGGAAAACCGCTCACGATGAATCTGCAAACTCTATAAGCTGCCAAGTCAAGCGAATGTCGCGATTTGGCCAATTCGCAAAAGTTGTGCCTTTAGCGTCACATTCAATATTATATTGAATCGTTCCAGACGTAGTTTAGCTCTTTTCAAAAGAGCGTAACATCCCGCAGAATAAAAATATTCGAAGCGCGAGCGCATTCCATGCAGCTTGTCGTCTTCTTACGGTTGTTGTCTTGTTCCAATTTAGCCAACAACCTTTTTTAGTTGTAACCAAAACTAGCACCTGGCGAGGTATTCCATGGTTGAATTTTGCTTTTTTTGTGGATTTTCGAACCGGTTCTCAACATGACGACAGCGCGCATTCTGCTTGTCTGTTGATTGGGGTAATGATAATTCTAGGTAGATTCTCCATGTAAAAAGATATGTTATAAGCTATTCGACACCTTGATTCCGAATATCTCAATCGAAACGTGGTGTAAATTTTCAATGAGGCATTACTTTGAGGTACTGCAAATTAACTTAATAGGTTCTTAAAGTAAACTTGTATTTTCGAATGCGTCAGCAAACTCATTTTTTCACAGTAAAGTGCTTACCTTTAACGCAGTGAGATGAGCCATCTTATCCTGGTTTGTTGAGGATGTCAGTCATATTACATAAATTGATAATGTCGAGCTAACGACCACAGAGTATAACCTAATTTGTCACGTAGATGGTGTTCAAGTTTTTCACGTAATGGTCAAGGTTATCACGTAATGAGTTCAGTTTATTTCAATCTGTTTCGCATAATTGGACCATTATCTTATCATGAACGGTAAAGAAGAAGATAGCTTTGATCGATTTTTGATGGACAGTAATGAAGGAGAGAAAGGTCCTTTTTTGATGCCGAAGAAAAGGACCAGTTATTCGATACAGAAAAGACAGATGAAGGTAACACGGAAGAGGACGATATCGCCGGCGACGTCGAAGAGGTGTTTGCAAAATATTTAGCGTTTCATAACGTTTTAGATGACATACTTTTACCGCTAGGTGCGCTCAAATTTTGTGGCGGACTGTATAGAGCCAGTTGTTTTCTACCGGCTTTTGTTGAAAGCGATTTACTCGATTACATCACTGAGCAGACATATCATTAGGCAAGCAAAAGAGTTTTGGTCAGAAACATCAGTGTCTGGTTGAAAAGATTCTTTGCTTTGACAATGCAATTGGGAATAGTGAGACCGCCTTCGCTATGCGATTATTGGTTTACAAATGTGGTATTTGAGGCGACCCAATTGGTGCTAAAGTGTTGGCAAGGACCAGCTTCACAGATCTTTTAGCAAATATCTATATCCGGGAATATAAAGTAGCTGACAAAAGCAATGGATTGTACGAAATTCAAAACTTCGTGGATGAAATGATGTACGGTTCCAAGGAGTGCATGAGCCCCACAAAAAGTTTGCATCGACGGATCATTGATTTCATTTGGGGGAAGAATCCTGTTTTGGGTATATGCCCAAAAAATACAAGTTTAAAATAAATATGTTTAAGCTATGCACGAAAACGGAATAGCTAGCACCGCTTAGCTTTGGCTAAATGCACAGGCCAAACCCTCAACGAGCAAACGTAAATCGGAAGAGATGGCAGGACTAGAACGCAAGGCTAAGCACCGATGTGTGAAGTGTTACAGGGAATCGGTACGAAATCATGGATTCCCGTTTGCAGCAAGAAAGACTAAGAAAGTTACCACACTAGATGCATAAATGCAATTCTTCTGTTTGGAAAACTTTCAGAATAACCATGAAATGTTGATTTTTTTTTGTAGATAGCGAATGTTGAGTCTAACGATGCATGCTCATATGTCTTTATTCACCATTAGTTGTAACGTTGTTTGCTATTATTGAACCAGTAAAACGTATGTCTACATAACTGCATCAGATTTAAGTGTTTATACAAAAGTTACCGCCAAACCGTTTTCAAAATGCTATTTTTTATAAAAATGCTTTCTTAGAATGCTATCTCTTTGACTAAAATGCTAAATTTTATTTATCCAAAAACAATATAATTCAATTGATTAAATCCAAGCTCTTGGCAAAAATTCGGTGTAACGATTACCTATCGTATTCATACCGTAAACGATGCATATATGAGTAAAAAAATGATATGTTGATTACAACCAGCATAGTTACCTCATTAGTAACGTTTTTCAGTCAAAAAGGCCCAAATGATAATCTACAGTAAACCTACCATAGCTTACAGCGGACACAATAATCAGTGAAGGTCATATTCGAAATCAGCGAGTAGGAAATGATTATTTCCCGTAAACAGCAGACAGTTATATGACAGATACACAGCCGTGACCCACAATGTGAATCATATTGTCCCACATGCTTAACACATTGACGACAACGTGACCCACATGGTAAAGCTCGTTACTCGTTATAATTCTTTGATAGAATTTCTTTGAAGACTACTGGATACTAGCAGGTTGGTTTGTATCAAACATCAAACACCAATAATCTTCGAAGTTTGAGGCGAAAACAGATCATGGTCTAACATCAATTTTGAAAATCAAATGAGCGTTCACAGAAATACCGGACATCGAATTTTTTAGGTGCATTTTAGATGCGTTTGGAGACATAAATCATACGCATTTTGTCCCTAAAATCTTTATGAAGAAACAAAGAAGCCTGTTAGAAAAACGATCAAAAGCTTCATCTAATGACATCCGAGTTGCTCGCCTGTTGATGTTTTATGTTGAGGTCTAAGTTTATCATATGTGAAATTTCATAGTTTCATAAAAGATAGTTCGAAAAAGTTCGAAAAGCAAACTGTAGAATGGAGGAAATTTGTTTTGTATCCTGTAGGGTTGGCTCTATCCATTTTAACTTGGACTTCCTCTAATAATTGGTACAAAAACTTAGAAAATTAGCGAAAATTAACTATGGCGAAGATTTTGGGTCATAGGTTTTCGATAGTCTGGAATGAGCTGGGAAATTTTTGGAGAGGATAAAAATCTGCATTAAAAGTGTCCAAAGTTTGTAAGGGATCTTGTTCTACGAGATGTTACGCTTTCTCCAAAAAAACGAATTTTTCTTCAGAACAACTAAATGGTATTATGGTATTGAAAGAAGCTGTTCGTTATTGTAATATTGCGGAGGAACATCAAGCACACAGCATTGTTGTAAAGCTTCACAGAAAAAGTGTGCGGAAAATCCGAAATGCTGCGGCAGAACTTACGGGTGATTTTTGCACAGCAGGCTTTTTATGAGATTTAATGCTTATTCAAAGGTTAGCTATAGTATAAAGGAACACTGAACAAAAAAAATTGTTATGACGTGATTCTTATTGCCTAATTCATGAAAAAAACACTGCGAAAGCGCGAAATTCATAACTTCCAAGTACTCTGATTACATAGTATGAAAGTTTGGCATGTTTGGCTTCACTTCAGAAGCGAAATGTAACTTTTGATGGCTCAAAAGCATTTTCAGAGTTTTTAGTGCACTCCTACGACCTCGCATACTGCAAATATGTTGGAGCCAGCTCTATTGAATATCCGAAAATTAGTACTCGTACTTGATTTCGAGTCATTCAGAGTTTGGAGATAAAATTAGAATAGTTTGAATTCCCGGGGATCGAGAATAAATCCAACTTTGCAGAAAAAAATTATACTAAAGTCTTGAACTCTCCTGTTTACTCAGTTACGCTCCATATCCTCTTTTTGTTCTTACGCCTTAATCAAACGAGAAAGCGAAATTGGATGTTTTTGCCTTGCAGTGCTCAGATGTTGTCATACTAGCAATATTTTCACGAGCATTTACAAATGCAACCGTAAAGTTTTAGCCTCTTACAAGAGCCGCTCTTCAAGAAATTTCAAATCTAGCTACCCTTATCCGGGGGGTGTATGCCCTTCTGAACCGCTGCGTCCTAGCGCCAATTACTCTGCCCGGGCGGCGTTAATACTTCTCCTTTCTTATAATCTAGCAGAGTTTTCAACTATTTTTGAGCATTTCAAGGCAAGTGGGGCACACGAATAATGATGAGGATGTTTGAATTATGAAGACAAAAAGTTGGAAAGGTTGCATGTTTTTTAGGCATTTCGTGATTTCTTCGCCCTTCCCAGTTTCAAAACGCCATGAAGTCTGCATGTGTAAGCTAAAGAATTTACCTAAGCCGCCCACATAAAACATTTTCGAGTTTGATAGGAAAATCTTGTTCGATTTTTTAATCATGAGAATGCCTTTGCAGTCCAATTCAGACGACTTTAACGACACCATAGCTTCGCCTACCCAAGCGGCGGCAGCACCGATCAATCAGAGGCGCGCAATAATTGGGTTGCTAATGCTAGCAGTTCAGAAGGACCGTCTCCCTTATCCGGGTTGTGTGTGCAAGAATCTTTCTCAAGTAGGTTGAGTTTTATGTTATGTCGTACAGTTATCAATGTGGGAACAGCTCAGCGCTTTGGTAGGGGCATGCAGAATATTGCTTTCTCGGTTTGTTACAGGTTAAAACAAATTGTACTTTGCAAAATGACGAAATGATAGCTAAGAGTACAATAATAAACTAATCAAGACTTCCAAAACTCTAAATTGAAACAGCTAGCAAACTTGCAGTCTCTGTGCCCTGTCGCACTGCTTTGTAGGAAGCGAAACTTGAAAGCAAAAGATTGCAAAATGTCACTACTTGGAGCTAAAAAAGCTCCATTTTGCAGCGTTTGAGATTACATTTCAAGAACCTTTCCTAAAATTGAGCATCTGCGGCGTTTGGACTTTGACCAGAGTAAGATGCTCACTATGTGCGGCTAGTTTTTAACTTTGAAAGCCTGTATCTGAGGGGAAACATTTACGCGATATGACTCCATATATTACTGAGAGAATGGTACTTTCTATAGCAACAAAGGGAAATAAACAAGAAGAAGATGTTGTGCTTCGAACGAAAACAATTCTGGAATGTTAATTACACAAAGTATAGTCGATTCGTTGACCGCACGGAATGGACATCAATGCGGAGCATAAAAAGCTTGCCTCAGTACAAATGCGCCATTGTACAAGTTATGCACCCGCAACATTTCAGCCGCGTCGTGCCTGGTCCGTAACTTTGAAGGCATTGTCCAGTGGGCAGTGGCGGGATCCGTATGCAGTACAAGAGCGCAGCTTCTGGTAACCCAACAGTGCAAGTCCTATCAAAAAGGTGGTAAAGCAAGAAAATTGATTTGGACACATTCAAAAAAAGAGGCGGCACTTTAGTCCTACCTCTAGTCGATGGAGTCTCGCCATGCAGCGGCTTCCTACAACTGCAGCAGAGCGCACCTCGTTTATCGCTCTTCAAAGAAGACTGTCGGATAAAGGGTTTTTGCGATTCTTGGATACTTTGAGGGGCAATTACGATTTAGCAGGCCGAAAACAATCAGAAGCAACTTCCATGTTTCCTCCTTTCTTAACCTCGGCATAGTTAGTGTATTGTGGTGAGTAGTTAGTATACCAGCACGAGGTTAGTAGATTTATTGTTAGTAGTGGCGGTCTAACGTTTCGACGATTTCGTCTTCTTCAG
This sequence comes from Cylicocyclus nassatus, assembly GCA_958299035.1. Classification (NCBI taxonomy): domain Eukaryota; kingdom Metazoa; phylum Nematoda; class Chromadorea; order Rhabditida; family Strongylidae; genus Cylicocyclus; species Cylicocyclus nassatus. Next base: position 12,467,558 of record CATQJL010000223.1, read on the forward strand.
AGGCCTAAAGTGGTAGGAGATTTAGATCTTATGCTCTACCCCACCACAAACCTCCTCCACCCCTGGCCAGCCTCGATTCCACCCCCGAATGTTATAAACAAAAATACGCAAGTATGCAAAAGACGAACTGACCTCCTCCGCCGCTGCCGCCCAGGTGGATGTTGAATGCGGCCGTCCTCGAGTGCCACTAGTATGGAATACAGTGTATACCATGTTGATATTAATCAGTGGCATTCTTCAACTCACATCTTATATATAAAGCTGAATGTCTGTTTGTCTGTATGTCTGTCTGTCTGTCTGTCTGTCTGTCTGTATGTATGTATGTATGTACGTATGTTCCGAATAGAAAATTCCATTTCTGAACCGATCCGGATCAAACTTGGCACACATACACTTCGGGCCCCGGCGGGTGTCATAGGCTACTTTTCGTCATCGATCGATATCGATTTTATCGATTTTTATCGATTTTTTTGCTGAGTTCACCTACGGGGCTGGGAGTTTGCACAGGGGGTAATCGGGCATGCTGATTACGAATACAATATTTGTTTTCAACATCGTCCATTACTTTTATCGATTTTATCGATTTTTTGTAAAGTTTGACATGCGAGGCTGGGAGTTTGCACAGGGGGGTAATCGAGCATGCTGATTACGAATACAATATTTGTTTTCAACATCGTCCATTACTTTTATCGATTTTATCGATTTTTTGTAAAGTTTGACATGCGGGGCTGGGGGTTTGCACAGGGGGGTAATCGAGCATGCTGATTACGAATACAATATTAGTTTTTGAAATCGTCCACTACTTTTATAGATTTTACCAATTTTTCTGCAAAGTTCAAGCTACGGGACTGGGAGTTGGCACGGTGGGATAACTGATCATGCTGATTACGGTAGCTGTTTGTGAGAATATCAAATACTTTGTTTTTTTAGAGCCTTGGATTAGAAAGATGTAAGTTGGTACTTGGTTTTGCTGATTCGAACGAGGTAATTTTTATTTCTTATCCTCCCTGCATCAAAATATTTCTCCTGTCATCTGGGACTGGATTTCGGTAAGGGATAACCGAGTGCGCTGATTACAAAACAGCCTCCCTAAAATAATTCGAATGCTAATGCCACGATCAAACGTAGTAAAAGAGTACACTGATTATTCAAAATTACAACAATTTTGATTTTTTGGCGAAGTCTAAATTTGAAGATTTTTTGGCGTATTCTGAAAAATGTTTTATTTATGAAACACTTCTAAATTTCAGGTTCTAATAAACCTAGACAAATTGTTGAATTTTTGCAGGCACATATTGTATATGTGGGCAAACATACATAAATATTTTGAGAAAAAAACCGTTTTTCCGGGGGTTTTTTAAATTTATTGGGAGGAAATCATGATGGCGTCTTCGAATGAGAAGGAGGAAAAATATTTGAGTAGCACCGCTGGATTGGCCATCAAAAGTTAGCATATACGTATTTTTGACGCAAGGTCCCAGGATGTCTCTGAAACGAGATACAAACATTTTTCATTTTTCTGTAAAAATTCCGGTTTCACCGAGTGTTGATATATCCGTACGCTTTCAGTGAGCGAACCGCGGGTTCCGCCTCGACCGAGGTGGCCGAATGGCTCACCTCGACGGAGGTGTTGAGCCAGTGGTTCAAATTTTGCTACAACCTCGGTTGTCCGACAGAGGCAACCGATGGTTGGTTCCACAACCGACGGTTGTCCTCCGAATGGAGACAACCGAGTGGTTGTTCCTCCGAATGGAGACAACCGAGTGGTTGTTCCTCCGAATGGAGACAACCGAGTGGTTGTAACTCCGAATGGAGACAACCGAGTGGTTGTTCCTCCGAATGGAGACAACCGAGTGGTTGTAACTCCGAATGGAGACAACCGAGTGGTTGTAACTCCGAATGGAGACAACCGAGTGGTTGTAACTCCGAATGGAGACAACCGAGTGGTTGTTCCTCCGAATGGAGACAACCGAGTGGTTGTTCCTCCGAATGGAGACAACCGAGTGGTTGTTCCTCCGAATGGAGACAACCGAGTGGTTGTTCCTCCGAATGGAGACAACCGAGTGGTTGTTCCTCCGAATGGAGACAACCGAGTGGTTGTAACTCCGAATGGAGACAACCGAGTGGTTGTAACTCCGAATGGAGACAACCGAGTGGTTGTAACTCCGAATGGAGACAACCGAGTGGTTGTAACTCCGAATGGAGACAACCGAGTGGTTGTAACTCCGAATGGAGACAACCGAGTGGTTGTAACTCCGAATGGAGACAACCGAGTGGTTGTAACTCCGAATGGAGACAACCGAGTGGTTGTAACTCCGAATGGAGACAACCGAGTGGTTGTAACTCCGAATGGAGACAACCGAGTGGTTGTAACTCCGAATGGAGACAACCGAGTGGTTGTAACTCCGAATGGAGACAACCGAGTGGTTGTAACTCCGAATGGAGACAACCGAGTGGTTGTAACTCCGAATGGAGACAACCGAGTGGTTGTAACTCCGAATGGAGACAACCGAGTGGTTGTAACTCCGAATGGAGACAACCGAGTGGTTGTAACTCCGAATGGAGACAACCGAGTGGTTGTAACTCCGAATGGAGACAACCGAGTGGTTGTTCCTCCGAATGGAGACAACCGAGTGGTTGTTCCTCCGAATGGAGACAACCGAGTGGTTGTAACTCCGAATGGAGACAACCGAGTGGTTGTAACTCCGAATGGAGACAACCGAGTGGTTGTAACTCCGAATGGAGACAACCGAGTGGTTGTAACTCCGAATGGAGACAACCGAGTGGTTGTAACTCCGAATGGAGACAACCGAGTGGTTGTAACTCCGAATGGAGACAACCGAGTGGTTGTAACTCCGAATGGAGACAACCGAGTGGTTGTAACTCCGAATGGAGACAACCGAGTGGTTGTAACTCCGAATGGAGACAACCGAGTGGTTGTAACTCCGAATGGAGACAACCGAGTGGTTGTAACTCCGAATGGAGACAACCGAGTGGTTGTAACTCCGAATGGAGACAACCGAGTGGTTGTAACTCCGAATGGAGACAACCGAGTGGTTGTAACTCCGAATGGAGACAACCGAGTGGTTGTAACTCCGAATGGAGACAACCGAGTGGTTGTAACTCCGAATGGAGACAACCGAGTGGTTGTAACTCCGAATGGAGACAACCGAGTGGTTGTAACTCCGAATGGAGACAACCGAGTGGTTGTAACTCCGAATGGAGACAACCGAGTGGTTGTAACTCCGAATGGAGACAACCGAGTGGTTGTAACTCCGAATGGAGACAACCGAGTGGTTGTAACTCCGAATGGAGACAACCGAGTGGTTGTAACTCCGAATGGAGACAACCGAGTGGTTGTAACTCCGAATGGAGACAACCGAGTGGTTGTAACTCCGAATGGAGGCAACCGAGTGGTTGTAACTCCGAATGGAGACAACCGAGTGGTTGTAACTCCGAATGGAGACAACCGAGTGGTTGTAACTCCGAATGGAGACAACCGAGTGGTTGTAACTCCGAATGGAGACAACCGCGTGGTTGTAACTCCGAATGGAGACAACCGCGTGGTTGTAACTCCGAATGGAGACAATCGAGTGGTTGTAACTCCGAATGGAGACAACCGAGTGGTTGTAACTCCGAATGGAGACAACCGAGTGGTTGTAACTCCGAATGGAGACAACCGAGTGGTTGTCCTCTAAGTGAGGCATCTGGCGGATGTCCTCCGAGTGAGGCATCTGATGGCATCTGGCGAATGTCCTCCGAGTGAGGCATCTGATGGTTGTCCTCCAAGTGAGGCATCTGATGGTTGTCTTCCGAGTGAGGCATCTGATTGTTGTCCTCCAAGTGAGGCATCTGATGGTTGTCCTCCGAGTGAGGCATCGGATTGTTGTCCTCCAAGTGAGGCATCCGATGGATGTCCTCCGAGTGAGGCGTCTGGTAGATGTCCTCCGAGTGAGGCATCCGATGGTTGTCCTCCGAGTGAGGCAACCGTCCGGCACGAGGCAACCATCGGGAATGACCGGTGCCGCGACGCCTCGCCTTATATACCCCTCCAAGGGGGCGGGGCAAGGGGCGGTCCAAAGTGGGCGGTCCAATTCGTGTGGTTAAGCATAGGCTTTCCATACAAAAACTATCCGCCCCTTCCGAGTTGGTGTGACCAATCACAGCCGGCCCCGCCCCTTTTCGAGGGGTATATAAGGCGGCCGATCTCGCCATTGTCGGTCACTCACCTCTGCTAGCCGGCGGTCACTGAACCACCGAGAGCTCTGAGTACCAAGCGAGGACCGAAGATCTAAGGACCTGAGGACCTGATAAAGGGCCTAGGATCTGAGGACCAAGCGACAAAGCCTAGAGGCTCTTTCTTTCTCGAGTACCGAGAAGCCAACGGCTCCACCTCGAGTACCGAGAAGCCAACAGGCTCCATCTCGAGCACCGAGAAGCCAACAGGCTCCACCTCGAGCATCGAGAAGCCTAAAGGCTTTACCTCGAGTACCGAGAAGCCGACAGGCTCCCATATCTCGGATACCGAGTAGCTTATAGCCTAAAGGCTCTCATCACAGGATGCCGCCGAAGAAGCGTGCATCCATCGGAAGAGTTGATCCCAAGGCCAAAAAGGTCAGGGATCAACGAGAGGCTGAGACCTCGGAGCAGCGCCAGGAACGGCTAGAAGGCAATCGTGCCAGAATAGCCGAGGCGAGAGCAACGCAAACGCTGGAAGAGCGTGAGGCAAGTCTCTCGCAAACTCGCCTGCGGCTTGCTGCTCTGAGGGCCTCAGAATCACAAGAAAGCCGTGATTCTCGACTCGAACAGATGCGGTTGAGAAACGCTGAAGCCAGATCTCAGGAGACGGCCGAACAGCGCGAATCTCGACTCGACAATATGCGGTCGAGAAATGCTGAAGCCAGATCTCAGGAGACGGCCGAACAGCGCGAATCTCGACTCGACAATATGCGGTCGAGAAATGCTGAAGCCAGATCTCAGGAGACGGCCGAACAGCGCGAATCTCGACTCGACAGTATGCGGTCGAGAAACGCCGAAGCCAGATCCGAAGAGACGGCCGAACAGCGCGAATCTCGACTCGACGACGACCGAGTGAGACACGCCGAAGCCAGATCCGAAGAGACGGCCGAACAGCGCGAATCTCGACTCGACGACGACCGAGTGAGACACGCCGAAGCCAGATCCGAAGAGACGGCCGAACAGCGCGAATCTCGACTCGACGACGACCGAGTGAGACACGCCGAAGCCAGATCCGAAGAGACGGCCGAACAGCGCGAATCTCGACTCGATGACGACCGAGTGAGACACGCCGAAGCCCGATCTCAAGAGACGGCTGAACAGCGCGAATCTCGACTCGATGACGACGAGTGAGACACGCCGAAGCCCGATCTCAAGAGACGGCTGAACAGCGCGAATCTCGACTCGATGACATGCGGTCGAGAAACGCTGAGGCCAGATCTCAGGAGACGGCCGAACAGCGCGAATCTCGACTCGATGACGACGAGTGAGACACGCCGAAGCCCGATCTCAAGAGACGGCTGAACAGCGCGAGTCTCGACTCGACAGCAGTCGAATGAGGACTGAGGCCTCACGAAGAGCGGAAACTGGTGCAGCGCATTCAGTTAGGCTCGAACGTGATCGTGCTCGACAAGTCCACGCTCGACAGACATCCAGGCGAGTAGATCTTCACCTCGCGGCATTAAACTACGATGCCCAGGTAGACTACTCGACCCATCCGAAGGTACTAATCGGAAGGATGGATGTCGTATGTGGTAAGTGTCAAGCCAAGAAGTTCAGAGCCGAACCTCCTGGCATGTGCTGCTCCAGCGGCAAGGTCGATCTTCCGCCTCTAAGTGAGCCGCCTGAGCCGCTTCGCTCATACATGTCCGGCACCAGTGCTGTGTCCAGGCATTTCTTGCAGAACATCAGGAAGTACAATGCGTGCTTCCAGATGACGTCGTTTGGCACTACAGTTGCCACGCCAGACGTTGAGGAACGGGGCTTCATGCCAACGTTCAAGGTGCAGGGACAGGTCTATCATAGAGTTGGATCCCTGCTTCCTAATGGCAATGATAGCCCCAAATTCTTGCAGCTGTACTTCGTCTGCGACGAGCAGCTGCAAGCAGATCAACGTTGCGGCATCATCGATGGCACAAGGCCGGACGTCGTGCTAGAGCTGCAAAGAATGCTGCATCAGCACAACGAGCTGGTGAAGGACTTCAAGACCAACCTGGATCGAATGCCTACAGACGAGTATAAGGTCGTTATCCGTGCTGACAGGAGGCCTGCTGGTCAGCATGAACGACGCTTCAACGCTCCGTCTGTAAGCGAGATGGCGGTGGTCTTGGTTGGCGAAGACGACAGCGACGGGCGTGACATTATCATCCAAAAACGTTCCGAAACGTTGCAGCGCATCTCTGAAACCCATAGGTCGTACGATGCCCTGCAGTACCCACTCATGTTTTGGGATGGGGTAGACGGGTATCACTTCGAACTATGGCAGAGGAATCCTAGCACTGGTGCCCCTACCAATAAGAGGGTATCGGCTATGGATTTCTATGCGCATCGCATGATGATAAGGTCCACGTCCTTCAACCACGTCGTGAAATGTCGCCAACTATTTCACCAGTTCATCGTGGACATGTACGCCAAGATCGAGAGTGAACGGCTCCTCTTCATTCGACGCAATCAGCGAAAGCTGCGTGCAGACGACTACATCCACCTGCGGGATGCCGTGGCCGGAGATGGAAATGTCACTGACCTCGGGCAAATGGTCATACTACCATCCTCCTTCACGGGCGGCCCACGCCACATGCACGAGTACACTCAGGACGCAATGGCCTACGTTAGAGCGTACGGGCGTCCTGATCTGTTCATCACGTTCACGTGCAACCCGGCGTGGACCGAAATTGCGGAAGAGCTCTTCCCTGGTGAAGCGCCTTCTGACCGCCACGACATCACGGCGAGAGTCTTCAAACAGAAGCTCACGAAGCTTATAGACGTGCTAACGAAGAGCCACGTCTACGGAGACACTCGCTGCTGGATGTACACCGTGGAATGGCAGAAACGCGGTCTTCCGCATGCCCACATCTTAGTGTGGCTGAAGGAGAAAATACGCCCAGATCAGATCGACAGCATCATCTCGGCGGAGCTTCCCAGTCGAGAAGAGGATCCTCTTCTATTCGATGTTGTCCTCAAAAACATGATCCATGGGCCATGCGGACCACTAAATCCGAGGTCGCCTTGCATGAAGGACGGCAAATGCACCAAAAGGTACCCTCGGCAGCTGATCCGCGAAACCCAAACGGGGACTGATGGCTATCCTCTATACAGAAGGCGAAAGCCTGATGATGGAGGACACACCGCCGTCATTCAAATGAAGGTGGACCATCAGACCGTAGACGTCGTGGTGGACAACAGCTGGGTTGTGCCATACACTCCCTTGCTCTCGAAAATGTTTCGAGCACATATTAATGTGGAGTACTGTAATTCGGTGAAGTCGATTAAGTACATCTGCAAATATGTGAACAAGGGAAGTGACATGGCAACATTCGGCCTCGAGCACGCCACTGCACCGTTTGATGAGATCGAACGATATCAAACGGGCAGGTACATAAGCAGCAACGAGGCAGTTTGGCGTATCCTGGGTTTCAGGATACACGAACATTACCCACCTGTCACCCATCTACATGTCCATCTAGAGAATGGACAACGCGTCTACTTCACGGCTGATAATGCGCAGGAAAGAGCTGCGCAACCACCTCAAACAACTTTGACGGCATTCTTCCTTCTGTGCCAACATGATCCGTTCGCACGGACTTTGTTGTACTCAGAAGTTCCAAGATATTATACTTGGAACAAGTCAACAAAGAAGTGGGCCAGAAGGAAGCAAGGAGCCGAAGTTCCCGGACAACCTGGCATACGTGCTGCGGATGTGTTAGCGCGTGTATATACTGTACACCCTAACCAAGCCGAATGCTTCTACCTCAGATTGTTGCTTCACACAATCCGAGGACCGACGTCATTCGCAGCATTGAGGACCATCGATGGAGAGGAATGTGAGACCTACAGAGAAGCATGCCAAAGACTTGGCTTGCTTGAAGATGATCAGCAATGGGACAGAACTCTCGCAGAAGCAGCTATGACAAGTTTTGCTGCTCAACTGCGAAGTCTCTTCGGCATCATCTTGACAGTCTGTCAACCGTCAAATCCTCGAGCACTCTGGGAGAAGTACAAAGAGGCTCTGAGTGAAGACGTACTCAGGGAATGTCGCAGAGAGGCACCTTCTGTAGACGTCGGTTACTCTCCCCAGATATTCAACCGAGCGTTGATACTGCTTGAGGATACGTGCGTGTCGATGACTGGTCAAACTCTCAGAGACCTCGGTTTGCCGTCGCCAGTACGCGGAGATGACCAGGCACTCGAGAGCGATGTTCTCCGAGAGAGGTCCTATGATGCCGATCAGCTGACCACATTTGTAGAGTCTAACAGACCTCTTCTTACGGAGGATCAAGAGTTGGTTTACCGTGCTGTTCTGGACACGATTTCCAGTGGCAAAGGTGGGCTACTCTTTCTCGACGCTCCGGGTGGAACAGGGAAAACGTTTCTCATCAATCTCCTACTTGCCGAGATTCGCAGACAAGGAGGGATCGCAGTAGCAGTGGCATCCTCGGGGATTGCCTCAACACTGCTAGAGGGAGGCCGAACTGCCCATTCAGCCTTCAAGCTTCCTCTGGATATTGCTCATGTAGAGCACCCAGTGTGTGGGATAAGCAAGGGCACAGGGAAAGCCAAGGTGCTGCAGGAAGCCAAACTCATAGTTTGGGACGAATGCACCATGGCGCATAAGAAGTGCCTAGAAGCCCTTGACAACACACTACGGGACATACGAGAAAGCAACACGCTAATGGGTGGGGTCGTCGTGTTACTGGCAGGCGACTTTCGTCAAACTCTGCCAGTGGTTCCGCGATTGACTCCAGCAGATGAGCTGAACGCTTGCCTCAAAGCTTCTCCTCTCTGGAGACATGTTCGATCGCTGAATCTCACGACGAACATGCGAGTCCACCTCCTTGGCGATGAGACTGCCCGAAACTTTGCGCAACAGCTGTTGCTTCTTGGCGAAGGCAGAATTCCGGTCGAACCAAGTTCTGGATGGATTACCTTTCCTCCAGACTTCTGCAATATGGTTCAATCGGTGGGAGAACTGATCGAAAAGGTCTTCCCAAACATTGCCACCAACTTCAGCAATGGGGACTGGATTTGCGAGCGAGCAATTCTGGCACCCAAAAATGAGCAAGTGGATTCTATCAATGCTCAGATTTTAAACAGCCTGCCTGGACCGGTATCAACGTACACGTCCTTTGATACCATGGTTCAGCGTGAGCAGGCTGTTTACTTCCCCACTGAGTTCTTGAATTCACTCCAGCTCAATGGGATACCACCTCACAGACTTGATCTGAAGGTTGGTTTGCCAATCATGCTCCTTCGTAACATCAACCCACCGAGGATGTGCAATGGTACAAGGCTTTGCATCAGGGATCTCATGCCAAACGTCATAGTAGCGACCATATTGGCGGGGAAGTTCAAAGGCGAAGTCGTTCATGTTCCACGAATCCCTTTCGTCCCCTCCGATATGCCCTTTGAGTTCAGGCGAGTGCAGTTTCCGGTCAGGCCTGCACTTGCTATGACGATCAACAAAGCGCAAGGACAGTCTCTACGAACAGTAGGAGTAGACCTGGAAACTCCCTGTTTTTCGCATGGTCAACTGTACGTGGCGTGTTCGAGGGTCGGGAGTCCGGCGAACCTGTACATATATGCGCCCGAAGGGAGCACGGCTAACGTAGTGTATCCCAGGGCGCTAACATAATTGCATGCTGTAGTATAGTACAGTATTTATTTGTTGCATGCCATTCTATTGGAAAATCCAAAAAAATTGGAAAACACAAAATCCAAAAAAAATGGCAAAACGAAAACCCAAAAAAATGGCAAAACGAAAACCCAAAAAAACGGAGGACAGCGGCGGTCAGGGCAGGTGGGTGGGACAAACAAGAAGCTGGACAGATCCAGTCGAGTTTCCCTCCTTACTGATGAGTTCCGGGGAAAGCCTAGGACCTGTTTAGCGAAACCGTCTGAGGGTAGGAACGAAACGGTACATCCTCTTCTTGAGGAACGAAACGGAAGGACGACTATCGGCATCGGCTGCCTCTGTTGAGGACAACCATCGGTACAACCATCGGTTGCCTCTGTTGAGGACAACCATCGTACCAACCATCGGTTGCCTCTGTTGAGGACAACCATCGGTTGCCTCTGTCGAGGACAATCATCGGTTGCCTCTGTTGAGAACAGCCATCGGTTGCCTCTGTTGAGAACAGCCATGGGTTGTCTCTATCGACGACAACCATCGGTTGCCTCACTCGGAGGACAACCATCGGTTGTCTCTATCGAAGACAGCCATCGGTTGCCTCACTTGGAAGACAACCATCGGTTGCCTCACTCGGAGGACAACCATTGGATGTCTATCGAGGACAGCCATCGGTTGCCTCACTTGGAGGACAACCATCGGTTGCCTCACTCGGAGGACAACCATCGGATGTCTATCGAGGACATCCATCGGTTGCCTCACTTGGAGGACAACCATCGCTACAACCATCGGTTGCCTCCGTTGAGGACAACCATCGGTTGCCTCTGTTGGGGACAACCATAGGTACAACCATCGGTTGCCTCCGTTGAGGACAACCATCGGTACAACCATCGGTTGCCTCCCTTGAGGACAACCATCGGTACAACCATCGGTTGCCTCTCTTGAGGACAACCAACGGTATAACCATCGGTTGCCTCTGTTGAGGACAACCATGGGTTGCCTCTGTTGGGGATAACCATCGGTACAACCGTCGTTTGCTTCTGTTGAGGACAACCATCGGTTGCCTCCGTTGAGGACGACCATCGGTTGCCTCTGTTGAGGACAACCATCGGTACAACCATCGGTTGCCTCTCTTGAGGACAACCATCGGTACAACCATCGGTTGTCTCTGTTGAGGACAACCATCGGTTGCCTCTGTTGAAAACAACCACAATTAATGAGCCGAAGTTGTACTCCTCTTTTTGAGGAATACAACTTCGGCTTTTTTTACCGAAGTGTATGTGGCGCCGGGCGGAGCCGGGTAAGCCAGCTAGTAATGCCATAAAAGGCATAAAGTCATTCGTGATTGACGCGCACTCATTTCGGTTGTTCATGCATGGATTTCTTGCAAAAATCCAGAATGCCTCGAGAGATTTTCTATTAGCAGTATCAGACTCGTATGCCAGTATAGTGCACGTAATTTCGAAGTCTTTACCACAAATGAATTCAACCCTATGTTTACCAAGCGGTGTGATAAGACTTCCCCGTCTTGAATATTGAATAAGATTGTTAATCAGCTTCTGGACAAAGTTCCGTCTCATTTAACCAATACGAATCATTTCTTGGAACGCCTTCGCAGCACTACTTTGAAAACGCAATGTATAGCAGAATCTTTTACGTCGTGTCTCTGTATACGAATGTTCAAAATGATGATGCTCTGCAGGCAGTTTCGGAAATGTTGGACAGCTTTGGTAACAACATCTAGACCTTCGGGTTGAGTACAAGATCGGTTATGCTCCTGATCCAAGAATGCCTTTCTTGTAACATCTTTCGGTGGTCAGGAACATACTATACTCAACTAAGAGGTCTTGCAATGGGACAGAGACTAGCTCCAGTACTGTCGATCTGCTTTATGAGCAGAATAGAAGAACCAGTGCTGTCACGTATGCCTCTTATGTATTGCCGTTACATCGATGACTGTTGCGTCATAACATCAACACAATCCGAAATGGATGAGTGTTTTCGACTACTCAATCAACAGTCACAGCACATAAAGCTTACGCAGCAACCGAAAAATGGTTGGCTCTCCTTTCTCAACGTACAAATCAAACTGTTCAACGGCGCTGCGAGTGTGAAATGGTATCGTAAAGAGAGTTCCAAGAATATCTTGATCACTCGTTCTGCACATCCGATCGCTGTTAAAAGAGCTTCGTAACATGCTCAAAACGGCAATGAACGTATGCACAGGAGAAGAAGAACGGAAGGAATCACAAAGTAGGGCGCTGGAGATTGCTCGAATGAATGGTTGCGCGCCCCAAAAAGGACGCAAAAGACCATCCATTTCCACTCATAGCAATCAGCACCAACAGAAAGTACCTCTTTGCTTTCCTTTCGTTTCTGACGAGACTAGTGCTGCAGTGCGGCGATGCATTGATCGTGCGAATTTGAAAGACGATGTCATTTTAGTTGATATTCGTGATAACATCAGAAAGCGGCTAGTTCGTAACAGATTATACGACAACTACTGCAGAGTCCAAGACCGCGTAGTTTGTCCATCCGGTAAAGTTGGTGACTGCGGTAAAACGGGTGTTATATATGAGATTGAATGTGTCGAGTGCAGCGCCACTTACATCGGAGAGACTGGGAGACCGCTTTGGGTAAGAATAAAAGAACATCTTGCCAGCAAAAGACGGGGAAGTCTTATCACACCGCTTGGTAAACATAGGGTTGAATTCCATTGTGGTAAAGACTTCGAAATTACGTGCACTATACTGGCATACGAGTCTGATACTGCTAATAGAAAAGCTCTCGAGGCATTCTGGATTTTTGCAAGAAATCCATGCATGAACAACCGAAATGAGTGCGCGTCAATCACGAATGACTTTATGCCTTTTATGGCATTATGTGAGTTGAAGAATGTTACTGATTAATATCAACATGGTATACACTGTATTCCATACTAGTGGCACTCGAGGACGGCCGCATTCAACATCCACCTGGGCGGCAGCGGCGGAGGAGGTCAGTTCGTCTTTTGCATACTTGTGTATTTTTGTTTATAACATTCGGGGGTGGAATCGAGGCTGGCCAGGGGTGGAGGAGGTTTGTGGTGGGGTAGAGCATAAGATCTAAATCTCCTACCACTTTAGGCCTCTGAAGAAGACGAAATCGTCGAAACGTTAGACCGCCATTACTAACAATAAATCTACTAACCTCGTGCTGGCATACTAATTACTTACCACAGTCAGAAGCGTCCAAAATTCCAGGAAACTTTAACTGGACATTGCTCTTAAGCAGTCCGCGCGGTCAAAGAATTGAAGATATTTTCGAGCGAACGAGAACAAAAGAGAGTTGCTTCTCATACGAGATAGTTGCAAGCCCAGATAGACTTTTTGCAAAAACATTTAGCAATGCTTTATTTGATATTGAATCGGCTTTCGTAAGCATTTCCTGTAAGAACATACCAGTCTTTCCTTGCAACACGATTCCTTGAAATAGTCCATGAGAGGGGCTTATCCATACGCTGTTTTTAGGCTTGAGATGTAATTTTGATATGATGAAATATTGGAAAATATGGAACTTACGTCAAAGTTTAACTTTCGCAGGAGCGGTTTAGCAGCAAGCATACCAGCGAGCTCATAAGATAACAGGAAAAACGTTGCTTTCTCAATTCCATTGATGATTAATGAGATAACGTAAACGAACATGAGCTTTGTCATAATGTATGTCAATGTAATTGAGCTGAAGGAGTCAAATGGTAATAAGCTGTCTTACGATAAGCTGTCAATTATGAATATGGTGTATTTTTGATGGGAAAATATAGTGCATGATCTGATTAATAGCCGTTGCTATCATATCATTTAAGCATGTCCATATTCTAGCGTGGCTCATCAGAGTTGCGCGATGGAAGATGAAAAAATTTCAAAAAGGCTCGCCCATTCTGCGGACAAATGTGAAGACCTCCACTTCGCAAAGATTCTATATCTAGCTGCATGTACCACCTAACACCATAAAAAAGCGCTGAAAACCAATGGCCAGAAAAGGCAAAGCATGCTTCATTTCGCCAGGATGGGTTTTTCATGTTTGTCAGGGCGTTAGTGAAAATCTCATTACCTCGAAAAGAAAAACAAAAAATGGTTACTCATGGAACCTGCATCTCTAGTGACTACCACATCATGGAACACTTTGTGTGGATCATGATCGCGAATGCCTAGAAAGCGTCTTGCAAGTGTCTCTGCAAAATGACCTCTACACGTAAACATAGATCATATTCCACTTCAAGTTTGTCACCAATGTCTGAATGAAGAGTTGAAAAAGGACCAGAGGATGTATTAGAGGCATTATTTTGAGCCGAAACTTACTTGAGAAATAAATACTTTAAATAGTTGATTCGTTGAGCGCACGGACTGAACATCGCTGCGGAGCACGCGCAAGCAGAACGCTTGCTCTAGCAAATTTGCCACTGTACGCCAAGTCGTGCTCTCGCGACAATTCAGCTGCGCCGCGCGTGGACAGCAGGTTTGGGCAGTACGTTTTAATGAATCGAACGATATGCCATAAATAACAAGGGAAGGCGCGTGAGTTGAAGTGGGCTTTCCCCAGTAAGATCATATCATTCAAACGTTTTCAAACGGTGATTTTAAAACAGTCTTCACTGTCTGCCGGCTTACTAAACAAAGCTACAGGCATTCTTCTGGCTCTAAATTGCATAGCCAGGAAACTTCTGAATGACCTAAAGTCATGGTAAATGCCAATTTGCAACAGAATTACATGCCTGAATGTTTGAATATTCATTGCACAAAAAAAATCAATTGTATTAGGTTGTGTAATGAGTTCTCTCCCACTTTTTCTTTCGATTTTTCTCAATATTTTGCGCGATGTTCTGAATTGTTTATAAGCATTTGAAAGCTCTAAGCCTTCTCTACTAAAATTTCCATCTCGGTTTTCTACATCGGATGACTTGAAGAAGTTTTACAGCGTCAAATTTGGGAAATCAAACAGGGAAGAAGTCCATTTTCGACAACTCGTTACCTCGCTCTCCTAATTAGTCAGAATGCCTAGGAATAAGCTCGAAGAATTTGCTACACGTAAGCAAAGAATGCTCTAGCTTCTATTGCGCTTCAGATGTGGTGAAACCTTTCAAAAATTATTTCTGTAGAGTTTGAAAAATTTTCTTTCTAACGTCTTTTCAACGTTGGTGTTGGGCATCATCTGAAAACATCCTGAGGGAAGACGGGTAGGCAGAACATCCAGAAAAGACAGAAGGGATGGTTTGTGGCTTCAAAATCATCGAATTCGTAGGTTAAATACTAAAAATTCGGATTGTGGGAGCCACACAGCTTGGGTACGCGAGACGGCAAACATCGCCGTGACCAAGTTTTGAAAAAATGTCATTAAATAGCCGGTGGAAGAAAGGGAACATGCGCAAACAGTGATAGAATAAGAAGAATCCGATAGATTGTTTTGATTGTTGTCAAGCTTGTTCAATAAGTTTTACAAATAAAAATCGAGAAAAATTTTGAGGAGAAAAAAGGCAAAAATTGATTTTTCGGCTTTTTGGATTTTTTGTTTCAATGATTAAAATCTTTTCAACTGCCTGCTTTGTTTGGAGAATGATGCTGACTTGCAGAGCAGACTTAGAGCTTTCAAAAGCATATACATCGTCACCTCAAATACAGTCAATGTTGTCAAGAAAAAACTAAAGCAAAAAATGGGACAGAACTTAATACACGACCTAATAGTAATTTTGAAGACGTCTGGCTACCTTATGGAACAAACAACATAATTCAGCTTTGGACTTTCAAGCTAAAACAAATGCCTGCACAATACCGCTCATAGAATGTGCAAAATTTCCGTGAAAGTCGCGGAATTCCGGGGATTTCGGGGGAAGCCCGGGACGTCCCCGGATTTCGCGAATTCATAGAATATTGCGAAATTCCGGTAATTCCGCGAGTTACGCAAGTCGCGCAAACTACGCAGGACCGTAACTTCCTTTGAAATGAATAAATTCTGAAAAGCAGCATTGTGTTCAGCTCGTTAAAGGCAGCGTCCAGGCAAATCCGAGCTCGACGACCACGCACTCTTCCTTCGGACGCCCCACCCCTTATGAACGAAATCTCCTCAGCAACGTGTTTTCACATGACCAACACAGTAGAACTTACAACGTTTAGTTAATACTTGCTTTCGACAAGAATAACATTAAAAGCGCTTGTCCTGGTTTTCCAAAATAGCTCCAAAAGGTGGTTTTCTGAGAAATTCACGCTTTTTGAGTTCCATATTCAAAATCAGCGCCATGGAAAGGCCTGAATAACATAAAAATATAGAAGTCGAGAATCTCTGGGCGCTGCCTTTGAGGCGAACCTTGCAATGCACAACATGTTCCCGATATTCCGTTTCCAGTTTTCTCAAATTTTTCCGCGATGGTCCTTTCGCAAGGATTGTAACGCAGCGGATAGGGATAAGAGGATTCGATAATATAATTCATATAGATTATAGTGTGCTAAAAAGAGCCGCAGAATTTTTGAAGAGAGATGGAAGCTGGTGAATTCTAAAAAACTTACGCCTTCCCGAATTGTACTCGCCCTAACTTTCTTTAGAATCTTCGAAATTGAATAATCTTTAATTTGAAGGAAGCAATGTGCTCAGCTCATCAGGGCGAACCTTTCAATATACAGCATCTCCTTGATATTCCGGATTCAGTATTCTCAAATCTTTCTGTGGACGTCTCTTCGCAAAGGTGTAAAACAGTGCGCATTCCCATGTAGATCCCAACAAGGATTTTTTCGAATTTTTCAAAAGATTATAGTGCGTTAGAAAGTAGCCGCGGACTTCCTCCAAAAGGAAGTATAAGATCTGGTAAATTCTAGAAAAGTCATGTTGGTCTATCTTTCACCATAGTCCTAAAATATGAAGCTTTCTTGCTGAGCAGATGTGATTCTCATAATCAGCAGGTCGGATAACCTTTTTGAGCAAGTTTTAAGATACGTTCGGGTGATTTCATTTTTTCTCTGGACGCTCTGAAGCTTGCTAAGATTCTATCAGAATGTTGATGATCTTGGATTGTGAGGAGTCTTCGCTTATAGACGTTTTCGAACACGCTGTTTAGAAAATTGCAATCCTTAAAGAATACAGGGTGTTTTTGCAAAAAATATGGCGAGGAAACTGTGAGTTGCGATGATCGTAATGTTGCCTGCACTTTTCACGTACCTGTCAGAAAACTTGCCTGCTTGCTCCTATAGGTTAGAGGTACTAGGAACTGTGTTATCGAATGGTGAACGTTTCAGGCTCCAATCTACAAAAATGGCCGAGGGCTCACGAAAACTCGTTTTCATGAATTTTGCCCAAAATCTAAAGATCGCAAAATTTTGTCGAAATTCTACCTTGAGTGATTGTAGAACATTCTGATAGCAAATGTTATGTTTAGTTCGCCCAAGGAATCCCATGTAATGTATGTGGTGTTTGCGTGTGCTTCAGCCGCTTGAATATCAAAGCAGTTTTGTAGCTAGAGCTCAGATTTATCTAACTATCAAATCCAACACAGAAAAATCCATTAAGCCTTTCTAACGCATTATAATCTTTAAGAAAAATCTCGAAGAAATCCTTGTTGGAATCTACTTAGGGCAATGCGCGCAGTTTTACACCTTTGCGAAGAGACATTCACAGAAAGATTCGAGAATATTGACGGAATAGCAAGGACATGCTTACATGGAAAGGTTCGCTTTGATGAGCTGAGCACATTGCTTTCTTCGGATTTAGAGATTTTTTATTCCCAAGGAAGTTAAGGCGATACAATTTGAAAAGGCGTTATTTTTCCAGAATTCATCAATGCATCTCTTCTAGGCCCGCATGCTGTACTGAGGATGTACTACGACACTGCTAAACATTTTTATAGTAGAAACAAGTAAAATCTCAAGATATCGAAATCTTCGATAAACCTCTGTTCGCGAGCTAGGGATTATCGAAAAATTCAGAGTCTTCAAATTGAACTTCCTTTTTCGAAAGCGTGCTTATCAGTGCCGTAATAATCCTGTAGTACCTCAGTACAAGTTTGCAACAATTTCACTGATTTCTCAGAAAGATAATTGACTTTGAAAATGACAGGTGATTCTTTGGGAATCCCTGGGGTTCCCAAGGGATCACACAAAATGGCGAAAAACCAACCTCTCATGAAAGTAACCTTGCATCCATTATGCGCAGGTATAAGTGTATAAGAGCACTCATGAGCGAGATGGAGAAAAAAGAAAAACGATACCTGGAGTGGCAAGATATGGGGCATCCCCTCCCATATCCCTTCCTCTCCCCAGCGGTGACGTACGTGCATACGAGGAAAAGAGTTTGCTGCTACTTTTAGGGAAATATAATTTATATGAATAGTACTATCGAGTAATAATTATACCTATTTTTTGCGTTGGATAGGCGCTTCGTTACATCCTTGCGAAAGGACCTTTGCAGAAAAATTCGGGAAAACTAGAAACGGAATATCGAGGACATGCTGTATAATACAAGATTTGCCTTAACGAGCTGAACATATTGCTGCTTCTTACTTAGAATTTATTTATTCCGAAGGGAGTTACGGCCCCGCGTAATTTGCGTGACATGCGTGATTCCGAGAAATTACCGGAATTTCGCAATAGTCCCGGAATGTCGCGGAATCCGGGAATGTCGCGGGCCTCTGCGGAATTTTCAAATTTCCGCGACATTCACGGAAATATTGCACTCTGTGAATGGTATTGTAGAGTATTCGTAATCAACATGGCGGTCATTATGGTATACACCTTACTGAGTTAGGCCATCGAGTTAAATACCTTTCTTGTTGAGCGTTCTTCAAAGCAGACAGTTTATAAAGGCGATAAGACTAAATGAGAAGCAAAATACTTAGATTTTTAATGCATTTATATTGAAAGCTTTGAAAGATTAGAAAAAGGCCAGAAAGTGCGACTCTAGAGAAAGGGAGACTGTGTATTGAAACCTGAGCATAACCAATGTATGCAATAATCTTCCAAAGTTATTCACAATTTCTGATCATGTCTAAGACGACTGCAGTAGAATAACATGATTTTAAGTCCTTTTGAACTGTCGTGTAGGAAATTCTCAAATGCTTTTCGTTTTATAGAGTGTCATACAATTTTCTCATACGCAGGTGAAGGTTGTGTGTTTAATCAGACCGCAGCAGCAGGGCTCGGCACAGGTGGCTTGCCAGGCAACTGGATATCGTTTCGGAGATAAAAGCAAAGGGGATATCGTTTTTGCGGATAAGCATACCACTGGATGAGCCTTGGCTCGGCCGCACATGGGCCTCGGCCCAGCCGCAGCTGGTTGTCGGGCCGTCCGTAGTTTATTCTAGCTCGGCCTAATTGGGCCTTAGCGCAACATGGCACATAAGAAAACATACAGCGAATAAACAAAAATCAAAGCCACCGATATTACAGCACCAGTTCGACTTCAAGGTTGGATAATCAAAATGCTATCGAAGTTGTTTATAAGACAATAAGTGATCTCGTTTCTACCTCAGTGAACAACCAAGGCTATTGAGGACACAGTCTGCCCATGCGCTGCACATCATGCGAGTATCCTTTTCATTCAAACATCAGAAGTGGCCGAGTCGCATCCTTCATTCGACATCTCGGCCTGCCTCGGCCTGACACTCTATAAATGATAATGAGATGAACGAAGAGCCGCGGGTCGGCCGCACCCCGGTTACGCTCCCAAATTAAGGACGCCGGCCATCTACACAACTCGTCCGCTCTTAGCATCCGAGTTGTGTAGATGGGCAATGGGAGGATAGTACTATGTGCAAAAAATTATGAAGAAGTTATGAGAACTAAAGTCGCGGCAAACTTTTTTTGGACACCTGGACAGCCACCTGAGGTGATTGTAAAAAGAAAAAGACATAAATTTTTCCGGATTCACATCATTTTTCAAAGCTTTTCACACAAATGTACTCTACATTCTGTTGCTCATCCATTCGTTCTTCAATTGCTCCAACCCCCCCCCCCCCCTCCCTCTCCGTCTATTCACAAGCCCTCAAACTTTTTCTCAGCGCGATTTCGCAGGCTGCTCCAGCGCAAAACAGTGCGCCAGCGACAACTCTCGCTGCACTGTTTTTTCATATCTTCCCAAAGTCAAATTGCAAAATAGACTTCTGTTGTTTGTGTATATTCATTCTGCTGAATAATTTCTACCTCCTCTCATTGTCTATATTGGTAACTCTGGAAGATACTTTGGGCGATCTGTGTTTTATTGCTTCCCTCACTTCGTTCTTAACTGTTTTGCAGCCTTACCTTTGCCATTTCACTATACTTTGCTACACAAGCCGGAAGACATGCTTATGAACTTGTAACAGGCTTTTTCAAGTACGTAATCATTTTTTATTTTCATGACGAAACTATCTGCTGCAGCGTGTTTCTACTGTGCACGCCGTCTTTGTATAGATCTGCATGTTATGCTAACAACATTGTGTTGCTGATGTCTCGGTCATTTCATTTTATACTTGCTGCCTATACCCCCATTTCTTATATTCACGGTTCTGGGAGCTTGTTGCTGTCGTGGAAAGCAGGCTCTACACGAGGCCGCGATTACGTTTTTGCGTCGCAATCACGCAAAAATCATTATAAATTAGCACCTCCGCCGCGATACACAGAAACAGCTCCTGCTACTTGCTGCTACCGCAAGCATTATTAGCAGAACCTAAAACATATGCTTAACTACCAGAAGTGAATTTTGTGGATATTGTGAACATAGATGCGATACTCATTGTTGGTTAGTAGAACATACCGATATGTCGAGGAATGAAAAGTGAGTAAGCGCTAACCGCTTCTATCATTTCTCTCCAGTTTCCTTTCATTTTCGTCGTTTTATACTCATTTATTTTCACAAAAGTACATATCCTTATATGTATACACAATTCATGACACGCAAAGACTGGGCGTCTTGCATCCGGCTAAGACAGTTCGTACTTAGGAGAGACAGTAGACGGTAAGAGAAACGAAAGGACGCAGAGAGACGCCGATACGTCCGCGTCTTTGCGTGCTTCGAGTCGCCCATAACTAAAAGTTTTTATAATACCACATGCCTTTGTTTCCATTCCTTATAGTTTGTTGAAAATCGGAAGAGTAATCGAGATGCTGCCTCTTGCACTGCTACGATTTCACCAGTCTTTCATTGTAATTTTTATCGTTCCCGAATCATTCGTCTTGAATCGATTTACTTTACCTTTTCTGTTTCTGAGCACAATCGCTAATCTTTTCAAAGTTTGTACTCGCTTTACTATTGTATGTAGATCTATTCAGTGCATAACGTACCAAATAGTCGTGAATTCTTTTGTTTATTCTTTTGTAAATAATCAGTGCATACTATTATCAGCGCATTAAGAAGAGCCATTTGGCTGCATTCAGAGTTATCTATGCCATAACTGTGCTAGCGCCGTGCTGACCAGATCGATCAGTACGTGACGGCGCACGTGTCCGCTGGAGCTGTGTTAGTACGGCTCTGGCACCATGCGCATTTACATTGAAACAGGCTATAACTCTTTTGTCATATCCACCTTCATCAAATCCGACTTCGATCTAGCATGATTATGTTGCTTTTGATGATTTTTTGTTAGCGTTCACTTGTAACGCATCCTTTTAGTGTACAACGTTATCAAAAACTACACACTTGACTTTGACAAACCTTTCATTCGTAGCAAGGTCCATCATGAAGTGATTAGTTTTGTTCGAGTCATGTATTACAGGAAGCCTGCATCGACTTATTTGGTGAGAAGCTGAATATTGTCATCAAAATGTGAAGTAGATTCTTCTGTTTAGATCAAGTTAATGAGAACTTAAAGACTGCCTGCAAGGTGATTTGATGGTAATGACACTAAGATTGGTTCAAGCGGTTCGGGTAACGAAACCCAAAATATTAGAGGCGATAGGACATAACTACGATCAAATGGACGCCGAGAAGTCCACTTTCAGGCGACACTTTTTATGTCGCAATGATTTCCTTTTACAGGCGCGGTAAACCCCATTTGTTTTTGCCAGTTTATTCGAGGATTTCTGTTTTTTCAGAAGAGAACAGAAGGCACAGGGTGCAGCTATCATGCACAAGCAAGTGATAGCGGAAGGGGTGGCACAGAAAAAAATCAGTCAACTTGAAGACGATAGCCACCTAGGTAATTTATTCTGCTGAGGGAATCGAATTCCAATTACTCAGTTTACATTACATTCAATACGTTGCAGATTAATTTCATAGTGTGATTTTGCGAATTTTTGCTATGAAAGTTGAAATCTTTTAGCCTCGGAGAAAGCGAAGGCTGACGCAAAATTTTACCGCGCAAAAAGGGAGACCGAGGCAAATCAGTTGCTGCTGATGCCATGAGTTTATTTTTTCTTCATATTACTTGCTTATGGTACCTTTTGCATTTCACAACTGTTACTTTGCATTTCAATGATTACCTGGAGCTGAAAAGAATGGAAGCTGTGGACGAGAATAACAAGATGTTCCATGGTCAAGACATGACCAGCGCTTTGCACTCAGATGCCAGAGCTTCTCCACATGCTTTTTCTTACATATGTTTTGCTGTTATACAATCTACAGTGATATATGCAAATCGTTTTATTGTGACAGAATTATTGTATTGTTTTCACACTCTTTGTTCATCAAGATCTTCAAAATCTGATTCCTCAAAATTTCATCTCAAATACTTGATCTCGCTATTTACTTATAAGATCCATTTGGCTGTTTAACAAGAACAAATTTTTTTACACTATTTACACCATTTTGCTTATTTTGTTCACATAATTGTTTTTGTTAGGCATGTTATCGAATAATACAGTCCTCTTTCATACGCATAGTTCACTGCACAGAATCGACTTTGCTCGCCAGCAAATGTGTTTCTTGCGAGCTCGGCATTCGCGCGCATAAATCATCATGGTGCCAGTACTCAGCAGCCGCGCTGTAGGCACACTCGCGTGCGTTCAGCCTACAGCAACCTAGGCAATTTCGTGTTTTAAAGAGGATATCGTAGATTTTTTTGCATCTCAAGGGAGGGTGCTTCGTTTTTTTAAATCAAAAGCCACCTCTTACCGAGCCCTGCGCAGCGGAAACTGGATTTTACAGAATCGCATTCTTAGTCCCAATTTGAAATATTCAAAATTGAGTGCTTCCACTTATCATAGAGCAAAATGCCAGTGCTTTCTTGCTTCAACAGTTCTAGAAAACAATCTGTTTCCCATTCAAGATCTAACGAATCATACAATACAGTCTGTCGAAACCAAAAAGGTCTGTAACTTGAAAAGCAGAGAGAGAGACAGCTGGCGCAAGCTCAAGGGCTCACATGATGATCTCCTGCTGCTAATGCAACCCACCGAGATTGACGGATGAGCAAAAATTTGTCAAATTCTCAATATAAATAAGGAAGCGTTAGCAAAAAAAATAGCAGGGCAAAAAGGATTATGAAGCACTTACAAAAACATCCACCAAGATGATTGTAGAATAATCTTTGTAAATGTTACCATTATAGCTGAGACTAATCCTGTCAAACAAACGTCCCAAAAAAAGGTTGCTGTCCAATACACGAGCGGCGATAAACCGGCTAACATTTGCTAAAACCTTTCTTTAAACTAATAACACTTAATATCGTTTGAAAGTTTTGCTTTCTCCATAAATCAATGCTTTATAATGACGGCTTACTCATCTCTGTCCGTCTGTTAAAAAAATCGGCAAGGAATGGTTTACACTACTTGAAAGCATACTGTGGTTTCACAACAAACGAGGTTTATTCCTATTTGTCCATTTGTTCAGTGTCATCATCAATGTCTTTGTCTTTTATGATGCCTTTGCCTCTCATGTTTCGCTTAGTAATTTCCTCAGTGTGAGTGGTCGCAGCGGTCGCACTCCGCCCCTATGAGGGCCATGCTTACATCACAAGTTGTTACGTACAACCCAATATTATGCCCAATATTATGTGCAAATTTGTTGGACATGGGATAGAGGATTATTGATATTCCGGAACGATTAAACGAGATAGTCATCATCATAAGGTGAGCGTGATTCGTTTTCAAGAAACAAGAACTGCAACGCGGCATGGAGCGCATTATTCGCAGCCATTAATTAGATTAACGAGTATATCCTACAACTTCAACCCTTACATCATCCTTCTTCGTAATCCCGACGCATCTTTTCCTCGTCTTTCTAATTGTCAAGCCCACATGCCGATTACTCTTTTGCTTACTGAGATAAACGCCGAAATTTCGAACCCATGGTTTTTACTATGCCCAAGTTTAACAATTTTTCACAACCTTCATTTTCAACTTTTGGAAGACCTTTGATAGCCCTTAGATAGAGTAAGCAAAGGGCAATGCAATGCAATTATTTGGCATATCTAGCTGGCTTTTCAATATTTTTAAAGATAATTTTACAAAAGTCTTCACTTTTGCGAAGTTTTAAAATACAGAAACGCCTCGAATACTTACAAATCATTGGATTTTGAAGCTGTCAAAAACCGATTACGATTATTCAGTATTTTTACGAAGCAAATGAGCGTTTACTGCCTCGAAATATAAGATTTTGCATTTTACGTGTACACGCTGGGGTGGGGTCAAATTCAAGAATTATGGAAATTTTATCGCCAGAGACTACGCAAATTGGAGAGAAAATATACTCACTGGAAAGAGGAGGAGAAGCTGCATCGAATAACACCTTAGCTGTGCGCCGTTTCATGATCTCTGGCTTTTGTTACCACCAAAAGTGGAATTTGATAGCATCAGAAAAAATAATTCTAAAAAATTTTCAAGGCTGGCTATAGATGCCGCAAAATTGCATTATATTGCCCTTTGTTTGCTCTATCTAACTGTTGCCAAAGCTTTTCCGAAAGTTAAAAATAAAGAATGTGGAAAATTGCCAAACTTGGACATAGTAAAAACTATGGGTTCGAAATTTCGGCGTTTACCTCAGTGAACAAAAGATTAATTGGCATGGAAGCATGACAGTTAGAAAGGGAAGGAAAAGATGCGTCGGATAGTGCTTAGAACGTTTCCCTATCTTCTTTCCTTGCGTTTTTATGATAGGTTGAAAAAACGGACAAAACTTTCGGGACAACCTAATATATCAACTTGCTTCCATTTTAAAAAGACCATAGCGAGTTTGAAGGCAGTGTCCAAGCAAAGAGTCGACTTTGAGATTTTGTGCTTATCCGGGCCTATCCGCCATGCTGAACCGATAAACCACAATGGGGAGCGCGAAAACGCCAAAGAAAGGCCCTAACACAGGAGGGAAATCGCAGGTGGGCCGGGCCGCTCACACCGCGACGCACTCTCCCAGGCTTTAGGAGCAATCTTTTCGGTTCCGATTTTATATCATGCGTTTCGCAGTTGGGTGATGTTGACATTAGTGCGGTTAGCGGAAGCGAAAAGATCGCTCGTGAAGCTGGGAAAGTAACGTTACTCTGAACAGCCCCGCCCACCTGCAATTTTCCTCCTCCGTTAGAGCCTTTTTTCGCCGTTTTCGCGCTCTCCAGTGGTGAATTGACAGCATAGCGAATACGCCCAGGTAAGCACATAATCTCGAAGTCGACTTTTTGCTTGAATCCTGCCTTTAAGGCTAGTTCGCGTGCTTCAAGTACCATACATAGCTCGATTGTTATAGCATAATCAAAACTTGTGCTTGTTGCCTCATCAATTAAATAAATAGTATCGTATCAACTTGCTGTTTGTTGCGCATGAATAAATAATATTATGTCAGCAAGTTTTCCTCTTTCAATAAAGAATAGATTTGAGTCGAGTTTCAGCGTCTTAGGCCCCGGTCAGACTTCATGCGATTTGATCGTCGCGACTCAATCGCCGACATTTCCATTCATTTTCATTTCACATTCAAAAATTTCGGGCTGGAGAAGTATCACAACCGAATGAAAGTTGATCAGCATGGAATGATGTTGTAACAATTGTCTCCCCGCGATTCAGTCGCGACGATCAAATCGTGTAAAGTCTGCCCGGGGCCTTAGGCTACTTTGAGCGGGGTTTAGGGGCTTTAATTGGAATTTCAGAGCATAGTTAGGGCTCAGTTTTTCGGAAACCTCCGGAAGACAATGTGGAAGGTTCCGGGGGATAATTGAGTACCCGCAGTAACCGCGGTGCTTTCCCAAATGTTTCACGGTATCCCCACACCGACTATCTGAGCCCAGTTTACGTTTGGAAAGAAGACCTTATAAGGTGGCAGTCAGAATTCGAAGTGGTCGATCCAAAAAAAAAAACTACACACCCGCAGCATAAGAAGCTGACTCTAATTCTGTCTTCCTTATCTGCTGAAAGCTTTGGATGAAGTTATAAGCCATTAAAAGGATTAATAGCCAATCACGAGTATAAAGGGCAAATGGCTGTACAGAGCCATGCTTAGCTTAATGCGACCGAAACATGATGCAGCTAGGCTACTATTTATGGCCCATATCTAAATTTGAGTTGAAAGGGCAATAGTGTGTAATTTTTACGTAGGTTCTTTTGCAGTAAAAGTGCTCATAACTTTGTCTACAAAGGCGTTCAGCAAATACCGATTTAAACCCAGCATTGTGGGCTGCATCAACTGATTTGCAGTTTGTTTTGATTGTTCACCGTCTGACCATTCCCTTATTAGGTATTAATGCAGATCCACATTTGTGTATGGAAATTGAGACCGCCATTACTCCGGAGAGTACCTAACTGCAAATTTATTAGCTAAAATCAGGCAGTGTGGAATCAGTCACCGATAAGAAAGTTGCTAAAAAATCAACTTTCTTTAATGGGAGATTTTTCTAAAATTGTCGCAACTCCACAGTTTTGGCATTGTTTTAAACGCAAAAGTAAACTTGCGTGGTGCCACCAAAGTTTCGATAGGCGAAAGGTATGAGCGTTTATGAAACCTATGATTACAACTGAAAAAACTACGGCATGTACAAGTTTGAATTTCGTATGTTTGTAGCAATGACTTGAGAAATCTATCAGGTCGGTCCGAAAGTGCACGCTGTTTTTCAGATCCATTCTCAAACCTTAAAATAAAGATAGACAAACGCTTTCAAAATAATCCATGCAAACTTTTTTCCTCTCTTTAATGGTTATGTTTTTGTTCAGATTCCCTCAATGTCCGCTCAATAATCGGCAAGGTTCTCTACCCCATGATTTTCACCCATCTTCAGTTTGATCATTTTCTAAAATTTACATATTCAACTTTCGAATTAACTTTGATAACAGTAGGATAGAATAAACAAAATGCAATACTATAAATTTTTCTGCCATCTTTAGTTGACTTCTCAAAATTTTTGAAAATATTTTTTTGATGTTATATTCATCTTTGGGTGACTCAATCCTCACAGAACTATAAACGATTATCAAACAAGGTTTAATTTGATGCAGTTTTTTTCCTCTTTTTAACAGACTTCTTTTCTCCCTGATTTGTCTTATATTTGAGGATAAAATCATTAAAATTTTTGTTTTCAGGCTTGTTCCGGCTGTACCCACAAAATTCGGAATTTGATATTTTCAACCGCTGACACTCATTCACTAGCTAAGATTAGTGCTAAAGTCATATCGCGACTTTGCAAAGTAAAAGCTTTTGGAAAAATTATTTCAATAAATACTGAAGAGTTAGTTGATGAAGCCGAAATAGTTCATTGTATTGCATTTTGTCTCTATTTAACTGTTGTCGTAACTAGTCCAAAAGTTGAAATTGGAAATTTCAAAAAATAGCCAAACTAAAGATGGGTGAAAATCATGAGTTAGAGAGATTCTTGCCTATTATTCTTTCGCCGATTGTTGAGCGGACGTTGAGTGAATCTGAACATATACAAAACATAACAAAGAGGAAGAAATTCTGCATCGGATATTGCTTACAGCGTTTGTCTATCTTTATTCTAATTGGTCCCCCACAATGGTCGGTCGCCTCATCGTGGCGTGGGGGTGACACTGGGTGTCGAACTGCGATGCACAGCCGAGTGTATACTCTGGTTCGACGTTTCCGGTTTCGGCCGGATGCCTAGCTAAGAACTGGCCACGCCAGATCCTCCGCCGTCTGGCTTCTTCTGGTCGCTAGGCGGTCCCTCCCCGCTCCAAGCCCGGGGTCAGCGATCGCCCCGTGGAAATCAAGAGTAGGCCTAGTAAGCCACCTCTTGTAGGGGAACAAATGTTATTACTCAGACAGCAAGAAGATTTAGAAAAAACCCTGTACATCGGATCCCGCCTACGGCGCCGGGTGGTAGCAAGAACGATGTCAGGGTACTCAGGGCGCCTTTCGGAATGGACAAAAACGACACGTCTGCCCGGACGACAGCCATGGAGATTGCCTCATGCTCTGCACCTACAACGCCAGGACAGTCTCCACAAACGCCGACCTCCACGCTCTTCTCGACGCTGCAGAGCACATCAACTACCACATCATCGCTTTGCAGGAAACGAAGTCCAGGAAGAAGGACGTGCAACAGATGAGTGATGGGACCCTCATTATTCGTGGTGAAAAGAACCATCACGAAACGTGGGAGGCGTCGGCTTTGTCGTCCACCCATCTATCGTCCATCTTGTCGATTCGCACGAGATCCTATCACCTCGACTAGGCATCCTACAACTACAACCTGCACATCAGAAGACCATCAGCATCATCAACTGCTATTCTCCAACATCAGCAGCTGACGAATAAGAACTAGAAGCTTTCTACGAAGATGTGGAGGAGGTCGTCCGCAACGAGAACTCCTTTTATAAGTTTGTTGTGGGCGACTTCAACGCGAAAATCGGGGTGCCACTGGAAAAGGAATATAGGATCGGGAAGTTTGGATATGGGCTCCGGAACGAAAACGGCAACCGTCTTGTTGGGCTTCTCTCCGCCGCACGACTTCTCCATGGAAATTCCATCTTTATGAAGAAAGAACATCGCCGGTGGACATGGGAATCGCCCAACGGAACGACCCACGCGGAGATCGACCACATTCTCACCAACCGAAGGTGGAGCTTGCTCGATATCTCAGTAGTTCCATTCTTCTGCAGTGGCTCCGATCATCGCCTCCTTTTAGCGAAGATACGATTCAGTCAAAGGCTGGAAAAGAAGATCTGCCACAATGCCGCAAGAAGGAAGAATGTCGTTTATGACGGTAACAGGCTGGAGGAGCTCATATCAAGTTGTGACTGGCCCATCGAGGAGGACCCAACGTACGACTACGACCGGCTTCTGAAAGGATTGCGAGCCTGCGGAGTGTGCGCTCAGTGACTTCCGAGAAGAATGTTCAACGCGTTTCAAAGACCACCAAGGAAATGCTTGAAAGAAGAAGATTTCTGAGGCAGAATCCGAATGCAACCCATCTCGAGCGACTGATAGCCAACGCCAGTTGCAGAACAGCTTTGCAGGAGGATCTTAGGAAGTACAGGTAAGCCAAGATACTGGAAGCAGCCGAAGGAAGACGAAGTCCCAAAAAGTGCCGAAGGGACCTCTGTGAATATCACGTACCGCTGGCTGCACTATCGAACGAAGACGGGACTCCGACTTCTTCCCGATACAAGATGGAATCTATCGCGAAGAACTTCTATACCAACCTCTTCCGCTCATCAACACCCGTGCCGATGCCCGTTGTTCCCACTGGAGAAGTACCACCACGAATTCTACCTGCTGAAGTGCGCACAGCGATTCAGACCATGAAGACGTCCACGGCTCCAGGACCAGACCATCCTTCCGTCAAATTTCTGCGAGCTGAAGGACAACGTCTACATCGAGATCCTCGCGTCGCACCTAACAACTTACCTTCAGAAGGAAAGGATTCCCGACCAGTGAAAAACATCAAGAACCGTCCTTCTTTTCAAGAAGGGTGAACGGGAAGATCTTCGGAACTACCGTCCAATATGCCTGCTGAGTGTGCTGTACAAGCTTTTCACGAAGACTATCCTCGCTCGCACATCTAGGACACTGGATGAAGCCCAACCCCAAGAACAAGCTGGATTTCGCAAAGGATTCAGCTGCATGGACCACATCCAGACTGTTTCGAGGGTCATAGAAGTCTGCCGGGAATACCGACTGCCTCTCGTCCTAACCTTTGTCGACTACGAGAAAGCCTTCGACAGCGTCGAAACCAACGCCATCCTGTCTGCGCTAGTCGATCAAGGAGTGGACCCAGCTTACGTGAGGACGTTAGCCGGCTGTTACAAGGACTGTACAACGACGATGCAGCTATTCCATCGCCCCCTGACCATTCCAATTGAGAAGGGTTCGACAAGGCGACACTATTTCGCCGAAGCTGTTTATCGCGGCCTTGCAGTGGGATGAAGTCACTGGACTGGGACGAGAGAGGCATACGAGTTGATGGGAGATTCCTGTCCAACCTTCGTTTTGCGGACGACATCGTTCCCTTCTCGAGCAGTATCACCGAAGCAGAGACGATGCTGAAGGAACTGAACGAAGTAAGGAAGAAGATCGGATTGCGAATCAATCGGAAGAAGACTCAGTTCATGAAGAACGCCCTTTGTGAAGATGCAGAAATGGAATAGGAAGGCACCCCTATTACGGAGACGTCTTCTCACGTGTATCTCGGACGTTCGATGAACATGGAGAACGACTTGAGGAAAGAACTTAACAGGAGAAGAAGAGCAGCCTGGGCCGCCTTTGGGCCTCCGAAAGAAGCCACCGACCAACTGACGGACCCTGAGCTTCGTGCCCACCTGTTCGACTCAACCGTTCTCCCGGCGCTCTGTTACGCAGCTGAGACTTGGGCTAACACCGTCGCCACTTCGAAAGCTTTAAGGACCACCCACAGAGCGCTAGAGCGTAATCTTCTGAAGATGACCCGACACAAACAACATCTCGTCGGACTTCGCAGTACGGATATGAGGAGAATGTCCCGTCTTCGTGACCCAGCGGATTACGTTGCGAAAGCGAAGCATTGATGGGCCGGTCACATCATGAGAAGAACAGACGACAGATGGACATAAGAACATCGGAGTGGATCCCTCGCGAAGCAAAACGTCCCCGAGGAAGACCACCAACGAGATGGGAAGACGTGTTCGTGGAACGGATGGACCAGCTGAGAAATCAGCTGGATACGATTTTTGCACCTGGAACTCGTGGACGCAGCCACCGACGAGCCAAGAAGATCGTGGATGTCAGAAGCGAGGGACAGGGAGAAATGGAAACTTCTGAGCTGGGGCCCGCACGTCACGTGAGGCCGGGCCATCTAAATATCTAAGTATCTAAGTAAGTAAGTATACTAATTGGTTTGTGCGTGGGTCTGAAAAACAAAGCGAACTTTCGGACCGACCTAATAGTTACTTTTAAAAAATGTTTAAGTTTTATCTGAGTAGAAAAGTCTCAATTATGCCAAAATAAATAAAGGGGTGCGAGCGATTTGTTTGTGCTTTAGATTAACATCAAGAGGGACGCGATTGGCGACAAATCTCAAAGGAACTAAAGCAGAATTACGCCGACAGTGAATCTCTATGGATCGATAGTTGGGATATTACCGTAAAAAGAAGACCGAGACTTGAGTGTGCATGTGCACGACAATTATCTTTGTGTACAGTTTAGCAAAAGATTTACCTACCATTGCAAAGTCTTTCTTTTAAAGTTTAATGTCTCGTTGAAGAAGAATTTTCAAGTTTATTGCTCAAGGCGGAATGTTTCCAAGAATAGAAATGCATACTTGCCTATTAATACACCGTGCGTCACCTCTGCTTCGCAGAGATTCGCACTTTTCCTACCATCTGTACGCCTTACTCATTCCGGCACAATAGTGACATTGAAACTCACCGCGCTATGCGGATTTTTTGTAAACAGCTATTCATTCTAAAAGCTTTTCCATATGAGATCGGTAATTTCGCGTTAATGAAACTTCTCCCCAAAAAAAAACAAATGCCAACTTAAATCGATGTTTGCAGTTTTCTTGACTTGTTATTTTCCATAATATACAATATCACCGTGGGCTACAACTCTGTGCAAAAATCTTTTCAAATGATCGGGTAAAATCTTGGCCAAATGAACACTTATGCAACCAATTCTTTTTGATCCTTTCGCAAAGTAATTAACTTTAGTTCAATTTTTCAAGCTAAAGTCCATCGTTTGCACTTTAGCTTGTCAAACATATCCGTGACCTTGCAAAAAGTTGTGCTACAAGCTCAATTTTACTGCCCAAAGTCCAAGTGGACCCGACTAACGCGCATTTTTTGTGGGATTCACACAATGGATCCTCTCGTGCTTTTGACAGTGGACTTGCATGTTAGTAGCATGAGCTGTGCAAAATTTGGGCTCAGGAGGTTGGCTGGAACATACCCTACGAATTTCGTAACGGACAGACACACACACACATACATGCATACACACACACCACACACACACACACACACATACATACATACATACATACATACATACATACATACATACATATACACACACACA
Organism: Cylicocyclus nassatus; assembly: GCA_958299035.1. Lineage (NCBI taxonomy): Eukaryota > Metazoa > Nematoda > Chromadorea > Rhabditida > Strongylidae > Cylicocyclus > Cylicocyclus nassatus. Next base: position 12,499,767 of record CATQJL010000223.1, read on the forward strand.
CAAACACACACACAAAGAGACGTAAACCTTAGCTCGTTATTATAAGTCATGATATGCCCGACCCTTAATTGTTCAAACATTTACCTGATGTCGAAAGCCGCATAATCTTTCTTCGATCAACGGTGTGACAAACGATGTTTCAAGAATTAACACAGCTAGGAGATACATCATAGGAGTAAATGCGGCGGCGAGTAGTGTATCTTCTTTTTGGATTACTTTCTTGGCAGCGTGGAGTTCAATCTGACCTAAACAAAGTTTCGATTGAAAATGGCATACATGGGTAATAGGCGAGGGTTTACTGAATAAAAACGTTTAACCGAATATAAAAAATTAGCTCTTACGTTCATTTTTTGATGAAACAAGCACTTTCAATATGCTGAGCAACTGTTAAGATGCTAAAAGAACGCTGTGGCTTTTGTCTAGGCGAGTACAAAAACGTCATGAAGCATCACCAAGACATCATACGAAATCACCCATGCAGAGATGCAGAGACCCACGCTAAGGTTAAACCGACATATGTGGCCATTTGAGCATTGAAAGTCGGATATTTATCATAAGAAAGCGTGATCACCTTACAAATGGTCAACATCTATTCGACTGGTGTGAAACGCTTTCTGTACGCAACTGCTTTGAGTTTTTCGCTCAGAAACAAAAAAAGGAGAAAGATGATGGAATACAAGCTTCCTCACCATTTTAACATCTTCCAAATTTGTATTCGTATACTACAACCTAACAAGGGAGGTCCATCTGGTCGAAACGGCCTTTTTACATGAAATTGATGCCACTATAAAAAGCATTGAACGCTGATTACAATCTGTCTTCGTTATCCGTAGAACGGCTTCAAACTTGTAAGCGTTTTTTGAGTTGTAACATCAAATGCATACTTAGCACAAAATTTGCCAGAGTTGCTCAAATGTTCCAATTTTGAATACCACAGCATTCCATTTGAGCAATAAGTTCTGTTCCAAACCCCCATACTTAACACTGCTCTAGTTGAGCGCTAAAAAGACCGTGTAAAATTTGAGTTTTAACTATTTATAACTCGGCATGCAGAGGCGCTAGGCAGACAATGAAATCAGATTTAGAATTAGCGTTTTATGCTCTTCAAAGTAGTGTAAAACTCATTTAAAAAAGTCACTCCGACTTCGGACCTCCTTGTAAGAAGGTTCGACATACACTCGCGCACTTGTACCTCGTTCAGCTCTCGAGTATTCAATGAATGCTTGATGGATTGTTGCAAAGATGTATGGAAGCATGTTTGCATATGTCTATTAGAAGTTGATCAAATAATAAGTTTGCAGGACTTTTTGGAGATGATAGACTGACGTAAATGTTCAAGGTCTTAGAGGTTTACATACTTTTGCGCTAAACGTTTCTTTCCTGTTGCCCTGTTCAGAAAATGGTTTATCATGTTGACTTCTCAAAGCAGAACCGTCGTAAATATTGGACGATGAGCTTTCACGTCGAAAATTCCTACTCATACAAGCATTGTTCTCATCAGGTTCAGACGTGAATTAAAATCGCATATGCTAGTCCGTTCCGTTTCTCCCGCGCAGTACGTAAAGTATTCAGAGAGTCGTAATCAGATAAGCAAAAGTTATTATTGCCAGAAATTGTATATTCTAATGTAAGCATGTGGTCCCGAAAGCGGTCATAACATCTACGATCAAAGTCGAGTCAAAGAAATTTTTTCCCATGTTGATGAGGCGTCTTTATAAAATGGTCTGATGTACAGAGTGTCCCAAACTGCACACTTTTTTTTAATCGTTGATAACTCTCTTTCTTTCATGTCTTTTACCAAGCTTGACGTAACGTTCTCTAGAGCGAGATTCAACTTATATTTGTGGTATGGAGAGAATCGTTAATCACTCTTCATTGCTGTAGGAATACGGTATGAACTTTCAGCATTCACTATGTAGGCTTTTTGACGAGATAAGTGCAAAAAATCTTGAAATTGTACGGCAAGGTTTTCAAGCGTGCTGATTTCACTACATGAAGTTCGTGAGTTTTCGAGCTTTTTCGATGGCATATTCACATTTCTGACAAACACAGGTATAACAGTTGTTGCCCTACATTTAAAATAACTTATGAAAAAAGCACAATACTGAAGTGAAAATATCACATTTAGAGTCAATGACTTCAACTAATCCAGTACAAGCAAGAGTTTTTGGCTTGTTTGATTTCCTTTGAGACAAAAACTGGCAAAAAACCGCTTTGAATGGCTTAAAATCCTCCTCGTTTCTATCCTAGTCTTAAGGTAATAAAGAGCAATCGATCATTCGCTCCACACTGCAAATCTAAGCTGAACTTCGATTTACAAAATGACGCCCCAAGCTCGGCAAAAGACATGAAAGAAGGAGAGTTATTAACGATCAAACAGTGTGCACATCTTTTGGGACACCCTGTATACTGTGAAGCCAATCTAGATAAGGATTCAGAATTTTTTTCAGATATTCGACTTTAGCAATATAGAATATATGAAGGACGAGCTGGCATCCCGATTTGCACCGTTCTTGAGCAGTCCATAGTGCTTGATCACTTATGTAGCGAAATTTGACTTTTTGATTCCGACTCGTCTTAGGTCTCTTTCTACTGTACTTACCATATCTTGATAAAGAGAAGCACATAAAAAAGAGCTTCACCGCTCATTCTACATGACATGGGAAATGTGCACAGACACACAGAACACACATTTTCTGCTTTGTTCATATAAAGAGATAAAGGATTTGGCGTCTTCAACACCCCACCCTTTGCGGGGAAGCTCCAAAATCTAATTCATAGTCCAAGAGAGTAATGAATGCGTACGAGCCTTTCTGATTGTCAAATTAGTGCCTTTATTTTCCCAGATTATTCTGATATCATTTACCGCCCCCGGAAGATAGATTACCCAAAGGCGGGGTCAAATCTGGGTTTGCGTGGTAATCGCGGCGCCTCACACTGCTCCGCCACTCGTCCCCTCAAGAAATACAAATTGATTATCAAAGGTTCACATTTTTGATCTATTCGCTTTATGTAGCAAAGTCAATTGCCAAGAGATAACCAATTTCGTGTTGAGAATTGATTTGTTGACGCTTTTTTACTGCTAAGCTAAAAGGTTCTTGAAAATTACAAAAATGTTGGAATAATCCAAAATTTTCTAATACATCTACAGGCGAAATGTAATTGCCGAGCAGGTAATCCAGAAGAGAAAGAGAAAAATTAGTGAAAACGGAAGAAATTGCTGGAATAAATAATAGTCTCTTGATGAAACGCAAAAATCATGCCGGTTGCAATTTTTCCCAAATGAAATTTTGAAGGTATATGTTGCGAAACGAAGAGGAACTTTTGATTAGTGTGTCAGAGTGCTTGCGTCCAACGCTTTCAAAATTAATTGCGGGAAATACCGAAAGAGGTTCCATTGTCTATTCAGATCGCTTGCGCGGCTACGATTTGAAAAAAAGATTTGAAAGCGAGATTACAAACAGAGAAAGAAGCGAGACAGATTTCAAAGTTAATCACAATCATAACTAAATTAGGGTGTATTCAGACAACGAAGTCACACAAACAGTAAAATTCGTATGGGAGGCTAAGTGGCGAGACAAGCGGCAGCGGCTTGACGCCATTTTTGGGATTGTCCGAAATTGAAATTGACAAACATTATTAAATGTTTTTGTCTCATTACTGGTAGCCATTATGTGCCCCTAATAAACTTTTAAACTTTTTGGCGTTTTCAAAAGTGGCCAAAGAGCTTTTCGTAGGAAAAACGCAAATTACCACCACTGCGCTAGTGGTTGCAGCTGCACAGCCCGCCGTTGATGCGAGTATAAAAGAAAATTAACCGTTTCTCCTGTATGCACACTTGCACTTCTGCCGCCAGCTTCGGTTGGCACCCTGCACCTCATTCAATCGCTCCCCACTTCCTCTCTCCCTCATTTCCCCCTGCCAATGTTTTGTATTCTTTATGTATCGTTCGTATCCATGTAACCTCTTCATTGCTCTCGATTTCTTCTACCTTCTATTGTAATATCCTCATTTACTAACCCATGTAACTTTTTCATTACCCTAATATCATCTACCTCCAAATATAATCTCCTTATTCACTATTCTCATCTACCTCTTATATTATGCCTGTATATCTGTCTGCCCCCTTCTCTATATACCCAATTTCTATAATGTTAGGTCACAAGGATAAATTTTAATAATCATTCATGCTTTGTAGAGAAGGGTGAAGCTAGAGAAAGTCAAAATAGCCGTACGTTAATGGACAAAGTTCTAAAAACAGCCTTGAATTATTGAAATATCACACTTTGTTTCATTTCGAATGTTCGCACATCATAGAAAATGAGCACACGAAAACATGCCAAACTGGATTCACCGTGCTCATCTTTATTCTAACAGATGGCAGGTAGACGGCCCTCACGTACTGTATGAGAAGAATTTTCAAATGAAGCACTATTTAAAGAACCAGTGCGTCACCTCTGCTTCGCAGAGGCTCGCACTGGCTCTGCTTTCTAGGCCCTACTCATTCTTGCATAATGATGGCATTGGAACTCACCGAGCACTGCCGGCTATCATGAACCAAATGTAAACAACTACTCATTTCGAAAGCTTTTTTATGTGGAATCGGTGATTTCGCGTGAATGAGAGTTTTTGAAGGAGAGAAAACGCACATAGGTTTTTGATTTTCCAATGGTCCTGACAGTTGCAATAAGAACAGCAGTCGCCGTGAGCTACATCTTGTGCAAAAATCTTGTCAAATGCTCTGATACCTTGGCAAATTGACCATTTATGCAACCAATACATTTTGGCGCCGTTTTTGTAAAGCAATGGGCTTTTGGTCACTTTTTCGGGCCTAAGTTCTTGGCTTGCACATTTACTTGGCATAAACATCCATGACTCTGCAAAAAGTGGAATTACGGACCCATTTTTGCGGCCCAAATGCAAAGTGAATCCGTTTGACGCGCAGTTTCTGAGGGATGCACTCAACGAATCTGCTCGTGCTTTTGCATGTTGGACTTTCATGCGGGTGGCATGCGCTGTGCAAAGTTTGAGCCCAGGAGGTTGGCTGGAACACGCTCTACGAATTTCGTAACAGACACACTCACACACACACACACACAAAGTCACGTAAACATCCTTAGCCCGTTATTATAAGTTATCTTTCAAAAAATCGCTGATTACGGTGAAGTAAGGAATTTCTTATTCATTTCGATTAGCTGGCATTGTATTAGGTTGTTGCTTAAATTCTGTCCTATTTGAATTTTTGTGTTCATGATGTCATAACTTCTTTCAAAGTCAACTTTTTCCGAGGTCTTAGTTTCCGTGCGTTGAGCAATTCCTTGGCTATCAGACACATATTAGAACCTGCGAAAATCCTCGTTAAGGAAGAAGCAAAAACTCAAAAACTTCACTAAGTAAGGGATTTCATTCATCTTGACTAATTGGCATTGTATATTGATGTTTCATTTATGTCACACCTTGATTGTATGAGTAAGGTAAAGCAAAAACTTCAACAAATATTGTTGTGTAGGCAACATTTTTAGATCAATTAGAGCGGCGGTGGCTAGCTTATTTCAGAACTTTTGAGAACAACAGATTATTGCTACAACTCCCTCCGAACCACCTTCCAAACTTTTTTCATAATTGTGAAAAACGTCGGAGCAAGATGTTAGAATGTTCCGAACTTTTATGCACATTATGTGCTCGATATTAGCGTCAAGACTTGCATCGTTTAATTGGTACAACCTGCTCTGCCGCTCTTAATGTATTATTCTGTAGAGTTGGCTCTGAACTGAATTTGCAAATTGAACAAAATTACTTCTTTATTACTGTAGGACTAAGACAGAAGCTTCAAGTAATCAATGGTCTTTTTTGCGCAAAGCAAAACAAACGACCTCAAGATTTTACAATAGATTACAATAGACTTATCAAAATCGGTGATTCTGAATTTGAGGTTTGCACTGTTTCGCACATCTTACACCACACCATTAATGACCTGATGTGTTTTTCTAATGCTCTCAAAAGTGACCGTGCAAACAGCTCAGTTGTTTGGGATTGTAAGAGCAGGATGTACTTGTCTGAATGGCAACGATCACGATGGTTGCATGCTGGAGTTCCAGTAACCGTAGAGTAATGAAAGAGATCGGTAGATTGTTTTGCACTATAAATTTGATTTCAATGCTGCTATAAAGATTAGACCTACAGATTGACAAAAAAACAATGGAAAAAGAGATAAAACGACCACACTTTGAGGATGAAACAGTGTTTGCTTTTGTGACAATTTGTTTTGGACCTACCAAGAGGTTTAACTGAATTTTTGAGGTCACAACGGCGCAGCTTTTTTTTTGCTATGCAATAGTATCAACATTGCTTTGTTATATTCACTCATCAAATTTTTAATAGTAAATACATCTTAGAACTGCCGGCTGTTGAAGCTTACTCAATTTGAAAAAAAGCGACTGAAAAGCTCTGAAGATTATGGAGGTGACAGCGATAGTCTTATCACAACCAGAAGGGAAGCTTCTTCTTTGCGTCCAGTTTGATTGTGAGAGGACCAGAAAAATATGCTTGATTTTTCTAAAAATTTTATGAATTGTATCAGAAAAAGTCGTTACATTCCCTTCGGCACACATCGCGACTGCATTCAACATTAGCGAAGGAATTTCTCGAAAGAAGTGTGCAGGATTCCACAGGTCTTCAATCCCCTTGAAACTCTGACGGAAGTAACTAGTAATAGCGCAAGTTAGAAGAGAATTGAAATACAAGTGCATGAGAACTGTTTGAATGCCTTATGGAGCAAACACATTTGAACTTAAAACCTTTGCGTTTTACCAAAGAGTTACTCAGGCGATGTCTTGATGTTGATGTCGTGATGTTTTGCAAAACGTAACTGCGTATTTTTACACAATTAATGGGAAGTGCTTCAAAGAATGAGGCAAATAAAATAATAACAAGCAATATGGCCAGTACTGTCTCAAACTGATTTCGTAGAGGATTGCGAGCAAAAAAGGGAGGAGGGCAGAATCTGCTTTAATCATCGCGAACATTTAATACTGCTACGTTTTTATGCTAAGGCTTTTGCACGTTTGGACATTTTCGCTGGAGGAGAAGAGAGGATCTGTGAAAGCATTCGTGCATCTCGCTGTTCCAAAGACCTTTGTCCTTTTCTCTCTGCCTTATGAAGTTCTTGTTACCCGAATACTTAAGCATAACGAATGCTAGGATGTTGTACACAAGCTGAAAATTTCATTGTTCTGTGTGATCCTGAGATTTCAGAAATAAGACAATTGTATTCGAAGTCATACACTGTTTTCTTAGAATTAATACTCAGACAAATAACTTTGAAAATGAGAGGTGATCCCAAAGAGATTTTTACGGGATTGCACGAACCAGTGAAAAAAATATACGGCATTTTCCTAGCATCCGTTATGCCTAGGTATGATAACTTATAATAAGCCGCTAATTTGTCGGTATGTAAGACTGTCTGTTACGAAATTACAGTGAGGAATGATTTACGGTGCACTAAACATCATGTGAGGTTCACATAGAGAGTATGGTTCATTTTTAAGTACGGCTCTCGCGTTGCAGTCAGTTGAACAATGATTTGAGAGACAAGCTTTCAGAGAGTGAGTTTACCACGGTTCATGATGGCCAGTGCGAACCTCTGCGAAGCAGAGGTGAAGCACTGGTCAAGATATAAACTACCTTCATAATTTACATCGACAGAAAAGAGTACAGATATCAGGCAGATTCGCTGCGTCCCTTCGCAACTTCCTCCTTCTCGGATGTGTACCTCCAGTTTAAGTATCGTACAAGCTCATACGATATGGTGCAGTTCCCTTGCACATTCGTTAAATATCGCTTCTGTTATCCTTTTTCACATTCAGGAAAACAATTCTTTGCTACACAAACAGGTTTGTCATAAAGATCATAATTTCTTGGCAGACGCAAAAGCCTGACTTAGCAGCCGAACCAGATACCTCATAGCAGTGGCGTACCCAGAACTTCGGCTCAAGGGGGGCGCGACCCTTAGCCACGCGCCCCTGAAAAAATTTTTTTTAGAAAGCTAATTTAAATTTTCAAAAATTTTTAAAAAATTTTTCATTATTTAACAGTAATTACAAGTCCTCTGCACATTTTTACACATTTAAGTAACTTTCGAAAATTTCGCGGCTCTATGCTTCTAGCCCAAAGAGTGCTCAAAAATTTTGCTCTTCTGCGAAAGCAGCAAAAATGGTGATAGCATGTATATTTAAGCTGGCAAGGTTTTGATTATTATCCTTATGACGACTATCAAGCAAAGTAAACGTAATTTTCTCAGACTTACCAATCTTACATGGAAATGTTTCAAGAAATAACAGTTCTTTACGATTCATTTGTGATATTCAGCATCGCTCTAGTTTCGAGTTCAACACAATGTGAACACGAGAAAAAAGCATACGGATAAGCCAGACCTCCGCGAAGGGGGGGGGGGGCCACTGGTATAACTGCCTAACAATTGCATAATATCAAACCTGCGGACTCGATTTGACCAATAAAGGGAAAAAAGAAATCTTCGGATCCGTAAAAATAAGACGAGAGCAGCCAAACATATTCACTCGAACTCTGAAGGAGTACAATTACTGCAGTTTGAGAGCTTCGAATGTTCGTTTTTCATGCACTAACATTGATAACTTCTTTTCTGGTATTCAACAAGACACCACCAACTACCCATGGATAATTTTTAGGCCATTTTGCCAAGATATCCTCCTTGTCAAAAACGTGTTGTTTCATAATCTGTATCAATCGTCAATAGGATTAGTTTATATAAAATAATTTCTATTAATTTCTCAATAAAATGAGTAATTCTTTAAATCACTCTTAAGCGTTGTTCATTTACACCAACTTCTTGTAAAACATTCCAAAGATTACAATTAGAATTCGGCCATTCTAGCAGATTGAGCCTCACACTCAATAAGTAAAGTAAGCGTTCAAAACATGCAAGCTCAATATACTAAGAATGTATTGAAATGCACCAAAAGTTAGCTGATCAACGAAATGATTTGCGCTCAGTAAATCGCTCTACCGTTTCGCTTTTCTGACACTCTAAAAAAGTTGACGTTCGTGCTAGAAACTTTTCATGGAAAGCATGAATGCAAAAAATTTTCATCGTCCTGCATTAATTGATAAAGAGTTGCAATATTCGTTACAGTTAGTTTTTTCTGCCTTTACTTTAACTACGCCAAATGACAATGAAACATTCAGTAACATTCATCAGCATTCAGTGAAGACTGTTAAAAATCACAAGCTAGGAGTTTGCACTCGCCTGACTTATTGCCTTATCACTGATATTAGTACTTATCACTTAGTAATGTGTGCTATTAAGGCTTTTCAAAAAACAGCGATTACTTACCTCCAAACGAGGGTACTTTCTTCTCACTAACTCCTCCAAAAATGCTTGTTTTGTTGTATTATTATCGCTGTCAAATATCAAAAAGCGGCCGTTTTCAAACATTTTGAGTGAAAGATCGGGGACTGTGAGTGTGAGAGGTTTTTTGCTCGTTTTTTTTTCAGTAAGTGAAACTAACTCCCTATAACTCTCGTGTAAAATGGAATACTCTTATCTGTAGTCTCTGAATGGAGCGAATACATGAGAACCATCAGCGTGATAGGTAATAAAATCTGAAAAGACTTGACTTTGGAAAGACTTGACTGGAGTATACTCAAGCATACAAAGCTTCAAAAAGTTGTAATGATTAGGTTGAAAGTATGATTTTCGAAATTGCAGGTCAAACAACAGCGGTATTTGTGGTTATTTCCAGAAAGCATGCACTTCGACTACAACACTTTCGATAGACTCTTACAAGAGAAGTTGGTTCAGTCGAAACGGCGATTCGGAAGATGATGTGTATCCATGGATAGAGCTTTGAACGCTGATGTTAGTTATACCTTCCATATCCGCAATGTGCTTTTGTTAAAAAAGTCATGAAGAGCTTTTCTTGTGTCAATCTTTCGTCTATCTTGAGTCCTAACAAGGAAAGTTCATGTAGTCGAAGTGGCGATTCGGAAGGAGATCCATACCAATGGATAGAGCTCAAAAAGCTGATCTCAGATATTCTATGCATTGCATCGTTCTAAAAAAGTTACGAGTTTTTCTAAAATCAAAATTTCGTGCATTTCAAGTCGCAAAATCAAGATAATCTTTATACAAAAGTATGCAAGCTTAAGCAAACCACATAGTAGACATTGTAGGTCTAATTCAACTTCATCCGTACGCTTTCGAGTGTTTTAGGACATGTTGTTCATCCACAGTTTGTCATTTCATTCCCAGATCACACTTCCATTATGTATACAAAAAAGCCCCAAAACCTCCATCTAGAAAAACTCGGAAACTTTTTGGAAACTACCAATGGATAGAACGTAAAACGATGTTCTCAAATATATCTTCAATATCTGCACGCGTTTTTTTAGATAGAGGTTATGGGCCTTTTTGATGTATAATGGATGTGTTCTAGGAAGGAAACGGCGAACTGTGGATGAACAACATTGTCGGAAAACACTCAAAAACGTTCGGATGAACTTGAGTTAGACCTATAGTGCTTGCTAAGTGGTTTGCTTGAGCTTGCACACTTTTGTATAGAGATTATCTTGATTGTACGACTACAAATGCACAAAAATTTGGCTTTAGAAAAACTCATAAATTTCTAGAACAATGCATCCCAGATATAGAAGGTATATTTGAGATCAGCGTTTCAAGCTCTATCCACTGGTTTAGATCTCCTTCCAAATCGCCAAACTGACTAAATGAACTTCCCTTCAAGTAAAATTAACGAGGGTCAAGCAAAGCTTCTGTCAAGTGTTGTAAGTCTAATCTCTGATATCTGAACGTTTTCAACTGTTGTCCAACAAATGTTGTAAACCGTAGGTTGTCATTTTCCTTCCAAACCACATATTAAATATTAGATCGTCCGGAAATTAATGTCCGATTTCATCTTTAATCGCATAAAGTCATACACACATTCCTAAATAGCTTCTAAGAACAAAGCAAGCTCTACAAGATAGCTATTTTGGTTCAACAACAGCTCTGATCCACCTCGAGTTTTGAGCCATAAACTTGTAGGACTCAACTGCCCAAAAAATCGAGAAAAATCATAACCCAGTTCATAAAAATCCTACAAAAATTCTAACTTGCTCACGTAAACACTATCCACATAAGACATATACAGGGTGTCCCAAAAGATGTTGCACACTGTTTAATTGTCAATAACTCTCTTGCTTTCATGTCTTTTGCCGAGCTTGAGGTACCATTTTTTAGAGCGAGGTTCAGTTTAGATTTGCAGCATGGAGCGACTTATCAGCAGCACTTCATTGCTGGAAGATTACGGTAATAATTTCGGGGAGGGTTCCAAGCTATTAAAAGCGGTACTTACCTCAAAAAGAAAGCCAAACAAGGCAGAAACTTTTAGACTGGATCAGAAGAAGCTGCTGATGCTTCTAAATATAAAGATTGCATGTCAGTACACTGTTTTTGTCATGAGTTATTTCAGATTTAAAGTAACAACTGATTTTCCAGTGTTTGTCGAAATGTGAATACGCCATCAAGAAAGCTCGAAAAACTGGTGGAAAGTTATGCAGTGAAACCAACACGCCTGAAAACCTTGCTACACAATTTTTTAGATTTTTTGAAATTATGTTATCAAAAGACTTATTCCACAGTGACGCTGTATGCTGAGCGTTTATACCGTGATCCTACAGTAACGAAGAGTGATTGGTGATTCGCTCCATACTGTAAATCCAAGTTTATCCTCGCTCTAAAGAATGGTACCTGAAACTCGGCAAAAGACATGAAAGCAAGAGAGTTATTAACGATCAAGCAGTGTGCACATCTTTTTGGGACACTCTGTATGTACGCCGTTGCCGTACTTTTTCTCTGTTGAAAGTCAAGAAAATGAAAATCTTCATGCTTCTGCCAAAGTGATGCTGTGTCGTCCTCACATAAGTAGTAGATGTGTACTACAAATCTGTAGAAGTGCAAACGTGGACTTTCAACTATTGTCGCGGCTCCGCGATGCGAGCCCTCCTAGAAGTAGGAGGCCGGGAGCACGTTGCCAGCCAAAAGGCCATGAATAGCGGCGGCGCCTCATTTCAACGCCTGTCTGCTTTCTGTTCGCTTTCGTTTTCGATCAATAATCTCTGTATGTTTTTTATTGTGCTCCGTGGCAATTAACTCCCGCCTTAGGTGTTTCTTTTGCGTTAGCGGTAGAGCGGATCGAAAGTTGCATTAAGTTGGAGTTCAAGTCTAATTGGGATTGTTTTGGACGAGCTACTTTTGCAGCTTTTGGGATTCGAGATCTTGTGAATTTTGTGAGCGGAGAGGTGTGGCGCCTGGTATCCGGCGACGCGTGGGGATTTGTATAGGTGAAGCCTTGGTAGCATTAGCATGTTTAGATGTTATGTAGACGGGATAGGGCATCCTGTCCCGTGTTGGGGTCTTTCTTCTTTTAGTCAGTAGTCTTTGTATAGGTTTGGTTTTTTTAGTTTAGTGTTTATTTTTTTCCTTTGTGTCATAAGGATAAAGTATAAGTAATTTAATATTGCTTCTTCACGCGCTGGGCAAGTTAGTAGGCTAGGTTGCGTCGTATGTATTACGCGGGCGAGCGTGCGGGTGTCTCGGGTAAATCTAGATGCTTAGGGCCCACCGAGTTGCCACAATTATTCCCAAGCTTTGATTCTCGAGAAATTTGAATTTTCGCTGATCCTGACTAATGAAAGCTATATTCGATATTTCTTGAGAACTAAAGCTAGTAGAGAACCAAAAATTCACTTTGTACCTCTACAAATTTGTAGAACACATCACTTATGTGGGGACGACACAGCACCACTTTGGCAAAAGCATGAAAATTTTCGTTTTCTTGATTTCTAATAGAAGAAGAAATACGGCAATGGCGTACCTTATGAAATGAGTTATGATTTCTCTCGATTTTTCGTGCAGTTGAATCTTTTTAGTTTTTGGCTCGAAACTCCTCTATCAAATTATACCTTGAAAACTGTTTAGAATTGGAAAGTGTATGATTTACTGCAGTTGAAATTCAAAACGGACATTGATTTCTAGATAACTTAATACAAACAATCGCATAAGTTCCTATAGGAAAACGCTCCGCAGATATAGAAGGTATATTTGACAGCGTTTTGAGCTCTATACGTAAGTATACATCACGTTTAAAATAGCTACTTCGACCTAGCGACTCCCCTTGTTAGACAAGTTCTGAATGCTGGAACAGTCTTCTTCATAGGTGATATACTTCAGTATTTTCAAATAAACAAAATGTCTCCAAAAAAGTTTCTGGTGTCTGATTGTCACTAACTTTCTTGCTTACTGTTTTTCGCCATCCTTAAAGCAGTGTCCGAACAAATTTGGAAGCGCTTCACTATCAAAGATTAAAAGCGAGCCAAATGCAAGCTACAGCCCGACTGTGGCTGCAAAATATTAGGTTGGTGCAAAAGTTCTTTCCCACCAAATTGAAAAATTCATAACTTGTTGAATTATCAACGAATCTGCTAGATCTAAATTTTGCTCAAGAGAGGGACTCATGCTCTTTGCAGGGGTACTTGAAAAGTTCGCTATTGAGAACACATAAAGGAGATTGAAGCTGAAAACCAAAATCACTCAAAATTTGAATTTTTCGTATAGGGTCATTAAAAATCGGAAACTTGCAGCAAAAATCGGAGCAGTCAGTATTGTAAGTTTTCCAGGTCTTCCTAACGGTGCAAAGTTTGCGCTAATTGAGCGTCTTTATGAGAAGTTATGATTTTCGAGCAAGCAATACAACAGAGCGAATTTGATTTATTTTGGCATTCAGGGAAATCATAACTTTTCACAGAGACGTTTATTCGGCGCAACATTGCACTGTTGGAAAGAGCTTGCGAAAAAACCTACAATACTGACTGCTCCGATTTTTGTTGCAAGTTTCCGATTTTTTATAACCTTACACGAAAAATTCAAATTTTGAGTAATTTTGGTTTGAGCTTCTATCTTCTTCTTTTCTACAAATTAAACAGTTCAAATACAGTTGCAAAGAGCATGAGTACCTTTCTTATAAAAAAATTAAGGTTTTGCAGAATTCATTGAGAATTCAACAAATGATTGAATTTGGTGGGAAAGAACTTTTGCACAACCCTAATATAAATTCTATGCGAGGAAACCAGCTCAGAAGTATGAACATACCCTCTTCCTTTCATTCAGTCTCGTTTGACGCTGTTACTTTCTTCTCCGGCATGTCCCAGCACGACCTGCTTCGTTAAAAAACGAGCTCTATCGAGAGGCCGCTATGTCCAAACTTATAAAGCAATTTTCTCTTTCCAAAATTTTTTCTTTTCAAAACGCGAGTTTTTTTTCAGAAGTCGGCTATGGCTTGCATGTGAAGCCCCTTCAGTAAACTGTTGGAAATGAGACGCTCCTAAATCTGCCTGGACACGTCTTTTAAGACACCATTCTGTAAAGCTGCCTTTAACTTAGTTGCAAGAGACGAAGCAAATCATTGATTGCTTGTTCTTGTAACCTCTGATGCCATTGTGATAAGCCGCTTACTGAGAAATCTCCAAAAAATTCTAAAAGTTGTATACAGGGTGCGTCAAAAGTCTGGGGCTTAAATTTGCAGTACTGCAATTACGTAAATACTGATGGTTTTAAATTCATTTTTATGCCCATAGTGCTGCGGTCATCCTCCACAAAATGCACCTTACCTGCTGAAATGGCTGCCATATGTTTTTGTATGGTTAAAAATTACCCAGCTAGTACTTTTGCAAAGCGAAAAACCAGATTTTTTAGTATTTACAATTTCTGCTACAGCCTAGATGCTGCTGATATTTAACAACACTTTGATGCACACAATATAGAAGAAGATTTTCGCTATTGAATCATAGTGTGGCTTTTAGCATAAGCTGTTCTTGCACCAAAGGAAAATAAAAGTTTGCAAATGCCTACGTGCCAGTGGCCATCCGTCTTCGTAACAAATTTAAAGGCTGTAGAAGCGCAACAGGCACTGAGGCCATGGCTATGTCTATATTCTTTGCATAGTCTTCTCAATTAGAATCTATCAAAATTCGGTCAAAGGAACAATTTTTATACTTTTTAACTAATAATTTCCTCTTTCCTTTGCGCAATTGTAGCCAAATTTCCGGTATGCAACGTAAACACGCTTGTAATTAAAAATCCAATATTTTTATTTCTAGGCAACGCGAAAAATCATTTTGGAAGTATGTTGCATAGAAAAGTTTGCTCTATCATACTGCACATTTGCCAAGGTAAAAGAAGTAGCTGTTGTGAAGACGTGGAGCAAATTTCACTACGAGTACCTGCGTGCCAAGACAGGAAATCTTGCCAAGACTTTGTGGGGCCGCCTGTAAGCCAAAAGAGGCAATTTAGAAATTCAAAAACTGGGCTGTACCCGCGATGGTTCGAGTTACATGTGCGCCAAATTTTTCGTTTCTAGGTACTTCCCTTTTCATTTTAGGCCCGTATGCACGTACATCCCCGCTGGGGAGGGGAGGGGATTTGAGAGGGGATGCGTCATATCTCGCTACTTTACGTATCTTTCTTCTTCCTTTTCTATCTTGCTTATGAAGGTTGTCATACCCTACTACCTGCGCATAATCGATGCCAGGTTGCTGGCATAAGTGATTAGATTTGTACTATTTTGTGTGATCCCCTGGGGATCCCCAGGGGATCACCTCTCATTTTCCAAGTCACTTATTTTCCTGAGAAATCAATAAAAACGCCGCAAAATTGTACTGAGGATATACTACGGCACTGCTAAGCATGTTTAAAGTAAAAAGAAGTGAAATCTCAGGATATCGAAATCTTCGGTAATCCCTGGCTCAAAAGCTAGGGATCATCGAAAAATTCACAATCTTCAGATTCCATTTTTTTTCTGTCGAAAACATGCTTAGCAGTGCCGTAGCATATCCTCAGTGCAGTTTTGCGGCGTTTCCATTGACTTCTCAGGAAGATAAATGACCTTGAAAATGAGAGGTGATCCCCCGGGGATCCCCTGGGGATCCCCAGGGGATCACACAAAATAGTACAAATCTAATCAGTTATGCCAGTAACCTGGCATCCATTATGCGCAGGTAGTAGGGTATGAGAACCTTCATAAGCAAGATAGAAAAGGAAGAAGAAAGATACGTAAAGTAGCGAGATATGACGCATCCCCTCTCAGATCCCCTCCCCTCCCCAGCGGGGATGTACGTGCATACGGGCCTTATATGAAAAATATATAAAAAACTACCAGGCTCTCAAACTTTTGACGCACCCTGTAACAAGGTTTTCATGCACGCTTATTCCTCAACAAGTCTCTACAATTCTTATTAGGATTGTATAATGGAAGCTTTTGCATCAAAAAACAGCTGCTACAGTATGTTTGGCATAGTTAATAAAAAAGTGCTGGTTTCATATTAGAAATCAGCGACACTTATCAGTTCGGTGTAAGAGATAATCAACTTATTTTGTTCTTTCCAAAAGTCGCTATGTGCCTCCAGTTGTATACCGTGATCGTACAGCAAAGAAAGGCGCTTGAGCAAAGCAAAAAAATTTTGCTGTATACTGTAGATCCAAATTAGAGAAGGCGAAGAAAGACACTTAAGGAAAGTTATTCGCGAAAAATGCTAGGGAAATTTTTTGGTACATTATGTACAAATAGAGCAAAAAGGCGAGCAACATCAAAGCATTGTATGGTAAGACAATAGCAATAGCTAGCGCCATCTAACTATTAGGTCGTTTCATAAATTTGTAGCGTTTTTATTTTCGTTCTTGTTTCTCTAAAAGGCGGTTGTTTTGCGGCAAGATGCGCATATCCTTGAAGATAGATAACCATGCTCTTTACAATGAACTTATTGGTTTGATAAAAAGCTGACTCGCTTCAATTTCTCAGTTTCCAAATATGGAATTTTCAAACGACAAAAAGAAGCATTTTCTACATATGCTTCTTTTTTTGTGAAAAAAAGTGTTTTTGCATGAAGTGTTTCGTCGAGTACAAAAAATGGCGCCTTTCCGTCATTATGAGACAAAAAAGAATGAGATTATTTCAAAGAAATTAAGATTTTGCAGGATGTCTCCTGAAAGACTTTTTGCAGGACGGGCAGGAGGTTCTGCACTGAAAATTGCTAAACATGAACAAAACGCTCATTCTGTGCGCAACCCGTAAAGTCTAAAGTCTACTGCAATGAACCAAAAAAAGGTAAAGTGACTTTTCTGCATAAAGAAATATGGCTCCGTAGGCAAACGTCGTCAAAAGTGTCTTGCGAGACTTGATCGGGAGACATATAAAATCCGATGAACTCCTCAGATCTCGTACTACCAGATGATCATTTGTCCAGCTGCGTTGCAAATCGTAAGAACGGTGCTTGTTACGGTTTCGAAGACGATCTCAGGCCCTGGTTAGACGACTTTTTTAGTACCAGACCCGTTGACTTTTGAAAACGGAATTTGACGGCAAAGTGGCAGAAAGTTGTGCGCAATAGTGGAAAATGTTTTGAACGACCGAACAAAAAAAACGACCGAACTCTAACAAATTTTTATAATTTCTTTGCTTTATGGAAGCGCTACGAACTTATGGCACGAATTGTTTATGTAAAACTACTATCTACTACTATCTATTATATGACTGTTATGTACTTTTCGGCTTCCGTTTATTGACAAACACATTTTAGCTGCATCAGATTATGTATGGTGATTTAAACAAAACTTGGTGCAAATTGCGTACGTCATTGTTTTGTCAACTATTATAAAACACATGATTAAATGCATTTTTCGGAGATTTTAAGTTTGATGTCTCTAATACAGATCTATCGTTATTAGTCAAGCTTATCTTATATATAAAGATGAATGTCTGTTTGTCTGTCTGTCTGTCTGTATGTATGTATGTATGTCTGTCTGTGTGTACGTATGTTCCGAATAGAAAATTCCATTTCCGAACCGATCCGGACCAAACTTGGCTCACATACACTTCGGGCCCCGGCGGGTGTCATAGACTACTTTTCGTATCGATCGATATCGATTTTATCGATTTTTTGCAAAATTCGAGCAACGGGGCTGGGAGTTGGCACATGGGGGTAATGGAGCATGCTGATTACGAATATGTGACAGGGCCGGGCGGAGCCGGGTAAGTCAACTAATTCTCCATAAAACTCTCTCATTTTGAGAAAACTAAAAGTGGCGGTTGCGTCTCTTCGTTTTCAGTATGCAAGTCATCATCACCGATTATTTGAATCTGACATTTTTTAACTAAACAACGATTTATCCAAAGTGCGCGTCAATCCTCGTCGTCAACTGTTGAAAACTTACAAGGACTGACTTTGCAATAAAAGCCATGATTCGAATAAGTCACGCATTTCCTTTTACTGGCGTGTAGTCAAGTATTTCAATTTGTCCTCAATTTGTTAGTATTTTCAAAAGAATTGATAAGCCACTAATCCAGTTCATGACCCGAGAAAAGGAGGAAATAATGGTCCAGATATAAGCTTTGAAAAATGCTACATAATGCAGTCCACCTGTATTTGAGTCTTTCTTTTTCTCATTTCTTAGCATTTGAAGTGTTTCAAACCTCTACTTATTTTGTTAGAAACTCATCTATTAGAAAAAAGCAGCACCTCGTAAAATGCCCTGCTTTGGGCATAGCTGATTTGACTTTTTTGAGCTCAATTTGTGAGGATATTTTGGCAAACGAAAATTTTCAAAAGGACAAGTACTTGTTCGACAATCAAAGGTATGCTGTGGATCGTTCTCCACCAATTCTTCAACCAAATGTATTTAGCTTGCTGCAGAAGTCTAACAAGATTATCTGCAAAGTATTATTCTAAGGTCTTGTAGATAACAATAGCAAAAAATTACTTTCTTGCAGTTCAGCATAGCGCGGATCTTCTAAAAACTCTACATTTTTGCTTTCAGCTTTGTCCCTAATCTCGCCGATTCTGAATAACGCTCAGCTTAAAATGCATCTACTTTGCTTTTTGTACCTGAGAAAGGCTTCTTCAAAAGCATTCGCAGATAAACCAAAGCTGTCGATTTGTAGCGTCTTCTCCTCGTCTTCGAAGGTTGCAAATAATTTAGAAAGTCTCGAATTTATTTGTGTTGTGAGAACATAACCGCTTCAAAAAATCAAAACCTTTCTCGTTCGGATCTGGGAATCTCTACTCGGATTTGTCTTCCACTCTCTGCCCTGATTTTAACATTCTCCAGTTGTCGCACGATAATCTGAAAGGCGTAGGAACCTGCAGATATAGTTGCTCTAGTTGTTAACACAAATTTGTGTTTGGAAACGAGCAAACTAAAAAGACAACCAAAGTAGCACTTACACCACAAGCATTCAAAACAATTTTAATATCTGTTAGCTGCATTATTATTGATTCAGCTCTTTCACAATTCTACTAACCACACATCAATGTTAAAAGGAACAAGTTTCTGAGGCAAAATAAGACAAAAAGACATAGATAACATTTCATAGTTTAAAAACCTCTTTAAAGTTCCTATCGTAGCCTTATAATTAAAAGCTTCTCGCAAACTATACATGTTATTTTTCAGCCATTAATAAAATCACCCGTACGATTATTTTATTTTCAACAAGCATGACCGAGTACAGCACTCGTTTAGCATACTCTTACTTACCTCCCTCAGAACCGCATTTGGTATGTGTTTCCGCTGAGCCTAGGCTCACTTCAAACGTCTGCTTTGCGTGACCGCATAAGGTTCTTTTTTGCCCGACGAACTACAGCAGCCACCTTGGCGGCTTGTCATAACATGCTACCGAAGAATTCCCCCTCTCCTTCCCCCTCCCCCTCTCAAAAGCCGCCGTGTTACGAGCGGCGGTGGACGAGTAGAATATATCACGGTTTTGCGTATCTGCCTAATGCCTAATGCATCTTCCACCACGAAAATAGTTCTACTCTACTGCATGCCTACTGTTTGCATAAAATTATGAAAGTGGCTTTTTAGCGTTAATTGAAAATCGTGTTCGTTGCAAATCTCCAAATTGATAAATCCATAAGGCCTCAGCGAAACGACTCAAGATGTAGCTTAGGCGAGCTACGGGGGATAACGTCATGCGAAGTATCTTAAGCGTTCAATAGAAGACGTTCCCGAAAACAACGTACCCTTACCACACTCGATTCTGAGTCTTAGTTATATCAGACTGTAAAGTAACTTTTGCACCAAAATGCTCGAAATATGAAGTTGGAATGTGTTTAATAATGACGCCTTATGCCTCGCAGAGTTCACGGCGATTTTATCGCAGCGATTCTTTCAACAAGACAAACAGTTACAAGTCCATTGCGTCTCGATCAACTTGCATTTTAGCTGATTAGTTAGTCACGATTTTGCGTCGGAGAACTTTCACAAACGAAATGCAAGATGATCGGCATGCAATAAAACAACTGTTTGTTTTCTTGGAGAAATCGCGGAAATAACAGAACTCTGCCCGAAGCTTCGCAAGCATTTTCTAAACTCCTCGATTAAAATTTTACAAGTATGGAAACTCAAAGACGGTACAGTGCGCATCATTACCCTAGTGAAAGAATGCTTTGGATATATTAGGTCGTTTCAAAAGTAATTTCGCTTTTTTCAAAGGGCGCTTCATCTTCATCGAACATCAAACGGTGAGCAGCTCGGGTGTCATTCGATGCAGCTTGTTCTCCTCTTTCTAAAGATGTTTTTGTTTCCGAGTTCAGTTTTCGGAACTAAAATCCTCATAACTCAATTTTTAGCGAGCCCAGGCTATAACCGAAAAACTCGAAATTTGATTTTTCGAATCCGTAAACTTTCGCTTGCTTTGCTAACTCATAGTACCATCTTGGTAGTCTCAAAATCCGAATAATTATGATCTTTGATGCGATTGCGGCTAGTGTAGGCCTAACAAATTCGATGGCTTTGTTAAAAAATCTTTTAAAAAATTACGGCGAACTAGGAAAAAGAAAAAAAGTAGTGCTGTATTCTATTAAATTAACTCTATAGAATTGTTACTTTAACTTCTTCCGAGTGTTGATATGAAAGTTTTGAAAAATTGTGAAACTTAATTATCTCAAAAAGCATAGGTCGCAAATTTTGGTTGTTTTCTGAAAGTTCATTGATTGCTTTGCAGTAATTTCATAACCATTAGAAAGAGAATAAAATGCTGCATCGAATGCTACTAGGATCTCCTAGAAATCTTTGTTCCTTCAAATGTGGCGCCCGTTTGAAGAGAGCGAAATTACTTTTGAAACGACCTAATAGTATTATGACTTACCAGTGACTTCACCTCTGCTTCGCAGAGGCTCGCACTAATACATTGCGACAGGGGTACTCAAAATTATCGCCAAGTTGACTGCGGTGAGAGAGTCCTAATTGAAAATGAACCATACTTGCTATCAGAACCTCACATGCTCCAAAGAATTGTAAATCATTCCTCACTGTATTTTCGAACAGACAGACTTACAAACCGACAAATAAGCGGCTCATTATAAGTCATGCGTCTTTCTGTCTGTGTGTGCGTGTGTGTGTGTCTGTCCGTTATAAAATTCGTAGAGCGTGTTTCAGCCGACCTTCGAGCTCAAATTTTGCAAGCGGATCCGTTGAATGGAGCCCTCAAAAATTGTGTTTTAAGCGAATCTACTTAACTTCTGGCCACCAAAACTGTGAATGTAGCAGCACCTTTGCAAGGTCATAAGTACGTTTGAAAGCTAATGTGCAAGTCATGGGCCTTAGCCCAAAAAAGTGAACAAAAGTTTATTACTTTATGGAGGTGGCGCCAAAAAGATTGATTGCGTAAACTTTGGTTTGCCAAGAGTTTACCTGATTATTTGTTAAAATTTTTGCACAGCGATGTATCCCACGGTGATCACTGTCCTCAAGGCGATTACCAAGCCATGAAAAATCCGAAAACCAATTTATTAGGTCATTCCAAAAGTAATTCCGCTTTTTTCAAACGGACGCCACATGTGATGGAACAAAGATTTCTAAGAGATCCTGGAAGCAATCGATGCAGCATTTCATTCTCTTTCTAATGGATATGAAATTGTTGCAAAACAGTCAATGAGCTTTCGGAAAATAACCAAAATCTGCGACTCATGCTTTTTGAGATGGTCAAGTTTTACGATTTTTTATAACATTCATATTAATCCCCAAAAGGAAGGAGTTCAAGTAACGATTAGATAGAGCAAATCTTATAGACTCGCCCTACTTTTCCAAAAGATTTTTTTACCAAAATCATCGATTTTGGCAGGCCTACGTCAGCCACAATCGCATCAAACATTAGTAATTACTCGGAATTTGAAACTTCCAAGATGGTATATGACTTAATATTGATTTTGTAAAGCAAATAAAAGTTTGCCGATTCGAAATACTGAACTTCGAGTTCTTCGGGTACAGCCTTGGGGCGCGTTCAAAAACATGAGTTATGACGATTTTAGTCCCGAAGGCTGAACAAATCGGGAATAAAAAAACATCTATTAGAAGGAGCAGAAAAAGCTGCATCGAACAGCACCCAAGCTGCTCTCTCATTGATGTTCTACGAGATTTGAGTTGACCAAGTATGCAAATTGGTAGCATCAGTTGAATTGTCATTTATTTGAGGAATTGTGTGAAGGAGAAAAAATTGTTTTGTATCCAGTAGGGTTTGCTCTATCTAATCGTTACTTAAATTCCTTTTGAGGGTTGATATGAAAGTTTTGAAAATTTTGAAACTTGACCATCTCAAAAAGCATGGGTTGCAGATTTTGGTTATTTTCTGAAAGCTCAATGATTAGAAAGAGGATGAAATTCTGTATCGACTGCTACCAAGATCTCTTATAGATGTTTGTTCCATCACACGTGGCGCCCCTTTGAAAATGCGATATTACTTTCGGAATAACCTAATACTCTTGGTGAGTTACAAGAAACTCAGTCACTCAAAGCCCTAAGGTGTAAAAAAAGATACCATCACACTATTGATTTTACAGGCATAGCAAAACAGGCTTTGCTACACCAGACATGTTCCTGGAGAAACAAATAGGAAATTGCAAAAAAGGTCTCTTCTGTCGCAGGAAACACCGGCTGACTAGCCCTTACGTCATGTTTGGGTCAAATGGTACAGTAGCACTCATATCTGTCAATCCCTTTCCGACATCGAAATATTTACTCAACGATTTTCCCCAGTTTGCCCACTAACATCACACCTACAGTACTGCATTTGAAGAGCACCCTATAATTTTCTAAAGAAAAATGTCCAGGTTTCATTCAAGATGCGCCATCACCGATGCTGCAGTAGCTTTAAAGGCAGCGGTTTTCCCAAAATAACCCCAAAAGGTGGTTTTCTGAGAAACTTACGCTTTTTGAGTTCCATATTCGGAATCAGCGCCATGGAAAAGCCTGGATAACATGAAGATGTAAAAGTCGAGAATCTCTGGACGCTGCCTTTAAGGCTCAGCCCCTCGGCTGTGCCATAGTGTCACGCGCAGTCATAACGGCCACACTTTTATGCGACAACAGTGGTGGCAGTGGTGCTCGCTGGCATACCACATACTACCAATGGCACTTCTACATAACACAAAGGGACCATGAATTGCAATATCTTCTGAACGCGATGTCTTTTATTATTTTTCTCCTCACAGAAGCACAGTTAACCTATCGTACATATTCGTTCCTTGACTTCACTGCCGTCTTCACTACTTTTAAGGAAGTGCAAAAAATGGTCAATTATGTATTTGAGTAGCTAGACTCAGTCTGTGTTTCGTGCGCGAAGATTTAATATATCTCAGAAGCAATGGACATTAAATGCTCCAAGCATGTCGAAGAGAGGCTGAAGCTGGAACGGCAGTCAAGGAATATTGGACATCGAATATGAGCAGGGTCAAGCGTGTGATGCGTTGAATTGAATTGAGTTGAAATGAATTTGTTTGTGTTGTGAGAATATAACCGCCTTAAAAAATTAAAACCTTTCTCGTTCGGATCTGGAAATCTTTACTCGGATTTGTCTTCCACTCTCTGCCCTAATTTGGACATTCTCCAGTTGTTGCACTATAATCTGAAAAGCGTAGGTATGTGAGCTTTGAAATTGCCAAAGATGTCGTCGAGAAGTGTGTAACCTGCAGATATACCTGCACTGTTGTTGACAAGAATTTGTGTTTTGGAACAAGCAAAAACGACAATCAAAGTACCACTCACACTACAAGAATTCAAACAGTTTTATCATGTTAGCTGCTGTGCCTAATTCAGCTCTTTCTAAATTCTACCACACCACATCAAGGCTAAAAGGGGCAAGCTTCTGAAGCAAAATAAGACATTCCGTAGTTTGAAAACCTCTTCAAAGTTCCTACCGTGGCCTTACAGTAATTAGGAGGGTCTCGCAGACTGTGCATGTTATTTTGCAGGCATTAAACGATAAAATTTTCCGTACCATTGTATTTCCAACAAGCATGACCAAATGCAGCTGCACTCGTTTAGCATACTCTAACTTATCTCCCCAGAACTGCATTCGGTGTATGTTTGCGCTAAGCATTCACTTCAAACATCTGCTTTGCGTAACCGCATAAGGCTCCTTTTTGCACGACGAACTACAGCAGCATTTTGACGACATGTCTTAACACGTTAGCAAACAGCGAAAATCCCTCCTTTCCCCTATCCGCTCCCAAAAGCAGCCGTGTTAGCGGCGGTGGACGAGTAGAATATATCACGGTTTTGCGAACTTGCCTAAAGCCTACCGCATCTTTCTATTGCGAAAAGAGTATCACTCTACTGAATGCCTATTGTTTGCATAAAATTATAAAACTGGCTTTTTAGCGTTAATTGAGAATCGTGTTCATTGCAAATCTCCAAATTGATAAATCCATGAAGGCCTCAGCGAAACGATTCAGAATGTAGCTTAGGCGAACTACGGGGGATAACGTCATGCGAAGTATCTTAAGCGGTTCAATGGTAGACGTTCCCAAAAATAACGTACCCTTACCACACTCAGTTCTGAACTTTAGTTATAATAGACTGTAAAGTAACTCCTGCACCAAAATGCTCGGATATGATGTCAGAATGTGTCTAATAATGACGCCTTGGGCCTCGGGCAGAGTTCACGGCGATTTTATCGCCACGATTCTTCCAACAAGACAAACAGTTAAAGTCCATTGCATCTAGGTCACCTTGCATTTCGGTTGAATAACTAGTCGTGATTGATCGTGTCGGAAAACTTTCACAACCGAAATGCAAGATGACCGGCATGCAATAGAATCGTAACTGTTTGTTTTGTTGGAAGAATCGCGGCAATGATAGAGCTCTGCACGAGGCTTTGCCAACATTTTCTGAACTCCTCGACTAATATTTTACAAGCACGGAAACTTACAGAAACATTGTACTGCGCACCATTACTCTAGTCAAGGAATGCCTTGGATGTAGTACCTTTAAATGACTGAGCAAATTTTACGCAAATTAAAATGGCTGACATTAAGACAAAGATTAGTTCAGTTCTTGCTATCTGCTTTATGAGCAAACACGACGTTTTCGTACTGCCGCTATATAGGCAATTGTTTCACTGTTATATACACTCATTCTAAAGAAAATAGGTTTTTTAAGCTTTCCACTGAGCAATTACACTACATCAGCAGAAAGGTGGGCGATGAGTGCTTTTCTAGCCACAAATGATATTGGTCTAACGGCGCTGTGCCTATTGAATGATATCGGAAAGAAAGCAGCAAAAGCATTATCCCATACACGACCTCTGCTCACCCAACTATGGTAAAACGTGAATTGTGCGCGGATGTTCAGGACAGCGAACATGAAACACTTGAGTTTTGAGTAGAAATGGCACGCATCATCATCCAACGATGGATTGCCCTAGCTCAAAACCTGCATGCGAGCGATATGAATGCAAGCTATCAACGCCGAATACACGTTCCTTTACGCTTGCCGTTCACATCCGATAGGGTGCTGTTATCGATGTGTTAAACGATGCATGGCGCAATCACAGTTTGAAAATGGTGTTGTTCTGAGAATGCCACAAGATATAAAAAAACAGTTGGTTCGAAAATGGTTGTGCGATGAAGCTTGCAGCGAACTGCAATTTGTGCATGCATGTGAGGTCAAGGGATTACCCATAGAATTGTTTAATCTTTAATATATACACTGGCAAAACCGGTCGATCACTTTTATTGGATGAAAATTAACATCCATCCGGCCAGCAAAAGAGGACAGAGCCTTGTGAGCCTAGTGGGGAAACACGAAAGGAGGACCATGGAGTTGAAAACTTTGAAAATAGTGTAATATAATGGCACTCTTGTTGTTATCCAAAATGAACAGAATGAACAGTTATCCGTCGCAAATGATCTTGAGCTGTATCTATCATTTTGCATTTTCTAGATAAGCTGAGGGCCGGGCATACTCCAGATTTCATCGCCGCGATTCCTTGTCGTCGCGACTTGCTGCAAGTAGCGACGAAATCGCGGCGAATAAATCGCTAGTTGATTGTTCATGGCATACTTCTGCGAGGCTTGATTCTTTCATTTGTATTTCCACTTTGTAGTCCAGTTCAATTCCAACATCAGGAACACATTAAAACTTTACTCTAATTCAATATCTGGGCCTCACTGTTTCCGGATTCTGCTCAAACTCGGTTCAAGGGGGTTATTCGACTCACTATTCCAAATATCATGATCATTGTGCTTTGTAAGGGGACAAAACCATAGATTTGGCTGGAATTCCGTCTAAGGCCTTGGACAGACTTTACGCGATTTGATCGTCGCGACTCAATCGCCGACATTTCCATTCATTTTCATTTCACATTCAAAAATTTTGGGCTGGAAAAGTATCACAACGAAATGCAAGTTGATCGGCATGAAATGGTGTTGTAACAATTGTCCCGTAGCGATTCAGTAGCGACGATCAAATCGCGTGAAGTCTGTCCGGGGCCTATAGAAGTTCTCAACATGCTGATCACAAAAACCATACTCATATCACATTTTGGACATACACTTGGAGTTGCGGTGAGCACATATGTGTCAAAATCCTAGACTTCAATGGATATTTGCGCAGTGAAGTTATTGGATGTTCTGATCACGAATATTGTGTTCACTTTGCTTAAGGAAGTCTTTCCTAGGCTTTTTGTAGTATCTTAATATCTTTCCAAGAAAAAAGCTTGGTGTTGTTGTGATTGACACAGACTGCAAGAAAATGGCGCTTTCCTAAGTAATCATAATCACGTTCAGCGTGTCAAGGAACCTCCTTTCCCAACAACAAATTTAGAGCGAATCCGCGATTTTCTACCGTATACCCACGATAACTACAGAAAATGGCGCTGCCGCACTAAATAACCATGAGATTCAGCACCAGCGGGCGAATAACAACCCTAGACTGAGTCTGAGCGAAATTTACGACTGAAATTTTGGGCCACGGATAGCGCCAAAACGAGAGCATCGATTCACGGGAAAGGAACGCACGCTGGCAAAATATTGAGAAACTATTTTTGAAATAGTAAACAAGAAAACAGCCCAAAAAACTAAGATACGATCATAAACACGTTCAGAAAAAAATTCCAACTGAGAGACGACGATTTCAGTGAAGGAAGTATGCCCCGGGGAAAAACGGTCAGCGAATTATATACTTTGTCATAAGCCACTCAGGTTCGTTACGATGTTTATTTGGTCTAACGTTTCGGCAATTATATTATGTATAATTGCCGAAATTATAATTATTATATAATTATTATCAATTA
Source organism: Cylicocyclus nassatus (assembly GCA_958299035.1). Taxonomy (NCBI): domain Eukaryota; kingdom Metazoa; phylum Nematoda; class Chromadorea; order Rhabditida; family Strongylidae; genus Cylicocyclus; species Cylicocyclus nassatus. The sequence goes on from CATQJL010000223.1 coordinate 12,527,420, forward strand.
TGTCAATTATTTCGGCAATAATCACACATATAACATATTACAAGAAGGTCAGCGATTAGTTGCGCCGAATAACTATCACAACCGAATGGCAAAATGATCAGCATGTAATGGACTCGTAACAATGTCTTGCCGGGAGAATCGCGAGGCGAGGAAATCGCGTGATGTATACCCGGCCCTTTGTAGCTGCATTAACGTATCTGATCTAGTTGGACTAACTGTTCACTGTTATCATATGCGGACAATCGAAAGATGGAATTCTAATTATAATAGACGAATCAGCGTAGGAATTAGCCTAAGCGTTTGATGTCAAAAGCCGTTCGATGGAAACAATTGAATTATTTTTAAGGCTCTGAAGACTGTGTTTTTGCCGAAACATAGAGATTAACAAAGAGTTCCAAGAAGCTGTTATAGCCTAAAAAAGCTGAACAATATTTATTCAACATGCCAAGGTTTAAAGAAAGGAGAAATGATAAGCTTTATTAATGACATAGCAATGATCTACAGGGTCAAGCAAGAAATATGGCACACGATTGCTGGATACGCCCCCCCCCTCTAGTTGCTGTCTCAATATAACCCTTGAATAAATTACCTATAATGGTATTATTTGAAGGTACTGTTAAACCAAGCAGCAATCTTTTATTGGATCTATCGCTCGTTTTCAAAGGTATACAGACAGGTTTGCAGCCTCTTCGCCTGGAACGTCGTTTAAGGAAGTCACAGTTGACGAGTCCCCTTCCTTGAGGTCTTCCCTTTTCGCTTGTCCAAATCCCTGACGGATTCGTCCGCTCGAGTTAAGTGATCAGCCAGCCCTTACTTTCGAGATACTTTGCGTCCAGGGAGAAAGGAAATCCGAGAGTAATACTTGCTCACGGAAGAGGGGGAACATCCAGGAATGATATCCACGAAAGTCCTCGCGAAATGGGCTTTTTGTGCGAATAAAATGGACTTAGTCCATGCGGTGCGATAAGATATCGCATTAGCGAATCCATTCACTCCATACAAAACTTCTTCAGCAAACCTTTTTCCAACTTGCCTCAACCTGTTTACTCACTCTTGCAAACTTATTTCCACTAGGTGGTCGGTATTTGAGTCCTAATATTACAATGTCAATCACGCGTATTTTTTTATTCTTTCCCATTTCGTTACACCTCACAGAATACCATATCATCGATGACTATGCTCTAAATTACCACCAAGAATAAAATTCATATAAAATCCGGGTCTTCGCTTCTCGAGACTTCTTGAGACTTCTAAAGACTCTGCATTGAATCAAATTCGTATGTAGAGCTCTCTGCGAAGAAACTTTGGCTAAACTTGCAGTGCAATATGTAAATCAAAATGCTTATCTTATAGAAAACCTTGTACTACACTACGACCCAAAGAGTTTTTTGAGTCGGAAAAACTAACTACGCAAATTTCCTAATTTAGCTCTTCTTTGTCTCTCAGCACTAGTGTTTATAGTAGTAAGTAGTTGAACGTATGAACTATTGCCAGTAGAAAATTTCACAGAAATTGTTTCAGTAATTCTTGCGACCAATCTCAAAATCGCGTTTGAAATGCCGTCTTTGAGGTTCGGTTTATCGAGATTAGTCAAATGATAGCTTCTGAGTAATTATTAAATGGTCTCATAATCTTTATTACCGTTTTTACTACAACCGCCGTATTTTTGCATCTTTCCTTCATCTGGTGTGGCTTGAATAATCATTCGACAGGGCAAAGCAAGCTCTACAAGGTTGGCTATCAGAAGTCTGCCCAAATCATATCTAACGTGAAGTTTTGAGCTAAAATCTGATAGTAGTTGAAAACGAACTTTTCTGTCAAAAGTCGTATTTCCGCTCCAAAGTATCTAAAAAATTCCCCATTTATTCCTGTATATACTTGACACATCGCGCATTCGATTGCACACTTTCCGAATTTTTTCCTGGGTAGAAATAAAGAAAAAATGCATAAAAAACGGATAAACGGATGCATATTTATCCGGTAAAACTCCTGATATTGCCTGGAGGCTGGCCAAACTACACTTGTTGACATAGGATAGTGCACAAATCCCTCACTTTATCGAAACTCATCGAAAAGAGCAAGCAGAAAAAAATCAGCAAACAACAAGGATAAGTAACACAAAATCTGCAACGAATTCATCAAAAAGGATGAAACTGCCTAGTAATTCACTTATGCCACATCTACTAGCGCCACTTCGGTTATGCTTTGCTTTTTTAGTAGGTCTTTCTCTACATTTGAGTTCCTAGGTTTGAATTAAAAATAATATTTGAACTTGTCAAACACAAAGGAAAAATACATAGATCGAACCGTTTGATCTATGTATATTTCCTTCGCATTTGAGAGGTTCACATTTTATTTTTGATTCAAACCTAGGAACTCAAATGTAGAGAAAAACTGCCCAAAAAAGCAAAGCAAAACCGATGTGGCGCCAGTATTAGGGTGATTCATAAGTTTTTACCGTTTTTACTCCAACCGGCGTATTTTTGCATCTTGGTTTCATCTGGTATGGCTTGAGTAATCCGACAGGACAAAGCAAGCTCTACAGGATGGCTATTCAAAGTTTGCCCAAATCGTATCCTACGTGAAGTTTTGAGCTAAAATCTGATAGTAGTTGAAAACGAACTTTTCTGTCAAAAGTCGTATTTCCGCTCCAAAGTATCTAAAAAATTCCCCACTTATTCCAGTATATGCTTGACACATCGCGCATTCGACTGCACACTTTCCGAATTTTTTTCTGGGTAGAAATAAAGAAAAATCAATGAGGCAAAATGGCAGACTCCGATAAACTTTTCGAGCTCCTCCCACGCATATGAACATATACCTCATACATATATAAAGTACGAACATGCATTTGGATTTTTTGTAGGAGCCCCAGTTTTCGAGAAATGCTGACGGTTAGAGTAAAAACGGTAAAAAATTATGAGACAGCCTAATATATTAAAACGCAAATGTTTTTTATTTTTGAATACAAGTTACGAATTTACTTTCGGTTGATCACTTGAAGCTAGCAAACTTTATATCTGATTTACATAGGGATTTGTGGACGCTTTTGCGGAGTTTTGGATTTGTTAGTGAATACTTTGGTAAAGTCAAGCTTCTTCCATAATTTCCACAGCATTTATGTACGTATAGAAAAACTCAGACTTCATAAAAGACATGAAGCTTTTACATTCACTTGTTACCTTAGAATGGGCTAAGGAACACATTCTCAAAAAACGCAATCAAGAATATGCAAAAAGGTCAAAAATGGGCTCAGTCCCAGCTCACCTTGCTGATGGGAGTAAAATGGGGTTTCCAAGTCCATTTAGAGTTTAGAGATAAACTATATTATTTTGCCCCATTCTAAATGGACTTATGACGTCATCTTTCGCAAGCGAGAGCTCAAGTAGGTTGAATCATTTTCATCACACCGCTTTGCCTCGTGGTTGCGATGAGATAAAAATTTTTGGATAACGCTAGCGAAAGCAGATTCTGACCAATTTATGCCGCGAACGAATAAAATGGGGTTTAAAAGTCCATTTTTCCATTATGGACTTTCGCGGATAACATTCCAGAACTCCAGTTGAAGACTCTCATCACTTTCTCACTAATTAGATGAAACCGCATTTCAATTTGTGTATGTTTTTTTCTCTTTTTTGTCACACCCTCGGTGTATTTTATTAGAATGAACGGTAAAAAATGGGACACTTTAAAAATAAGTGGAGGTTTCTCAAGAAAGAGAAGTGATTACACATTCAAATTTTGGCAGTTGTTAGAATATGTTATTCTCTTTCAGATAATATTTATATAAGGTCATTTACATAATCAATAACTTTTATAGCTGTTGAAATGCAAAATTAATCACTTCGACAAATTATGAACTTTGAGCAGTATTTGCGCAGTGAAACATGTGAGACCACCCAAAGTACCACTGCTGGAGTGGGTGGTGGGAGAGTCACCGAACCCACGACGGCTTGGTGGCCTCAACTTCCAAAGTCAGGAGATATGGCCATTAGCAGCTTCTAGAACGAACATACGCGTTATTCAATTCCTTGCAGGTGAACGCATGTTTTCTAGGTACCATCTGATAGAGCTTTTTACGCTCTGTCCATCCATGTGCTGCCTGCCTCAGATTTTATCTATTTTCGGAGAATATAGGGCAAAAGATGATTTTTTGGTTTTTTATTGCGCCAAAAATAGCTATTTTTCAGGTTTTTTCGCTTTTTTTCTGAAATTGAAAAGAAATCTTAGGCATTCAACATATTGTTTGAAAGAACAAGAAAAGCTCTTCCAAATGGTATGTCATTGCTTCACGACTTCACGGTATAGCAGTGCAAGATTGAGAGTTGTTCAAAAAAACCCTGTCGGAGTTCCTACGACGCCACGCGTACGGTTATGAGAGGGGAGCGGTAACGCGTTGCCAGAGTAATAGGCGAAGGTCGGTTATGTAAGCGACGTTTGAGTTGCAACCTGCTTGTTATTGGTGAGGACAAAAAATTTCAAAATGTAATAAAAAATCAAGCTGTCCCATTTTTTACCATTCACCCTAATAAATAAATAGAATACATTCATACTTAGCATGTCGAATAACTTTCATGGACGTTTGAGCGAATTCAGAAGTTTCAAGATACCAACATATTTAAGTGAAGTCTCAGACACACGTTTTTAAGGGTGCCACGTCCCATTAACTATATCGTGAAAGCACAGCCATCAAGAACAAGAAAAAAAAACAAAATGAGATAAAAAACAAAATGTTTATTGGCTCCTAAATTCACAATTTGCGGGTTTGAGGCGGAATGTTTGAGGTGAACAAAGAAGGAGAAGCGCTTTGTCTTGAGTGCAAAAATAAGAGCATTTTTGCTAAGAGCAGAAAGCATTAAACAGACTCCATCGAACCTCTACACCTGATGACTTCATATTAGTCTAGACAAGCTTACTCCCTTTCTTTCCCTAGAAAAGATTTTGCGGGCTGGAATTGAGCTGATTTAATGGGATGTTTGCCTGTTTTTTCTCTTTTGTTGCTAGTTATTTACTTTGATGCTTTGTTTCTGTGTGATTGGGCACGCCATGTACTTACAAATAAATAAATATACGAATAATAAAAACAAGCAGCTCATCTTTGAAGAAAGTTGATCATGTTCGAAAATGACCATTTCACTTGGGTGGCCTAGTACCCTATTTTCAGGTGTATAAGCCGCACCCTTTTCACTCTAAAGGCGCACACGCCAAAAGACTGCCTGTTACGATGGGGCGCGTTAAGTGAGAGCAATGTGCGAGAGAGCGACCGCTTCGCGAGGCACATGCGCAGCGGCACGCCTGGGTCTGCTCGCGTTTAGGGCAAAAAGGGTGCGGCTTATACACCTGAAAATAGGGTATCTTGAAACTTTAGAATTCGCTTAAACTTATCCATAGGGGTCATTTGATATGCTAAAAGGTAATGACCACTTTAGTGAGTATAATGAGTTTTTCGACAAATTGCTTACAAATATCGTGTTATCGCTATTACCAGTATTACTCAAATACCATTATTTTCATTCGTGACTCATATAACCACTAAGCTTGGCGTGCCACACCCCATGCTTGACCTTGGTGATCCAACTAAAAAGAAGGGACTTCATTACCGCGGCGCCGGTTGGCCACGAGTACCAACACAAACAACCAACGAGAACGTGTTTGTGCGAACATCTATCAGGGCTAGGCACAAGTGGCGTAAAGGGCAAGCTAAATATCGTATTTGGGATTAAACGCAAAAGACATATCGTTTTTACCGAGATGACATTGGACCTTCTAATACAGCGGCATCTCAAGCAAACGGAAACCTCATTTACAATTGAAACGCAAAAGTATTTTAAAATTGGTGCGTAGATGCGCAATAAGGAATTGGGACCATTTATGAAAAATGCGAAAAACTCACGTGAAACAAATTTAAAAAGAACTTTTTGCGGAGTTTACTGGCTTCACGGCCACCTGGACATCCATGCGAAGTGGCCATGAAAAGAAAATTCAAAACGTCCTTCCTTACATAACACTCCAAACTTTTTGTATAATTCTACTCTACATCACCCTACTATACTTGGGGATATCGAATATACTCGAAAATTGAAAATTTCGAATATTCGAACATCGAATATTATTCGAAAATTGAAAATTTCGAATATTCGAACATCGAATATTATTCGAAAATTGAAATTTTCGAATATTCGAACATCGAATATTATTCGAAAATCGGAAATTTCAATTATTCGACTATCGAATATTATTCGAAAATGACAATTTCGAATCGAAATTCGAATATCGAATATCATTCGTTATTCGAATTTCGAATATTATTCGGTTCTCGAATGTTATTCGATTTTCAAATATCATTCGATTTTCGAATACGATCGAATAATTTGCGTCATTGAGACTGCCTATGCAAGGCCAAAACATCTAAGAATAAATTGTTTCATGTAATTGTTGAGAATGGACACTTTCTTATGTTACAATCTACGATGGAAAAACGGTTCAGTCGTGACGTGAAAAGACTTAGGAACCCAAAAGCTACTCCTGTGACGGTTGTTAAGAGATTTTTCGTACTTCAAAGAAGACTATACACCCTCACTGAGAGTTGCGATTAGATGTACAGCGGTCTCAATAGTATGTAGTGCTGTAGGCTGACATCAACTTAAAAGGAAATGATACTTATTGTTCGTGGCCTTTTGAAATGAAATGTATACTATAACATTTGCCTTCGAACGCTGATTCCGAATCTGACCTAATTTCTGCTGAACTTCTCTCTTATTTTATTTTTATTTATTTATGAGTACACTCAAGGTGTGCCGTAAATAAAAAAGACAAAAACATTCAAGAAACAAAGTAGAAAAATAGCCAGACCTAAGACTAGTAACCAGAGAAGTTTACTGAGGCACACTAATGGAAAGTAAGACGAAGTCCATAGTCCCACACTAACAGACGAAGCAAGAAACAGATGGCAGTAAGGATTCTAGAGAATCCTGCCCTCTTCAATACCCATGATGAACCCAATTTTGGGTATCAGCGAGCTCGCGGGTAAAGCTAGCTGACTAGACCCCGATGAGAATCAATAGAAAAGGGCAGAAGAGGACAAAATTCTATTTGTGGTAGTATTAGTTACCTACCAGCTATGAAGTTGTAATCAGGCAAAGAGATCTGCTCTAGTGGGGACCTGGGCTCCGGTAGACTATAAGATGTAGATATGATACCCTAAGAATGGGACTGGTTGCTTAGGTCATTAGTAAAACAGTAATCGAGTTAGTAACAAACTAGCACTGCAAAAAGCTGTCTATCTCTGCTAAATCTACTATCCGGCATAAATGATAGCAATGCAAATACCCTTGAGCTACGTGCACAATTAAAAAAAAGAAGACGTAGTTGTAGTTGCAAGCAGGACCGGCTGGATTTGAACGCAAATTGAACTGGGGAACGAACCAAATGCAGCAAACCAAAGTGACCAAAAATAGTTGAATCAGGAATCCATATCAACCTGAAGCATTTCATTCAAATTCTTTTTCCTAAGTTCACGTTTGAATGATTTACTATCTCTACAGGCTAGATATTCACGAGGTAATTTTTGAAGCAACTTTTGTACTCGATTAAAAAAATCATGGCTCAGCAAACTGAATTGTATACGCCCACCACTGGAATACATTGAATATAAAGAAAAACCAGAAGTCCTTCCATGACTGGGCTTGAACACCCAGTATTTAGAAGGTTTCAATCTGGTTTCACCCCTGAAAATCCTAAAAGCGAGTATGAGGTCATGAATATATCGACGATAAGAGAGACTCTTCAGATTTAGTCTTTTCAAACGTTCTTCATAGCTAGGAAGCAATTGTGGATAACCAGAATTAGGAAAACAACGATAAAACAGAAGTCTTGTGAACACCTTCTGAACACTCTCCAAACTTCGTTTGTGCTTCCTCAAGGAGGGGCACCACACCTGGCTCGCATATTCTAGCACAGGGATCACTAAAGCTTTATAAAGCCTCAATAGAATCTTTGCGTCTTTCACCTTAGTATTGCGAAATATCGTGTACATAATAGAAAAAGCTCGTGTATGTACGGCAGAAATTTGTGATTCGAATTTCAGTCCACTATCTACCAGAACCCCCAAGTCTTTCATAGATGTCTTGTTGACTAAAGCAACCCCTTGGTGCTCATAGTAGACTTCTTGACTACGTCCAATATGAAGAACGGAGCTTTTGCAAACATTGACAGAGATGTCCCATTTAGTACACCAATCAACCATAACATCGATAGAGCGTTGTAAGGCCTCTCTAACAATATTTCGGTTATCATCATTATACGATCCGTATATCTTGATGTCATCCGCGTACATGCATACATGCACCGCGGGATGTGTCTTCAAGATATTGGGTAGTTCTGCAGTGTAGATAATGAATAAGAGGGGTGACAATGCCCCGCCCTGAGGAAGTCCGCTTGGGTAAGGAAAGTGATCAGAATGGGTCTTTCCCACTCTTACGGTCATATATCTTTGATTGAGGTACGAATTGAGCCAGTTATAGAGAGCTCCTCTGATTCCATAATGCTCAAGCTTGTATAATAATTTAGAATGACTTATACGGTCGAACGCCTTAGATAGATCGAAATAAATTACATCAGTTTCTTGCCCGTTCAGTTTAGCTTTGATCCAGTCATGTGTGCAATCAATCAACTGAGTGACTGTGGATGCTCCACTTATAAAACCGTGCTGTTCTGGGGGTAACAATTTGAATTTTTTAAACCATTCGAGTAATTTATCACGTATAATCTTTTCTAAAACCTTGCATGGTACTGAATTTATGCTTATGGGTCTAAAGTCTGATACAGATATAGGATTAGAAAGTTTGGGCACAGCTGTAACTATGGCTTCTTTCCAAATGTCCGGGATTTCACCACATATAAAAGTAATGTTAAAGATATGAGAGAGAGGCAAAGAAAGTTCTTTAGCGCATCGCTTGAAAATTATCTGTGGCAAACCATCGAAAGTTTCAAAGGTAGAATGCTTGAGTTTCTTGAGAAGGCGTTCGACTGTGTAGGGCATAATGACAGGAGTTGAGCATGTATGTCTTACAGGAGCTTCAAGCGTTGTACAATTAGAAAGCGTAGAGGAAAAGGTACTGGAGAAAAATTCAGCTAGAACTTGTGCTTTATCTTGATCAGTCATATGAATGCAACCCATAGTGTCATTGATGGCTCCAAGCGTTCTGATAGAAGTCTTGCTACGAATGTAAGAGAAAAGCTTTTTCGAGTGTTTAGACGAGGCTAGGAGTTTTTCATGGTTTGCCAGAAATTTCTTGAGGTGGAATGTAATGTCAGAGCAGACTTTCTTGTATAGTGGACTGTTGTAACGGTGTGCTCTAAACAATCTTTCCTTCTGAAGTAAAAGGGACCGGATGTGGGTAGGGTATTTCAAGTTTCCAATTTTCGGCACATCAAAGGGAGTATATTTCGCTAGTATTCTGTATAAAATGCGACAAAATCTTTCATATACTTCAGAAGGTGTGCTATAATCTTTGAAGCATTCATCCCAGTTTATGTTATTAAGTTCAAGCTTCATTGCCTCGAAATTAATCTTGGTAAATGCAGGAAGCGGTAAGAGCTCACAACTTGGGCTGTCAAAATTATAGGAGAATTCTATCACATTGTGATCAGAGGTAAAAAATGGAGGCCTTATTAGCAGCCCAGATACGCATTGTGGATCAGCAAGAACCAAGTCCAATATGGCATCATCACGAGTTGGTTCAGCCACGAAATGTTTCAGAGACATGTGCGAAAAGAAATCAGAAAATTTTTTGACATTCATATGACTAAGATTTTGTGAGCTTCGAAGACCTCGTCTAACCATAGGAAGGTTGAAATCACCCACGAGCAAAACATGTGGAGTACAAGAGGTAAGCGCAGAGAGCAGGTTCAGAAGTTCATCGTCTGAGGAGGAAGTAGAACAGGGAGGGCGGTAAACGCATACCATTCTCACTTTGCAAAGAGAAGTGGATTGGTAGAGATCAAAAGCTACGATTTCACAGCCGCCCGGAGGATTGACATCAACTTTCCCACAAATCAATATCGATTTTATCAAGACACAGACCCCGCCACCCCTTTTGTGTGACCTATCACAACGAAAAATGGAATAAGGCAAATCGGAAATAATTTCAGCATCAGTGATCTTAGATGTTAACCAGGTCTCAGTTATAAATAAAACATCTGGAAGAAAAGTGATCAGAAAATGATGTAATTCGAATATTTTGTTCACCAGTGATCGGGAGTTGAAGAGAATGCATTTTAGAAAGCTTCCGTGCCTGTCAATCAGTTTCCCTGCTGTGTTGGGACTGGTGTATGGCTGGGGTATGATAATTGGGAAGCCGATGGACTATTTAAGAAGTTATGAAGGATTTTTGTGCCAAATTTGCCCTCCAGAGGTGATAGGAACACCAATACCGCCGGTAGTTGTGGTGTAGTGGCTAATTAGCCTCACAGGCTGATGCAGGTGTAGGTTCAGATTCTTTTGTATTATTCAATTTTGCATTGCCTCAATTAAACTTCTTTTGAAAGTTAGATTTCCTCGAGGTAAATGCGTGTCCTTTCTCTTTGAAAATTTGACGAGGAGATACTAAAAGGTGCTTATAAAAATGAAAACGATTGGAAAATGAATGCATGTTAGCATGTTACCATGTTGGTGTTCCTATCGTATTGCCTCGCGCGGCCAAATTTGGCGCGAAAATCCTTCATAACTTCTTTCAGAGAAATCTTCAGCAGAAAAGGAAACCAGATTCGGAATCAGCGTTCGAAGACGAGTGTATTGGTATACATTTCATCTCAAAGGCCACGGACACTAAGGCCCGCATGCACGTACATCCCCGCGGGGAGGGGAGGGGAGCTTGGAGGGGAAGCGTCATTTCTGCGCTAGTCTATGTATCTTTCTTCTTCTTTCTCTGTCTTGGTTTTGAAGGTTTCAAACTGTACTTGCGCATAACGGATGCTAGGTTACTGCCATCCAAAATTAGATAATCACTAATTCGTCGGATCCCCTGGGGATCCCCAGGGGATGATCTCACATTTTCAGAGTCATTTATCTTTCTGAAAGATCAATGAAAACGCTGCAAAATTGTACTATGGATATACTTTAGCACTGCTAAACATGTATATGGTAGAAATGAGTAAAATTTCAAGATATCAAAATCTTCAACGAACCGCTGCTTGCGAGCCAGGGATTATCGAAAAAATCAAAATCTTCAGATTCCATTTCTTCTGTCGAAAACATGCTCAGCAGTATCGTAGTATATCGTCAATACAATTTTGCAGTTTCGTTGACTTTTCAGGAAGATAAATGACTTTGAAATGTGAGATGATCCCTGGGGATCCCCAGGGGCTCGGAAAAAATAGCGAATATTCAATCTTGTATAGCAGTAACCTGACATCCATTATGCGCAGGTACAAGGGTATGAGAACCTTTATAAGCACGATAGAGAAGAAGGAAGAAAGATATCTAGAGCAGCAAGATATGGCGCTTCCCCTCTCAGATCCTTTCCCCTCCCCGCAGAGATGTACGTGCATACGGGCCTAAGTGTCGTTTCCTTGTTAGAGTATGGGGCGATTTATCAAGCGCATTTCACTGTTGTAAAATTACCGTAAGATTAAAGCGGGTTTCGAAACATCAAGAGCCACTTCCTCAAAAAAAGAATCAAAAGGGCCGAAAGTATTGCATAGGACTTCTAAATACACTCACTTTATGTAGAATTGACTGACTGAATAACTCAACCGTAATGCTTTTTTAAAACTTACGCCAGGTACACCATAACAAGTGTTTTACAATGTGATTGCCATTTGAAAAGCTTGAAAACTCGTGCGTAGTAAAATCAGCATACGTAAAAACACTGCTGCACAGATTATAGACCTTTTTGGGGGACAATTTTGATGTCTTATTTTGCAGGGTCCATATTGGAAGTTACTACCGTGATAACAAACAATAAGAAAAACATGGATGATTCGCTTTCTGCTGTGTTCATAAGCTGAAGCCATCCCTACTGGATGTTACCCAGAAATTGGCAAAAGACTTTGAGAGGTATTAGCGATCAAACAGTGTGTAAATATTTTTAAGGCACCCCGTATACGCTATGCATATCGAATTTTCGAATATTCGATGCTTATCGAATTTTCGAATAGTCAATTTTTATCGAATTTCCGAATGTTCGGTGCTCAACAAATCTTCGCATATTTGATGGACATCGAATGATCGAATGAATGACCCTCGAATTCGACTATCGAATAGTATTCGAAAGTTAAAATTTTCGAATATTCGAAAATGAAGATTTTCGAATATTCGACTATCGAATGTATTCGAAAATGAAAAATTCGAATATTCGACTTTTCGAATCATTCGCATTCGAATGATTTATTCGAATGATCGAATAATTATTCGATTCGGTCCCAAGTATACACCCTACCTACCTATATGTTCTTGAATCACCGCAAAGCCTTTCTCTTCGCTTAGTTACAGCTCCCCTCCCCTTTCCTCCACAAATTTTTCAAATGGCTGCAGCTGCTCCAAGCGCGTGTTGGTTGCAGCCACAGCATGCCGAAAAAACAAATTATACAAACACTACGGTTCTCGAGTTTTATAATGATGTTCATTGTTCTGTTTGTTTCTTTGTTTCTTTTTTCCTGTGGGCATCCCAGGGCACGCCGTGAATTAAAGGAGGACTTCGTTTGTGGCAACCCTGACACTCATGACCTCACAAATTCCAAATCCCCTCTTTAGTATTAGTTAATAGGAAGAAATTGCAAAAAAGGGATCATTGGCTAAAGAATTGCATTTAGAGGCAGGAAATGTTAGTATAAAATTTCAGCAAAAAGGTTCAAAAGCATTACTTTTTCTAAGCCAACAAAAAGAAAACAATCATATCAATAACAATATTCTCTCTGTACATCTATCTGCAACGGCAACTTGTATATGAAAAGGAAATCAGAAGTAAACCACCTCTATCCAATTCTTAACGTTTCTTAACGCTCGCTCAGTGGAAGCGACCCTGCTAAAGACTCAAGAAAAGAGAAAAAGCAAAGGCTTGGTTAGCCTCTTGAATGCACGGTAGGTTCTGAGCGCTCAAATCATCCAAGCTAAAAAATCCAAAACTTGCGTTAACCTTCGATGATTTTATTTCGAATCATCACTTTTGGTTTTATGTTGGTCAAGAAACGATTGAAACCGAGAACAAGTGTTACATGAGTTTCAGAACTCTATATATATAGTTGAGTAAGCAGTAAGCAATAAGTATTTCATAGTTGTTTTCCATATTGTGACATGTAATTAAACTGTTTGAGTAAACAAACAGCCGTGTGAGCAACCACACATTCGAGCATGTCAGTCACGTACAAAGTTCAATGCTGATCATGTTCAAAGGTCAGGTGTTAGTACATGTGCTACAATCCCTTTTGTTATCTGCCCTAAAAACGAAGTCCCGTACATCTACATTGAGCGCTGCTCTGCTTTTCATATTATGCATAGTTACGGTGGCGAGATAAAGTCAACTATCACCGTGAACGCTTCTCTACGCGTATGACGTCAAGTTAGCAAGCTCGACATGCGAGTTCAAAGAGGCAAGCATGAAGCGCGTCTATGCGAGTTTTGCTTGCGATGAACGTTCGGAAAACTACGGAAACACTTGAACGCGGGAAAAACAATCAGTATCGACGTGCAGCCACTAAAATTCACCACTTTCAAATACCTATGCTGCTTTGTGGTACCAAATTGGATCAATTTCTGACGCCCGTACCAGACGAACTCGGCCTGGCTGAATCGTCAATAAGAGGAGTAGTATGCCGTTGTTGAATCACAATATACAGTGCTGGACATAGTTAAAAAGCCACTCTTGGTGCAAAAGTTTCAGTTTTTTCAATCCATTGGCAAGCACACTAGAATGAAGATAAACAAACATTTGAAAAAGTATCCGATGCAGATTTTTTGGTTCTTTTCCGTTATTCGGACCCATTTTCTCAAAAAGCTCTCATAAAATACGTTCTTCAGTCTAAGAACAATTTTTTATGGATTCCACGAGGACTGCCTTCTTACCACGTGTCAGAAGAATCAACACGTTCTGGTCCATTTTGACATGTTTTTTTCGAAACCATTTCCGGTGAGGTAATAGAGCATTTGTGATTACCTAAAAGCTGTTTGATTGGTTTGTCTGAGAGCAAAACAATCTGAAATTTATATCAGAACATCTTGATCGTTTCAGCAACGATTCAGCATTGTCTTTTTCTTCAAACTTTTCGTCTTGCGAATTTAGCCAGACGAGACTATAAATGATGGCTCAAAGTTCCTTGCTATTGCTTGTTTTGTCACTTAGATGAAGGGATCCTAGTCCAGTTCTCTACTCTTGGCAAGTCTAATCTGTTTAATTAATGACAGATGACGTTGTTATGATAACTATGCTCATTTTTGATAGTTTAGATAAATGGGGTCATTATTGACTAATAAAGAGATTACACTTACGTCGCTAGGTAGGGTAACTCAAACTCTTGGTTAAACCTGTTAAACATGTAAATGACATGTTAATTTTTATTTTTTAATTGTTTTTAATTTTTTGTTAATTTTTTTGACACGTGGCAGAAGGTTGACACTCCTTCCTGTGAAGTCGGGACCTGGTACGAGGGAAGAAGCAATATGCTTCTTTGAAAAAATGGGTCCGGATAACGGACAAGTACCGATTTTTTTCCCTTTCCAGCTGCTAAACTCTCGTGTTTCGTTAAGAGAATGACGAGATATTTACCGGAACTCGTTTTTACCATGTCCAACTTTCATTAATTTTCAAAACATTTGTATGAGATTTTCGAAGGAGCCCTTAACCACCAGATAGGCAAACCTTCTACCAACAGAAGCAATTTTTTGTAGCCCTACGCCTCGTCTTTGAATTTCTACGAAATTTATGGGGAAAATCGCAGCATTTCTCAATTTCATGAGCGCGCACTGACGTGATCTATGTTTCAAAATCTTCATAATTTAAAGCGAATATTGCTCATTTACTTTGTAACGGTAGCGGTAGTAATAATCGTGTGTTGAAAACTCAGTATTCTGTAGGTTTTGCAGTGTTTGGTACAATGAAAAGTTATGCAATTTTTTCAAAATACAAGACTTTCAGAAAATTACTTAGCAAAATCCTTGAAAGCAGCTAAAGAAAAGACAAAAATTGCTTTTGTTGGCAAAAGGTTTGCCCTGTCTGGGGGTTATTGGGGCTCCTTCAAAATTTCATACAAAAATTTTGAAAAATATTGAAATTTGGACATGGTAAAAAGAGTGATTGTAATTTCCGGCAAATATTCATCATTTTCTAAACGAAACACAACGGGAGTTAGCAGCTGGAAAGAGGAAAGAAATCTGCATCGGATACTTTATGAAGTGTTTGTTTATCTTCTTTCTAGCGTGCTTGAAAATGGATTGAAAAAACTGACAAAAGTTTTGCACCAGGAGTGGCTTTATAATTATGTCCAGCACTGTATCTCAAATTAAAATTTACTACACAGTGGTACAATAAGTCGCCCCTTACAGGGCGCAAAGTGTTGGCCGTTACCACGAAACTCGAGCAGGCCATGACCATGAAGGAGACAGGCATGTTGAGATTGCTCAACCCAACGCGAAAAAGGTGCGAAGATCGGTGTGCGGCACATCTCTAAAGTTGCTCCAATGCGAATATGAAGCTGAATTGCTTCTTGCGATGGTATGGCCACGTTTTACGACGTGTTGACCGTACAGCAGCAAAAAAAGCACTTCGCTTTAATCACAGAGAAGAAGGCCATGCATTCGAACGAAGCAGTGCTGGATGGACGCGTTTCGATACGACCTGTACATAACAAACGGAAAGCCCTTACTTCATTTTTGTGAATAAATGTGAAATATAGTTGAAAAGACAAAATGTACAAGAGTATTGAATGAAAGAAGCACATGCTTCTACCGAAAAGGTTTGCTAATGTGCAGAAAAGTGGAGCAACTCACTTTTGTTGCATTCTCAACATTTTCTCCGAGAACACTTTCTTTGAAAACTACAGTTAGTATAATCCCGGGCGCAAACCTTAAAGAGAAGAGCAATGATTCATGTTAAAGACAATAATTTTATAATAGGGCAACAACTACGACTGTATAGGAACAATGCTATCAGAAACTTTTCATTTTCTCGCAAACAACTGACTTCTGCTTAAGAAAATATGGAGATCCACTACAAACGGAACGTCCCATGTGCATTATATACATCCAATCACCCATTGCTTCTGCTTCGTCCAGGTAATGCGTGGTGAGAACTATTGCCCTGTTTATTATTCAATTATTTACAACTATGACCGCCGTCATTCCTTGCCTTGTGTTTTTTTCCTTTTCAATGAACTTTCTCGTAAATAACCTCGACTGAGTGTCCATTCCGGCGGTTGGTTCATCCAAGAGAATTAGTTCACTTCTACCAATAAAAGCCATGGCCAAACATAATTTACGTTTTTCTCCTCCAGAAAGTTTATTTGCTCTCTGCGTTAGTATTCATGAAGAAAATACCCAAAGTTTTGAACTATGTCCGACTCCTCAGTTCCTTTTCCATTCGTACGATGGTAGTTTCTGCCACACCACCATACCAAAATTTTTTAAAATTTGTCTTGTTCAAGATAATATAGTCTTTGAGTGCAGGGTTTGTGCACGAGCCCACGGTAAGGTTAAAGATTTTCTTGACAATGTCAGGAGTCATGCAAGATTTATTGAGATCATTTGATCGCGCTTTAAGGGTCATAGAAACGCATAACAAATATGCTTGGAAATCCTATAAGTTGTTCAAAATAAGCAGTGGCATATTTTTCGGTAATTTATGGTAAGAGCTATAGCAATTAGACTCGTTCGTGCCATAACAGAAGTGTGTGTATGTGTATGTGTATGTTATGTGTATGTGTATGTATATGTATGTGCATATGTATGTGTATATGTATATGTATATGTATAAGTATATGTATACGTGTATGTATATGTATATGTATATGTATATGTATATGTATATGTATATGTATATGTATACGTATATGTATATGTATATGTATAAGTATATGTATATGTATATGTATATGTATATGTATATGGCATGTAGATCATCCTTTACTGTATTTTTCTAACAGACCAACCGACAGACAGACAGAATAGTAAAGCGAATACATTGGATACTAGCGATGGAAGAATCACTCAAACGCTTTCTTTTTCGTAGGAAATTTTGTATTCTTTGAGGACAAAATACAAGTGAGAGTCGGAAAGTTCGGCTTTCTATAAATCTCGGCAAGATGAATTCTGTGTTTATTTGATTGTTTAGCTACAACCGAGATTGGTAAGTTTTGAATTTAGGCTAACGCTTCGGCAATAATTCGCCTTCTTCGGAGCCTAAAATGGGCAAAAACAATTTACAAACTACCCGATCAAACATCTCCTCAACCTTACAGGCGAAATTCTAAGCTTTCTTTAAGGTAAAGGTAACGTTCTCCGGTAAAGTTCCCTCTCCCTACTAAGTTCCCTCTACCAGAACTTTGCCGGCGAACGAGAGGTGAGTACTGCGGGTGGCCCTGCTCGGATCAAAAGAAAGCTTAAAATTTTGCCTGTAGGGTAGAGACCCTGAAGAAGGCGAATGATTGCCGAAACGTTTGCCTAAATAAAAACTTACCTATCTCGGATGTGGCTAAACAATCAAATAAACACAAGTGAAACTATTTCACACTTTTATTTCACTTTTATTTCACACTTACGCCTCTTCTTCGGCTGACAAAAGTACAGTCATCGAACGCGCCATACTACAAACCTAAAAAATTTAATAGAGCATTTGCTTCCCAACTGATAGCAGAACGTAGGCTGGAAAAACCTTAACGAAAATGAGCTTTGTATCTTATAGTAGCAAGAGTCATCAGCGACTAGCAGTGAGCAGCGCAGCATCGCTATTAGCGGTTGGTATCGCGTTTGCTGCAGCAGCTAGAAGCAGCTCAACCTTGCCTGGCTACAATCGATATGACAAAAAGCGACACACGGCGACACATCGTTAGGTATAGCTACCCTAGTCGGTATCTATGATGCCTTAAAGCTTACCTATTTTTAAATAATGTATCCGCTTTGGCTATTCTGTCTGTCTGTCAGTTGGTCTGTTAGAAAAATACAGTAAAGGATGATCTACATGCTTCAAAGGCAATGGTTCGGCAAATCCTAGACATATCGTTTTTTGCTTACCCGAAGTAATTCGATGCGCTGACTTCGGAAATCCGCGTCTGAGAGCGCGAAAATGGCAAAAATCAGCATTTTCACGGCCTCCTTGAATTTGGACGAGTGGAATCGCTTCCGCCATAGTTGCGCCATGCTCATGTTTATAGCATTGCAGCATGCCGCCTCTGTCGGTGTGACGGATATCGCAAGCTCGCGGGGTCATTGCTCGCTTGAGTTGCACCCTCAAACCCTCAGTCGGCTGCACCTCATCCTTGGTGTATATGCACGCTTTTCTTGCACTTGTTCTACCAGTTGGTATTTTTTTTATTTTGTTAACTTTCGCGATTAAAATTGAGAATGATGTTGTTATTGAGATTCCATATTGCCAGATTATTTTCCGTCTATTTTTAATTGAGCTTCTGCGGCTTATGTTAATTACCAAGCAGGAAAGTCTGAGCAAAAGTTTTTGACCTTTATGGTTTTACAACTTATCTAAATTTAGATTTAAACAAAAGAACATAACAGTAAGGAACATTGTAAAATAACAGCAGAATCATCCCTTGCAGAATTTGTTAAAGCACTTGAATTTCTAGCTAACTACAAAAAAAAACAGGCAAAAGTCATGCGTAAGCTTGAAATAAGGCTGACGGTGCCGCTCCGTACCGCTACTGGCCTGCATCAGTCCACATTCGTTTTTAGTGGCGGGGTGAGGTCGAGTAACATTAAAATTCGGTTTATTTTTTCTTATTATTTGAAGCAGTAATAAATTCCGTGATAGAATTCCTCAACCTAAGTGAGTACTAATCTTCTGTATAAAGGCATGCAATTAAAGGTAAATGGCAGGATACACACATTACGGAAACGAAAAGTGGAGTCACGAGAAGTTTTGTGACGGCGCAGCTGGTGCAGCAAAGATTCCAAGAACATCACCGTGGGCTACATAGAAGGTAAATACTGTTATACCGCGCTCAGGAGCTTTAAATAGGTTTTTCGGAGTCAACGGTAGATTTTTTCAACGTCGCACTTCACATCTGCAGTAACTCTGTGCATTACAAGAAAAAGTATTCTGTTTGTCCAAAATGTAGGAAAGAAGATTATAATGGTACCAGTGCGTCACCTCTGCTTCGCAGAGGCTCGCACTAGCCCTAATTTCTGTATGCCTTACTCATTCCCACATAATAATGACATTGAAGCTCACCGCGCTATGTATGCTTTCACGAATAATTCGCGAACAACTACTCATTCCTAGAGCTTTTTGTGTGAGGTCGGTATTTTCGCGTGGATAAAATCTTTCCCAGAACAACAGATGCAAATTCGAATAGGTTTTTGGAATTTTTATGGTTTGGTAGTCGCCGTAAGGACAATAAACATGGTGGGCTACATCTCTGTGCATAAACCTCTCAAATGATAAGGTAAAATCTTGAAAAATTGACCGTTTACACATCGAATGCTTTTTGGCGCTGTTTTCGTAAAGTAGTAGACTTTGCATTGCTATTTTAGGCTAACGTCCATGGTTGCACATTAGCTTGTCAAATACATCCTTGACTCTACAAAAAGTAGTACTACGGACCCAAATTTGCTGGCCAGAAGCCAAGTGGATCCGCTTGATGCGCAATTTTCAATGGATCCACTCAACGGATCCGCTCATGCTTTTGTATAGTGAGCTTTCATGCTGGTAGCGTGCGCTATGCAAAATTTGGGCTCAGGACGTTGGCTGGAACACGCTCTACGAATTTCGTGACAGACAGAAATTCACACAGCACACACACACAACACACACAACACACACACACACACACACACACACACACACACACACACACACACACACACACACACACACACACACACACGTAAACAACCCTTAGCCTGTTATTATCATAATGGTATAATCACGCTTACAGAAGGAGGGACAACACATTACAAAGCTTGATTTGGCAGTAGAGGCACCAAGTAGATAACAAAGTGGTAGGCAAATTACAGTAGACAGACAAAATAAAATTTGACCAGCGATAGCTTGCAAAAGCTAAGGAATTTGCCTTAAACAAAAACATGTTTTCTTAGTTTCAGCTAATTTTGTAAAATGTAAAGGACAGCAGTAAAATGCTGTTTTTCATTTTTACGTTTGAATAATGGATTACCAAAAGATAAGTACGTTTTCTAAGTGTATAAAAATACAGGGTGCCCCCAAAAGATGTGCCCACTGTTGTAAATACCAGGTTGTCCCATAAGTTTCGTTTGTTTTGATTTTCAATCGCAATAAATCACATGAATTTCTTGTTTCTACACAAGTTTCAAAGTACCTTTCGATAGAGAAAAGCTTTAATTGTAAATATCAGGTTGTCCCATAAGTTCCGTTTGTTTTGATTTTCAATCGCAATAAATCATGAATTTCTTGTTTCTACACAAGTTTCAAAGTGCCTTTCGATAGAGAAAAGCAAGCTCTAAAAGATGGTGTCTTGCTTTCGCATCAGATTTAAAACATTTCGAGTTTCAACCCGAAAACTAAAAAAATTCAATTGCCGAAAAAAGAGAAAATTCGTAATTCGGTTTATAAAAACCCTACAAAAATTCTAACTTGCACACGTAAACACTGTCTACACAAGACATTTATATAAACCGTTGCCGTATTTTTTCCTTGGTTAGAAATTAAAAAAAACGAAGATTGTCATGTTTTTGCTAAAGCAATGCTGTGCTGTGCCTACTTAGATAGTTCAGTACTGCTAGCCTGTACAAGTAAAAATGTAAATTTTCAGCTCTCTAGATGCACTATTTTTAAGAAATATGGATTTTAGCGTAAGGCAGCTAAGCAAGACAGGCTGTGTTCGACATCTCTCGAGAACCAAAGCGTGTAGGAAGCTAGAAATTTACATTTGTACTTCTACAGGTTAGTAGTACACAACAATCTATGTAGGGACATCTCAGCATCATTTTGGCAAAAGCGTGAAAATCTTCGTTTTTTTTTATTTTTAGCAGGTAGAAAATACGGCTACGGCTATATAAATGTACTAGATGGATAGTGTTTACGAAAGCAAATTAGAATTTATGTGGGTTCTTTTCAAACAAAGTTATGATTCTCGATTTCTCGGGCAGTTCGACCGTTTTAGTTTTCGGGTTAAAACCCGAAATGTATCAAAGCTGGTGCAAAAGCAAGAAAGCCATCTCGTAGAGCTTGCTTTATTTTATCGAAAGTTACTTAAAACCTATCTAGACACATGTAGTTCATGATTTATTGCGACTGAAAGTCAAAACGAACGGAACTTATGGGACAACCTGATAACTCTTTTGTTATGTGATCTTTCAAAAAGCTTCAAGCGCTATTTTGTAAAACTAGCTTCATCTAACTTTTGTAGCATGGAAGGAGTTACCGAACTTTCTTCGTTATTATTAGATTACGGTAGGAACTGTAGAGAGAGTTTTGCAGCATTACGAACCATACTTAATCTCTAAAAAGAACTAAAAAAACTAAAAACTTGTGCACTAGGTAAATCAGACCAGCTGATTTCAATGAAACATTTCATCGTAGCGTTTTCTGATAATTTATGCCAGATTACCCGTAAAAATTGGTTCCTGAAATTCGCCAAAAATGTAAGTGCGCAATTTAAAAGCCCTGCGAACGCGCAAAAAAGTCAAGGTAAAGTCAGCATGCATGAAAACAGTATTACACAATTTTTCGGAGATTTTCAAAATATTCTCCGAAAATTTTAATAAACCTATCTTAGTTGCGCCATATGCTATGAATTCTTATAATAATCATCTTATATATAAAGCTGAATGTCTGTTTGTCTGTCTGTATATGTGTACGTATGTACGTTCCGAATAGAAAATTCCATTTCTGACATCCGGACCAAACTTGGCACACATACACTTCGGGCCCCGGCGGGTGTCATAGGCTACTTTTCGTCATCGATCGATATCGATTTTATCGATTTTATCGATTTTGCAGAGTTCACCTACGGGGCTGGGAGTTGGCACAGGGGGGTGATCGAGCATGGGGATTCCGAATACAATATTAGTTTTTAAAATCGTCCATTATTTTTATCGATTTTATCGATTTTTTTTGCAAAGTTGAGCTACGGGGCTGGGAGTTTGCACAGGGAAGGGGGGGGGTAATCAAGCATGCTGATTACGAGTTCGATATTAATTTGGCGCTATTCAACTAACCAGGCCCCAAAATTTTGTCGTAGAACTTGCTCAGATTCGTGTATAAGGGTTATCTTACATGCTGATTACAGATAGGAAGTCAAAATCATGAATTCGGCTGGAGTTCGGTCCAAAGAACTTATTCGAAGCGCTGATTACGAATTTCATACTCTCTCTGCATATTGGGACCTCTTCATAGAGTTAGGGTGGTTATATACGGTGTGTGGTCGAAAACATAGATTTGCTTCAAACTTCGTCTAGGGTGGTCATTTAGCGCGCTGAACATAAATATCATGTTGATTTCGCAGGATGCTGCATTTTCTTGGGTTACGGTGGGTGTAGATGGGTCGAAGTTCCAGATTTGCTCAAAACCTTACCAGTAACGGTTCACAAGTATACTGCTTATGAATATGAAACTTGCTCGCTGTCATAACGCATTAGTGAAGTTGTGTGAGTTGCAGGATTTGAATGGACAGGGCCAATTTAGATCCCAAATATTCATGAAATAGGGAAACGGTCGTTTTGCATGGCGGTCTCCAGCGCCATCCTGATAACCTGTTCCAACGTGTAACGCACGCGGCAAATCTCCCTCCCCCTGATTTGCTTAGGCAAAAGCCGCCGAAGGGTGCATCGCACGCGGCAAATGTCTCTCCCCCTATTTCTGCTTAGGCAAAAGCCGCCGAAGGGTGTATCGCACGCGACAAATCTCCCTCCCCCTATTTCTGCTTAGGCAAAAGCCGCCAAAGAGTGTATTGCACGCGGCTCTCCCTCCCCTATTTCTGTTTAAGCAAAAGCCGCCGAAGGATGTATTGCGCGCGGCAGCGGTCCTATAAGGAAAGCATTGCGGTCGTGTGAAACTTTTATACCACACGAATTGCCTTTATCGCGGGAATTGAGTACGATATTCTTTGAACAGCACTTTAGGTAATTCCCTGCCAAGGTTTCAGGCAGGTTTATGATTTTTACCCACTGCCACGCGATGACTATGATATTGCCATCAGCGGCTCAATTAACCCCCATATTCCGAGTTTGAGCAAGATCCGTCACAAAAACATTTTGGGGCCCGGATAGTCGAATAACGCCGTCAGTTTTTAGAATTATCCTTACTTTTATCGATTTTATTGTTTTTTGTGCAAAGTTTGAGCTACGGGGCTGGGGGTTGGTGAGCAAGGTAGGTGAGCATACTGATTACTCACGCAGCGGAAATAGGGAATGTAGAAGTGGGCACAGGTAAAGGTGTACAGGGATAGAAATGGAACCTTTATCGTTTTTGAGAAGGCCAGGCGGAGCCGGGTAAGCCAGCTAGTGCAGTATAAACAGGAGTCGGTAAATCGCTTTATGCTGGAGAAATCTGTGGAAGATAGCTCCACAAGTAGCTAAAGCTTCTCGAAGTTTTTAGCAAGAAAATTATTAATAATCAAAGTACCATATTTTTTGGACACCCTGTATCATGTCAAATAATGTGCTAAGTTAGAAAGTTCTTGCGTAATTCAAATGAAATTCAAAACTTTTTAGATATTAAGCCTAGTCCATGGTCCCGTATTCTAGTAGATTATGCACTCCAAAGTTTGTGAATTTGAGTGCCCGGAAGACCGCGCAGGGCCGCCGTTTTAAAAAAAATCTGGATGTTTTTTTTACAAAGCAAGGTCCATATGTTACTTTGGCATGCTTCAACTTTGTATGGAAATGTGAACCAAAAAATTTTGAAAGAATGTTATTTCATAAGATGATCCCTTATCGTTTGCCCTTGCGCAGAAGCTGTTGGGGCTGCTGTTGCAAAAACTTAGACATAACGCCTAGTTAAGACACTGCGGCGTTTTCTAGAGCGTCAAAAATTGCGCTGAAAAGTGCAATAATGAGAAAGTTTTCCCTGTAAAATGGCCATTTGCAGAAATTTTTGTTCTTGCGTACCCGTACAAAATCAAAGCTTGTCACAATAACGTATTAATTTTTGCTGTATAACCAATTTTTGTAGGTCCTTTTCATGCTATCTAACGATTCTCCGCGATTTCTTAGCACCAAACTCAAAATCGCAGAATTTGTAACGCCATCTCTAAAAACTTCGTTTATGGTGCTTATACCATGGAATGTTACGCATAAACTTTGTTATAGAGCGTAAAAATTTTATCTATATAGTATTACATTATCATTTTTCTTTCTCAAGTTTAAAAATAGTGCGATTTTGAATTGTTGGAAATAGTACGCTTGAGAAACTAGTCTTATTGATAAGTGATATGAAGTTACCTTATGCATCAAGAAATCCATGTCCAGTTGCGCACAAATTGGTTCCGCTTCGTCCATCCATACGCCTTCTCCCTTCTTTAGGACGAAAAGTAGTCGTAGATGATCTCCAACTGTGAGTGGATTGAATGTGCAGCTTGCTTGAGGACAATATCCGATAGGAGGTCGCCGTGCGCAAATCGCGTTTGAGTACTGCGCTCCCAAAACTGTGATTCTACCTGAACATGTGCGTGATGGTGTATGAAAAATTAACAAAAAAGTTTTAAACGGTTAAAACTGCCGACTATGGTGGGAAAAAACGAAACGCGAATTTAAGATATTGATAGGCAGTTTAGCACACTTGTAAACTTTGAGAGCAAAACGAAGGAGAAACTGAGAGCGTCTTACAACGTGTGTGCACATCTCCAAAAAGCCAAAAACAACAAAAGCATTTTTATTAGGTCATTCCGAAAGTAATTTCGCCTTTTTCAAAGGGACGCCACGTGTGATGGAACAAACATCTCTAAGAGATCTGGGTAGCATTCGATGCAGAATTTCATCCTTTTTCTAACAGTAATGAAATCGTTGCAGCGCACTCAATGTGCTTTCGGAGAATAACCAAAATCTGCGACCCATGCTTTTTGTGCTGGTCAAGTTTCACGATTTTATAGAACTTTTATATCAATCCCCACAAGGAGTTCAAGTAACGATCAGATAGAGCAAACCTTATTGAATACAGCACTACTTTGTTTTCTCTTTTTTATAGCTCTCGATCTTGGCAAGCCTACGTCAGCCGCAATCGCATCAAACATTAGTAATCATTCGGAATTTGAAGCATCCAAAATGATATATGACTTAATATTTATTTTGTAAAGCAAATGAAAGTTTGCGGATTCGAAATGCTGAACTTCGAGTCTTTCGCGTATAACCTTAGGCGCTTTCAAAAACATGAGTTATGACGATTTTAGCCCCGGAGACTGAACAAATTGGGAGCAAAAAACATCTATTAAAAAGGGGAGAAAAAGCTGCATCAAACAGCACCCAAGCTGCTCTCTCATTGATGTTCTACGAGATATGAGTTGACGAAGTATGCAAATTGGTAGCATCAGTTGAATTGTCATTTATTTGAGGAATTTTGTGAAGGAGAAAAAATTGTTTTGTATCCAGTAGGGTTTGCTCTATCTAATCGTTACTTAAATTCCTTTTGAGGGTTGATATGAAAGTTTTGAAAAATTGTGAAACTTGACCATCTCAAAAAGCATGAGTCGCAGATTTTGGTTATTTTCTGAAAGCTCAATGATTAGAAAGAGGATGAAATTTTGCATCGACTGCTACCAAGATCTCTTATAGATGTTTGTTCCATCACACGTGGCGCCCCTTTGAAAATGCGATATTACTTTCGGAATAACCTAATACACTTGGTGAATTACAAGAAACTCAGTCACTCAAAGCCCCAAGGTGTAAAAAAAGATACCATCACACTATTGATTTTACAGGCATAGCAAAACAGGCTTTGCTACACCAGACATGTTCCTGGAGAAACAAATAGGAAATTGCAAAAAAGGTCTCTTCTGTCACAGGAAACACCTTACGTCATGTTTGGGTCAAATGGTACAGTAGCACTCATATCTGTCAATCCCTTTCCGACATCGAAATATTTGCTCAACGATTTTCCCCAGTTTGGCCACTAACATCACACCTACAGTACTGCATTTGAAGCGCACCCTATAATTTTCTGAAGAAAAAAGTCTAGGTTTCATTCAAGATGCGCCATCACCGACGCTGCAGTAGCTTTAAAGGCAGCGTCCGGGCAAAAATTCGCCTCTCATGTTTCTGCCATTCTGAGGCCTTTCCGTGGCCCTGATTACAGTTGTGAAGTCCAAATTGTTCAAAACCCCCAAAAAACCCGATTTTTGGGGACCTTCTCTTCAAGGAGCGGATGAGTTTCGGATTGCTCGTCCCCATCGCATGCCAGCTTGAGGAGCTGCACTGCACGG
The DNA here is from genome assembly GCA_958299035.1 of Cylicocyclus nassatus. Classification (NCBI taxonomy): domain Eukaryota; kingdom Metazoa; phylum Nematoda; class Chromadorea; order Rhabditida; family Strongylidae; genus Cylicocyclus; species Cylicocyclus nassatus. Next base: position 12,553,973 of record CATQJL010000223.1, read on the forward strand.
ATGCAGTTGCATTGCAGTGTGCAGTGCAACTGCAATGCAAATGCACACCTGCGTGAGCACTCAGAGGTGGTTTGTGATACGAAATGGCGGTTTGTGATACGTATCACAGGCCCGTATCTCCTTTTGGAGGCCACGTCAAAAGATCGGACCAACGCAGATGGGTACTCATGGGTTCCACTTTACAACTACATGCTATTCTGGGTGGATGGATCTGCCTGGGCAGATCCGAGCTCGACGACCACGCTCACTTCCCTAGGACGGCCAACCCCTTATGCACAAAATCTTTTCAGCCTTGACGTGTTCTCACATGACCAACACAGTCGAACTTACAACGTTTACCTGTTAATACTTGCTTTCGACACATCAGAAGCACTCGTCCGGGTTTTCCCAAAATAACCCCAAAAGGTGGTTTTCTGAGAAACTCACGCTTTTTGAGTTCCATATTCGGAATCAGCGCCATGGAAAAGCCTGGATAACATAAAGATGTAAAAGTCGAAAATCCCTGGACGCTGCCTTTAAGGCTCAGCCCCTCGGCTGTGCCATAGTGTCACGCGCAGTCATAACGGCCACACTTTTATGCGACAACAGTGGTGGCAGTGGTGCTCGCTGGCATACCACGTACTACCAATGGCACTTCTACATAACACAAAGGGACCATGAATTGAAATATCTTCTGAACGCGATGTCTTTTATTATTTTTCTCTACTCACAGAAGCACAGTTAACCTATCGTACATATTCGTTCCTTGACTTCACTGCCGTCTTCACTACTTTTAAGGAAGTGCAAAAAATGGTCAATTATGTATTTGAGTTGCTAGACTCAGTCTGTGTTTCGTGCGCGAAGATTTAATATATCTCAGAAGCAATGGACATTAAATGCTCCAAGCATGTCGAAGTGAGGCTGAAGCTGGAACGGCAGTCAAGGAATATTGGACATCGAATATGAGCAGGGTCAAGCGTGTGATGCGACTGTCGCAATGGGGGGGGAATGGATCGTAAAGGGAACACAGCGGTGGGGGGAGGGGGGGGGCGTAAAAAAGGATAATCCGAATTAAAAAAAGCTTTGGAATGTAGAAAATAAGCTTCTCAGTCGCAAACAATGTCTTTAAAAATAGCACTTTCTCCTTGCAAAAAAGGTGTCGCAAACGAGTATAGACAAACACGGACTGTCATTAGAGTCTAAAACGTTCTAATTTCCAAAACCATAGTCGATGCCTTTTGGTACCACTGAAACATAAATGAGTTATGCCAATCATTCGTAGATGACAGAAGAATTTATTATTTGTCACTAGAAAATAAGTTATTATAAAATAGTCAATTATAACGACTAAGAGGGTTGCACAAATGGGTACCAGATGTGCGATGGGGGAGCCGGACCCACCAAAAATGAAGGTAGTCCCAGTTACCACTGGCCGGCCAAAAGTGAAGGTGGAAGTGCTAGACACTCACCTCCCAAATACGTCGACCGGGGGGGGGGGGGGTGGGGAAGGGAAGAGCATTAACGTCTATCCCTCCAGGTCGTTGCCGCCAGTGCGCGGAAAATAAGCAATACAAATGCAAAAAAGATCTCAAAAGCATATTCTATGTAGTTTACTTTTAGGAAGTCGTCGTCGCCCACTGCGACCCCTGAAGGCCATCACCGACATGGACGCATAAACGCCTCAGCACTTCTACGATAGAGCAAAGCTTTAAGAATTTGGATGAAGAGCTCCAACCCAACGGTCCAGTACCAATAACTGTGACCCAACGGCCCTCTTTGGGGCCACAAATACGATAAATACAATTGCATAAATATTTTGAATAAACGTGTTAATCAAATGGTGTTTTGTGATTGCTCAGCTAGACTTTATGTGTTTTATTAAGTACATTTTGTTCTGACGTATTGCAAAAAAAGTAGTCGATTTAGGCAGTAATAACCGCCGAGAACCAAAATTTCGAATGATAAAATAATGAAAAATTAAGCGATGACTCCATTGTTATAAATCTGCCGTTTGAAGATGTCAGCAATTGCGGTTTCACAGTTATGAAGTGTAAGTGTTGTTCTACCAGATAAAGAATCAGTTTGATTTGAGGAGTGGCCGCCGAGAACGAGAGTTTTGAAAAATCACGCGATTTTAGGTTGCTTAATGACAGCTGACATCTAAACTTTTATAAATCCGGATTTTGAAAGAGCGTAATGTTGTGACTTCATAGGTTTTGTAGAGTGAGGTTTGCCCTAATAGAACATGTTTTAGCTGTCCAATCCACTGAAACATCGCCGAGATCCTAGGCTCTTGAAAAAGCAGGTAAAGAAACCATATTTCACCTCATAACTTTTTCAAAACTGCATGAGTCATGTTGCGACTTCATAGCTTAGACTCTCCCCTTCAAGAGCTTTCAAATGATATGTAATATGTGAAGGATTCAAGCCTCCCACGGCATGTGCCCGGGGGTGGAGACGACTTTTTATCACAAATTCTCCACTGACGGCCTCCAGCCAATACATTGAAATGGGCGGGGAAGAGAATTCGTGATGAAAAGCCTCCACCCCGGGCTAGAGACGCAAGAAACATTGAATCCTTCACATATTATATATCATCTAAAAGCTCTTGAAGAGGAGAATCTAACCTATGAAGTTGCAACATGACTCATGCAGTCCTGAAGAAGTTATGAGCTGAAAAACGGATTTTACCTGCTTATTCAAGAGCCTGTTTCGATGGATCGGTACAGGTAAGACACACTCTGATAGGGCAAACCTCACTCCACAAAACCTATAAAGTCGCAACAATACACACTTTCAAAGTCCGATTTAAAAGAGTTTAAATGTTAGCTGTCATTAAACAACTTAAAATCGCGTGTAATCATACGAGTTGATGGGAGATTGCTGTCGAATCTTCGTTTTGCGGACGACATCATTGTTTTTCCGAGCAGTATCACTGAAGTGAGACGATGCTGATGGAACCAAACGAAGTAGGAAAGAAGATAGGACTGCGAATTAATCCAAAGAAGACCTAGTTCATAAAGAACCCTTTACAAAGATGCAGGAATGAAACTGGAAGGCACCTCTATCGTAGAAACGTCTACTTACGTATAATCTCGGACGTTCGATGAACATGGAGAACGATTTGAGGGAAAAACTTAACAGGAGGAGAAGAGCAGCCCGGGCCGCCTTCGGGCCTTTAAAGGAAACCACCGACCAACTGACGGACCCCGAGCTTCGTGCCCACCTGTTCAACTCAACCCTTCTCCCGGCGCTCGGTTACGCAGCTGAGACTTGGGCGGACACTGTATCCACGTCGAAAGCTTTAAAGAGCATCCACACAGCGCTCGAGCGCAGTCTTCTGAAGATGGCCCGACACAAGCAGCATCTAGTCGGAGTTCGCAGTACGGACATGAAAAGAATGTCCCGTTTTCGTGACCCAGCGGAACACGTTGCGGAAGAGAGACGCCGATGAACCGGTCACATCATGAGAAGAACAGGCGACAGATGGACATTAAGAACGTCGAAGTGGATTCTTCGCGAAGCAAAACGTCCCCGAAGAAGATCAACGAGGAGATGGCAGACGTATTCGCGGAACGGATGGACCAGCTGAGAAATCAGCTGGATACGATTACTGCACCTGGAACTCGTAACGCAGCCACCGACGGGAACCAAGAAGATCGTGGACGTCTGAAGCGAGAAACAGGGACAAATGGAAACTTTTGCGTTGGAGCCCGCACGCCACGTGAAGATGGGCCATTTAAGTATCTGAGTAAGTATCACTATGGTTCCACCGCCTCAGCGTAGTGGGACAGCTTTGGTGTCGAGCTGCAAGGTACATTAAATGTATTATGTATTCTGATAGGATTTCCAAGCTGTGAAAGAGTTGACATTTTAGTTTCGGCGGAAAACTAGCTAAGACCGGACATGGCCAGTTCCTTGCCGTTTGTTTTCCAATTGTTGTTCCCGCTCCACACATAGTGTTAGCGCGCCTCGTGGAAATCAACTAAGACACTGGTCTTGTAGGATAGCAATTTCTTAGGCATCAGCAAAAAGAAAGAGGAAAGAACACGATGACAGGGTCTCCGCAGGGTGCGGATCGGACAAAAAGGACAAGTTTGCTTGGACGACACGCCATGGTCATCTCACTAATTCGCATGACAGAACCATCAAATCTATAGCCATTTTACAGCCAAGACCTTTATGTCGAAAGATCAGCTTTTCCAATTACTACTCCCCAGAAACAGCGTCTGACGAATTGAAACCAGATGCTTCTATGCAGACATGAAGGAATTACGTCAGCGATAAGAAGTCCTTTTACAGGTTTGCTGTGAACTGCTCAAACGCGAAATTTGGTTGCCATCAAAATGGGCTCTACAACAAAAACAGAAAAAAAAAACAGTTTTCTCTTCGCCGCACGACATTCCAATGGGATTTTATGATTACGAAGAAAAACTCGCTGTAAACATGGTCGTCCAGCAGAGCACAATCGTTCCCAATCTGCCGCCCTTCGAGCGCAGTAGTCAAAAGCTGGAAATGAAGTTCTGGTGCAATGTTGCAAGCAGAAAAAAAGTCGCTTGAAGCTGGAAGAGTTCATATTAAGTTAACCAGCCCTCAAAAGGACCCAACGTACCACTATAGTCGACTTCTGAAAGGACTGCCAGCCCGCGGAGCTTGACTCAGTGACTATCGAAAAGAACTTTTGGAACTATTTTGAAGGGGGTGCGTAGCAAGTGGTACCCGGGCAGCTGACTGCTGCCGCAACCAGCCGCCGCAGCTGCTGGCAAAACCGCTGCAGATGGTACAGTGATCACACTCATCGTTCACAACTTTTGAAAGGAGTTCTGTCGCACGTCGTCGCGCCAAGGTGCAAAATCAGCCTTAGACCTAAGGCATAGCTTGCGCGATCCCAGTCGCTACGCGATCTGGCACAACCGCAGCTCTTCGTTATTCGTTGTTAATGCCTGCCTTTGGTCAGAACTTGATGCGTTTGCAACAACTTACACAAGCTACCCAGATATGCGTTCGAGAAGCGCGCACGATAGATTTGTAGAAATCTGGCAAATTGCCAAGTTGCATGAAAGTGGCGATTCAGCAGAATCGCGTGGGGTATGCCTCAAGGGCCGGGCATGCTTCAAGCGATTTCAATCGCGACGCGATTTGGCAATATTCCAGGTGTCCATAACTCATTGTAAGCACATTATAAATGTACAGAAGATAGGGCATTTCATCAGTTTACGTAAGTTATACACACTATGCATGTGCAGTTTGCTAATGTTGGATCCGACGTTTTGGCAAATTGCCAAATTGCGTCGCACTGAAATCGCGTGAATTATGCCCGCCCTTTAGGCCTTATGGATAGCGTATTTTCGATATCTATATCATTTTGAACAGCAGAAAATTCGTATTTTAAGCGATGCATTCGAATACAAAATGGCCGAAAAATTCTCAAAAATTTGCAAACACTTGCAAAGATGCAAACAAAAAACCGAATAATTTCTATTTTTGTTCTGAGAATCAAATTTTTTTCAATGGAAATTTCTTTAGAACTCTCTCTTCCGTCAACAAATCAGAATCAAAATAAGGTTCCTTAGATTAGTTATTAGGGGTGATTCTTGTATCACTCTTTATTTTGCAACAAAATTGGGGTTCGAATTTTTCACTATTACTTTTTTTCAAAATACCTCATTAATCATGATCATTTTCCTGATGTAAGCTTGGATTCAGAGCTTTTGTTCGCAACTACAAAAAAAAAGATATTTTGATTTTGATGATCTTTGCTATTTGACCTTGAAGCTTATTTAGTTCGTTTAACATCATTAAATCATAAATTATAATAACAACCAATAAAAATGCCTGGCATTTTTCTGTAATTATCTCGTCCGTTTTCCGACGTTAAAAAGTAGGAAATAAGATATTAAGTAATCAAAGATTTTCCGAAAATTTCAGCTTATATTTTGGGTTTTCAAAATCATTTCCTTGTGACCATTTTTCTTTATAAAGCTCTTCTTTATATAACCGTGCTTATTTGCATGGTTTTCAAAAAATGATGAATTTTCTGCTGTTCAAAATGATATAATTCAAGGATATCACGCTAGTTCTGAGACTGATTTCGCACCTCAGCGGGACGACGTGCGACAAAACTCCTCTAAAAAGTTCTAAACGATGAGCGTTAATACTGTACCATCTGCAGCGGCTTTGCCAGCAGCTGCGGATGGTACAGTTTTAACGCTACCAGTTGCTACAATTGATTCAACTGGCTGAGCTTCGGCAAAGGCGGGCTTCGTGACCCAATTAAGGCTAGAGAATGATCAGAGAGCACTCGCGCGCGAGAGACGCAAGTGCGTCGCGGGCGCGAGCGGCCTGCCCTGACGGAGCTAAACCAGTTGAATCAAAGATACACTGAGTCATCTTGAGTCATTCTTGTGCTGGCATTCCTTTCAGAAGCTGGCCATAGTGACACGTTAGGTGCTTCCGAGGGCTGGTTAACTTGATATAAACTTTTCCAGCCTTTAAGAATTTTTTTCTTCTTGCGCATTGCAGCAGAATTTCTTTTCTTTTTGACTAAACGTACATGCGCTCGAAGGAGGCAATGATTGGGGCTCCGCTTCAGAAAAAAGGAACTACTGAGACATCGAGCAAGCTCGACTTTCGGTTGGTGAGAATGTGGTCGATCTTCGCCAGGGCCAGGTACGAGTTCTGGGCTTTTTGAAAACGAAGTCCCCCCTGAATTTCGGAAGCTTTGCGAAGTCTCCTTTGACCTACTGAGTTAGGAGAAGATGAAAACAATAAAAAATTCACTAGTTTGAAAGAAGAAACGTGAGATAAGATGTAAAATCCAGACTGAAGCTGAATACTACGCATGCACAGAAGTTTGGCATTATAGCACGATATTAAACAAAGCCATTCATTGAAAAATTGAGGCAAAAAACAAAGGAAAGGCAATGATATGAAATTTCTCCATGCTCAAGAACAGACCTTTGACCGAGGAATCCGTCCAGGCTAAGAAAATCCGAAACTTATGTGAAGTGACAGAAATATATGCTCCAGACGATCTCAGATCGTCTGGTGGCCTTCTGGAGAAGGACTAATCTTGTAAAAAGTATTTCTCCACTAAATTTTTAAATCTTTTTACATAATTCTTTCGCAAATAATTTTCTATGCATACGGTTCAATTTTGGAGTCATATGATCCTGTGTGCACTGTAAACAAGCAATTTGTTTATTTTAGTCTTGCTTTTGAATCGCGCCATTTTTCGCCACACACAATAGAGCATGCCAATTGTATGATAACCTGTTCGAAAAGCTTGTGTTCGACTAAATGGCCTTTATCCTTGGTGGTCGGTCCCGACTTCGCAAAAACGAGCTTTTCGCTTTTTACACCAAAAACGAAGTCCAGCCTACTTCCAGACGATCTGTGCCGGGTGATTTCTGCTAAGTCAATTTGTTGGACAACCATGTCTAAGGCGATTTTCTTCATGGGTATAAAATTCCATAGGGATGCCGCACGGCCAAGAAAAACCAAAGAGTCCGTTTTTGTTGTGAAGCTCGTATACCAACTTCCCAATCATTGATCCTATTCTGACGACAACCAAAATTTCGCGTTTAGGCAACTCACAACAAACCTGCAAAAGGAGACTTCTTATTGTGGACGTAATTTGTGCTTAGAAGCATCTGGTTTTTATTCACCAGGGGCTGCTTCTGGGGAATAGTAGTTAGAGAACCTGATTGTCTTCTAAATGGCTGTCGATAGGATTATCATACGAGTTATGAGTGTGCACATTTTCAAGCCCTACATATGAACAAATTCCAAGATTCTAAGAGTTTTCCAAAATCTTCCAGAATTTCACATTGAAAGTTAACAGCAATCATCCGACACCTAATACATTGATCGCAGGCAAAGCAAAACTTGCAAACTCTGGTCAAGACTTCTTAAGAAAGTTTAGCATTTGAAAAGCAGATATGCTATTGGTGTCCCGAAGGGATCTTAATAACATACATCTTTTTGCTGAGCGCTTATGCTACTCCTATTTATCTCTGTTCAAAACTCACCTTCTGTTACAGAAGCCGTTCCACATATCATCGCATACATAGTACTCTTCCCCGCTCCATTATGCCCAAGAAGCACGGTCACCTGCTCATTAAACATGTATTAGACGCTTTGAAAGCTCACCCATTTTTTGGTTTCCTTGTTTTGAATGCAGCTATTTCCTACAAGTTTCCACTTATTGCAGTACTATGAAACCATTCAAAAGATTTTCCCTTTGCTAAAATACTAAAATACATGTAAATTAATAGTTTTCGCAAATCCAGCAGTAAGAACATCAAACACTATAGCCCTGCTTACTATTTAAGCACAAAAATGCGGTGGTAAGCAGCATGTATATAACGGCGATGGCGGTCTTTTCAGGCGCACACGAATGTCAAGTTACATTTGCCTAAGCAGAAAGCGCAGTCTAATGCACAAGTGCGATAAAGTAAGAGTGACCTTTCCAGGGTGAAGGCGGTCACAGCAGTCGCAGGCCCTCCGGGTGAAGGGTTTACGCTTGGTTGAGAAATTATAAATTGTCGAACGGGGTTTGGAGGGGGGGGGGGAGGGGGAAGCCATGGTGTTCTCTCATCATTTATCTCAGTCAAAGTTTATAATTTTTATTTCTTTGCCATTATTTATTAGTTGTCTTTTTTTTGAAATGTGAACCGATGTGTTGCTGGATTAGCGCACAAATATGTTTCTGACCAGCATTTTGTATTTTTCTACATTTTTCTTTTTCCCTTTTCTACATCATTCTGCCTGTTTTTAAAATTACCATAAAAAACGTGCATGCGAGAACATTTGTTTCGGAAAGAGTTAGACAATTTTCAAGCATTTGCGAATTTTCTGTAAGAACAAATCTCCAATTCTGTAGATGAAAAGCAAGTCAGCAAGGAAGTTGTTTTTAAAACTAACTTGTTCCCCGCTTCCTTAAAATATATAGTTTGCCTGGAATCTGTTGAAAAAAGTGCCTGGTGAAGCTTGTAGGTAGTGATTTTGGATATTCCAAATTTTTAAGATAAAAATAAAATCGTAACTTCTGTAAATGAACAACTTGAAATAGTAACCATCGTAACCGTCTCCTTCTCCGCTTTCAGAAAATAAATGGTTTGCCTGGAATCTTTTGAAAAAAGGGGCCTAATGAAGGGTGTGGGTAGTGATTTCTGGATATTAACGAGTTTTAAAATTAAGAAAAATCCGTAACTTCTGTAATAAATAAGTTGTAAAAGGAAATGGTCAACTTCGAAACCGCTGTCTTCCGCTTTCAGAAATTATATAGCATGTCTGAGATTCGTCCAAAAATGTTTGGGGAAGGGTGTGCTTAGTGATCTCTGCAGATTTGTGAGTTTTCAACATAAAAAATTCATAACTTTTGTAGGTGAAAATCTTGTACGCCAGACAACCACCATTAAAACCGTCTCGTTTTCCGCTTTTAGAAATATACTGCCTGGGTACGTTACAAAATGCCGGGCGAAGGGTGGGTGAGACTTTTATAATGGCACGTCTTTTCACAATGGTAAAAAAAAGCCTCCATTTGAGAACTCCCATAATAAAAATTACCCACTCTTTTTTACGGACTCAGCTAAAGCATATATTTTCTGAAAGCGGAGAACAAGACGGTTCCAACGATGACTATTTCGGCAAGATGTTTATCTACAAAAGTTACGTGGTGAAGGACTGCACAGCAGTAAGTACCTTCCGCTGAGAGAAAGTACCTCAAACTCGGGCAATCAAACCATCAATGGCACTTACGTTATGTAGAGTGTTACTTTTGCTCGGCCTACGTCCGAAACTACATAAAAAGAGTCCAAGCGCTTGCTGAAAGCTTGCAGCGCTCGCTGAAGGAGATTATTTGACAAGCGCTTGCAGAAAATATTGTATTGCTGCCTGCTGGCACACGGAATACCGCTCGCTGAAGGTTTGGCCACACCCCAAAATTTTGCGGACCGCCTGCCCCGGCGATTATTTGAGCTAGGGGGAATTAAACCATCGATGACGCCTCTGCCATAAAGAGACTTACCTTTGCTCGGGGAAAGCCAAAAACTAGATGAAAAGAGTCCGAGCGCCTGCTGAAAGTTTGGCCAACGGTCGCTGAAAGAAATTGTAACGAGCGCTAGAATTTGTATTGCTACCCGCTGGCAGAACTTGCGACAGTGAAGGAATTACCGCTTGCTTAAGACTTGGTCACATTCTGAAATTCTGCTGACCTCTTGCAGAAAAGCGCGAGCTTGAGGACCGCCTGCCCCCTGGCGATTATCTGTGAGCATGCGGCGATGGAAAATTTAGTCTAAGAGATAGTGCTCGGTAATTTCACGGTCCAATTGAGACGTAACAACAAACTCTCCGTCTTCATCGCTAGTAGAGAGGAGGATGAGCTAGGACCAAAAGCTAAAGAGCTTAGCTCTTGAGTTTAGCTTTGCGCCCGCTTAGAACATCGGCGCGAGCACCTATCGAGCTAGTTAAATCTCTGCAACATCTGAGGAACTAGCTTCGAGCGAAGTTGAGATCTGAAAAGTAGTTACAGCGAACCAACGTGTTAAGTAAAAGCCCGCCTATTCCTTTTCCATCATCCTTTTACAAGGAACCTGTACCTTGCCATACCGCAGACGTTAATTTTTGGATTCTTTTCAGGCACACTCAATGTCTTGGACAAAAACAGGAACATTTAGCAAACCATTTTGACCCATGCGCAAATTAAAGAATTACTGGGATTGAGAGAGAGAGAGAGATCATCCGCCTTCCTACTAGCAATGAGGGCGGAGAGTTATCATGTCTCAACAACTGGACCGCGAGATTACCGAGCGCGATCTCTCAGACGATACCGTCTATTTTCCACAGGTGAAAAAGAATTCCTCTTTCAGTGCAAGCGCTTAAATCAAGTATGGATGATGCTTAGTAAAGAAGCTGGCCTCAACGAAAAGTTTTCAGCAGACTATTTAGCAATCTATACTGCCTTATTTACAGCCTTGTGAAGACGCATAAGCTCTCTGAGCCCGGCATGAGCTCCTTGTCTGCCTCGTTTCAAACGATTCGACCAATCATTGGCTATATAATTGGTGCAACCGATAGGATATCATGGTTTCATGGTTCTTGAGTAGAATTATCATCCAATTTCTCGTCAAAATACTGGACTAAGTGACAAATGCAAGACATTCTCTTGATCGTCGGCACCATGCTCAATTCGACCAGAGCTGTGCAATAAAGTCATTTGATATCTCACTCTAAACGAGTCTAACGGTAACGGTCTTCAAGCGCTTTCTGGGCAGTTTGACGCAATGGCGATACGCGACTCTGATCGAGAAATATCTCAATGCGATATTTTCAAAAGTACGTGAGACCGGTGCTTTTTGTGAGTACATACTACTCAAAATTAAGAGGGTTGGGCAAAGATTAGCACCTACGCTAGCCATCTGCTTTAGGAGCAGATTAGAAAGACCGGTGCTATCACGATGCCCGCTCATGCACTGTCGATATATTGATGAATGCTGCATTATAACATTAACACAGCCCAAACTGGAGAAGTGTTTTAAGATTCTAAAACAACTAATACAGTACACAAGTTTTTACTGAAAAAAGTTCTTTGAAACGGTTGCTTCCGTATTTGTACACCCAGCTAATGTTAAATAACGGTACGATACGAGTACAATGGTCAACGAGTCTATAAGAATATCATCTTACACGCGAAATCAGCCCATCCGTTGGCTCCAAAACGAGCAGTAGTGCGGAACATGTTTAGACGGCATGGGAGAATCTGCAGGAGAGCGAACGACAGCAATCAATCAAACTGGCAAATGAGATAGCAGCTTCCAATGGCCACCTCTCATCAAGAGCTGGAGATCTCAAAAACACCGCAAATAATTATGTTAGCCAAGCTCGTGTCAGACTCCCGCTATGTCTATCGTTTATTTTCGATAAGGTAAAGCAGAATTTCAGAATTGCATAAACAAGTCCAGTTGGAGCGAGATGTTATTTCCTTAAGCATCTCCCAAAACAACATTGGGACTTATCTTTACGAAAAGATGGCAGACTGTACCAAGTTTGGCATTGTCTACGAAATTTAACGTTCATAATGCCTCGCAACCGACATAGTGACAATCATCAAATCAGCTTGCGAGTCAATGAACAATTGTCTAGTGTACAGTAAAGCATGTCAAGTCCGTTCAGGAAGGTAGATTGACACAGCAATGACTTCAGTATTATATGCATCATCCTAGGTCACGAGTAGAAGATTGCTGCTCGCAAAACGCTCAAAGCGGCATGAATATTTTCCCGCGAACCTGAGCTAAACGAAACAAAATGAACAGCTCTCCACCGCGAGTGACTTGATGCCATTTTGTGACATTGTCACTTATAGATAACATATCCACTATTACTTGAGCTGTCTATAATGGTCATTCCTAGTGTATTGCCACCAGTGGATCTTTGAAGACTGTTGCCATTTGGTTGGTGGAAATCTTGATACCTTACTTACAATAGATTACCTCGGAGTGTTTACTCCTAGGCATCGAACTGAGCTAGTTGAGAACAGAGATTTGATCGCACAGGGTCAGAAACAAGTGTGAGACTCCCTTCCAGGTCTCTAAGGAAGACATTTTTGCCTCAATAATTGATGTTTGCGCTATCTTAGATACCTTTCATTTAGAAGTAAGTTATGGTTTTTCAAAAAGGGCTATGAAATTTTTTTGGTAAAGCTACTTCAAGACAAGAATACATACTAGATTGGAAAAAACTAGTAATGAGATTTTTTTCTGCAAAAGAAAGAGTTTTTGTGCAAAAAGTTTTACTAGTATAAAATCAGATTTAAGGCTGCATTAATTTTGTTTCAACCCAGTAGTTAGCCGACCTCTCGAAAAACGATCAAAAGATTGCTAAATTTGAAATTTATGTATCGAGTTCTTTGAGCAGTCCAAGCAACGTATGGATAGAGCAAACCCGTCGGATACAGACAATTTCTGTCTTTTCCACATCTTGTCATAAATTATTCATGGATGTTTCTAAATCAGAAGCATCGCATCTTAACAAGTTCCTCTCATGCACTAACACTTCAAACGCAAGTAATTGGAACTTGAAACTTTTGGAATCAGGTTATGATTCACCGTTTTGACAAAGCGAAACCGTTGAAGAATTCGAAACATTGAATCGTTTCCTAGTAGTTGCCTGCAAAGAGCTTGAAAGTATGAGTTATGGCAAATCATCCCCGAAGACTTGATTCGGGAACAAAAAAGACTTAGAAAGAGAAATAGCTGCACCGAATGCCACCCAAGTTTTCGCAGGGTAATGTTTTACGAGGTTTGACATGAACAAATACTGAAATTGGCAGCATCAGATAAAATTCTGTCATGGAATTATGACGAGCTTTGTGAAAGATGAGAAAAATGCACTGTATTCGGTAGGGTTTGCAAAATCAATGCGTTACTTGAACTGCCTATAGAGATGATACAAAACTCATAGAAACAGCGAGACTTAACCACAGCAAAACCATGGGTTTTAGTCTTGGGGTTGTAGTTGTTCATCCGTTGAGAGCTTTTTGGCCAAATTAGAATAGTAAAACATTTATTTGAAAGTAAGCAAGGCTGCATAGAAGGTTCCAAAAAATTGTTCGAGCTGCGGAAATTTACGCTCACTAAGGTTAATCGCGACGAAAGATAAGACATTCTTCCCATAGCATTTACGGCAGTACGTAAAGTTTATCTGTTTGCAACGAAGTTCAGCACTAGCGAATGCGTTTGTAAAGGCAGTGGAACGGCAAAATCCAACTCAGGATTTTAACGCGGTAGGTTCCTTATCGCCCAAGTATGAAAATAGTGCAATCCAGATTGCACAAAAATTGCTCTCAAACTTACACGCGCAAGCCAATCTTACACGCGCCTGGACGAGTTGACAATTTCCTTCTTACCATTGGAGGCTACCCTCCGCAATGCTATAACCATTGGGTCCTGAAAGGATCTAGCGTCATCAGCCTTGCTCCACTCGTCCAATTCCAAAAGGAAGGGCGTTAAAACGCTCAATTTCGCCATTTACAAGCTTCCAAAAGTGGATTTTCGAGATCAACGTACTCAATAAACCCAGGTAAGCGCAAATTTGACTAGGTTGAAATTTACAGAGCCACTGTCTGTAAGCGTGCACATTATGCAGCGCTTACAATGAGGCAATTTATTCAGTTTCCTTCTTATGAAAATTGAAACAAAGTCATAGGATATAAAGAATTCGGTCATTCGAGAAATATGCATAAAGGATTTCTCGAAAGTATAGAACATAACAATGACACGAATAAGCGCAAAATTGCATGATTTTATCAAATTGCACGAGTACAGTTTGAGCAAGTCAGCCAAACGTTCGATATGCTCGTAGTAAGTGTAAGGTGTAATGCACGCAATCTCTACAGGTGTATGCGGTTAGCAAGCGACAAGCGTTAACGCGGTAAACGGTGGTCAAACCGCCTATTCGCGGCGATCAAATATTTTGAAAACGTCGCCTAAGGTATACCTTCTTGAGCAAAAGTTTAAAGTAGAAATGAAAATTGCTTTTACTAGTATTGCTTTTACTAGTACTGTTCCAGCTCTACACAATTACTTCATTTGCGAACTGAAAAAGATTCTCAAGAACAAGTCCGAAATCCTTGCGTTTTACTCGTTCTCAATATTCTTTAAAAATACAATCACCAGTATTTATCGTAGCAAATTAATATGGTAATACCTGTCCACTGTAAGCCTTCATGTTAACTTTGTTCACAGCCACCTCTCCGGTGTTTTCCCATACTTTACTCACAGAATCTACTAGTAGGGCTGGTTCACCTACTTTTGTAGACTTTTCGTGCCATGATTCGTGATAGGATTCGATATTATCGGGAGTCTCAACATTTTTTTGTGATGAAGATAGTTGCGAAAGAAACTTACATATACTCACTGTTTTCACATTTGCAAGAAATCTGCGATAACAGAAGGGAATAGGTGCATGCAACATATAATCCAGAAAGACTGCCGATATGATATATATAGCTACATCGAAAACCATGAACATCAGTGATGTTCCCACATTAATAACATCATCGTAAGTAAATAAATTGGTAAAAATATTTTCAACTCCTAAAGCAGTAGTAACACGGATTATGATGACAAATGCTTTAATTAGTTAGAAAAAGCTTTTGCCCTTGTGTTTACTGTCAGTGCTGGTTTGGATACATCAGTAGTCACGACTAATGTTTCTGATACTTACTGATATCATGACTTATAATAAGCGGCTTAATCTGAAGTTGTGTGGAGTTTGTCCGTTACGAAATTACAGTGAGGAATGATTTACATTGCTTAAATGCATGTGAGAGTTGCAAAGCAAGTAAGGTTTATTTTTGTAATTACTTTGCGATCTCCTCCATCAAAGAATGATGAAGGCCAAGATCATTATGTAAGTTTACCTACACTTTCCATAATGGCCAGTGCGAACCTCTGCGAAGCAGAGGTGAAGCACTGGTTACTTAATGTTTCTGATGTACTTTCTTACTCAGCCTTGCACTGCGCTACCTCTTCATATTTGACGTAGTTTAAACTACGTTGAAATAGAATTGCGATTTTACAAACTGTGTCCCATCACAGTCTCGTTTTATGTTTGTTATCGTCTTTTCCCTACAGTATAGCGGGCGGAGCTTTGCCGACGTTTCCCGAAGTATGCGCGTGGCAGTTTTGGTAGCTAGAGAGTACAAAAACTAATGCTTTAGAGTGGAGGTTTAACAAGTTTTTCAGCGTATTCAAATGCACGGCCACGCCCGCTATACCATGGAAAACACTCGTATGTGTACGAAACTACAAGAAAGTGATGACCGCACGCGACCACAAGCTTAGCTTTACATGAAGACAGCAATTTCCCGTGAAACGAAGGAGTATGCAAAATAATGAGAGTCGCACGACGCTGTTCAACCCATTCGCAAATCATTCTACTGCCCTCGTCAGGATTACTCTATATATGCCTCCTTCCTTACAAGATAAAATAAAAACCGCGGCATGCGCGGCAGGTCGTCGTGCTCGAAGTCCTAACATGCGGTCAAAGTAATCTGCATTGCCTCCTACCTCTCAGTGTTGATCTTGATAGAACAAATGTAAGCGAATCATTTCGAGGCTTTGTAATGTGAAATTAATGGTTTGTGAAGCAAAGCACGACCAGCAGCAACAGCTGCAGAACAGCTTTGAAAAAAAATTTCGTAAGTACACGATGTATGCGAAGGAGGACAAAAACTAAAAAAGTGCTAGTAGAATCGAGAACATGTACTGCTGGCAGCACTAGTGCAGACAAGAAGTAACCTCGACTTATTTGCAGAACTTCATACCAACCCTTTCCGCTTATCATCCCATCCCTAAAAAACGAAAATTTTCAGAAGGACAGGAGATGGGGGTACATCGACCGGATGGGCAGACGTGTTTGTAAAACTTGAAACTCAGCGGATAAATCAACTGTAGACTTGAACGCGAAACTTCTGGCAACTACCTACTGTCAGCACAAAGATCGTGGATGTCAGCGATATATAGACATGCAAAGATGATTACATCCATGCTGTCATCCGCACATTACGTAGATGCAGGTCATCTACGTATTCGGACAATGTCTAAAATGCGATGGTTGTTTGACTTTTTAACGCGTTAAAAGTGGAAGCTGCCTGAATCAAAAATAAAAAGGAAATGAAAAGAATGTAAACTGAAAAGTAACGAAAGAAATCGATGAAAACCAGGGAAAACCAGTGCAGTAAGTTCAGAACTTACTTTTGATTGCATATGAATCGCAATCTTTTGTTTTAGGACCGGTAAAACCAGCAAATTAGTATGTTCTCTTATCTAGCCCATGCAAATAAATTTTTACTTTTACCTGAGCAAACTTTCTAAGAACATTTTTTACACAATTTTTTGAGGTTTGGAAGGATAAAAGCGCATTTGCGAAATTTGGTTTTTGCGTGTGTGACTTCTTTATACAATTTAAATATTTTCCTCGTCTCCCTCCCCCCCAAAAATAAGGAAACTTTGGCTGAGCTTTCGTATCTTTTGAATGGAAGCAGAGTTTCGCACTAATTTTACTATACCTATGCCTCTCTCATGCTCCCTTTCCCCGCTTCTTGAATCATAGCAAGCCTTTGAAACCCATCGCGCAACGCTGAATACCACAAATGACTTATAAGCAAACACACATTTTGAAGCTTTTTTATGTTGGGTCGGTGGTTTGGATGTAAAAGACTTGTTTGCAGGCAACAAATTCAAACTTGAATAAGTTACTAATTTTTTTGTTTTAGTAGCTGCTCACGCATTAATAACTGCGAGCTACATTTTTGTAGATTTACTAGTTGAACAAAACCATAACTTGGCAAGAAGTTTGGATACAGGCCCAGCTCGAACACACAAATGAATAATAAGCAAACACACACTTCTAAAGCCTTTTATGTATTCAGCACCGGTGGTTTCAAAGGTAAAAAACTTCTTTGCAGAAGAACAAATTCGAACTTGAATAAGTTACTAAATTCCTTTTGTTTCAGTTGTTGCTCAAAGAAATGATCATTGTAAGCTACGCCTTCATAGTTTGAAGATTCACTAATCGAACAAAACCATAACTTTGCAAGAAGTTTAGATCAGACTCATTTTGCAAGATAAAAGCCGCATGGACCGTATAACGTGCATTTTTCAAAGAATCCTCGTATTGAGCCGACTCATCCTTGTGCGTAATAGACGTATAGGAGCTTGCAGGATCGTGAGAGTCGGACGTGCGTACGGCCATTGCGCCGCGCACGTCCGATGTCATAAGGGAAATGCCAGATTTATCCGCTTCAGCCGGTTCGTTCGGTTCATAGGTTAAATCACTACACTGTTCAACAGCAAAGGTGCTGAAACGAATGAGCCTGTTCAACAGGATAAGCCCGGCACCTACCTGAGTCGTCGGACGCACATCTGACGTGCGCTGCGCAATGGCCGTACGCACGTTCGACTCTCGCGATCCTGCAGACCCCTATACATGCTGGTAGGTTGTGTTATGCAAAAACTTGGCTCGGGAGCCTGTCTGCGTAACAGACATAAAGACAAAAGACAGACATCAACTTTGTTATAAGTCACGATAATATAGGATGAACGTTTATATGCAATCAATCGAACGAGTACTTCGATGCAAGTGAGCTGCTGTCATTTAAAATCTAGAGTAAAGAAAACTTTTTTCTGTCTAACCGAAAGTCATTACTGAACGTAAAGATTTTTTGGTAAGCATGAGCTAGATTTCAAAAAAATTGTTAGTTACACACGTACAGCAGTGTTGCCTACAAAAAATTGCAAACCTTCATAATGACAGCTATACATTTTACCCAAAAAGGTGATTATCGATCAACAAACAGTGGATTTGTTATAATTATAGATTTGGTCTATGACAATGTCTCAAAAGAAATGTTGCCTGGCGTTTCAGTTGAGACAGTGCAGTTAAAGGCAGGCAGCGTTCCACCAGACTGGGGGTACCTGGCTCTCATAATGATGTAATAGTAGACCCCCTACCTAAGCAATGACTGAAGTTCGGAGCGAAAAAGGGGTCTACCAAGCCTGAAATTTGCTCCGAAAGTGGGCCGAATCTTACGGTAGGCTCGGGCGAGTGCAGGTAGAGCCGCAGAGTTGTTGCGGGTCCCTGCGCTCACGATGTGTGCGCTATACGCACTCTAGCCCTGCAAATCGATATTGCCGAGTAGGCGGCGTTCGGCGCTACCGTAAGATTCGGCCCACTTTCGGAGCAAATTTCAGGCTTGGTAGACCCCTTTTTCGCTCCGAACTTCAGTCATCGCTTAGGTAGGCGGTCTCTTATCACATCATTACGAGAGTCAGATATCCCCAGTCTGGTGGGACACTGCCTTTAAGAGCTAGAAAGACTTACAGTTTGTGTTGGGAATATGTTCTTGCCGCAGTACTTTATTTATTCAGGTGTCGCCAGAATTAGTTCTAAGAAAGGTTTTTCCCGTGGCTTATCTGAGTAAAATACACCCGCTATGTCCCACTAGTGAAGCATCTTATTTGATGTTTGAGACAACATTAAAACTTGCTGAAAGCTTTCAATTTGGAATCGAGAAAAACAATCATCCATGTCTAAAATTCATAACATGACAATGTGTCGAAAAAATAAAAAAACTCTCGCTGATCAAAAAACTGGCAACTTGTTATCTGATGACTGTTGAGCTCTATTCTTAGGCAGGAATGAATATTGGCGAGTTTTTGACAAGTAAAGGCTTTGCACACGTTTGAGAAATTACGCACTGCTCTTGCTCTTGCTTTCGTAATGCGATAAGGTTGCCTGGTGAAATACGACTCATAGTTATACGAAGACCCATATTTTGAAAATTTTAAGACTTTTTGGAGGATATCTATCTCATACATAAAGTTGAATGTTTGCTTATATGTCTGTATTCTGTTTGTCTGTCTCTCTATACGTATGTTCCAAATAGAAAAATTCATTTCTGAACCGATCCAGAACAAACTTGGCACACATACATTTTGGAGCGGGGCGGGTGCCGTCTAGTTTTCGTTAACGATCGATATCAAGTTTATCAATTTTTATCGATTTTTTGTTAAGTTTGAGCTACGTGGCTGGGAGTACAGGGGGGATATAATCAAGCATGCTGATTACAAATACAATATTAGTTTTTGAAATTATCCATTAATATTAATTTTACCGATTTTTTTGCAGAGTTTGAGTTACGAGGCTGGGAGTTAGCGCGAGAGAGGGGGGTAATCGAGCATGCTGGTTACGAATACAATACTAGTTTTCAAAATCATCCATTAGTTTCATTGATTTCATCGATTTTTTGTATAGTTTGAGCTACGAGGATGGGAGTTGGCACAGAAAAGGGGGTAATCGACCGCGCTGATTATGAGTACACTATTAGTTTTGGAATTATCCATTAGTTTTATCAATTTTATCAATTTTTTGCAAAGTTCGGGATACGGGGCTGGGAGTTGGCACAGGGGAGGGGGGGGGGGGAGTAATCGAGCATGCTGATAACTAACACAACGGGAGTAGGTAGTTGGAGTTGGTATGTAGAAGTGAGCACAGGGAAAGGTTGTATAGGGATAGAGATGGCAGTTTCACCATAGCGTTTTGACAGGGACGGGCGGAGCCTGGTAAGCCAGACAGTACGTAGATATAGCTGAGTGTCAAGTCTAAGACTAACCATTGTCACCTCCATTTTGAAATCTTACCAAGGTTTTCGCTTTTCCACGATTACTCTGCGCAAATCACGATTCTTATTTCCAAACTCAACCAAGGTTCTTTTGGCAACTCCGCCTTGGTAATTTGAGACGACGGCAGGATCTTACGCTCAAATCACAAAAAAGCGCTATTATATAAAATGGCAGCTTCAAACCCCTTAGCCCCATGGCAAGCGGGGGGGGGGAGGTTTATAAAAAAAACTTCTCGAATTTATAAAATACTCGCTATACAAAGCTATAAGACCATCAGCTGTTTTCTCGTTCGATCAACAGACTACTGAAATAACGGAAATCGATGCGTGTATTAATTCGTACCTACTCACGTATCAAGAATCAGACCAAGACTCACTCAACATTATAGGTCCAATCGATTTCGTGTAGCGCATTTTGATCTTGACATTTCCCTATTTACGAGAAGAACTCTCAGACGGTCACGTATACTATCCTCTCGAAAAAAAAATGCAAGCTATAGAAACTCGCCTCCAAGCAGAAGAAGCTTTGCAATCTTTATGTGCAATTACAGAACAGTTTTAAAAAATTTGAAAAAATCAATACCTTGTCAGCCCAAGGGAAAAAAACAAGAAAATTACTGCGGAGAAACGCCATTGCAACAACACCCCAAAAATTGACAATGTAGTCCTGGTAAGTGACCCAGTCTTACCAAAAAAAGATTGGAAAGTCGCAAGAATCACGAAACTTGACAAATATGTAGACGGAGAACCACAAAAGGCTAAGTTGTCCACAAACAAAAAGAGAAAATTCACAACCTGTTAACCTAATGAAGTGGCAGAAGATTTGCCTACATACCAAGAATGCACCACTCATTGTTGTAACTTGCGCCCACGTAAAGAGACAAACTACATGATTGCACAATCATGAAAAATATTCAAAGAAACCATCGAAAACCAACGCAAATGATTCCTGTTTCATATAATGTTATTTCACTGCGTCTTCGGTACCTGGACCTCAAAAATGGACGATATCATGTTGTCCTGCACGAAAGACGGCATTGTGATAGAAAAGTCAAAAACCAGAACGATTGAAGTCTGCGCTGATAACCAATGTAAGCCCCAAAATTTATAACCAGGAAAACTTTGATGCAGTTTTTTCCAAGTATCACTTTGCACGATCATCTTATTACCTTGGAGTGGAATGAAAATGGTCAAACGCGAACAGCAGAAAAACTATGTGACAAACTAAGTTTTTTGCGTTAACATAGATTGCTAGTTCTGCGCAACAGTGATGCTAAACGCGGAATGCTGGCCAATAGGAGCTATCATCACTCTCGCAGTGGTACTCTATGATATAATTGCAGCTATTTTGCACTATATGTACCAGTAACCATCGGAAAACCCATAAGAGTCTAGTTTTGGCTCCTCTTGCAAACAATCAAACTATTGCTAAACAAGGGATGGCAATGTGTCCGCGCTATGCGGCGTCATTGTTGCAAAGCTCGTCACCGATCAAGATCAACGCGCTTGACAGAGTCTGTGATCGGCACTATCTCAGCATGTAGAGCAAAAATGATGGAGAACAGAAATCAAACTAGACGTCTACAGAGAAACTTTGCACTTAAAAACAGCGCTTCGTAATCTCGATCACTCCAAACATCCCATTCGATCTTCCAAATTTGCGCATAACACCAACCTCCATCTCGCTTCCCCCCATTCCATTAGTGCATGATTACTTCATTACTAATGGCAAGGATACTGCCTTGTGGAGAATTATGTTGACACCAAATCTCATGTGTAATTCCAGCAGGGCAGCGAGTTTGTCTGATGGCACCTCATCAGACAACTGCATATGTACACCGGCAGAAAACAAAATAGTATGTCAATGCCCCCAAGGCATTAAACGATTCATCAGATCCAACAAAATTGTTTATAAACACAGCTTTGTGGCAAATAAACAGCTTCAAGGGTATCGTAGTGGCAAAAATACCGCACATGGTTTCCGCTGAAGTGATACTCAGCATGAAAGGAAAAACTGATACTACGATTCTACAAGTCCGAGACGATGTTTGCGCTATGAAAATGCCGAGTTAACAGCATGTTACAATTGCGCTTTAGTTGCAAAAATCGAGTGCACTTCTCAAAAACAAACCCTAGACGAAGTTATTTGCGAAAATACAGCCTATGTGGTACCATGTTCCCCGCATATAACAACCCCCACCTTACACTTACATTTGAGCACAGGCGACAGCTGAACAACTGTTTATTTTCATGAGATATGACATTCGGGTGTATGACTTCATGAACGATAGCATGTGCCAGCCGCGTGTCACTTACATCTCCTCGAGCTTTAGAAAGCAATAGCACAACATAAGGAGAAAAAGAGTGGCCAGTATTCGCATCTTTTGGACGTATATTTGGCATGGTAGGAAACAGTGGTCATCGCACTCATAGTTGTAGCGTTAGCACTTGCCATTTCTTACGCGCTCTTTCAAACCGTAAGCTCACGCCTTGTGCGCTATTTTTGCGGGCACTTATCACAGTTCTATGCTTACCATTTCGCATCACAACTTTTTTGGTACAGTTGTGGCGGTAAAATTTGTCCAAAATTGCGGGATTGTCGGGACTTGCGAGATTCGCGGGATTCGCGGGATAAGCGGGATTTAGCTACAACTTCTTTTTAAACCATTTTGTTTGCAATCTGCGTGAAGATTGGCTTTAGCATGATGAGACGAATCTTTTAATATGCAGTAAATCCGCAATTCGTGGTGACGGGGTACACAAATCATACTAATTTGTTGTTTTCTGTGATAACGCTTTCTTAAAGATGTATCCGGGTGTAAATTGCAGATAATAGGTTTTGGTAATAAGTTTGAGTGTGGAAAACTGTCGAAGAGAATTGTGCAGTTTTTATCCACCCTTATCATTGATATAGACTTTTTGCCATTTATCACTGTTAAGATCATGATTTTGGATCATTTTTGGTAGTCGTGAGAAAAGTAAGGAGAAAACGCTGCGGGATGCTTTAGTTCTTGTCGTTTTATCGTTCATAATGAGTCATCACAGGCTTCCGGTTAGCTTGCTCGGTGCAATTACTGGATCCCTCGGTGCAGCAACCGATTGGTTGCCCATCGGTGCATTGCAAACCTCTCTAAAATCGCACTCTTGCTTGTGGCTGGCTTCCAGCCCAAGCCTCGAAGCTGAAGCTCTGTACGTAGGTGAAAGAGGAAGTTTGGGAATGTCCCCAACGGACTGGGGTGTCGGTCTCCAGCGCCATCCTGATAAGCTGTCCCAACGTGTAACGCACGCGGCAAATCTCCCTTCCCCTGTTTTTGCTTAGGCAAAAGTCGCCAAAGGGTGTATCGCGCACGGCAGTGGTCTTATAAGGAAAGCATTACGGTCGTAAAAACTTCTATACCACACCAACTGCCATAGTCATGAAGATTAAGCACGATGTTTTTGAAACAGCACTTTAATTAATTCCCTGCCAAGGTTTCAGGGAGATTAACAATTTTTACCCACTGCCGCGCGAAATAACTACCATATTCGTCATCAGCGGCTTGAATAACCCCCATATACCGAGTTTGAGCAAGACACACCTTGAAAACATTCTAGGGCCCGAGCCGAATAACGCCATCAGTTTTTAGAATTATCTTACTTTAATCGATGTTATTGTTTTTCTTGCAAAGTTTGAGCTACGAGGCTGGGGGATAGGTGAGCATACTGATTACTCGCACAGAGGGAATAGGGAATTGCATTAGAAGTGGGCACAGGTAAAGGTGTAGAGGGATAGAAATGGAACCTTTATCGTTTTTGACAGGGCCGGGAGGAGTCGGATAAGCCACCTAGTGCGCGATAAAACGACAAAAACTCCCGCATCCCGCAGCGTTTTCCACTTGCTTTTCTCACGACGTACGAAAAAATGATCCAAAATCATAGCAATCTTAGCAGTGATAATTGATAAAAAGCTATATCAAAAAAAGGGTGGATAAAAACTGCACAATTTTTTTCGACAGTTTTCTATTTACAAAAATTAATACCAAAAGCTATTATTTGCAGTTTACACCCGGATACATCTTTAGAAAGCGTTATCACAGAAAACAACAAAATAGTATCATATGTATACCCCGTCACCACGAATTACGGGCATACTGCATATCAAAAGATTAGTCTCACTAAGCTGAAGCCAAATTTTCACGCAAATTGCAAATAAAGTGGTTTTGAAAGAAGTTATAGCTGAATCCCGC
Source organism: Cylicocyclus nassatus (assembly GCA_958299035.1). Classification (NCBI taxonomy): domain Eukaryota; kingdom Metazoa; phylum Nematoda; class Chromadorea; order Rhabditida; family Strongylidae; genus Cylicocyclus; species Cylicocyclus nassatus. The sequence goes on from CATQJL010000223.1 coordinate 12,578,363, forward strand.
TTATCCCGCAAATCCCGCAAATCCCGCAAAGTCGCGAATGCCGCGAATCCCGCGAATCCCGACAATCCCGCAGTTTTGGACAAATTCTACCGCTACAACTGTACACTACGTCGCTGGCGAAAGGACAGAACATGCGCATGCAAACACTACCCATGCACGCAAATGAATTGTGAAAAATTGATAAGAGACGTAGAAATTTTTTTAGTAAAAGCTTATAGATATTTTTTTAGAAATGAACACCGAAACCGAAAAATTTCAAAAAAGAAATGGACCAAGTAACACAAGCCTTAAGACAACTGATTAGTGCAATGAAAGTCCTTAAGGAGGCATGCAAGAGATTCGGTGGTCTGGGCGAGACCGTACAACACGGCGAAACAAACGAGGTTGAAATCGAAGAACAACTTCGGGAAGAAAGAAACAATCCAGACATCACCGAACGCGAGCCAACCATTTTGGAAAGCATGCAGGCGTATCATAACTCACTAAAACAACAACAACAACAAGGCGTTCGAAAGGAAGAGCAATTCGCGCAAGAGCACGCTTCGAAAAGAGTGCGCAGTTGTTCGGGCCGCAGTCAAGGGAACAAACATTCACGCACATTATCAGAGAACACGTAAGACTTAGGCATGAATGTAGAGGAAATGCAACTACGCTTAGACGCTTTGGAATCAAGAAAAAAAAGAAGAAACGGTGAAGCAGGAAACGAAAGAGCGTGAGATGAACACCAAAATGGGGGAAAGGATCAACGACCAAAACCTGCTGGTCTTCGGTGATCTCAACAGCGATGGAGAAAATCCGTTTCAAATAGTGGAAAAGATCGTCGCGGATGAATAAAAAGCCGCAGATAGAAGAAGAAAGCAAGAGCTACAAGTAGAAGTTCTCCAGGCGCAACGAGCGATTGGTGACCCCAAAATATTGATAGAAGAGCTGAAACAAAAGCCGTCTGTGCGCCTAGGAAAATTATGCAGGGCGGAATTCGAGTGAAAGATTTATGCCTTTTGTGAAATCATCATGCAACATTATTCGGATTCCCGCCGGAAGTACAAAATAGTATCACAAGAATCAGAATGCTTGATGCCCAAAGAAGGTGTCACATATGCTTCCAGGTGCTGAAAATCGTCTGCCCGGAGGAAGAGACTGTTACAAGTGGCCCACGCCATGCTTCCATTGCAAGCGATATGGCCATAATTCGGCTGTCTGTGACCTCCCATACAAAAGTCGATAATACGCTTGTGACTCCAACGTACCACGCACTCCATTCAACACAGACCGAACTGGCGCGCCTCCAACGAGAATTGAAAAGGCTCGAAAATCATCAAGGTGGGGCGGAGTGTCGCTGCTTGGAAGCGCGATCTCTCTTGCTTGTTACAGTAACCCATGTCTCTTCCTATCTTGTAAGCTGATTTGCAGAAAGCGCCGACGACTATCAACAACACGTATAAAATGCAACCGTTACGCAGCAAGAATTCTTCGTCGCCACGATGGGAATCGTCTTTTCCCAACCTTTATTCATTTTATTCATTCAAGAACCCGCAATCTTTATACGAGCATTTTGATCATTTGACTCTGCTTTTGTAGTATTTTGACGCCTAGGTAAATCGCCCAGACATCAGATAATGATCAGATCATTGCATCGTGTTTTCATTTGCAAAGTAAAGAATCACGGTCTAATCACCCAAGTTTGAAATCCCATCGTCGTTGCCATAAGGTTTGGTGTTATGGTTGTTGGATGGTGTGGCAAAAAGCTGAACCACCAAAGTGGGTGTCTGAAGCGAGAAACAGGGATCAATGGAAACTTTGTGCTGGATCCCGCACGTCACGTAAAGCCGGGCCATCTAAGTATCTAATTGTAAGTATTTAAGTGCTAAATTAGTGTTCAATCATAATTCACTTTTGGAAACTTCAATTGCGTAGGCTAGTTCCAGTTAAAGGGGTTCATTGGTGCTTAAAGTGTTCAAGCATTTCTTGACATTTGAAAAAGTTCCTTCGAAAGTACTTGCAAGCCAGTCAAAACTGCAGTGATTGAAGCTCTTTTAAAAGTAGAAATGGTTATTTTTAATGATAATCAAAGTAATATAGGTAAGAATCATGGGATGGAAATTCGAAAATTTTTTGAGGGATCGCCTAAGGAGTCGAAACACGAACATCACTGCTAGAAAAGGACAGAAAATCTGCACCGGACAGTGTTTAAAACGTTTGCCTATCTTTTTTTTCCAGCAATTTAAGATGGTTTCAAAACGGCACGAACGCAGGACTAATATATTTTTTCTCCAGTGCCACTATTAATATAGCCAAGTCAGTCAAGTCAATTTGGCCGACAAAGTCCCATCGTCAACTCCCCGCGGTGCTGGCTGGCAATGGTAAGGGAACTGGCAAACGATGAGGGAACTGTCCCGTGAGGCGAAGCGACGCGACGGAAACTGTAGGAATTGATCGTGCCACACTCATCGGACTATTGAGCATTTTCATAAACTGCTAGGGCGTCTCCCAAAAGCGACGGCAACACATTGACATCGCGTGTGCGCAAGAAACAGAATGGAAGGCAGGCCAAGGATATCGGCAAAAGATACCGACTTTACTGCACTAGAGAAAGCAATCGCCAGAACGGAGTAGCAATCATCGTCAGCGGCAAAACCACGAGTTCGTGATCGAAGTGATTTCGGACAAGCTGATTGCAATCAAGACAGAAGCAGAGGACGTCACACTCCAAGTGTTTTGTGCTATGCCCCGCAACCCGGATGCACCGTTAGTGAGAAAGACGCTTTTTGGAAGGTTGTCGACATTCTACCACAAACATTCGATGCGACAGACTATATCTTCGTTGGAGACGATCTTGATGGACACATTGGCCACACACATAATGGTTTTAAGCGGTACCACGGAAGAAATGATTACTGTCAGAGGAATGAAGACGGAGAACGCATTTCAAAAGCCGCCGAAGCACACAACTTAGCCGTCGCAAATACATTCTTCAAGGAGTCCATTTGATCACGTATGCAAGTGAAGATCAATCAGCTCAGATCGACTACTGGATGTTGCGCCGATGACAGTTGTCATGGTGATACGTACGAAAATCCTACCCACAACGACACATGTAGTCGCCTGTTCGTGCTGGATCTTCGGCTGAATATTTGCTTAAATCAACGAGCCAGAAGGACGATGACCAAGAAGATCAAGTGGTGGAAGTTCTCCAAATATCGACAACAAATCAGGAAAGCATTCAACAATTCAGATTTGCCGACTGATGATGGAGAATCGATTGACGGCAGATGTGGATTACTTCGCAGCAATGATCGGAGGCCGAGGAGATCTTGGAAGCCACTCAGCCTAGACGCCAGGTCGTTGACAAGCGGATCTGATCATATCAAGAAGATGAAAGAGCTTTAAAATCTGGCAGCGCACTCACGCAAGCGATGATTTCCTTCGTTATCGGCAGCTGAGCTCAAGAGCAAAGCCTGCAGTAGCTGAGGCAAAGGAAGTGCACACAAAAAGCTTAGCGATGAGCTGGAAAGACTCGATAGTGCTAACAAGATTACCAACTGGCTGCTGCCCGACATCAAGAAATACAGGACATTGACCACAATGCGCTTCCGAAATGGACAGGGGAAGCTCCTGACGAACCGAAGAGAATACGTAAGAGATGGAGCGAGCACCCACCAGTCCGAGAGGGAGCGCCAACGTTTGAGTCAGTGTGCGCAAGCACTTAAGAAGGCGTCTAATGGTGAAGCACAATTGGATGACAATCCTGTGGAAATATGAGAAATGACGGGGCAACGTGAACTGAAATTTCTCACACTAATCAATCAAATTATCGCCGAGGAAAGAGCATCACGGATTTGATGTACGTATGTTACAGTTTTTAATCAAGAGAACTAAAGCGACGTCAGTGACTGTTTAATATACCGACGGATACGCCTCTTATGTCATACGATGAAGATTCATGAACGAGTCATCCACACGCGTATCCGGGATATTGTGGAAGTCACTCCAAATCAAAGCGGCCTTCAAAAAGATTTGTACCATAAACGCGCAGTACGCTTGTACGACTACTTTTGGAACGCAATCAGGGGAAGCGAATTTCAATTCACTTCGCGTCCTCAGATTTAAAAAAGGTTCTTGATCGATACCACACAAGCTGATCAAGGCACTGCGAAACACGACGTCCCGAAAGAGTACATCCACTAGATCAACTTTTTTACACGAACACGACGAGAGCCGTACGCTGCGCGCAGTAACATCGTTGCCATACCTAAAGAAATTTATCAAGGATCGTTATTACATCTGCTGTTCATATTGTGCATGACACCTTGACGAGAGACATCCAACTGCCGCACCCGTGGATGTTTTTTTACGCGGATGACGTCGAGCTATCAAGGGGATTGAGGCAAGAAGTTGAAGAGATGGAAGATGCGTTTGTCAGAGTATGGTTTACGACTGAATGCCGGAAAGACTAACAAGTGAATGGTCAGAAGTCGAAGTGGCCAATTCATAAAAGCTGCATACCAATCGATGCGGATGGTATGCAGCATAAAATGCTGATTTCGAATCTGTCTTCCGTATCTGCAGAGCGCCTTTGTAAGCGAACTTAAGCAGCTTTACTGCGAAAAAATTGTATACAAAAATTGCAAAATTAGGCAATTGTATACAAAAATTATTGCTCTCTCAGCTCACCTCTCGGTACGGCTCATATGAAAAGACCTGGTTGCATGTTGTGTTCCAACACTGAGCCGAGAATGGCTTTGTACGGCCAAGTTTGCACTTCACACGCACAATTTCTTAGCAAAATAATGGCTTTCAACGGCTTATAATTTCGTCAACAAAAGCGCTCTGCAGATAGGGATGATTCAGAGTCAGCGTTTTAAACTGCATCTAAAGGTATGCAGCATAAATGGATTGGCCACTTCGACTTTTGACCATTTCCTTGTAAGTACTTAGAATGTGGGGCGCAAACAGACAAAATAATCAGATCGACGGACTGTCACTGAGAAAGTCACCACTTTACAATATATCGGTTCTCATGTAACGTCAGATTGCGAAGCGATCACTGATGCATGTGCTAAGACGAACGCAGGCTTGCTGAAATGGCGTCAACTGGCGGGAGTACTCTGCAATCGGCAAATTCCAGTGTATCTTGAATCAAAAGTATATCGCACAGTGGTACGACCAGTAGCCCTGTGCGCGGCAGAGTGTTGGCCAGCTATCAAAGAATCACGAGCAGATAAGCACGATGGAGACGCGCATGATAAGATGGATACTTGGCCTTACGCAAAGAAACTGTGTGACGAAAGCGACTGCGGCACATTCTCGGAGTCGCTCCGGTCGATAAAATGCGTGACGCAAAATTCTATACGGTTTACGTGACGATAATACAGAGCAAAAACAATACTTCGTTTAGATCCACGACCGCACACCGCAACAAGCGGCCAATCGAGTCAAATGGAAATAAAAATACAAGCCGACCCTGCGCCTGCGGAACATTGGCGAGGATAAAAAAGAAGAAGTGCCGAATTTGCGCAAACGCCTGTAGTTATGAGAAAATACTATAACAGAAATTTTTGTTATTTATGTCCGGCACCCAACCAGTTAAAGTCAAATTCCGCTCATAAAAGAATTTTCCTAGATGCAGTACATTTTAAGGACCTTCTGAAGGCAGTGTCCGGGATTTAGGCATGTAGGCTTTTTTGCCTAGAAGCTGTCGAAGAGGCTCTAGCTTAGGCACTGCCCAAACTGCAGCGCAAATAATTCATTCAAGGCTGAGAAATCCATTCACAAATACACCGATGCTGTTCCGTGACCGTAACACTTAGGATCGTTCCCAGCGCGAACGTAGTGTTAAAGTGAGCGAAGTCGTTTTTGGATTACGGTCAAGGCGCAGGCGCGGGGTTTTCGAAGACGTATCTCAGCCATGATTGGACAATTTGCGCTGCCTCTTGGGCAGTGCCTTAGTTCAGATTCTTCATTAATTTCCAGGCGAAAGAGCCATGCGACCGGATTACCTGGACACTGCCTTTAAGAGTGATTCTAAGCCTGTTTTATTATTTACTAGCTGGCTTACCCGGCTCCGCCGTATGTTCCAAATAGAAAATTCCATTTCTCAACGGATTTTCTTTCGGGGAGAAAAGCGATAAATTTTTTTTAGAATAAAGATGCGTGAACTTAGCTTTGCTTTCCAAAGAATTTCTTGGGATTCTTTTTGAAAATAGCGAATCCACAACCCCAGAGACGCCCAGTGTCGCCCTCACGCCACGTTGAGGCTGCAGGATATAAACCCGTAACTCAAACCCCAACTTTGGCCTGCCGCCTCAATGTAGCGTGAGGGCGATAGTAGGCGTCGAACACCAATGTAAGTAAATGTACACTTTGTTAGGGCCTTCCAAGCTGCAAAAAAGTTTGACTTTACAGCTTCAATCCATGCGCAACTAAGAGCAGGCCTTGCCGAAATCCGGCCAGACTATAGCTGAGTTTCGCTTGTGGTCCTTGCTCCAATTATACCTGCTTAGGCAATCGCCCTGTTGAGAAGAAGCAGTCTAATTATTTTCTTGCCTGAACAAAATCTCTTAGCCATTCAGCAAAAAGAAAAGAAGAAAAAATCTTGCACAGCGGATCGTACGGCGTCGTGTACATCAACGAGGATGGCGTCAGGATATCTGAGGTATTATATGTATCGAACAAAAATCACATTTCTGCCTGGTCGGCACGCCGTGGTCTCCATAGTGCCTCGAACCTGAGACGCCAAGACAGTCTCCACAAAAGCCGACCCACATCTTCTCGACACCGCAGAGCACTTTATACCACGTCATCGCTCTGCAGGAAACTTGGTCGGAAAAAGGACGTGCGACAGGAGTGATGATACCCACATCGTTCGTGGTGTCATCTATCTTGTCAATTGATATAAGATCCTATCACCTTGACTAGGCATCCTATGATTATACCTCTCATCTGGCGAATCGAAACCAAATGCTGTCATGCAAACATGATGGATTTCTCCGCAGTGAGGTTTTTCAACACGTTTGCTATGAGCGGCTTGAACGCGAAAGCTGGATGCCATTAGAAGGACTGAGGATTGGGAAGTTGATATATGAGCTTTAGAACGAAAACGAACTCTTTGTAACTTCTTTTCGCCGCACATTATTTCTATGGGAAGTTCTCCCATGAAGAAAGAATCGTTGTAAACATAGTCGTCCAACAGAACGACCCAGCGGAGATCGACCAAATTATCGCTAAAAAAAGAGCTTGCTCAAAAGTCTCACATGGGAAATTCACTTAGTTAAAGTGGCGATTCGGAAGGAGATCTATACCAATTGATAGAGTTTGAAAAGCTGATCTTCGAGCGTTTTCGAGTGTTTTCCAACCATGTTGTTTATTCACAGGTCGCCATTTCCTTCCTAGATCACACTTCTATTATATATACAAAGAAAGCCCATAACCTCCATTTAGAAAAATGCGTCGCAGATAATGAAGATATATTAGGTCATTCAAAGTAATTTCGCTTTTTTCAAACGGGCGCCACATCTGATGGAACAAAGATTTTTAAGAGATCTTGAAAGCATTCGATGCAGCATTTTATTCTCTTTCTAATAAATATGAATTGTTGCAAAACGGTCAATGAGCTTTCAGAAAATAACCAAAATCTGCGACCCATGCTTTTTAAGATGGTCAAGTTTCACGATTTTTCAAACCTTTCATATCAATCCTCAGAAGGAGTTCAAGTAACGATTCGATAGAGTAAACCTTATAGAATACAGTACTACTTTTTCCCCTTTCTCGTAGCTCGCCCTAATTTTTTAAAAGATTTTTTAACAGAACCATTGGATTTTGGCAGGCCCACCGCAACCACAATCGCATCAAACATCATAATTTTCCGGAATTTGATACTACCAAGATGGTATATGAGTTTGCATCAATTTTACAAAACAAGTGAGGGTTTACGGGCTCGAAATATCAAATTTCGAGTTTTTCCGGTCCAGCCTGGGGCTCGCCAAAAAATGAGTTATGATGATTTTATCCCCGGAAACTAAACGAATCGGAAACAAAAAACACCCATTAGAAAGAGGAGAACAAGCTGCATCGAATGACACCCGAGCTGCTCAAGGTTTGGTGTTGTTCGAGGATTTAGCTGTCCAAGTATGGAAATCGGTTGTATAAGTCAAAATTCTGTTAAAAGTGAATAACAAGCTAGGGACAAGAGAAAAAAGTTCCACTGTATTCTAGGCGGTTTGGTCTATCGCACCGTCACTTGAACTTCTTCTGAAGACTGATATGAAAGTTTTGAAAAATTGTGAAACTTGACTATCTCAAAAAGCATAGGTCGCAGATTTTGGTCATTTTCTGAAAGCTCATTGACTGTTTTGCAACAATTTCATATCCATTAGAAAGAGAATGAAATGCTGCATCGAATGCTTCCAGGATCTCTTAGAAATCTTTGTTCCATCAGATGTGGCGCCCGTTTGTAAAAAGCGAAATTACTTTCGGAATGACCTAATATTTGAAAACAAAGTTTTACTTTTTATCCATTGGTGATTCCCAAAAAGTTTACGACGCGACGCATTATTCTAGATGGAGGTTATGGGGCTTTTTTGTATACATAATGAACGTGTGATCTAGGGATGAAATGACGACCTGTGGATGAACAACATGGTCGAAAAATACTCGAAATTCTGGTGAACTCGAATTAGACCTACAATACTTAATAGGTGGTTTGCTTGAGCTCGCACACTTTTGTGTAGAGATTATCTTGATTTTGCGACTCAAAATTCACGAAAATTTGGCTTTAGAAATTGAACCAATGCATCGCAGATATAAAAAGTATATCCAAGATCAGCTTTTTAAGCTCTATCAATTGGTATAGATCTCCTTCCGAATCGCCAGTTTGACTAAGTGACCTTCCCTTGTCAGTGATTCCATCCTTCTGCAATAGTTCCGATTACTGCTTCCTACATTCGATTAAAAAGCTAGAAAAGAAGGCTTGCCATCATATCGCAAGAGGGAAGGAAGTCTTTTATGACAGTAACAGGCTGAAAGGAGTTATATCAACTTAACTAGCCCATCGAGGAGGGAGGGACAATCAAGCTGAAGTCCACTGACCAGTCCCAACGCACTACTACGACCGGCTTTAAAAGAATTGCGAGGAGTGCGTTTTAGTTTGCGAGAAGAAATTGGAACGCATTTCGAAGAACACCAATATATTATTCGAGTGAAGAAGATTTTTGAGGAAAAATTTGAACGCAACTCATCTCATCCAACTGATAGCCAACGCCAGTTGCAGAGCAGTTTTGTAGGAGGGTCCTAGGAAGTGCAGGCAAGCTAAGATATTGGAATCAGCCGAAGGAAAACAAAGCCTCAAAAGCGCCGAACTAAAGAAACCTTTCTGAATAATCAGGTGCCGCTGGCTGCACTTTGAATGAAGACGCGACTCTGACTTCTTCCAGTTATGGATGGAACTTACAGCAAAGAGCTCTACATCAAATTGCATCTTCCGCAACAACTTTTAGATTTTTTCTAGTGCTGCAGTTGCCATTTAGATCTGAAATACTTCCAACGAAAAATCTATGCGAGCAGTAGATTCAACATAATCACAAATCTCACTGTTTTATTCTCTGTTTCATGTCGCACTTTGCGCGGTAGCTGAGATTAGCAAGATTTTGAAGTTTCAAGCGGTCTCTTGTTCGAGTTCTTGATTTGAGTTGGATATGATTGTGCAGGGTGCTCGACTCAACTCTCAACGGATGACAACTGCGGCTGAACCGGAATGTGCAACCCCGAAAATTTTTTCCTGACTAGGCACACAAGTTTATTGTTGTACGTGTATTGTTGCGGCTACATTGCAGCGTTTTCTGTAACATGAAAATCGAGTTTTGTGGTGCAAAAGCACGACAACCCTATGGTGAGGTTGAAGTCTGTCCGTCAAAATCAGAGTTTACGGAAGCGCTCTTCACCTCATCTATCCAGAAGGATCAGTGGACTCCATGATTATCATTTGAAATGAACAAGGGCTTGAAAACTCTTCAAACCAATTGTATACTGAAGCAGTTTGACTTCTGATGCCTTTGGAAACGAAAAATGCAAGGATCATCTTTCCTTGAGCAGCATGACAGGTCCTAGGTGCTGCAAAAGTTTCATATTCTGGGATGTAACTCTACAAAAAAATTTGGGAGTCAAGGAATGCGATAATGCTCAAAAAGGCCAGGTGTCCTTATAATTATGTCCAGCCTGCAAAACAAGCTTTTTCGAATTTTTCCATTTTTCTCCGTTCGAAATCAACGGGATTGGAAGCCGTTCGTTCTGAGGAGTTATGGTAGGTTTACATGCGCACCATACAGCAACGTTTCAGACAGATTCACTGACAAGAATGAAAATTACGACGATTTCTAGAGTGTCCCTATAATTATGTCCAGCACTGTATAATTCTGGCACCAAAGGAAACACGAGCCGGTAATTTTGGCGCACCCTGTAAACATACTAGCCGCTTCCACAACTTCAAAATCCATGTAAGTAACTTTGAAAATTTGCATAAACACAACTCAGCTCCCCTCTCCTTGAGTCACCACTGTCAGACTCAACATTACTTTATTCGAGCAGCGGAAGAACTAGTACTTTACTCCACCTAAAGTCTGCAATTTTGGAAAACCACTCATATTTCAGTGTGGAGGCGCGTGCAGATGACGAAACAGATCTGAAGCAAACATTCCAATTCTTTCAAAATGTTCAAAAAAATGAGAAGATCACTTTGATTTACATTTCTCTTGTTTAACCTAACGCAGAAAAAAGTGCTTGATGATTAGTTATCCTTTTAGAGTTGCGATACGACATAATGCTTACCTCGGGTATAAGAGAGCCGAATGGCGAATATGCATTTCTGATATGCTGAAAAGATGCTAAGCAGGCAGATGTAATAAAAAAGGCCTTTTCTATAGTTCTTCAAGTAACCGTTTACTTTAATCAACACTACGATGACCATGCAAGACACTGAATAGAATCGTTCCAAAGCTGATTTGAATTTTGTAAAACCTATCAGGGCAGCAGTTGTCGACTTCACTATTCTTGAGCACAGCAATCCCATCGCAGCCGCACCGATGCAAAGCAATAGCGTTGGGAATACCACATCAAGCGTAACACTCTGCTGAACTTATCTAAACATTTTATCAATGAGGAAACTAAAAAATTTACATGCAAATTCCAGACTGGGATTCCAACAACAGCTACAGCAAAGGCTGCTTTGAAAAATGCAAAGACAACACTTGACAGAGCAAGTGTTTCCCTTCTCAATCCCATGACTACGAGAAATTCCTGCAAACATCACATTAGACATATCGCAGTGATAATCACAACCTTTATTCCGTTTTCTTCTTCTGAGGCGTTTGTGAGTGCAGTAAACACCAGGATGGGATAAAGTACCATATCGAAATCTGAATTACATTAGATCAAGTTTAGATTTTTTTCTTTTTCAAAGCTCTAAAATTCAAACGAAAGCATACTTGTAACAAAACAGCAACAATGTTGCGATTTACGATTTTAGTCATTGAAGGCAGCGTCCAGGCAAAATCTCGACTTGTTTTAGGTTGGCACGAAAGTTCGTTCGCACCGTTCAAAAATTCATAATTCTATAAATTCTAACAATTTGTACGAACAAATTTTACCTAAGAGAACTCATGTCTTCGCATTTTTACCTAAACTGTTCGCTAATGTGTACAATTGAAGGAGATAGAAGCGTAAAACCAAAATCACTCAGAATTTGAATTTTTCGTGTAGGGTCATTGAAAATCGGAAACTTGCAGCAAAAATTGGAGCAATCGGTATTGTAGGTTTTTTCACCAGCTCTTTCTAACAGTGCAAAGTTTGCGCTAATTGAACGTCTCTATAAAAAGTTGCGATTTCCCTGAACAATGCCAAAATGAATCAAATTCACCCTTTTCTATTTATTGCTCGAAAACCATAACTTTTCATAGAGACGTTCAATCAGCGCAAACTTTGCACTGTTAGAAAGAGCTGCTAAAAGAACCTACAATATTTTTCAAATTGGTGCGAACGAACTTTCGTGCCAACCTAATATGTTTTCAGCGTTTTTAATTCTTTCGACGTCCTTTATTTCAAGTCCGAACTGAAAATTGCGTGAGCTCCCCAAAAACTCTCGTTACCTAAACCGTTTCTAAAGAGCGTACGAGTGTTCCAATGCTAATTTCTTGCGGTGCAATGCGAAAACATGTACCAAGACGGTGATACCTTCCAAGTGCAACGTAAAAGTGGCGCGCGGAAACTGTAAGCTCGTCAGTATAGGTGTCAGAGGAGAGGGAAATGGAAAAAGAGGAGCGTCGCTTGGCCCGCCCACCTGGCTTTCAGAGTCCACATTTTCAGAGCGGACCTGCTTTTTCGGCTTGGTTGGGAGCCCCTATCTGACACCGACATTTGAGGTTTCAATTCCGTCACGGCGCTGCCTTTAAGCGTTGACGAAACTGTACTCCAGAAGTACAAGGGGCTTAAGTAGTTTGAGTTTGAGGTAAGATTGGATTTAGTTTGAGTTTGAGGTATGATCTAACCGTCTTTTTGAACTTCTGAATACCTCGTCTTACAAGACGTAAGTTTTGCTTGACAGCGCCTATAGATGCAGTAAAAGAGAATTTGGCATGTTACGTGTTGTTGCTTGAAAAACTCAATAAAATCGCATTCCAGTAGTGCATATGAAAACTTTTGAACATGTCAGATCACATGGCACATGCGAGTTTTGCCTTAAAGGCACCGTCCACCCCAAATTTGGCTTCCCATGTCTGTGTCGTCTATTTGAGCAGCAACAAAGATGTTATAACTTTTATTCAACCGGCCAACGTTTCGGCTTTTCCGCCTTCGTCAGAGCCTGGAAAGTCGAATGAATAAGTGACGCATCCACTCAGACGCCAACATCAAAGCTCAAGATATCATTCAATCCGTGAACAGTACGAAAGCCAAGGTAGATTAACGGACCGCCAGAACTCACCTTAGATGACACAACAGGAGGCGCATTGACCACCGAATGTGGGAATGTTTTCGCTGGTGAAGGAAGTCCTCCCCTTGAGACAGAAGATCGTCTCGGAGAGGCAAACCATCCACTTTCTGCTCCGCTGCAAAGACCACCAAGTAGTCCCGAACTTTATCCCACGAAAGCGACTTCACGAGGTATGCGGCACCCCCAAAGGATCCAAAAAGATCAAGGACATCGAGCAGAAGATCCTGAACACTGCCCTGAAGACGAAGCAAGATCACATGTATTCGCTTCTGTCGAAATGTGTGTACAAGGAACAGTGTTGCCAACGTCTCGTGTCCGGAAACCTTTGAAGGAGAATCGTAGGTGAGTCGAACTGTATTGTGATTTCGTTCGCTCATACCAAGTCTAGGCTTCGAGAGAAGTTCAAAAAGTGATCAGTCAAAGCCAAGGTGAGCGTGTGCGTGTATCAGCCAGTGCAAGCCTTATTACGGAAAGTGGGAACTGTACTGAGGAGACCTTAAAGGCAGCGTCCCACCAGACTGGGGGTAACTGGCTCCCGTAATGATGTAATAGTAGACCCCTACCTAAGCGATGACTGAAGTTCGGAGCGAGAAAGGGGTCTACCAAGCCTGAAATTTGCTCCGAAAGTGGACCGAATCTTACGGTAGGCTCGGGCGAGTGCGAGGTAGATTCCCTACCTAAGCAATGACTGAAGTTCGGAGCGAAAAAGAGGGTCTACCAAGCCTGAAATTTGCTCCGAAAGTGGGCCGAATTTTACGGTAGGCTCGGGCGAGTGCGAGGTGCATGCAAGGTAGAGACGCAGAGTTGTTGCGGGTCCCTGCGCTCATGATGTGTGCGCTATACGCACTCTGGCCCTGCAAATCGATATTGCCGTGTGGGCGGCGTTCGGCCCTACCGTAAGATTCGGCCCACTTTCGAAGCAAACTTCAGGCTTGGAGACCCTCTTTTTCGCTCCGAACTTCAGTCTCGCTTAGGTAGGGGGTCTACTATCACATCATTACAAGAGCCAGATACCCCCTCCCCCCCACTCTGGTGGGACACTGCCTTTAAGTGTGCCGGACTATCGGCGGGTTTCGATCATAGGTAACGCACTCTTATCCAAAGACGCACTCTCACTTATGGGTCTTGGCCCAAGTTTTGCGCCTAGGCAGTCGCTAAGTCCATGGGTCTCTCGAAAGATTGTAGGCAGTTTACAATTTGTCACGAGGGGTTACGACGCATAGCGAATGAGGAACGACGCGGAAGAGACTGGAGAAGCGCGGCATTGATTTCACTACCAACCATCCCCTTCCCGCGGTTGCTTTACAAGCCGCAGGAACCAGACAGTGTAGTGGATACAAAATTCCCCATTTTTGCCACATCAGTACCATTCTCGAGAAAATCTCTAAAAAACGCCAACTATCCAACCTGACACGCTCAGCGCCATGGCCTTCGCGAAATCTATGATCGCTGCAACGCCGGGGAAATTAAAATATTTGTCAGCGACAAGGGGGGAGAGTTTGTGGTACTAACATGCGAGTTAGACATGGCGATCACACGGAACTATTTAATGGATGACAGTGTCTATCAGCCATCCTCCGCAGCCGATTTCGCCAAGCAATACCGCCGTCTAAATAGGTCATGGGTAGATATAGCATGTTCAACAACTACAATGCTAAGATTATTGAACAGCCGAAGTTGGACCATCCTACAAGGAGGGGGTTAGGTTTAGCCTGGACACTGCCTTCAAGGGCCGAGCATACATCATGCGATCTCATCGCCTCGCGATTCTCCTGAAGGAAACTTTTACAACATTATTGGTGCCGATCTTTCTATCATTTGGTTGTCATAGCTTTTCAGCGCTACTAATGGCTGCCATTTTCCCCGGGCATACTTCCTTCGCTGAAACCGTCGCGATTTGACTAAATCTTAGCGACTGCGTCGCTGAGATCAAACGGGCGACGCGATTATATCGCTGAGATTAAATTCTTTTCTAAACTTTTTGGGTTTTCATAATCGCTTCTTAGATTTTATGACCGCTTCCTTGTTTAGCAAGATAAATAATAGTTTGACTGTGTGAAGGTGCGCCTCAATGATTCGATGGTTTCAAATCACTGAGGCGATTATTATTACCAGTGCGTCACCTCTGCTTCGCAGAGATGACGCACTGGTCTTACTTCATATGCCTTACTCATTCTTGACTAAAAGTGGCAATGAAACTCACCGCGCAGTGCCTATTATCGCGAGTAAAATGTAAACAACTACCCATTTGAAATGCTTTTTCATGTGAGATCGGTGATTTCGCGTGGATGAAACTTTTCGCAGAAAAACAAATACAAATTTGAATAGAATTTTGGACTCTTTCTGGCTTCGTAGCTACCATAAGGACAGTAGGCAACGTGAGCTACATCTTTGTGCAAAATTTTTCTCGAATGCTCAGGTAAAACCATGGCAAATTAATCATTTACGCAACCATTCCTTTTTGGCGTCGTTCTCCTAAAGTAGTGAGCTTTTGTCCACTTTTTTGGACTTAAGTCCATGGCTTGCACATCAGCATGCCAAACACATCACCAACTTTGCAAGAAGTGGTGATACGGAACCAGTTTTGCTGGTCAGTACCCAAGTGGTTTCGTTTGACGCGCAGTTTCTGAAAGATCCAATCAACAAAACCACTCGTGCTTTTACACGGTAGGCTCTTATGCTGGTTGCATGCGATGTGCAAAATTTGGGCTCAGGACGTTGGCTGGAACTCGCTCTACGAATTGCGTTACAGACAGACACACAGACATACACACATACACACACACAAAAACACGTAAACAACCTTAGCCCGTCATTATAAGTTATGATTACCAGTGCGTCACCTCTGCTTCGCAGTGGCCCGCACTGGCCCTATTTTCTGTATGCCTTACTCATTTCCGCATAATAATGACATTGAAACTCAGCGCGCTATGTAGGCTATCACGAATAATGCGTAAACAATTACTCATTCGTAGAGGTTTTACATGTAAGATCGGTATTTTCGCGTGGATAAAATCTTTCCCAGAAGAACAGATGCAAATTCAAATAGGTTTTTGGAATTTTTATAGCTTGGTAGTCGCCGTAAGGACAATAAACATAGTGGGCTACATCGCTGTGCAAAAATCTTCCCAAATGATCAGGTAGAATCTTAAAAAATTGACCGTTTACACAGCGAATGCTTTTTGGCGCTGTTTTCGTAAAGTAGTAGACTTTTTATTACTTTTTAAGGGTAAACTATAGCTTGCACATTAGCTTGTCAAATATATACTGAACTCTGCAAAAAGTAGTACTATGGACCCAAATTTGCTGGCCAGAAGCCGAGTGGATCCGTTTGATGCGCAATTTTCAGCGGATCCACTCAACGGATCCGCTCAAGCTTTGGTATAGTGGACCTACATGCTGGGGACAGACGCTGTGCAAAAATTGGGCTCAGGATGTTGGCTGGCAACCGTTTTACGAATTTCGTGACAGACAGACAAACTTACACACAGACAGAAACACGCAAACAACTCTTAAGCCGTTATTATAAGTTATGATTATTATAATTTGAGAATGTGTCTATGCGCTAGAGTGCGAAAAGGCATAAATCGCCGCAAAAGTATGCCCATGAACAAGTAATCAGCAATTTAGTCGCCACATTATGTAGCACCTCTCTAGCGAATCGCAACGCAAAAAATCGCGACGTTGAAACCGCGTGATGTATGCCCGCCCTTATCCCCCCAGACATTATGACCAACTGGATTGGCGTCTGTAAAGCGCGCTTTGTGGCCAGTGGTTAGAGAATGGTCAGAGAGCACACTTGCAAGAGAGACGCAGACCTTTGCGGGGCGAGCAACGATCCCGCGATGCGGTCTGCGAAAGCAGTCGACCGCAACCTCTTCAAATCGAAGAGTACTTCGTGCGAATTTAGTCCACCATATATGGCAGCAAGTTGCACACGTTGCGGGAAGTTGTCAACTTCGGGTGCACTCGCGGATTGATTGCCGATACTGCTAGCATCACGTAATCTTAGTCCGCAATCACTATACGCATGAAATTGTGATAATGCAGACAGCAGGAGAACAGTGACATTGCGCATGTGCGGACCTGCAGTCTCAACTCAAAAGCCGCCACAATCATTTGACCATGCGGTCAAATAGTCTTTGTGGTAGCAATGACAAAAAGCGTAGCTGATTGAAGCCTGTGAGAAGACATTATCAAAGCACTGCATGATAGACGTTGATCTGAAAAACAGCTGTTTGATACAAGCAAGGGAAAGGCGAAATAGTCGCAAAGAAGATTCAAGGGAATTGCAAAAAGACAATGGCATTTCTTTTAACCTAGTCATGTTTTCTACATACATATCGTCAATTCCAAAGAAGAAAACTTATATAATGACGTAAATAATGTTTTTTGATGAAATTGAATTTTTTTGATTCTGCTGCTCAACGTTTAATTACCCAAGTTTGAGATTAGTTCACACATAAGGATTGAGGACGAAAGAAGACCGATTAGGTATAGGTTAAGGTCAGTTCGCTTCATAATAATCTCTTATCCATACGATCTCCCCTCATTACTGATGATTTCCGGTGAAGATCATACTATTATCCTTTTCTGTCTAGTGGAAAGAATGAAACAAAATTGGATATTCTTTAATTTCACTTTTATTTCCTTACTTTCTCATTTGTTCCATTTTTTTGTGCATATACTATATATGCATTTTGAGGCAATCGTATTTAAAGGCACTTAGCAGTTGTCAAAATCCCATTATACTCCCCGCAATTTTGTACCACAGTCTTACATATTATGGTCTGTAATCTGTAAGTAAGAGTTCAAACAATGGCAAATTGCCACACTGCTTGAAGACTGAAACCCCGCAAGGCATGCCGGGCCTCTGTGATTTGATTTCTGTATGAAAGCACACATGCTCTACGTAAGCAACAAAAAGTTGCCAACTCATCAATGCATACTCTGTACAAACTCAAGAAGCAAAGATAAAACCAGCCAAAACAGGGCTATCGATACTAATTGCTTATTACGACCACGAAAAAGGTCTTCAATACTAAATGTGGAGTACCCCGCCAATATTATACGATAACCCAAGAAGGCATTGAAACTGCGCCCTAGCGCTTTCGCTTACATTGTTAAGTTTTCCTTAGAGTAAATTCCTTTCTCACGCGAATCAAGCTCTTTTGTCGTCTTAGAAGGCTTAGAGCAACATTCGATGGAACGAAGCAAGCTCTACATAATGCTTCAAAGACCCGCAAGCTGTTATTTAGGTATATAAAATTCGGAGTCAAAAGTCAAACTTTTCCAAGTACTTTAAAAATCGAATTTCCTTTCAGAGTATTATTACAGGTTTCCAAATTAATCATTACACAGTAGACACATACAGTTAAGACTTTAGAATGTGAAATTCGGCAATGTCGGCATTGCGAATTCGCCGAACTCGTCGATTTCGCCAAGAACTTTCACATTCCACTGTGATAACTGTGTGCCATCGTCATAACTGTAGAAAAGCTTATAAACGACCACTTCAGCATGAAAATTTAGATAAAAAATTCACATGGTATTTTTAACTTCATCTGCTAGCAGCAGATGAGAAAATTAACGTTTTATCAGTTTATCAGCTAGATACAATACCACCATATAACGTGCAAAATTTTCGTAAAATGTCGCAAAATTTCGAGGATTCCGCGAAATTCCCTGAATTCTACGAAATTTTGGATTTTTGCATGATATGCGGGTGGTATTATACCTAAGCAAGATCACGTAGCTCTTGTAATTTATGAGAATATTTCGCTCAAAACTGCAGGTGAAAAAGACTTTTAAGCTTATTTTTAGATGAACTATATAGCACTTTGAAGCGACCGGATTTCATGCATTAGCATGCATGTTGGGAAGTCAATAACTCTGCGATTATTGTAGATAAGAAGCTGAAAGGAATGAGATTGCAGAGACTTCTAATTACGTAATTTTCAGAGTATAAATTCCTCCCGTAGAACTTTGCAATAAAATTGTCTAATTAACAATCGGAAGTGCACTTGATAGTTAAGGTGCGAGGGTGACCTTATATCACGTCGAATAGCGCTGATGAGCAAATGCTAGGTAGTCATTCATATACATCTTTGTAAGCTTTTTTTTTCTATGATAAGAGCAAATTTCAAGCTTTTCTGCATGCGGGGGTTTATAAGAAGGGCAAAGCACATCTTTGTGCAAATCTTTGTGGAAAATGGGGGCGGATTGCCCGGACACCCGTTTTTCAATTTCTATTTGAAAGGGCTATTTTAGAAATTTACAGAAGAATTGGAGATTGTATGCACAAAAAGCTGATCTAAGAACGGTTCCGAACTTGAAAATTTTTCAAACTTCATGATATCAACTTGAAATAACAATTCTAGGAGAATGATCAAGGCGCTGGCAGCAATATTTCGATACAACTCTTGATGCGGTATTAACTGGTGAAGAAAGTCGGGCAGTAGCATGAATGTGAAGAGGCGCTGCCCTACAGTGTCTGGAAATTTTTCTGCCTCTAGTATCTGGAGTTTTTCTTAATTTGATCTTTGATCTCTACATATCCTTCTTATACATAAACTGCATCAGGCGCGTAACTACAAAACTAGACAGTCTCGTTCTATGACGCCCCCTTTCAGCGTTGCGGATGGGAAGTTGCTGACAGCGTGAGCGCGCGAGACATCACACTTTCTCACAGATGTTTCGGACCACGGGAGGTTGAGTGTATACGATGAGGTTTTTATGGTGCAGGGGAGCGCGAAACGAGAGAGTGATTACGAAATCGTGGATAGATCGCCGACGGCAATGCCGAATGTTTCGAAATTGCTGGAGCCGTGACTCATCTCCGTTTTGATAGTGAGCATGTCATCATCGTGATACAATGCCGAATATCAGAGTCGCATCATTTTTGCTATGGTATTCTCAGTTCACAATTACAATTCGCATCACCAATTATAATCCTAGCTACAGCAATACTCTTCCCGCTCCAGCCGCTGAAAGGTTAACTTCAACGGAAATAGTCGCCAGAGCCCAACATTGAATGTGACAGAAATCTCAATTTAAAGAGTAGTTTAACGGCAAAAAATACACTTTTGTTATACATCTGTTTTGTTTTGCAGGTTTTTTGCGGGTAATCAGGTTTTGGAGCAAAAGATTTTGTTTTTCCCACAACCCGCGAAAGCAATGAAAACCTCGATTTTGACAGAATTTACACCAAAGAACATGCCTTTGCTTCCGCAGTGAAGATGCAGCATGAAAGCTGTGGTTTCGCTGGTTGAGTTCTGGAGGCTCCTTCAGCAACTGATTAGTTCTTGGGGCAAAAAATTGTTTTCCAATTTGCGTGAAAAACGGTGGGCCTACAACCACCTTAGCTTTTGCTTTCAAATCCCTAGACTTTTCCCCCCACTGTTTGATTTCAAACGGCCACTCATCTTTGCTTTGGAGACCTTTTTGTTGCCCTTGCTCCCGGAATGACCAAGCATGTATCTGTTTTGGTTAGCCTTGTTAGGAAGCGATTATGCTGGTTTTACTAAAAAGAAGAGGATACCTATCGAAGCACCAATCCAGATGCGATATGTATGAGTTTAATGCGCTTTGCGCTTGAAACGCTGATTGCAAATCTATAGTTATCAGCTGCGAAGCCGTTTTCTAGAAGGAGTTACGAGGGGTGTTCCCCTCTGAAGTTGAGGCGCCCTTCAGATGTCAGCTCTTATCTGCGAGCACTATAGCAACACAAAATGGCAGCGACTAGCAAAGTGATAAGTAATTTAAATGAAGATTATAATAAGGGTTATAATACTCATATCAGTTTGTTTTTTTAAAACACTCCCAACTTCGATTAGCGGCAGTATCATCAAAAGTTTCGGGCTTTAACACTCCAGAGCCATTTAGGAGCCCAGTTTTGCACAGATTGCGATAAAGTTGCACGTGGAGGAACTAAAACCTCAACACTCTCCTTATCAAACGAGTCACTTACCAATAGGCCAGTTGTCACCATTTATTAGTCCTATACAGTGCTCACAGATAAAGGGAGATCTGCTGGAGGGCACCGTGATCCCAAAAGGAAAACACACACACACACACACAACACACACACACACGGCACGAGCTGGCACCAGGGAATTTTCAAAACGAAGTCCCGTTTGATTTTGAAAGTTTCGTACGAAGCTTCTTTGATATGCTTTGAAGAGCTGTCATTACTTTTAAATTGTGCAAAAGTATGTAGTAAATTTTTCATGCAGATTTTGTGGAACATTTTCACAGCTTTCTAAGCTTTTTATTTGGTTGAATCACATTTTGAGAAGCAGAAAAGCTGATTTTTCGACTGCGGAGCAGATCTATTTTCTGGTGGCTATAAAACGCTTAAAAACATTTGAAATGTTTTTCCCTCTGTATGTAAACTTCTACAGTGTAGATACATTTAATGTAACAAATTATGTGGCACCCTGTTGGCACGGTGCCAGCTAAATCAAAAAAAAAAGTTCAGCATAGCTTTCATTCACATAAGTTTTCATAAAGGGCCATAGTTCGGGTCCCCCAACGCGCACGCACACAAAACTTGGTGTCATACTATTGCATTTTGGCTGAAAATAACGCCTTTGTTGGTAATGGACAGCACGCCGGTGGCATGCCGGCGACATTCTTGCGGCTATTCTCCGCCCAGGACCCCGAAAGAACGATATCCCCTTTGCTTTCCGCCCTGAAAACGATATCCAACCTGACCCGGTGCCAGCTGTGAAAACCCTGACCTCTATGCTCAAATTTTCTATGAAATTGGCTCCATTTATCGTATAACTTTTTTTATGCCACAACAGGTTTTTATCGGAACTCTTTATTGAGCCTTACGTTTCGGCGGAAATACGCCGTCCTCAGAGGCCTGAAAGCGATTCAATCACTTTCATCAAACGCTTTATGTGATCAAACGCCTTAACCAACTCGTACGTTCGATTCGTCTAAAGTGATCGGAGTCTGAATTTCGTATACTGTCGGCTGGCATTCTGAACATTCTGAATAAAAGTCGCAGTATCAAACAATCTAATTTAACTCACGCACAAAGGCAGGGATTCAAGGAGCTACGTGAACTTACATCTAATGGGACCCTCCGACTTTCGATTAGCGACAAAGGAGGCGAATTTGTTATCATGCCTCAGACACTAGACCGTGACATTACCGAATATCACTTATCCAATAATTCAGTGTATCGTCGCTCAACAGAGAAAGAATTTCTTTCTCAATGCAAACGACTGAACCATATGTGGATGGTGATTGGCAAGCAGGCCGGTTTAGAAGAAAGGTTCCTCAGTCGGCTCAAGATTGAAAATCCGATCTGCCCTGTCTTCTACAGCCTCGTTGAAACGCATAAGCTCTCGACCGATCCAAGAAATGTGTCAGCTGCAAATTGTAAAATTCGACCAATCATCAGTTGCGTTGGAGGGCCGACAGACAGAATTGCATGGTTCCTGAACAAGATTGTCAGCCAACTCTTAAGTACGATCCCCGCTCATCTGCCAAATACCAATCGCTTCCTTGAACAATTACGCAATACGAATTTCGATCAGCATTGTGTAATAGAGTCTTTTGATGTGGAGTCATTATACACAAACGTGTCTAATGATGACGCCTTACAGGCACTTTCTGAGCTCCTCGATTCACATATCACAAATATGGAAACCTACGGACTCAGTAAAGTACGCATCACTGCTCTTATCAAGGAATGCCTTGGATGTAATATCTTCAGATGGGCGGGCAAGTATTACCAACAGCTAAGAGGGCTGGCGATGGGGCAAAGACTAGCTCCGGTCCCTGCTATCTGCTTTATGAGCAAGATAGAAGAGCCGGTATTGACGCGACGTCCCCTTTTGTACTGCCGCTATATAGACGATTGTTTCATTGTCACATCGACTCAGTCCGAAATGGATGAGTGCTTCAAGGTCCTCAATGAACAATCGCAGTACATTTGCTTGACCAGAGAAGAACCACACAATGGCCGGCTACCCTTTCTCAACACACAGGTAATGTTGGCTAAAGGCGCTGTACACATTAAATGGTATCGGAAAGAGAGCAGCAAGAACATTATTTTGCACGCGACCTCTGCTCATCCAGCTGCCGTGAAACGTGCGGTTATCCGCAACATGTTCAGAACAGCAAGCAGCGTATGCAGCGGCGAAAGTGAAAGACTTGAGTCTCTCGAAATGGCACGCGTCATCGTTTCCAACAACGGATACCCACTGCAGCCCAAAACCTCCAGGCGAACACGCATGAACGCAAGCAACCAAAGTCGAACACGCATTCCTTTGTGCTTGCCGTTCATATCCGACAAAGTGACCAATGCAGTTAGGCGATGTATAGCGCAAGCGCAGTTGGAGGATGATGTTGTCTTAGTGAATATACCACAAGACAGCATCAGAAAACAACTGGTTCGAAATCGATTGTACGATAAAGCTTGCAAGTCGCAAAACTGCGTTGTGTGCACGAATGGAAGGTCAGGGGATTGCTCACGAAGTGGTGTAGTTTATCAGTTGGAATGTCAAACATGCCGGGCCACTTACATCGGTGAGACAGGTCGACCACTTTCAGTGCGTGTAAATGAACATCTGGCCAGTAAACGAAGACAGAGCCTCGTTAGCCCATTGGGGAAACATAGGAAGGAGGACCATGAAGGCGAAGATTTTGAAATAAGTTGTAACATACTGGCAGTCGAGGATAACATCTCAGCTCGGAAAGCGTTGGAAGCCGCATACATTCTTACTCGGAATCCGAAAATGAACAGCAAGAATGAACAGTTGTCGATCACAAATGATCTTAAGCCGTTCTTATCATTTTGCGGTTTCTAGATAACCTACAGCTACATAAACATGTCCAACTCAGCTGGACTGTTCATTGTCACCATATCCTGTAGGCGACCGAAAGAGCTTTTGTCGTGCTCTTCTGTGGAACTCTTGGTAAGTTGATTCGGCTGGATGCTAGACTCCGATCACTTTGGACGAATCAAACGTACGAGTTGGTTAAGGCGTTGATCGTTGAGCGTTTGATCGCATAAAGCGTTTGATGAAAGTGATTGAATCGCTTTCAGGCCTCTGAGGACGGCGTATTTCCGCCGAAACGTAAGGCTCAATAAAGAGTTCCGATAAAAACCTGTTGTGGCATAAAAAAAGTTATACGATATACTGTCAACATGCCAAGGTTTAAAGAAAGGAGGACTTATGAAGTACTTCGAAACGTGGCTCCATTTAATTATTCTTGATCCTCGCGCATGGCCTCGCAGCTGGTTTTGGCTAAAATATTGACGATCTATTGACCCGAAACTCCACCCACAGTAGTTTTTAAACCCACTCTTAACGGGAGCTCTAGTTATTCCGCGCTAAAGAGTTTTACAGTGGAGTTCTAGATGGAAAAAATTTGAATGAAATGCGCAAGATTGAAGATTCGTTCGCACCTCGTCCCTTTATCAAAGAACTTGTTTGCTTGTTTTTGCAAATTAAAAACTTTGTAGAAGCTATCGGGTCGTGCTTAGCGCAGGCCCCTCTCTGCCTGTTCATCAAATTATGAGGTTACGAACTCACGTTTTCATGAATTTTTTCCCAAATTTGAGAGTCGTGTATTTCAGCCGAATCTCATTCCCATAACGTGCCACCAGTCTTTTGCCATCAACAAAAATTTTGTCAATTTTTGAAATGGCACGCGAATCCCGTACAGTAAAGATAAAAGATTGCTGAAGCGTACAACCTTTTGACTTCACAATATCCAGATATCGCGGCTTTTCAAAATTTCTATTCGAATTCATGCGAGTTTATGCGAGTTTGGCCACTTTCAACTGTGAGCTGTAGGCCCGCCCACTTGTAGTGAACCTCAATCAATGTTTTTCGTATTTGAACTTTCAAAGTACTACCATACAGCTTTCAACTGGCCTTCCTAGCATCGAAGTGGACGAATTGCAGAGTTTTGAAATTATACACATATGTGCGGAACTACGATTTTTGAGTGCAAGCTCCGCCCACTTTCAAAACATTTAATTTCTTATAGGGAAAAAACTTACAAAGTGATAGCTGCAATGCTAGCGGCGTTACAAAAATTATCAGATTCTATCAATCTGTTGATAAGTCAATCATATTATTGAAAAAAAAGTGATAAACTAGGTTGACAGTGCTGGAGACTCACGATTATACTTTTGCTGATGGTACTTTGTATAAATACTGTAGGAGTAAAATCAAAAGTCATTTTGCGTTCATTTATAATCTTCAATTATGTTCTGCTAACAGATTTTGTAAGGGTACAACCCAATACTCAATGCGGATAAAAATCATTGGTTGATATCATTCGATAGAGCATCTTTTCTATTTTTTCAATCGTTGAGCAGAACGCAAAAAGTTTCTTAGTGAAAGCGAAAATGGCTAACAAATTTCGAAGATATCCTCATCTCTCTAAAATCTATCCGTAGTCCTACATAAAGAAGCTATCTTGCTAGTCAGATGTTTGTAATGAACGGGTCGGACAACATCTATGGCCCAGTTTTAAGGAACTAGTGGCACTTTGATTTTTTCTCGCTCCTCACTCTTGACCTCGGTGCAGAATTTGGTCAAAATATTGAGATTCTCGGATAGATTGGAAACTTCGCTCATAATGTTTTTTGGGCCCGATCTTTACGGTAATCTTACTTATATTGCACTAAAGAGTTTTACAGTAAAGCTAAAGGAGGTAGAAATAGCCGACCCTCAAGATCGCAACTTCACTTGCTCTTTTCACCTATCTGTTGCGAAAATTGTCTGCATACTTTTGTGCGTTCAAAACTTTGTGAACAGTTCTATCGGACCATGCTTAGCACAGATCTTTATCTGCATTGTTCGTCAGATTATGATGTTACAAAATCGCTTTCTCATGAATTGTCTCTCAAATTTGAAAGTCGTGTATTTGGCCAGTTTTCTATCCGTGCCACCAGCAGCAAAACAGTGTAAATGGTGTTATTAGCACGTTGAATAATCCATACAAGCGGAAATTATAAGACTTGCTTCATACAAGCATTCGAATAGCTATGACTTTAAAATGTGAGAATTCTCGGCGATATCGGCAGCGGCGACTTCGCCGAAAATTCTCACATTTGACTGTCATAACTGTAGAGAGACCAAAAAAGTATTCAATTGATGCTCGGGGCTTAAAATTGAGAATTTAAAGTACCCCGAAAGTGCAAAAATGTCACATATTTCGAATTATTTTCATGTTTAGCATGGTATCTCTTAATTACTAGGGTGCAGAGGTAAAATTTCAAAGACGTACTTACTAAGGCTTGCAGTATACAAAGACATATGTGAGACGGGCTCGGGGTGGATTTTGTTGGAGTAACTTTATTTTCTCGCTTCCTAAGAGAGAGAGCGAAAAAAATTCCAGCAAAGGATTTTCGAGTGCTACAATGCGTCTACTTATGATAGTCAAGGCCGTAGGATTCTTCTACATGAAATCAAATTTTTAGGTGAAAATTTTTTTTCGATTTTGGCTCTGAACTTTACCTGCAATTTAACTTAGGAGGGACTTTGACGGTCACTTTGTAAAGCTTGCTTCGCTCCATCAGATGATACGCCAAATCTGCTGAGAAACAATAACGCTTTACTCACTTAGGAGCCCTTTTTAGAAAACAACCTAAAAGCTGCGAGCGACTTAAGTACAACTTTGCTACTGCAGTGTTATTTCTCAGGCACTTTTGTTGAACTCAAACTATTTATTTATAATTCTTTTTAGTTTTGTTATTTTTGAACTGCAATCATCATATTTAGAATGCTAATGTAATGCACTGACTATAATTTTAAATAAAATAGCTCACATGATTGAAAGACTTCAAACATTTGAACAATAGAACATTTTTCAATGTGCATTTCAGCAGGAATGTAATCGAAACCGAAACCGCTATCAAAACTCTGTAATGGTTTATTTTGAAAATTATTGTGAATAACTTGCGTTGTGTATTTAGACAATGTGAGCGGACGAGCCATGGTCGTTACTCACTACACTGGGCGAGGGCAGGTCACTCGGATCGGCCCGCGATAGCGCTGTAACGAAATAAGGGCACTCAGTCAGACGCTGTAATGCGACCCAACCACTCTCCTTGATGCAATAAGTCTAGAATGCAGTGGGCGAGCGGCGACCTTTAACTCATGCGACCGTGAGGATCTTGATTCACTGTAGCAAACATTCTCCGGGCGGAGCGCGAAAGCTGCGAACACCCAGGTGGGTGTAATTGCCCGGTGTAAATTTAGGGCCACGACTGGTCCGCTCCTGTCTGAGTGATGTCCTTACTTTATTGTTTGCGGCGACTAAAAGACACATTTGAACCAGTGCTACGCTATTACTTAGTCCATAATTTATGCTTCTGGAAGAAGATGTAAGAACTGACATAAGCCTGTTTTACCTTTTGCGCATAATGTGAATTATAAAAACCTACCTCATAAACGACCCATTCCATACCATGCTCCTGTTATTGTTGTTTAAAAGATTAAAGAACAGAACAGGTAAGAGGTACACTCACTCCATAACCTCTATTGGGCCCTCCTTCTTTTCTTCGTTTGTGTGAATTACAAAGGAAAGCTTCTTTCCGTCAAATGACTTGAAAGTTATGCCGAGATTTCTAGGTAACATGCTTAACCGACATTTTTCGAATTTTGTCAGCCTACAGTTTTCTCGAATCCATGTCTTCAAGCAGCTCCTTCTCGGTTGCGTAATTATGCTTGTTCTTCTAAAACCAAAATTTAAAACAATTGAGTTTGCGTAGGTTGTTACATAAGTCTCCTTATAGACTTTCTACCACAATACAAATTTTCGATGTGGCCTGGATACCTTTCGATAAAACAGAGCAAGCTCCATAATAAGGCTCGTAAAGTTCGCACTAAACTTTTATCCATAGTGAAACTTCAAGAAATTCTGAGTGCACAAAAATCGAGAATAGTTTAGAAGTCGAAGCTGTGCTGTTTCCATCCATGCATCCATGTATAGTACAAACACTTAGAAGTATATTCGTGAAATTTTAGCTTTTTTGCAAGCTATAGTTTTTGAAAAATAGTGTTTTTTCGCATGGAACACTCAAGTGATGAAAATTCAACCAGGCAGTTTTTGGAAACTAGGGCCTGTAGAAAGCGGAAGACTTACGGCTATACTTCTAGGGGCTTGTACTTTAAAATTATATGAGTGGAAACAGCACAGCTTCGTTTTTGTACAAGTGAGAACTTTTGCTTTTTTTCCCCTAAATAAAGAAAAAATACAGCAGCAAGACATAGGTGTCTGATGTGGTGTGCAATTTGCTTGAGCAACTGCTTGAGATCCCTAGAATTTTTTCTAAACCAGATATAAATTTTTCACAATTTTTTGAGCCTTCAGTACTACTCAGTTGTAAATGCAAACTTACGGTGGGTCAAAGTTGGTGCGAGGTTTTGCATACCATCTTGTGTGCTTGCTTTGCTCTATCGAATGTTATCCCTATCGGATGTACATGCATATAGTCTAAGATGTCGGAAGACTTCGAGCCAACCCAATAGCACAAAACACTCGAATAAGAGCTAGATCCAGATAATTCTCGAAAACTCACGCTTATAAATTGCCAAAAATACTTTAGAAGCTTACGTGTACAACTATGATCGGTTGCCAGATTGTACAGGGACATGTTTTGGACAGATTATAAGGATGAATTCGTTGTTTTATGTCATAGCACTGTTTCTCGCACTTCCTCGCTATGAGAAACTGTCACGATTTGAGCGGCCACGACTCCGCTTCTATACGAATCGTAGAGCCGATAATAGTTATGTAAAAACAACAGAGCTTGGTGTATGTACCATGAGAATTTTCGTTTCTTAATTCCAAGGCGAGAAAAATTACAGCAGTTGCATATGTGTGTTCGATGTTATCGAGATCCTTGAAGACGATAATATTAATAGGTAGCATTTCTCAATTTTTGATTCATAATTTTTTAGAGATTAGCTCCAAACTTGAGGTAAATCGAAATTAAAGCGAAAAAACGCCATCTTTAAGGATGCTTTGCTCTATCAAGTGGTGCCCTGAATCCCTACCAGAAATGAGAAGTAGTCAAAGTGTAACAAGTATTATGTAACAGCCTATAAAACCTCTATGAAGGTGGTTGCACAGCTGGTGAAGTGCTCTAGCTTATGGGTTTTACTTGCGTTGTTTTGTTGAAATTTACGGATTTTTCAATAGATCTGACCAGAGCACAATCCGAAACAATGTCATTTCCTGTGGCACTTGACGCTATGCTACAAGGCTTTAGCAGTAAGTTTGAGAATGCGGCAAGGACTGAGTCGTCATACGGTAGCTGCACTTACTCCGTACCCATGTCGTGAGCAACTACCAACTGCGCAGATGCATCTTCGCGTTTCTAAAATTTCACAAACCTTCAAAACTTTGCGAAAACTTTTATCGGAATCTGAAAATTACCCATTTATGTAAAAAAGTGGCCCGCCCTCTCCGGTCAATCGCGGACCGCACCGCTGCTACTTTCAACGAGTACAAACAGGCAAAATGCAGCATTCTTACTTCGAGTACCAAAAGTACAATTGCAGAAAAGAAAGCGATTTGGAGAACAACTGAGGCGATTCAAATTACGCAAAGACAGACCGCCATTGCGGAGACGTCGGCCTCTTTCAGCAAGGAACTATTCGAGACCGGCACTGCCTAACCCTTGTGCGATGTACATCAAGACATTCATCGACGATCTCAAAGCTATGTTTTCATGTACCAAGCAAAACAAGTTGTTTGAAAAATGGTATTTTGAAACGCTTTCAACTTTTTCCAGAAGACAGCTATGTTAATAAGCGTTCAACCAAAATTAAAAGCATATATTCATATGGAAAAGCTACGGTAAACTAGCTTCCTTCGTCAGACCAGATATGTTTTCATTTCTCTGGCCGTTGCGGCTATTTTGAACACGAACTGCCTTAATCGGCAAATCCTTGTAGTTCCTGCGTGCGATAAATTATCCGTATCGTTTTCTGAATGTCAACTCACATATGGCTTTAAGAGAGCTTCTATGTCATATTTATTCGGACCATCATTTCTGAAACATGAAAAGTTACTCAATGTAGAGAGTTTGGTTAGAAACTCACACATAGTTAAGTTGAGTTAACGAGCACATCCAACCCTCAAATCTAGGCATATTTTCCAACGTCAAATTTATTTCGACCTAAAATTGCTATATCTACAACTTTGGGTTTTAGCTGTGTAATACCGTAGAAAATTTCATTGATAAAGTTTCGAGATGTAAGGCTTGTGAGTCTTTTAATTAAGCACCTTTTCAGTGTAAGCCACTGTAGGCCACAAAGCACCAATGTAAGCTGATTTGCATGAGCTGCAACTTAAAAACTCCAGCACCTGACGACGGACAAACAATATTTGAATGAACAGCCTTGAACGCGGCGCGCGCATGTCTGCTCCGTTGCAAACACTGCTCCTCGTGCTTTCTATAACTGTAAAGCCGCTTTCGAGCCCCGGTTCGCCGAGCCTGTGTTTAATCTTAAATTGTTGTTATACTTAGAATATCTTACAAGGAGAGGATACTTAGTCGAAAGCACCAATCCAGATGAGACATACATCATCTTAAAGTGCTTGAAACGCTGATTCCAAATCTGTAATTTCTAGCTGCGGAGCGATTATCTAGAAGGAGTTATAAAGGGTGTTCCCCTCTGGGGTTGAGGCGCCCTCAAGCGGTCTCCCCTTATCTATGAGCACTGCAGAGGAGTATCAGTTGGTGGCAATTGGCCTAATGGTAAGTAACTTGAATGAAGATTACAATAAGGATTGTAATATTCGTGTTACTTTGGTTTTTTTCAAAAATTCTAACTTCGATTAGCATCAATATCATCAGAAATTTTAAACTTTAGGACTCTGGAGCCATTTAGAAGCTCAATTTGGCAAAAACTGCGATACAGTTGCATGCCAAGGGGTTTAACCTTGACACTCTCCTTATCAAGCACGTCACTTACCACCAGATCAGTTGCCACCAATTGGTACTCCTCTACAGTGCTCATAGGTAGGGGGAGACCTGGTGGAGGGCGCCTCAACCTCAGAGTGAAACAACCCTCATAACTCCCTCTACAAAACCGCTCCGCAGCTAGAAACTGCAGATTTGGAATCAGCGTTTTGAGCGCTCTAAGATGATATATGTCTCATCTGAATCGGTGCTTTCGACTGTATCCTTTCCTTGTTAAAACACTGATTATGTTGCAAGTGCTGTTCACCAAAGCTCTTAGAATTCCATAGCTTACTAGCAGCTTGTTCGCAACCCAATGAATCATAGTATCCTTCATTCATTGAGAGTGGCGGCTGATGGGTGGGGCTGTTTGGGACTGTTTGGGGCTCCGCACCTCATTCGCGGGCGTACTCTCTGATCATTTTCCCGATATGAGTGTAAAAAAGGCAGAGCTTATATCATAGAGAGCGAAAGAGGTGAGAGCTATGCTAGGCGGCTTCGCAGAGTAAGCAGCACCCACTGCCGCCACTTCTGGTGAATTAGTGAATCCGTCTCCAACCAGGTTCTCGATGCCGTTCGACAAAGCAACGCTCCACGAGACTATATCTGAATTTGACCTACTCGAAGTTTAAAGCCGAAAAATAAGAAAATCGCATTGCTCAGAAAATGAAAGGGAACCTAACCGTAGAAGAATTTTGCTAATCTCTCGCTCAATCAATTAGGCATGTTCATTTTACATAACAATTCATATAAACCGATGCTTTGTTTTTCTTTTTCTACAAACACAAAAAAAACGAATGTTCATAATTAACAAAGTGATTTTGGGCTGTTCTCACAAGTAGCTGTATATATATATTAGGCTGGAAACTAAGTTTTGCAGCTGGTTTCATAACTTCACTCTCTTTGGACATGGCGCACTCAAACTTTGGATTATGTAGAAGGCAATGTGGGCTATAAGTGAGCACAAATTGTCTAAAGTTTGAACACGAAATAGAAAAGTTTCAGGCGTTCTTTCGAAAACTAGTGAAATTTGAGAATTTTTGGGGTTTCAAGTTAAAATGAAGCCTTTGGCAGCCTAGACCATGCGCAATAATCCGGATTCGTCTATAAATTATTGCTGGAGGTTGACTCCTTTGGCCCAGTAAGAAAGAAACAAAATTAAGGGCATGTCGAGATTTGGCGTCCTCATAAAATCGAACGAGTCGATGTACGCAAGAGCTGTTGTGGACGACCGTCAATGACTAAAGAGTCCGAAGCTCAAATTCCGCCGGGACTTTAATACTAGGGTTATTTGACCTGCCAGACGCGAATATCACATTCATTTTTAATCAACGCCTTTCTCTTTGTTTAGGGTGCGACCCCATATCGTACACCTACAGTATTCTTACAAAAAAGCCCTTATCACACAGATTCACTATCGTTTTCGTGATCAGCATGTCGGATAACACCCCTGTGCCAAGTTTCAGCCAAATCCGTCAAACTTTGAATTTTTCCCCTTCATACCATGCATTTACCGTAACCCTGACTGCGACGTCAGAATTTGGTAGGACAACAGCTGCGCTTGTAGCTTACGTAATAACCAACGCAGTGGCAAAATTTGAGTGCGTCATGTTGAGTGAGAGGGAAGTTATGAGACCAGCTGCAAAACTTAGTTTCCAACCTAATACTACAGACCTTTGAAAATACAATATGATTCTAGTTTTCCAAAGCTTAGTTTTCAAGAATCATTAAGAGTGAAATCACTTTTTTTTTAGAAAATTTTTTCAAATCTCTTTCTGAAGGAGAATTGCAGCAGCTATCAGATTGTCCCATAAGTTCTATCTGTTTTGAATTTCACCCGCCATAGGTTAAACACTTCTCATTTTTGGATAGAGAATCGCAACTTCTAAACAGGTAGCAAAGTACCGTTCGATAGCGCAAAGCAAGATGACAATCTTGTTTTTGTACCAATATGATCCACTTAGAGGTTTAAGCCAAAAACTATAAGGATTCACCTGCCTGAAAAATCGAGGAAAATTCTACATCCGCTCAAAAAAACTACGAAAATTCTAATTTGCTTACGTATACAATACCCACATGAGACATTTATGAACGTCGTTGCCGTAACTTTTCCTCAGTTAGAAATCAAGAAAACAAAGTGCATGCTTTTATCAAAGTGATGCTGTGCTGCCTTCACATGAATAATTGTATACTACTAACGGTAAAAGTACAAACATAAATCTTTCACCTCTTCATAAGCTTTGGTTTTCTAGAAATATGAAATTGGTGTAAGTCACTCGACCAAGAGAAACTATTAGGTTGTCCCAAAAGTTTTGTCCGTTTTTTCAACCTATCATAAAAAGGCGTGGAACGAAGATGGGGAAACGCTTTAAGCACTATCCGACGCCTCTTTTCCTTCTCTTTCTAACTGTCATGCTTACATGCCGATTAATCTTTTGTTCACTATGATAAACGCTGAAATTTCGAACCCATGGTTTTCACTATGTCCAAGTTTGGCAATTTTTCACAATCTTTATTTTCGACTTTCGGAAAAGCTTTGGCAGAGATAGAGCAAACAAAGGGCAATATAATGCAATTTTGCGGCATCTATAGCCACCCTTGAAAATTTTTTAGAATTAGTTTTCTGATGCTATCAAATTCCACTTTTGGTGATGCCAAAAGCCAGAGATCATGAAACGGAGCACAACTCAACTGTTATTCGATGCAGCTTTTCTTCCTCTTTCCAGTGAGTGTATTTTCTCTCCAATTTGCGAAGTCCTTGGCGATATAATTTACATAATTATTGAATTTGACCCCCACCCCAGCGTGTACACGTAAAATGCAAAATCTTATATTTCAACGGTTAACGCTCATTTGCTTCGTAAAAATAGTGAACAATCGTAATCGGTTTTTGAAAGCTTCAAAATCCGATGATTTGTTAGTGTTCGAGGAGTTTCTGTATTCTAGAACTTTGCAAAAGTGAAGACTTTTGAAAATTTTATCTTTAAAAATATTGAAAATCGCTAGATAGGCTAATAATTGCATTGCATTGCCCTTTGCTTACTCTATCTGAGGGCTGTCAAAGCTCTTCCAAAAGTTGAAAATGAAGACTGTGAAAAACTGCCAAACTTGGACATAGTAAAAACCATGGGATCGAAATTTCGGCGTTTATCTCAGTGAACAAAAGAGTAATCGGCATGAGGGCTTGATAGTTGGAAAGAGAGGGAAAGATGCGTCGGATAGTGCTTAAAGTGTTTCCCTATCTTCGTCCCACGCCTTTTTATGATAGGTTGAAAAAACGGACAAAACTTTCAAGACAACCTAATATACAGGGTGTCCCAAAAAAATGTGCCTACTGTTTGATTGTAAATAACTCTCTTGTAATGAAGTGTTTCGAGAAGCTTCAGGTACAGTTTTGTAGAGCGAGGTTGAACTTAGATTTACAGTATGGAACAAATCATCTATCGCTCTTCATTACTGTAAGATTACGGTATGAACTTCCAGCATATGGAACCATTGTGAAATATACCATTTAACAAAATTTTTTTCAAAAAATCTGAAAAATTGTATACTAGGGTTTTCGCGCATGCTGATTCCACTTAACAACTTTTTACAGTGTTTTCAGCTTTTTTGACGGTGTAATTACATTTCTGACAAATGCAAGGAATTGGTTTATCACGATTTACCGGCGATAACTTAGGAAAGAAGCATCACAGTAAAATGGGAATTTCAAATTCGAGATCAGCGGCTCCCATTACCGTAATGTAAGAGTTTCTGGCTTGTTTGGTTTTATTCCGAGGCAGAATATAGCCTCCAATGACATAAAATCCTTGTCGAAGTTCGTACCGTAATTCTACAGTAATGAAGAGCGATATATGATTCGCTCCCATAATGCAAATCTAAGTTCAAGCTCGCTTTACAAAACGGTACCTAAAGCTTCTCTAAACACTTCATTACAAGAGAGTTATTTACAATCAAACAGTAGGCACATTTTTTTGGGACACCCTGTATTTGATACTTTTTGAAAACTAAAGCTTGTAAGGAGCTGAAAATTTACTGTAGCATACGATTACTTATGGGGGGACAGCACAGCATCACTTTAAAAAAAGCATGAAGATCGTTTTCTTTAATTCTAACTTAGGAAAAACTTCAACGACGTAAGTGTCTTGTGTTGATAGTGCACACGTAAGCAATTTGGAATTTTTGTACTACATTTTCGGGGTTACAAGTTTTTTCGAACGGTTGAACCTTTTTGACTTTTGGCTTAACTCGAGGTGGATCAAAGCAGGCGTAAAGCAACACTGCCATCTTGTAGAGCTTGCTTTGCTCTGTCAAAGGTACTTTGCTACCTATACTTCTAAAAATGAAAAGCGTTTGACTTGTTACAGTTGAAATTCAAACCGGACGAATTTATGGGACAACTTGATATATACAGGGTGTCCTAAAAATGTAAACACTGTTTGATTGTTAATAACTCCTTTGCTTTCATGTCTTTCGCCGCGCTTAAGGCACCATTCTATTGAGGGAGATTTACTTTGATATACGGTATGGAACGAATCGTCGATCGCTCTTCATTACTGAAGGGGTACGGTAGAAACTTCGACAAAGATTTTACGCTGTTGGAGGCCATATTCTCCTCGGAAAAAAACCAAACAAGCCAAAAACTTTTATACTATGGTAATGCAAGCCGCTAATTCCGAATATGGAACTTCCAGTTTATAGTGTTTGCTGTCTATAGTGTTTGCTCTATCTACCTGCCACTTGTACTTTTTAGGAGATTAGGTACAAAAATTTAGAAAAATAGCCGAACTTGACCATGGCAAAAAACATGAGTCGCAGATTTTGGTAATTTTTCGAGAGCTCACTAAACATTATGCAGTGAAATTAGAAGCATTAGAAAGGAGGTAAAATGCTGCATCGAGTGCTTCTTAGATCTCTTGAAAATGTTGATTCCACAAATAGTGGCGTTCATTCGAAAAAAGCGACATTATATTAGCGTTATAATTTAAACAAAATTCAGTAACTTTTCAATGACTACACTTTTCAATGACTACCTAAATTAACAATCTTGTTCTCTAAAAATATTAGAAGGCCTGCGTTCCAAGATGGATGTTTAAGCGCAAGATTTCATGAGCTGGTCCCCGAGAACGAAGCTCTCAAATATGGGACTTCAAAATTTGCAATTTGGGTTTGGTGCCAGAAAATCGCAGAGTGTCGCTAGCTAGCCGAAAAAAACCTGTAAAAATAACTTACACTGCAAAAACCTATACATTATTTTAGCAGGCTGCAAACTCGCATGGGAATGCGAAAACAAAAAATTTGTGGAATTTGTCATCTTACAGGATAAATCCACTTATCGATGTAATTTTTCCATAAAAACACAGTATGCAACCAAAAATAAGACATATTGCCTGTTTAGAACTTTGCTACGTTTTCTGGAATGTAAAAAATAGTTTTTGCCGAAAAACTGCGGTAATGAGCGGATTTTTTTCGCAAAATGACTATTTCACGAATTTTTTGTTTTTTCTTCGCCGTGCCTTCGAAGCCTTTCGAAGTAACTTATGGACTTCCGCAGTGTAAGTAATTTTTACAGATTTTTTTCGGCTAGCCAGCGACACTCTGCGATTTTCTGGCACCAAACTCAAAATCGCAAAAATTGAAGCCCCATATTTGAAAGCTTTGTTCTTGGGGGCTAGCCCATGGAATCTTGCGCTTAAACTCTCATCGTGGAGCGCAGGCTTTCTAATATTTTTAGAGAACAATATTGTGAATTTAGGTTTAATTGTTGAAAAGTTATTGAATTTTGTTCGAATTACGCAAGAACTTTCTAGCCAACCTAATATATATACAGAGTGTCCCAAAAAGATGTGCACACTGTTTGATCGTTAATAACTCTCTTGCTTTCACACCTTTTGCCGAGCTTGAAGACCATTCTGTAGAGCGAGGTTAAACTTGAATTTACAGTATGGTGCGGTTTCCAACCGCTTTTCATTACTGTAGGATTACGGTATGAATTTTCAGCATACAGCGTCACTGTAGAATAGGCCTTACGGTGAAATAATTTCAAAAAAATCTGAATGTTTGTGTAGCAAGGTTTTCAGGCGCGCTGATTTCGCTACGTAACTTTTACCAGTTTTTAGAGCTTTTTTGATGGCGTATTCACATTCCTGACGAACACTGGAAAAGAATTGTCACCTTAAATCTGGAATAACTTATGGAAGAAGAACTGTACTGAAGTGCAAATTTCATAATTAAAATCAGCGGCCTCGACTAGCCCAGTGTAAGAGTTTCTGACTTGTGGATTTCTTTCCGAAGCAAAATACCGCTTTCAATGCCTCAAATCCTTCTTGAAGTTTCTACCGTAATCCTACAGTAATGAAGAGCGATTGATATTTTGCTCCATACTGTAAATCTAAGTTAAACCTCGCTCTACAGAATGTTACCTCAAGCTCGGTAAAAGATATGAATGCAAGAGAGTTGTTAACAATCAAACAGTGTGCGCATCTTTTTGGGACACTCTGTATATATATATATATACCAGTGCGTCACCTCTGCTTCGCAGAGGCTCGCACTGGTCCTACTATCTGTATGCCTTACTCATTCTAGCAATAATGACACTAAAACTCACCGCGCAATGCCGACTATCGCGAATGAATTGTAAACAACTACTCATTTCGAGAGCTTTTTCATGTGAAATCGGTGATTTCGCGTGGATAAAACTTTTTGCAGAAGAACGAACACAAATTTGAATAGGTTTTTGGGTCCCTTATGGTTCCGGTATCGCCATGTGAACAATTATCACCGTGAGCTACATTTTTGTGCAAAAATCTCGTCAAATGCTCTAGCAAAACCTTGGCAAATTGGCCATTTATGCAATCAATTCTTTTTGGCGCCTTTTTTTGTAAAGACGGGACTTTTGATCACTTTTTGGGCCTATATTCATGGCTTGCACATTTACTTGTACACGTTAGCGAGTCTACAGAAAGTGGAATACGGACTCAATTTTGCGGGCCAGAAGCAAAGTGGATCCGTTTGGCGCACAATTTCTGAGCAATCCACACAACGAATCTGCTCGCGCTTTTGCATATTGAGCTTTCGTGTCAGCAGCACGCGCTATGCAAAATTTGAGCTCAGGACGTTGGCTGGAATCTGCTTTATGAATTTCGTAACAGACACACTCACACACACACACACACACAAACACGTAAACACCCTTAGCCCGTTATTATAAGTAATGATATTAGGTCGTTCCGAAAGTATTGTCGCTTTTTTCAGCATTTGGAGCAGCATTTCATTCTCTTTCTAATGGTTATGAAATTGTTGCAATACAGTCAATGAGCTTCCAAAAAAGAGTCAAAATCTGCGACCTATGCTTTTGAGATGGCCAAGTTTCACAATCTTTCTAGAATTTCATAACAAACCTCAGAAGGAGTGCAAGTAATGGATGGATGGAGCAAACCCTACAGAAAATAGCACAACTTTAGCATGACAACCAGCACCCCTGAATAATTATTTTTTATTTTTGCTGACAGTTCATGACCTCTCATGTCCCCTGCTAATTACATGGCGGCATGCCTTTCTGGGTAGGTAAATCCCCGCACCCCTCAGGTTCACTTGGTGTCTAAATATTCAATTTTTCATGTGCTAAAAGATGCAGAATAAATTCATCAGTTTCTTCCTCAAATTCTGCTATCAATTTTACTTGTGGTATATTGATGAAATTACATACAGGCAGCCGCCGGTACAAAACTATTTGCTCCACAGATCAAAGGGCGCGATTCGATATCACTGACTCTCATACACATGATCAAGGTAAATCATTATTGAACTTTTTGCTACTTTATGATGTGAAGGTTCTATGAAAACAAAAATTGTGGGATAAAAGCTTCTTTCCTTTCAATAGAGATTCAGAAGAAAATTAAATCAGGTAGACTATTCCAATCCAATCACTTCGGTGAATAAAACTACATTTCTGTAATAAAATGCATCTACTCAGATTTTTGGGATATCTTTGTAAAAAACAGTTTCTAGTTTTTTTTGGAATTGGTCAATTCGAGGCTGTTGCTCTTATTTTGAACTGAAATTTGAAGCTTTCAGATGATGAATGGATACATAAATGTCATCATTATCTTTAGCTTTTAAACACCTTAGACTTCGAGTGCGCAGTACCGATAGATTTGTAGGGCAATTTTCATTACATTTTTAGCTTGGCTTGGTGCTTGGCTGGTATCTGTTTGATATGCGTATTTTGCACAATGCAACTGATTTTTCTTCAACATCACATAGGTTTAATGTGAATCTTGCAACTTTTAAGGCAATAGTTATTTTGTTTTACAAAAATATCAATCAGAAAAGCTCCAACCGCGACTGGACTAACTTAATGTTATGAAAGCAGCTTACAAGGGAACGATACTCAGTGTCCGTGGCTTTTTGAGATGAGTTGTATATTATTACACTCGTCTTGGAACGCTGACTCCGAATCTGACTTCCGTTTCTGCTAATCGCTTCAAAGATGTTGCAAAGGATTGTGCGGGCTTTGGCTGCCCACTGAAATACGTTCGAAGCGGCAACAGTGCCGGTGAGTGTGGTCTAGTGGTTAGCGCGATAGGCTCATGAGTTGATGCAGTTGTAGGTTCGAATCCTTTTGTGTTTTCAGTTTTGCATTGCTTCAATAAACCTTCTTTCGCATCTTCAAGCTACTGAACCCCCTTACACTTCAAAAAATGTGGAAATTTGGAAAAAATTTACCATTTGCGTTAAAGTGTATCCAATAACCATAATTCGAGTGAATCTCGAACAATTTTAATTGAGGTAGTGCAAAACAAAAACACAAAAGGATTTGAACCTACACCTGTATCAAGTTAGAGGCTATCACACCAACCACTAGACATTAACATGGCGCCTATAGAGGCCGTTCTGGTGACCATACCCTTGGGCGGATAAAGTTGGCTCAAAATTCCTCTATAACTTCCTTCGGGAAACCATTAGCAGAAAGGGAAGTCAGATTCGGAATCAGCGTTCGAAGGCGAGTGTAATGGTATACATCTCGTCTCAAAAGGCCACGGACATTGAGTATCCTTGTTAGACAGGGCTCGGCACGAGATGGCTGGTTGTAAATGCAAAAGACGAAGTCTTTCTTGACTTTTGCAAATTATTACGAAATCCCCTTCGACCCTAGATCGTAATCCCTAAAAATTCTACAAAAAACGAAACGTCGACTAGGAAAAAAACCCTCGCCATTTTTCTCTTTTTTCGGTCTCAAAAACGAAATCCCCTTTGCTTTTTGCCCCAAAAACGACCAGCTTGCTTACAAGCCACCTGTGTGCCGAGCCCTGGCTGTAGAACTCAGTTCACCATGGATCAGAGCTTGGGAATATTTTTGGAAATGAGTTCGCGACCTTCCATTCTAGCTTCAACTTTATGGGTTTTTTTTTTCGGGAAATCCTCAATGTGAATATGTTTCTGGCACAGTTTGGATTCTGTTGCGTGTACTTTTCTTCATGGCTGACAATCTGAAGCAGGTGAGCTGTAACAAGCAGTTTGCGCTTTATAGGACAGAAAACAATTCTGCATTTGGATTAAAATATGCTATATCGCAGATATTGCCTCTATATCACCTCCAAAATTATCCGCCAACCTAAATACAGGGTGTCCCAAAAAATGCATCGAACGTTTGATCGTTGATTTCTCCCTTCTAAAGAAGTCTTTTCCCTTGCTTCAGGTATCAACCTGTAGAGCTGGCTTCAACTTAGATTTGCATTATAAAACGAGTCACCCATCTCTCTTCATTACTGCAGGATTACGGTAGAAACTTGAAACGTATCGTGGCAATGTGGAAAGCCGTTTCAAAATTAATACTCAACTATTCATAAGATTGCGAAGCTTCCTAAACGGTGCAGCACTTTTTAGGAACATTGGAAAAATGGCCGCTACCTCTTATCCGGCATAACTCTTGAATGAAGCATCATAGAAAGTTGGGAACTTTACAATTATAATCAACAACTCTAATTAGCCTAGTGTAAAAGTTTTCAGGCTGTTTTGTTTCTTTTCT
Source organism: Cylicocyclus nassatus (assembly GCA_958299035.1). Lineage (NCBI taxonomy): Eukaryota > Metazoa > Nematoda > Chromadorea > Rhabditida > Strongylidae > Cylicocyclus > Cylicocyclus nassatus. The sequence continues at coordinate 12,619,319 of CATQJL010000223.1, forward strand.
GAGGCAAAATATGGCCTTCCATTGCTTAAAACCCTTTTTGAAGTTTCTACCGTAATCCTACAGTAATGAAGAGAGATGGGTGATTCTTTATAATGCAAATCTAAGTTGAAGGCAGCTCTACAAAATGGTACCTGAAGCAAGGCAAAAGACTTCTTGGGAAAAGAGATATTAACGATCAAACGTTCGATACATTTTTTGGGACACCCTTTATATTAGGTCGTTTCAAAAGTAATTTCGCTTTTTTCAAACGGGCGCCACATTTGATGGAACAAAGCTACATAAGAGATTTTGGAAGCATTCTATGCAGCATTTCATTCCCTTTCTAATGGTTATGAAATTGTTGCAAAACAGTCAATGAGCTTTCACAAAATAACCAAAATCTGCGACTCATGCTTTTTGAGATGGTCAAGTTTCACGATTTTTCAAATTTTTATATCAACCCTCCGAAAAAGTGCAAGTGACGCCTTTATAGAGCAAAACCTACGGAATGCAAAACTACTTTTTTCTCCTTTCCATAGCTTGTCATACATTTTTAACAGAATTTTAACTGATGCTACCGATTTCCATACTTGGACAGCTAAATCCTCGTAGAACATCAACAGAAGAGCGGCTTGCGCACTATTCAATGCAGCATTTTCTCCTCTTTCTAACAGTTGTTTTTTGCTTCCGATTCGTTGAGATTCCAGGGAGAAATCATCATAACTCATTATTTTAGCGAGCACCAGGCTGAACCCGAAAAACTTGAAATTTGATATTTTGAACCCGTAAACCCTCACTTGCTTTGTAAAAATAATGCTAACTCATTGTATCATCTTGGTAGTCTCAAATCCCGAAAAATTATGATGTTTGATGCAATTGTGGCTAAGGTAGACCTGCCAAAATCCGATAGTTCTGTTAAAAAATCTTTTAAAAAATTACAGCGTGTTACGAGAAAGAGGAAAAAAATAGTAATGTGTTCTATAACGTTTACTCTATGGAATCGTTACTTGAACTCCTTCTGAGGATTGATATGAAAGTTTTAAAAAATTGTGAATCTTGACCATTTCAAAAAGCATGGGTCGCAGATTTTGGTTATTTTCTGAAACCTCATTCACTCTTTTGCAACAGTTTCATAACCACTAGAAAGAGAATGAAGTGCTGCATCGAATGCTTCCAAGATCTCTTATGTAGCTTTGTTCCATCAAATGTGGCGCCCGTTAAAAAGCGAAATTACTTTTGAAACGACCTAATATATTAGGTTGATTCATAATTAATGCACGTTTTTGTCACCTCTTTTTCGAAACGCTGGGTTTTCAAGGAAAATGAATCCTTCCCAAAAATTTCGCTATCTAAAAGGGCGTTCCTTCTAGTTTCTTGTGTATCCTTTCTTTTTCGTGACACTCCGGCCCGTAGTAAACCCCCACTCATCCCAGGTGACTTGAGATGAATCATTTAGACGAACTTCCTCAGGTGACCCTAATCCCGCCCGCCTTCCCGTGTTTTAGTATAGTCAGTTGAACTGTCAGAAGAATGTCCGGTCAAGTGTCACAGTCAGTTCACCAGAATGCCACTTATCCGAGGTTGAAAATTCGGGTGACCCGAAAGAAATAGTGTGCTTAAGAGGAGGATCAGAAAAATTTCCCGTAAGTTGCTCCTGAGTAATTTACGGGAAAATTCAGTCGACGTATTCTTGCGGTGCAAAACTCCCAAAATTGCACAATTTCGGCGGCCTAAATGGGAGAGGATCAATGAACAGCTGATTGCGGCGAAAAAAGCAAGAGAACAGGATTTCTTGGATTTTCTCTTTTTTTCAGAGCTTGCTCACGTTTTTCCTTCAAAAACTGATGAAACAAAGGTTTCTTATTTTTTTTATTTGCTCTTTGTTACAAAATTTCCGTTTTTTAATGATATTCTCGTCAAAATGTGGTGAATGTGTTTTATCCTTTTATTTGCTTGGCGATATCCTTGATAGCGGTCGCCAACGATTTTCTCGAGGCCGCTATCAAAGATTGTCCGCGGTGGTGCAAAAATCTGCCATTAGCCGGCTTCGAACCATGGTCTCGCGCTTTGAAACTATTCACTTAGCCGCTCTACCAAACCTGCTCAAGGTGTTCAATTTTTGGGAACGCACAAGATCTCCATGACCAGAAAGCGATCCGAATCCGGATCAATGCCTCACAGGATGCTGGACTGAGTCGGTCTCCGTTCAACGTAGGCCCGCCCCAGCCGAGTTGCGCTGAGAGGAGGTTTACTACGGGCCTCTGTATGATACCGAATTCCACGCTTCCGAATATGAGAGACTAAAACTTGAAAATTTTCCCTTTCATTCTTTTTGCTCTAATTCCATGAGAACAAAAGATGTTAATTTCAGAAAATATGTCTAACAATCGCGAAACTTTCTGCTACAGAAATCTCTATAGAGCAGAATTTTGCAAAAGTTCTGAGATGAGAGATTCGATTACAAACTTGGCCGGTCATTGTAGCCTTTCGAAGTCGTTTAAAACTTTGAAACAAGAACCAATAACTGCGATTTTGCCTTGTGCACAAAGAATAGAAATAGCACATTGAGTGATAGGAAAACGGTGAAGTTTTACAGCTTTTTGATGGCAAAAATTTTGAAAATTCTCAAAAAAGATGATTTTTCGCTCTTCTGAAAAAGCTAGAAAAAATGATCACTTTTGAACTTTTTGCAGTATCTCGTCGTAGAAAAATACCGTAAAATCCGGGTTCTTTGCCCCTGCTCTCTTGACCATTGGTTGCGCAATAAACGAAGTTTGCGCTTTCCTCCTACCTTTAGGAGTAAGTTATGCTTTCTCAAAATAGAGGTTTTTAAAAAAAATTCTTGGCATTTTTCGGATTGTATAAACTTTCTCGTCACATCTGTCTATGAATGAAAGTATGTGTTGTAAAGCCAAAGATTTGCTCTTTGCAAAAGTTCTTATTGCTTTTTAAAAGATGTGGGAAAAGAATTACGGCGCTTTGAAGACGAATTTCGAAAAACGTGCATTAATCATGAATCAACCTAATATATTAGGTCATTCCGAAAGTAATTTCGCTTTTTTCAAAAGGGCGTCACATTTGATGGAACAAAGATTTCTAAGTGTTCTTGCGGGCATTCGATGCAGAATTTCATTTTTTTTTCTAATGGTTATGAAATGGCTGCAACGCGGTCAACGAGCTTTCAGAAAATAACCAAAATCTGCTGCCTATGCTTTTTGAGATGGTCAAGTTTCACAATTTTTAAAACTTTCATATCAATTTTTAAAAGGAGTTCAAATAACGAATGGATAGAAAAACTATTTTTTTCTCCTTTCCATAACTTGTCATACATTTTTAACAAAATTTTAACTGATGCTACCGATTTCCATACTTGGGCAGCTAAATCCTCGTAGAACAGTAATGGAAGAGCAGTTAGGGCACTATTCGATGCAGCATTTTCTCCTTTTCCCGACAGGTGATTTTTGTCTCCGAATCGTTTAGTTTTCGGGGAGAAATCATCGTAACTCATTTTTTAGCGAGCTCCAGGCTGTACTCAAAAAACTTGAAATTTTATATTTCGAACCCGTAAACACATGTTTGCTTTGTGAAATTAATGCTAACTCATAGTACCATCTTGGTAGTCTCAAGTTCCAAAAAATTTATTATGTTTGTTGCGATTGTGGCTTAGGTGGGCTTGCCAAAATCCGATGGTTCTATTTAAAAAATTTTTAGAAAATTACGGCGAGCTACGAGAAAGAAAAAGCAGTACTGTATTAAAAGGTATAGTCTATCAAATCGTTGCTTGAACTCCTTCTGAGGATTGATATAAAAGTTTTAAAAAATCGTGAAACTTGACTATCTCAAAAAGCATAGGCCGCAGATTTTGGTTATTTTCTGAAAGCTCATTGACCGCGTTGCAGCCATTTCATAACCATTAAAAAAAGGATAAAATGCTGCTCGAATGCTTCCAAGATCTTTTGGGGATCTTTGTTCCATCAAATGTGAAGCTCGTTTGAAAAAAGCGAAATTACTTTCGGAATGACCTAATATACAGAGTGTACCAAAAAGATGTGCACACTGTTTGATCGTTACTCTCTTGCTTTCATATCTTTTGCCAAGCTTGAGGCACCATTCTGTAGAGCGAGGACAAACTTAGATTAGCGGTATGGATTGAATCACTAATCACTCTTCATTACTGTAAAATTACGGTATTTCAGCATACAGCATCACTGTAGAACAGGCCTTTTGATGAAATAATTTCAAAAAAATCTGAATTTTGTGTAGCAAGATTTTCAGGAGTGCTGATTTCACTACATAACTTCCCACCAGTTTTTCTAGCTTTCTTATGGCGTAATCAGATTTTTGACGAACATTGAAAAATCAGTTGTTACCCTAAATCTGAAATAACTCATGAAAAAAAACAATGTCCTGACGTACAGTTTTCATATTTAGAACCGGCGACTTCGTTTTTAATCCAGTTTAAAAGTTTCTGGCTTGTTTAGCTTCCCTGAGGCAAAATCCACTTTCAGTGGCTCAAAATCCTCCTCGAAGTTCCTACCGTAATCCTACAGTAATAAGAGAGGCTGATAATTCACTACATACTGTAAATCTAAGTTTATGCTCGCTCTACAGAATGATACCTCAAGCTCGGCAAAAGATATGAAAGCAAGAGAGTTATTGACGATCAAACAGTGTGCACATCTCTTTGGGACATCCTGTATATACAGGGTGTCCCAAAAGTAAGTACACACTTTTCAATCGTCAATTCTCTCTTCCCAATGGGTCTTTTTTTTGCATGTCAAATGCCATTCTGTAGAGGAGGCTTCAACTTAGATTTACATCATCGATCGAATCACCGATCGCTCTTCGTTCCTGTACAATTACGGTGAGAACTTCCAGCATGTGGAAAAACGGTGAAATACGTTATCTGACAAAATTTTTTGCAAAATATCTGAATAATCATGTACTAGGATTTTCGCGCACGCTGATTCCACTACACAACTTTTTTATCAGTGCTTTCAGCTTTTTTGAAAGTGTAATCATCACATTTTTGACAAACTCTGGGATGTCCGTTATGACGGTTTACCTCGGATAATTTTGAAAAGATGCACCACAGAAAAGTGAAAATTCCAGATTCGAAATCAGCTGCTTCCGTTACCGTAGTACAAAAGTTTTTGGCTTGCTCTTACAAGTTGCTACGAAAGTTTGGTCTTGTTCCGAGGCAGAATATGGCTTTCAATGGCCTATAGTCCTTGTCGAAGTTCCTACAGTAATCCAACAGTAAACAAGAGCGGTCGGTGATTCGCTCGATACTTAAAATCTAAGTTGAAGCCTCCTCTAAAGAATGATATTTAAATGGCAGAAGATACACAATGGGAAGAGAAATATTGATGATTGAAAAGTGTGTACTTACTTTTGGGACACCCTGTATATATCTATATATTAGGTTGTCCCAAAAGTTCTTGCGCCGGATTTTCAGAAAATCATAACTTCCTTTCTTCTCAACATTTTTTTCCCAAATTTATCTTTGTATGAAAGCGGAATCCTTTTTCTTTATAGCGATGTCTTTGCCATGAATTAGCATTGATAACTTCGAGAGTTAAAAGCAATTGAAGGAAATTAGTCAAGATCGACATTTTTCAAGCTGGATCACGAAAAATTCTGAAAGTATTTTTATTTGTTAGAGAAAATTTTGAACGTTACAGTGGTGCCTTTTTCATGGGTTAAAACGAATTAGATCGAGAGTTAGAAGCAAATAAAGAGAATTTCTTCACTTTTGCAATTCTTGAGCATGCTCAAAAAAGCTTGTAAACGTCACAGAAAAGGCGAAAAGGTCATAAGCATGGGTTTTGTGACCTTCCCTTTTTAGCTGAGCAAAAATCGTGCCAATCGGGAGCGATTTTCATTTTCGTGATTTATTCGGATTTTCGGGTCTGCGTTTTTCACGAAAATGAAAATTGCTCCCGATTGGCACGATTTTTGCTCGGCTAGAAAGGGAAGGTCACAAAACCCATGTTTATGACCTTTTCGCCTTTTCTGTGACGTTTACAAGCTTTTTTTAGCATGCACAAAAATTGCAAAAGTGAAGAAATTCTCTTTATTTGCTTCTAACTCTCGACCTCCGTTTTAATTCACGAAAAAGGTACCACTGTAATGTGCAGAATTTTCTCTATCAAATAAAAATACTTCCAGAATTTTTCGTGATCCAGCTCGAAAAATGTCGATCTTGACTAATTTTCTTCAATTGCTTTTAACTTTCGAACATACCAACGCTAATTCATGGCAAAGGCACCACTATAAAGACAAAGGTTTCCTCTTTCATATAGAAATAATTTTGAGAAAAATCGTCGAGAAGAAAGGAAGTTATGACTTTTTGAAAATCCGGCGCAAGAACTTTTGGGACAACCTAATATATTAGGTGGGTGCGAAAGTTCTGTCGTTTCATTTTCCAAAGTTTGTAACTTCGCCAAATTTCAACGGATTTGCTTGCTTGTAATTTTATTAGAAAGAATAGGCCTTCCGCTTTTAAGCGCTGTTTTGTGGAGCTTCTGTTTCACACTGAGTGCCGAGATAAAAATGGAAAACTAAGACCATGTAAACTTCGACCATTTTACGTTAGGTCACCAAAAATCTGGAATGCTGCAGAAAAATCTGAAATCGTCAGTACATATGTTTTTTGGTCTACTCTTTGCAATTGTGAAGAGTTTGTGCTGTTTGGACGTCTCTGTAAGAAGTTATGATTTTCGCGAAAATTCACAAGTTAATTGATTTTGGCGTTTTCCATGGTGAACTCGATATTCATAACTTCTCACGGAGACGTTCAAACAGCACAAACTCTTCACAATTGCAAAGAGTAGACCAAAAAACATATGTACTGACAATTTCAGATTTTTCTGCAGCATTCCAGATTTTTGGTGACCTAACTTAAAATGGTCGAAGTTTACATGGTCTTAGTTTTCCATTTTTATCTTGGCACACAGTGTGAAACAGAAGCTACACAAAACAGCGCTTGAAAGCGGAAGACCCAATCTTTCTAATAAAATTACAAGCAAGCAAATTCGTTGAAATCTCGCGAAGTTACAAATTTTTGAAAATGAAACGACAGAAATTTTGCACCCACCTAATATTAGGTGGGTGCAAAAGTTCGTTCGCCAGATTTTCAAAAAATCATAACTTTCTTCCTTCTCTGTGGAATTTCTCGATTTGATCTTTATTCGAAAGAAGAAGCCTCCCTCTTTACAACGGTGCCTTTGCCATGAATTGGTATTGAAAAGTTCGAAAGCTAGGAGGGAGTTAGGGATTGCAGGGAGTTAGTCAAGATCGACATTTTTCAAGCTGGATCACGAAAAATTCTGGAAGTATTTTTCTTTGGTAGAGAAAATTTTGCACATTACAGTGGTACCTTATTCATGAATTAAAACGAAATAGATCGAGAGTTAGAAGCAAATAAAGAGGACTTCTTCACCTTTGCAATTTTTGAGCATGCTCAAAAAACTTGAAAACGTCATAGAAAAGGTGAAAAAGACACAAACATGGGTTCTGTGATCTTCCCTTTCTATCTGAGTGAAAATCGTGCCAATCGGGAGCAATTTTTATTTTCGTGAAAAACGCAGACTCGTCATTTTTTCAAAATTGTAGAATTTTTGTATAAAAAATTGTATATTTATAAGAAGATAAGAGAGTCTCTAGCCCTACACTGAATTACTCTTGTTGAAAGCTTTCAGAAAATATATAGCTTACCGAGAAAGAAAGGATTTTCCTATAGGGTGAAGGTGGTCGCAATTGTTTTTCTAAAATTAAAAATCCGAATAAATCACGAAAATGAAAATTGCTCCCGATTGGCACGATTTTCGTTTATCTAGAAAGGGAAGATCACAAAACCCATGTTTGTGTCTTTTTCGCCTTTTCTGTGACGTTTTCAAGCTTTTTTGAGCATGCTCAAAAACTGCAAAAGTGAAGAAATCCTCTTTATTTGCTTCTAACTCTCGATCTATTTCGTTTTAATTCATGAATAAGGTACCACTGTAATGTGCAAAATTTTCTCTACCAAAGAAAAATACTTCCAGAATTTTTCGTGATCCAGTTTGAAAAATGTCAATCTTGACTAACTCCCTGCAGTTGCCTATAGCGAACTTTTCAATACCAATTCATGGCAAAGGCACCCCTGTAAAGAGGGAGGCTTCTTCTTTCGAATAAAGATCAAATCGAGAAATTCCACAGTGATAGAAGGAAGTTATGATTTCTTGAAAATCTGGCGAACGAACTTTTGCACCCACCTAATACATCATAACTTACAATCGGGCTAAGGGTGTTTACGTATTTTTGTCTGTAAATTTGACTGTCTGTCACGAAATTCGTAGAACGTGTTCTAGTTAACCTGCTGAGCCCAAATTTTGCATAGCGAAAGCTTCCAACATGAGAGTCCACTGTACAAAAGCACGAGCGGATCCGTTTTGTGAATCCCTCAAAAATGCGCGTCAATCGGATCCACTTGGCTTTTGGCCAATGAGCCTGTACCACCACTGCGATGCCATGGATGTGTTTGACAAGCTAATGTGGAAGCCATGGACTTCAGCCCAGAAAACTGAACTAAAGTTGGCTACTTTACGAAAATGGCGCCAAAAGGGTTAGTTGCGTAAATGTTCGTTTTGCCAAAATTTCTCCTGATCATTTGAGAAGATTTTTGTACAGAGATGTAGTCCATGATGTTTATTGTCCTTATGGCAACTACCAAGCCATAGAAATTCCAAAAACCTACTCAAATTTGCATCTGTTCTTCCGAAAAAAATTTCTTTCAGGCGAAAGTACCGATCTCACACGAAAAACCTCTAGGAATGAGTATTGTTCACGAATCATTCGTGACAGCTTACATAGCGCGGTGAGTTTCAATGCATTATTATGCGGAAATGAGCAAGGCATACAGAAATAGGGCCAGTGCGACACCTCTGCGAAGCAGAGGTGTCGCACTCGTATATATATTAGGTTGGTCCGAAAGTTCTTGCGCATCATTTTCAAAAAATCATAACTTCCTTGCCGCTTGATGGATTTTGTTGAAGCTATATCTCCTCAAAAGAGAAATCCATGCTCTTTACAGCTGCACCTTCGCCATGAATTACTTTGAGAAACTACGAGAGTTACAAGCAATTGAAGGAAATCGGTCGAAATCGGCATTTTTCGAGCTGGGTCACGAAAAATTCTGGAAGTATTTTTATATGATAGAGAAAATTATGCTCCTTACAATGGTGCTTTTTTCTTCAGTTAAAACGAAACAGATCGAGAGTTAGGAGCAAATAAAGAGAATTCCTTTAATTTTGCAATTTTTGAGCATGCTCAAAAAGCCTAGAAACGTCATCGAGAAGACGGAAACCTTATGAACATGGGTTTTGTGACCTTCTCTTTTTAGCTGAGCAAAAATCGTTCTAATCGAGAGCAGTTTGATTTTCGTGAAAAATGAAGGCCCGAAAAATCGAAAAAATCACGTAAAACAAAATTGCTTTCGATTAGCTCGAAACTTGCTTAGCTGAAAAGAGAATGTAACAATACCCACGTTTATGACTTTTCCGTATTTCCTGTGAGGTTTCTGGGCTTTTTTGAGCATGCTCAAAAAAGCCCAGAAACCTCACAGACCTCAAACCTCAAAACTGAAGGAATTCTCTTTATTTGCTCCTAACTTTCGATCTCTTTCGTTTCAACTTATCGGGAAAGTACCATTGTAATGAGCATAATTATATAAAATGATCAATTACATAATAATTAAATAATCATAATTAAATAATAATTACATAATCATATAAAAATACTTCCAGAATTTTTTGTCACACAGCTCGAAAAATGTCAATTTTGACTGATTTCTTTTAATTGCTTGTAACTCTCGCAGTTTCTCAAAGTAATTCATGGCTAAGGTACAGCTGTAAAGAGCATTGATTTCTCTTTCGAACAATATAACTTCAACGAAATCCATCAAGCGGCAAGGAAGTTATGATTTTTTAAAAATGATGCGCAAGAACTTTCGGATCAACCTAATATATTAGGTTGTGCCGAAAGTTCGTTCGCACCATTTTCAAAAATTCATAACTCGTTGACTTCTCAACGAATTTGAACGATCAAAATTTTGCTTAAGAAAGGAACTCATGCTATTTGCATCTGCATCCGTAATGTTCGCTAATGTTTACAAATGAAGGAGATAGAAGCTCAAAACCAAAATCACTCGAAATTTGAATTTTTCGTGTAGTGTCACAAAAAATCGGAAACTTGCAAGAAAAATCGGAGAGTCGATATTGTAGGTTCTTTCTCCAGTTCTTTCCAACAGTGCAAAGTTTGCGCCGACTGAGTGTCTCTATGAAAAGTTACGATTTCCCTGAAGCCAAAATCACTTTTAATAGAGACGCTCAATCGCTGCAAACTTTGCACTGTTGGAAAGAGCTGGTGAAAGAACCTACAATATCGACTGCTCCGATTTTTGTTGCAAGTCTTCGATTTTTTATGACACTACACGAAAAATTCAAATTTTGAGTGATTTCGGTTTTGAGCTCCTATCTCCTTCATTTGTAAACATTAACGAACATTTCGATAACAATATGTCTGTGAGAGTTGGCCATCGTTACTCCAAAAAGTACTTCTGCACTAGTGGTGTTCCACAGAGTGGTGTCTTAGCCCCCTTGCTTTTCCTGATTTACACCCTTGACCTACCTTCTACTTTGAAGACTTCCACTAGCATACACATCCGGATGTATGCTGATGACATAAAGATTTTTGCAGTCTATGATCCGGAAGTAGCTCCAGAGATTCAAATGGACTTGCGAAGGTCTCTTGATAATTTGACCAATTGGTGTGAGGTCTGGGAATAGCGCTAAATTTTGACAAATGCTCAGTGCTTCATCTTGGAGGTGAAAATACTACCTTGTATCACATCAAAGGCTCTATATTGAAGAGTTGTGATACTGTTGAAGATTTGGGTGTCGTGATTGATACAAATATTAACTTCACTGAGCACATCAATACGTTAGTCAAAAAAGCTTATTCTTCACTCTTTCTGCTTCTCCGCAATACTAATGCTAGTTCTCCGAAGATACTTATACCGCTTTATAAAGCATTAATTCTTCCTCATTTAGAATACTGTTCTCAGGTCTGGTCCCCCTTTCGTAAAAAGGATATTCGCAGAATTGAAAAGGTTCAACAGCTTTTTACACGACTATTGTATAGACGTTTGTCGCCCGGAACCACCCCTCCCGATTCAGACCCGGCTTGAGAGGTTTCATATAAAATCCTTAACAAACCGTCGTGCTTTCTTGGATCTTGTAGTTTGTTTTCAAGTTCTGAGAAGAGAGAACAAACTAAAAGCCAGTAAATACTGGATTTTTGTTCCTACAAGCGAAAGGTCAGGCTCTTTTAACTTGCAATATCCAAGAATCCGGCGCAAGAGATACTTGCTGATGTTCAACAACGTGTTCTACAGGTCGGCTAGGTGGCTTTCGCACCTCCCGGTTGAGACCACTAGTGCAGAGAGTAGTCATATTTTCAGGAGTAGACTGAGAAGGCTTGACTTGTCAGGTATCACTAACACTGATTAGTGTTGCATGACAGGGCGAGCCTTCTGCATTAGACCTTTTGGGCTTCCATTGGGTGCTTTGGACGTGCTATGATGGCAGATGGAATCGCTTTGAGCTTTGTTTTCTATCACCTTTCTTCTCCATTTTACCTCTAAAACCTGTCTTTTCAGGTGCTCGGTGATCTTGCATTGACTTGCGAGTTCAGTTGCGGCTGTAAATTATTTCTTTGACGCCTCTCGTGTATCTCCTCACGTTGCGTCAAACTTTTATTTTTGGTGTACTCGTTTTGTTCTAGTTACCAACACAGTTTCATCAGCATCTCAGTCCGAGTCTTTTTCGTTCAGCTATCTAGTAGTCAATCGTACAGCTTGCTATTTCAACAAATGGATTTAATGAGAATCGTTTCACCTTTGGGGTCATTGGGCCTCCCCAGCATTCCGGCTAGGTTGAGTGATCGTTATTATACCTGAGCCAGTAGACCTGCCTTATAAGCCGCCGGATTGCTTTTAAGAGTAACTAAAGATCGTTCCGCTGGCAACGAGGGGGCATGCCCCATCTCCATGGATTCAAAGTTTTGGAGTTATAAATCTCATGCCTACATCTGCATACTTATCTATTAGCCTACCAACATATTCAGTGCAAGCTGTTTTATCTTCTTACATTAGTCTGATTAGGATCAGACTCGGACTGACATGATGATGTCTGCATTTGTTTACATGTCTTGTTCGTTTCTGCTGTATTACTAACTTCTTGATGTGTCTTTTTTATGGAACGTCTTGAGCTACAAATGAAATGAAATGAAATTCGGGTGCAGATGCAAAGAGCATGAGTTCCTTTCTTGAGCAAAATTTTGATTGTACAAATTCGATGAAAATTCATCGAGTTATGAATTTTTGAAAATGGTGCGAACGAACTTTCGGCACAACCTGTACAAGCGTGGGCAAGATAGAATTTTCGCAAATGTTTTTGAACGCTTTGATTTCATATGATTAAGCGATTAGCTCTTTTATTAGGTTGTCTAATATGTTCGTTCGCATTTTTTTTGTTTTGATTTTTTCTCAATAATTTGCAAAGCATTTGGCAAAATTTTAGTGTGCGTTCGGAAGCTCTAATTCTGCTCTATCACACTTCTGTTACTATATTTTCAATTCTTCCAAAGTTGAACAAAAATTTGACAACACACCGAAAAAACAGAGAGGACAAAAATTTCATTTTCGATATCTTTTTTTCTTTCATGGTTTTCCCGTTACTAATTGTTAATTTTAATTCAAAAAACTTGACAACGAAGGAAAACAATTGACCAGTCATCTATGCACTTACTAAAACTGTTTACGATTGCCCCCCCTTTCACCGACCGTTTAATGCAATTTTTGCAAAAGTCGGCGTAGCAATGCTTTGCCGCAGCGGTGTTCACTGTCTCGCAAACGTGGGCTATGTGTCCCCGAATGAATTTTTGACTATATAATCCATTTATTCGATGATTTAGCGATCATAACCACAATTTTTCCAGTTCCTAGATTGTTCGGCTACCACCCTTTCTCAAAGGTGCCTTCAGATGGTTAACGTCGACTCTAAAGAGACATAAAAAACTTACCTACTTGCGAGCTCACTGTATGATTTTTTGAGAGGTTTTAGCACCTACAAGTGATCTGCAGGAGCTACGGTATTTTGTTTCTACAGGTTGCAAAATTTTTGAGCTGTTTCTTGGCCGCTCATTCCCATCCGAGACGCAGCGTAACATAGTTATCAAAAATGGGTTTTTCACCATTCAGATTTTCCGCTTTGTAGTCAAATTCTTTACTCAACTTTTCAAAAACTGGGAATATAACGAAAATATCTTGGTAGAGCAGACTTAGGGCTTCCGAATGCGTACTAACTCTAAGCCAAATGCTTTGTAAAATACTGACAAGGAAGAGTTCCCAAGTCAGCTCAGCCAAACCGAATAAGCCATACATCATCGTAACGGGCTTGAAATGTTGATTCCAAATCTGCTTTCCTTTTCTGCGGAACGAGTCTACGAAAGAAGTTGTGAGGGCTCGAAAGTTTGAATTTGTCATATTTGAAGTGGCTTATAAAATTAGCGAAAAGCTCTGAAACAACACATAGCGAACTTCAACTGGCAGTTTTCTGTCCTTGTAGCCTGTATACTCGATACAAAACTGAAAACCCACCTTTACATGATATTGTACAGCTTTCTCCAATTTTACGCCGCTTAAGACTTGACAAATTTGGACTTTTGAACGCTGATAACTTCTTTTGTGGAGTTGTTCCGCAGAAACCAAAAGCATATTCAGAATACGCGTTTCAATCCCGTTACGGTGATATATGACTCATCCGGATTGGCCGAGCTGACTTGGGAACTCTTCCTTGTGAGAAAAAATGAAACAAAAAATGCGAACGAACTTGCACAACCTAATAGTTGTCGGCCTAGAAAACTTGGCATAAATCAAAGTTGAATACAAATGTTCAAACAACATCTCAAAGAGGTTGTTTTGATCTATCAAAACAATTATGATGAAACGATGTGATGTATTGCGGTAGAAAATCAAGATGCGACACATTTTGCGTAACAAATTGGTAGGTACCTTTTTTCCCTTACAGGCCTTTAGCTCTTCCTTTTTTTCGTCTGCAGCCATGAGCAAAGCTACTATGATTGGACCACCCAATTGAAATGCTGTCCAGAGATAGCACCGTAGAGTAATCAATAAATCCTTGCTGAAATTGTAAAATTTGTAAATGTGCGATTGCCACCGTCATTTATATAAAGCAGATGAATATCGTACAGGAGCAGCACACGAACTGTGCGAAAAAAAGCCATCACCTTCCAATGCCTTTGAATAAAATGAAATGAATCTTGCTTCAAGCGAGTAGGCTACGAATGCTTTTGATAACGATAGCAATTTTAGAAGGAAAGCTCACTTGCTGAAATGCGAAAACTAATTGTAGTTAGATATGTTCATTGTTGTACAAGTTACGCACTTTTTTGTCTTGCAACCTCATAAACGGTAATTATTTTTGCTCCATTTCGGTTCATCTAACAAGACGAGCAAGATCAGAGGCGAATCCCTGGTATCGATGTAAAACAAATCAAGTTTGCCTAGGCAAAAAATAGTTTTCCTTACTTTGAAAGTGACGCAATGCTTGCTTAAACAGGTAAAACGTAAATATACTAAAATAGCTTCGCTCTTATAAACATTCTTCTTACCGGTTCCAATAACCACCTCTTAGCATGAAATCGTTCTATGTACTACAACAGTAATAAAGAGCGATAGTTTGCAAAAAGGTAGTCATTATAAATCCGATATATCAAAAATTCCATTACAAAAATTTCTTACCTTTGGTTTAGTCTTTTGCATTGGCATTTGCGATTTCTACATTGTGCTAAAAATTCTTCTTACCGTACTCCGGTATTATAGAAAGGCAATGAATGATTCGTTTTGCACTGTAAATCTGGTCGCAAATTGAATCCAGCCCTATATGATACCGTCCCCAAATTCTTCACATGAGAAAGTTATCTGAAGACCAAGTGCTCGATACGTTTTCTTGAAGCACTCTTAGCGCGACGGACGCAGGAATGGAGGACTATGGGGCTGCCCCCCGGGCATTTGCAACAAATACGTGCCCTTGCATATGCCTGGAGGGTGTATTTCTGCAAGAAGTCCGGGTACCCTCCACATTCGGCGACGTATAGTCGTCTACTTCGGACGCAGTAATCATACTGCACTGAAAGCTCTTTTACAGTGCAAAGGCTATCAATACAAATGGAATCTAAACTGATGTCTAATCAGTTCCAAAGTAATAATCTACCTGACTTGAAATAGCAGATTGAAGGTAAATTATATATGCGCCTTTCATATAATCTAACACAAAACCGTTGACAAATTGGTACAGCTAAAATTGTGAGCCACACTTCTTGTGAAACTCGACTCATGCAATTAGCCATGTAGGAGACTGGAGGATCATACTGCGAATTTCTTTGCAAAAAGTGAATGGAAAGGCACATGGTAAAGTAACTCGCTTTGTATCCAAACTTGTAAAAGAAATTTTTTCGGTGCTAAAAATGGGACTTCAAAATGACCACTGAGTTGCATGCATAAGAAAAATTATCTTAGGCGTTTTATCCTTCGTGGCGAACATTGATTTCTTGAAAATTCCTCAACTGTTCTAAGTGCTACTTGAAATTTCACTGAGAAAATTTTTGCATTTTCACTTTTATGACTGAGAAAATGGAATGTTTTTTGCTTGCATCTCGTTCAAAAGGGATCATTATTTTTGCAGTAAACTGAGTGCTTCAGTGCTAAGACTGAGGTACAGACGATATACTTAAATTTTTGAATGCGCGCCTTGTTATCCTTATTCGTCAAGTCCCAAAGGAGTAAAGCATCTTTTCTTTCGGCAACATAACGTTTAAAGCGGACGTTCCGCGCGAACAGCTGCAACAAATACTCATCCCCACATACAAGAGGTGCGCATTTGTCGCAGTTATTTGCGCTGGATCTCACTTTCGGAAACCTGCGGTCCTCTATCATCATCGCCAAACCTTGCGGACTCGTTTGCACCTACGCGCACTGAAGGTGCAAAAGCCCGAACGTCTAGTGAGAGGTTTTAGTATCAAAATACTTGATTGAGAGTTTCGAACTGTAAAATTGTAGTTTTTGTAAAGTAAGCGAGAGTTCTTCTAAATATAGAATTTTAAATCAAGCAGTGGTTAATATATTAGGTCGTTCCGAAAGTAATGTCGCTTTTTTCAAATGAACGTCACAGTTTGTGAAATAAAAATTTTCAAAAATTTATGGTGGCATTCGATGCAGCATTTCATCCTCTTTCTAATTGTGATAAAACCTTTGCAACAGTTTTAGTTAGAACTCTCAGAAAATAAGAAAAATCTGCGGCCCATGCTTTCTGAGATGGTCAAGTTTCGCAACTTTTCTCAACTTTTATTTCAATCTTCCGAAAAAGTCGTGCAACGATTCAATAGAGCAGACTTTAGAGGACACGGAACACCTTTTTTCTCTTTTTCAGATCCCGCTATAATTTTTTAAACGATTTCTTTACAAAGGCATCGGATTTAGGCAGGCCCACGTCAGCCACAATCACATGAAAAAGTGAATAAATTTTCGGAATGTGAAGCTTCCCAAACAGTACCAAAATTTAACACTAATTTCACAGCAAGTGAGAAGTTGCAGGTTTAAAATTCCAAATTTCGAACTTTTCGCGCACAGCCTTGAGCGCATTCAAAACCTGAGTTATGATGATTTTGTCCCCGAAGACTCCACGAATCGAAAACAGTAAACACCCGTTAGAAAGAGCAGAAAAAGCTGCATCGAATAGCACCCGAGCTGCTCTCCCTTCGATGTTGTGCGAGGTTTTACTTGAACAAATACGGAAATTGGTACCATCTGTCAAAATCGTTTGTGGAGAGAAGAAAAAATTGTTTTGTATCCTGTTAGGTTTGCTCTATCGAATCGTTACTCGGTCTCCTTCGGAAGATTGAAAGTTGAGAAAAGTTGCGAAATTTGAGCATCTCAAAAAGCATGGGTTACGGATTTTGGTTATTTTCCGAGATTTCACAGAAACTGCTGCAGAGATTTTATGAAATTTCATTTTTTCTTGAAAAGAGGATGAAATGCTGCATCGAATGCCACCAGAAACTCTTAGAAATCTTTATTCCACGACTTGTGGCGTTCATGTGAAAAAAGCGACATTACTTTCGGAACGACCTGATATAAATAAATACTCAATTTGATAAGCTTCTACTTAAAGTCGGCTTTATGACCCTTTTTACACAAATACTAGGATGTCCAACAAATCTACTCATATTCGACACCATAAGCCACGTAGGAGGGTGCAAATTTATGAGAGCGTTTTTTAGATGAATAAACTATGCAATGACTTATTCGCAAGAAACAAATTGCTACATGTGAACTGATAACTATTATTGTCGTTCCGAAACTAATGTCGCTTTTCGAATGAACGCCACTATTCGTGGAATCAACGTTTTCAAAGATCTTACGAGCATTCGATGCAGCATTTCTTCCTCTTTCTGGTGGGTGCAATTTCACTGCATAATGTTCAATGAGCTCTCGAAAAATTACCAAAATCTGCGACTCATGCTTTTTGCCATGGTCAAGTTCGGCTATTTTTCTAAATTTTTGTACCTAATCTCCTAAAAAGTACAAGTGGCAGGTAGATAGAGCAAACACTATATAGAACACAGAGTAATTTCTGCTTTTCCTTAGCTTGCTTCTCAGAGTTTCTACAACCAATTTCTCAATGCCATCAAATTCCATATTTAGTCAAGTCAAACCTCACAGAACAACAACCGGCAAGCGACTCGGGTGTCATTCGGTGCAGCTTTTTCTCCTCTTTCTAGCGATTGTTTTTTGTTTCCGATTCATCAAGTTTTCCTGGAATCATCATAAATCAGCTTTTCCAAGGCAATCCAAGGTGTTCCCAAAATTTTCGAAAGGGCTAAACCGAAGCGGTGAATGCTCGTTTGGTTTGTAAAATTGTTGCCAAACCATAATCTATCTTTGTAAGTTTCAAAATCCGAAGACTTGTTGGCGTTTGATGCACTTGTGTCTGAGACGAGCCTGCTAAAATTTGGATGTTCCATCAAAAAATCTGTACAAAAATCAAAATCAGCTCTGAAAATTAGAAAAAAGTTGTGCTGTTTCTTGTATGGTTTGCTCCATCCATCCATTACTTGGACTTCTTCTGAGATTTGTTATAAAATTTTAGAAAAATTGTGAAACTTGGCCATCTCAAAAAGCATAGGTCGCAGATTTTGACTCTTTTTTGGAAGCTCATTGACTGTATTGCAACAATTTCATAACCATTAGAAAGAAAATGAAATACTGCATCAAATGCTACCAGAATCTCTTACATATCTTTGTTCCACGAGATGTGTCATACGTTTGAAAGCGACATTACATTCGGAACGACCCAATAAACGCATTATTTTTTCCTTGATATCTAGTCATTAAAGAAAGGTAGCAAATGTATGTATATAGATGTGATGGGAAAAATTCATGCGTGAGCGAGTGGAAAATTGGCAGAATTTTTCAAAAACATGACACAATTATTTTTATTTTCTCAGGAATTCGGAACTTTTCATGTTGGCTCAACACTCAATGTAGACACAACACGCAAGATGAACAAATAGAAAAGGAGGGGAAAAAGTAAGAAGAGTAATGAAGGAAGGAAGAAAAGCAATGCCGTATAGCAATGGGTGACGCGGTTTTAGCGCGCATCAAATAGAGCGCGTTTTCCTCCTCAAAAAAGGGCTGATAATTTTTCTAGGTTCTAGAAAAAAGGAGGGAAAAGTGAAACCAAATTGCTACTATATAGGGAACTTTGAGTGTAGAATAAATTTACTAAAAACTTGGAAAACTTACGTAAAGTGGAAATTGGATAGGCGAAACACCTGAGGTATTCGAAATTTGGGGAAAAATTAATTGCGCCTTCTATTTGCATAAGTTTTTTCAAGATTTTTCATATTTTATTATTTAGCCTCACTGCGCGCTTACATATCAATTCTGTGGTTGCAAGATGATCGTTTCTCTATTTTTTGGTGAGTGACTTTTTCAGAAAAAAGCTTGAAAAAGCCTACATCCTTCAATCACAAAATTTTTCTATAAAACTCTGTGATAAATGCTACAGGCCGTGTCCATATAAGTACCAAGTTTTGTCCCTATCGGCACTGTGCTTTGCAAACGACCCATTTGAGCCCATTTCTCCTTCAACCGTGGAAATTTTTTGAAAAAAAAGCATGAGAGGGTGTGCCCTTCTAAACTGCTTCGTCCTATCGCTAAAAACTCTGCCCGGACAGCGCTGATTATTGCGCCTTTCTTGTAATCTATCAAATTCAAGTATTTTTGAGCATTCCAAAAGCGAGGCACACAAATAACGATAGTGACGATGTTTGAATTATGGAGACAAAAATTTGGAAAAGTTGCATGTTTTTCACTGATCTTTCGTAATTTTTTCGCTCTTCCCTTTTTCAAAACACCACGAAGTTTGCACGTGTAACCTAAAAAATTTATATACTTAGAAAAACGCTGGGAAATTCCGGCTAACATGCGAAAATCGTCAAAGTTCCGAAGGACCTTGTTAACCATTGGGGTATAGAAATTAAAAAGTTTACGTTATTTATGTCAAGGGAGCCGCGGATGCAAAGTTCAGGGAAGCGCTTGAGAACTTTGGCAGAGGTAGGAAAGTTCCCGTAAACTACACTAAATGAATAGTTTCCGCGAACAATGTCGTGCTAGCCGACCGATCGGCGAGGGACCACGTTTCGAGGGCGCGCGCCTTGAGGAAGCGGATGTCAAAATACACAACGCCGCACTTTAGGATTTCGTTTGGAGGTAAGTTCTTGTCTCTTTTATCAGTTATCTGTAATCAAGTTTCCTTTTTCAGCGAAGAGTAACTCGAGAAAAGCAGCGCACGACTGCTTGCACGCGCAAAGGCGTTCTATTTGGGAAAAAGCTGGTTCGCAAGATAGAACTCAATGAAAAGAAGGTAAGGACTTAACTGTCTTCTCAGATATCGTACCTTCACATCTCTTCTTTTTTATGCTTTCTCAAAGGTTATGGGACGCTTCCTGTTCTCCTCCTTCGTAATGCTAATGTATTTCCTTACTTGTCCGTACTCTTATTTATTTTTGTAAGCTCGTATTTACTCTCAATCTGACAAGCGTCCCAATCTGGCATTAGAAATTAACCTCCTTAACAACATTTGAAAAATCACTCAGTTTTATCAAAAAAATCATCTGCCGTACTCGTCCGAATTATGTTACATTCTTAAGACATTTGGACCACTTTCTCAAATTCTTCCTAGTAATGTCCACTTGATTTTGTGGCTTCTGCATTTCTTCAATAGTTAAGACGATAGATCAGACGGTTGAAAATGTGATCATTTCTGATGAAACCCTCTTGATCCTCTTAATCCACTTGATCTACTTCGTGCAAAATGCGCGTCATTAATTTGTCATGTCATCGTCATTTTGTCATTTGGCTCGCGCACAGCGAGTTTGCGTAACCAAACAAAACTTCTTTTCACCTACGTCAGTTAACAACACTGTATCATAGAACCCAACACATCATCACTGGTACACTAGTCAAAACAGGCGTATAGAAATTGTGTAGCTGCTGTAACTGCCACAAACTTCGCTAAAATGTTTTACTGACAATTGAATGGTCAGAAATCGAAGTGGCCATTCCAGACATGCCATTAGATGCAGCATAAAGCGCTGACTCTTAATCTGTCTTCCTCACCTGCTTATCGCTTTTCTTGATGAAGCTATAACCCATAAAAGACCATTAATTTGCTAAGAAATTATGCGTAAAATTGAAAATTTAGCCGTACAGAGCCACGTTCGCCTTAATGCTGTGCCAAAACATGCAGCTAGCTTACTTCAAATTTTTAAAGCCAAAATCTGAGCTGAAAGTGCAACGATGTGCTCAATTTCGCTGTTTTTATGTATGATTTTTTCACAATAAAACCGCTTGTAGCTTCGCCCACAGAAGCGATAAGCAGGTAAGGAAGACAGATTCGAAGTCAGCGTTTCATACTGCATCGAATGGTATACAGCTTATATGATTTGGCCACTTCGACTTCTGACCATTCCCTAGTGAGTATGCCTCGACAACCATGTAAATCAAATAATACACACTAGCATATGGTGAAAATGACATTTCAAAAAGTACTCGAAATTGAAGTTTAGCAATAGCAATAAATCAATCATGACCAAGATTGGGGTGTTTTATGTTTTTAAGATTGTTCTTTTGCATAGCTATGATTGTTCACAAAACGAGGATGAGGTGGATAGACTGAAACAAATCCTCAGTGTTGAATGTCCGCTTCCCGATACATCAAGCGAATTCAAGTACGAAAATTTAAGACAGGACCAACTCATTCACCTTCAGGCGCTATTCAAGGTAATTAGGAACCAACTGTTGCAAAAATTCGCTGAATGTTATTCGTAGGAAGTCAGTTTGAATGAGTTTCTGATGAAGTATGCCCCTCCAAAAAGAGTGCAAGGCGACGTTACCAGTGAAGTCATCGATTTTTTTGCGAACCTTATTCAAAGAGATGCTTATTTAACTCTGTAACAAAATGAGTACCACGTAACCTACACTTAGGTCTGCGCACCCGACCCTTCTGATATTTGAATGTACGCGTTTCGTTCAAAAGTGGCTTGAAGGGAGGATATAAACAATCTACCCGACTCCATTGTTGAGGCGCTTACACTGAAAGTGATTGAGCTATAAAAATTTACATTTCATTTTGGATATTTTGAGTTCAAATCACAACGAACTCTGTGGATCGAGGCTGCACCTGCTAAAGAATTCACAGAACAGGTGCTGTCTATAGCTACCAAAGCATTTTAGACGCTAAAATTTTTTTTAGTTTTTGGCTGTCGCTAGCTGAAAACGAGCAGGGCCGTGAGAAAGCCTTTAATTCACTGCTGAAAAAAAGTCGAAAGGAGCGTAAGCGCAAAAACATACATTGCTGAAGCGCTGTAAGTTCACCACTTCTACATTACGCCATCGTAAAACGGCAGTTTCTATTTTTAGCGAGGATGTGCAATGGTCATCTTGTTCCACCAAAGGTATGCTAGAATCCGATATTTTGCATTTTTATTCATATATATATTCTTTTAGAAATCGAAGGGTGCCCTTGTTGGACTTGGACGCACCGACAAGGAGGCAACAAGTACGGACGCTTGGATCAAAAACTTAGGCAGTCAGCCGTGAAAAGAACTTCTTTCGTTTTGTCAACAGATACATAACATGTGCATATGTACTCAGTTATTCAATGAATTGCAAGACAAGCATTTTATCTATTAAAAATATAGACTACTAGCTGATTTTCCCGGTCCAGCCCGGATCATGTCAGCTGGTCCCCGCTCCAGCCCCTCCCCACCTACCCCCTCCCCCCCTTCCCACCTGGCCTTATGCTGCGCTGCAAGGGTTTCTTTTATCAGAGTAACTCACCCGCTGCAGGCTCGTCTTGGAATACTGCATCCTTCCTACCGCAAAAACCGAATGAACTCTACTGCTATTGTTTACACCAAATCATGGAACTGACTTGTTAGCCACATTGAGAACTCATTCTTATGCCAAAAATCAATAAATCAATAGAAGGACCCTGCGAATCGCCGCAAAAAGTAGTCATAAACCACCTCCGGGGTCAAACGCATACGTGTGCGAAGTTTTAGCCCAATCGGTTCAATGACTGGCGTTTTTATAAGGAACGAACAACTAAACGAACATCCTCACAGACATTGAGTTTTATATATATATATATATAAATAGATTCTTTACGGCAACCGCATGAAAAGTGGTCATAAGCTGAGATTCCGACAGATTAAGCAAGAAGTTCCCAGCAATTTCAACTATCGCAGTTCCCGTGAACTACAGTCTTTTGAAAACTTTCCGCGAATATTGAATGAAGAAGAACAGCAATCTAAAAAGATTCCGAAAGCTTCAGAGCTGAAGTTCCCAGGAACTTACAATGGAGTTCCCCAGGTGACCCGCCGGAACTTCTCGGCGTTTGCCTGAGTAAGCCTCCTACGTATAACATTTTTGAGCTTCATGGAAAACTCGAAATTTTGTTTAACTTTTTATTATGAGAATAACTTTGCAGTCCAATTCAAATGTCTAACGACAGCTAGCTCTCATCTACCCAAGCGCCGCGGCAGCGCCGACCAATCAGAGGCTCGCAGTAATTAGGTTGCTAATGCTAGCGTTCAGAAGGGCCCCAGCATGAGAGCTTTTATTCACATAAGTCCCAATTTTTCAGATCTTGTTCCCAGTAGCCTATGTTTATTTATTTATTTATTCAATACGTACAAAGCGTGCCATAATTGGAACAAAGGCAAAATAGCTAGAGCATGAATAGTATAAAATAACAAAACATTCCCAAAAGCTTAAGTCCAGCTCCGTGTGAGTGAAAGGAAGTTAAGCCTTTAGACCTTTATGGCTGCGTTCAGACTGATTTCGAAATCCGGGAACAGTTTCAGCAGAGCGCTCATTTCAAGCGCTGTGCTGGGACTGTTCCCGGACTTCGGGATCAGTATGAACGCAGCCTATGAATATCAATGCAGATGTTCGGTGGAGTCTGTCCGTCTGTCCGTGTGTATGTATACATATATATATATATATATGTGTGTGTGTGTGTGTGTGTGTGTGTGTGTGTGTGTGTGTGTGTGTGTGTGTGTGTGTGTGTGTGTGTGTGTGTGTGTGTGTGTGTGTGTGTGTGTGTGTGTGTGTGTGTGTGTGTTCTCTACGAATTCCGTAACAGACAAATTCCTGGGCTCAAATTTTGCACAGCGCATGCTACCCGCTTAAAAGTCCAACATGCAAAAGCACGAGCAGATTAGTTGAGTGGATCCCTCAGAAACTGCGCGTCAAACGGATCCACTTTGCATTTGTGCCGCAAAATTGTCATCCACGCGAAATCACCGATTTCACATAAAAAAGGCTTTCGGAGTTTACAGTTTATTCGTGATAGTCGGCATTGCTCGGTGAGTCCAATGCCATCAATATGCGAGAATGAGTAGGGCCTAGATAGTAAAGGGCCTAGATAGCCTCTGCGAAGCAGAGGTGACGCACTGGTAATAAATAAAAGTAATAATAAATGAATGAACAATGTCACAACGTATGTATAGTTATAAGCAATAACATAATCGCAAGAGGATCACTGATACATCAGCACATCTTCGTGTACCCAAAAAATTGATTTTTTTGCCAATTATTAGATTGTTAGATAAGTCTTGTTATAGTTTTACTTCTTACGACGATAAATCGTACACTTCGTAAACTTAATAGGGCTCCGGGTACCATTCGATTGAGCAAAACAAGCTCAACAAGATACTATGCAAAACTTAGCACCAACTTTGGCCTATTGTAAGTTTGCATCCCAAGTCTGAGTAGTAGTGAAGGTTTGAAAAATTGGGGCAAATTCATTCTTACGGATCTCCAACTTTCTCGTAAAGATCGTACACCACACCAGACGCTCATATGTACCTTTGCTGTATTTTTCCCTCATTTAGCAATTGAAAAAAAAAGAAGGAAAAATGTTTGTTTTTACAAAAAGAAAGCTATGCTGTTTCTATTCATGCAGATGTCTGCTACAAGGCCTTAGAAGTATAGCTGTAAATTCTCAGCATTTCACAAGCCCTAGTTTTCGAAAAATACCGAATTTACCATTGTACACCCGAGTAAGGAAAGCTACATTTGGTATTTTTCGAAAACTATGGCTTGTGGAAAGTTGGAAATTTACGGCTGAATTTTCCAAAGGTTTGTAGTATACAACCGCATAAATAGAAACAGCATAGCCTTCTTTTTGTAAAAACAGAAAAATTTCCTTTACCTTTGATTTCTAGATGAGGGAAAAATACAGCAAAGGTAAATATGAGTGTCTGGTGTGGTGTGCGATGATCTTTATGAGCAACAAGTTGGAGATTTGTAAGATTTTTTTGAACAAAGATATAAATTTTTCCTAATTTTTTCATGAGCCTTCAGTGCGACTCACCTTCCGAACGCAAATTCGCGGTGGATCAAAGCTGGTTCGAACTTTCGCAAATATCTTATAGAGCTTATGCTCTATTGAATGATACCTGGAGCACTACTATTAGGTTGTCAAGAAAATAATGTCGTTTTTTTCGGGTTTTTTTCGTGTAAAATTGATATTACTCGAGAACTAGAGCATCTCCAAGGCCGAAATTTTATGGTTAAAGTTAGGGAACTTTGTGGTATACAAAGGCATACATGGGAGGGGCCCAGTACTACTGGGGGCGGAGTCTGCCATTTTTCATTTTTCAATTTTTTCTTGGTTTCTAAGCATGGAAAAAACACAGCAAGTGTATCTATGGATAGGTGCATGTGTCCGTTACAAGCAGGAGCAAGTGAGAGGTTTGCAGGATTTACTAGGGCGGAAATCCAGTTTTTGGCACCACGATTTGCTCATATGTTTTGGCTCTGAACTTTGCGTAAACAACAAGTTTTGCCAATGTTTGGAAGCCATCTTGTAGAGCTTTCTTTGCTCTATCGAATGGTACCCCTCATATAGTTTTTTGGATTTGTCTTCTGGCTTTGCTATGAAAAACGACATTATTTTCTTGACAACCTAATAGAATTTTGAAATTTACGCTTATCGACGTAAGAAATTAAAGTAACAAGATCCATGTAACGACCAGCTCGAAGCAAATGGCACCGCTTGAAGAATGGCATCAGTTATGAAATCATCAGCCACCTGCTCTGCTTGTTGGCAGTATCTCGGGGGATACGAGATTCAATCTTTGCTATGCGGCGATTACGTACTTTCAGTGTGCCAGCTTTTCCTTCTTCAAGCGCACGGCTAAAACACTTGCTACCAGAATTTCCAAACTTGGCGATCAGATACTTGCTAAGTGTATGAATTACCACTCCATAGATTACACTAGCTTAATATGATCTTATTCACATATGAGTTATTCATTCTCTACAATCCTTACTGCTATCCATTTGAGTCACTGTACTCTCCTCGGCATACCGGTTTGGTGAGATTACACAGTTTATCAACCATCAAACCGTTTGCGTTTGGATCAAAATTGTTTTGCTGGCAAAAAAGGGGGCATGGGTACCATCTCTATGAAACACACTAATTCAGTTCTGTTGACTACAGTCCTAGAGCAGTCACAAACAGGCTTTCTTCACACCAATAATCTAGTCCGAATGCTTAGACCCAAACTACATGATGAATTATCGTGGTATTAGAGTATGAGTAACTGTGTATTTTTGTCTTTTTAAGGAACGCCTGGAGCGTATGTAATAAATAAATAAATAAATAAAAGTGTGTTTGCGTCGCTTCAATTATGCATTACACTCTGTGTTTGTCTTTGCAGGACTAGCAACCGAAGGCATGAATTGAAACTTAAATACAAATTAATACATCAAATTTAGGGTTTTCAAAAGCAGAATGTTAAAGTATATATAAAGAAAATCTTTCTTTACCGAAACACCTCCTCTTCCAATAACGATTTCATAATATAGTGCGTGTTAATGTCTTCGAACACCTTTCTGACTCAGCTATGTGTAAGAATTTCGAATTTTACAGAGCATCACAGTCAAGATCTGTTAGGAATAACCGGCTAAGCTTGTAGGAATTCAAACTTTATTATGTTTCATTTACAATTTTAAGCTGGAATTGGGAAGAATTTTTGTTGTTTTTATTTTTAACTAGATGGCAAACCCGGCTCCGCCCGGGGCCAAACTTTGCACACATACACTTCGGGGCAGGGAGCGTGTCATAGTCCACTTTTCGTTATCGATCGATATCGATTTTATCGATTTTTTGCAAAATTTGAGCTAGGGGGGCCCACGGGGGTGATCAGCATGTTCGATTACCCCCCTGTGCAAAATCCCAGCCCCCTAGCTCAAATTTTGCAAAAAATCGATAAAATCGATATCGATCGATAACGAAAAGTAGCCTATGACACGCTCCCTGCCCCGAAGTATATGTGTGCCAAGTTTGGTCCAAATCGGTTCAGAAATAAAAATTTCTATTCCGCACATACGTACAGACAGACAGACAGACATACATACAGACATTCAGCTTTATATATTTTTAATAAGGTTAATGATTAATTTGTTTTGGTTTGATGCTTAGAGAATCTAGCCTCTTTATAAATAGTCCTTTAACTGAATTCTGGGTATAGACTAAAATCTTTGATTTTAAAATTCACATCATAAGGGAATTGGGACATTATATTTTTTGTTTGGTTTGTGATCGGGTAATATACTTCGTGAAAATCTTGCAATTTGGGGAAAGAGTTTCCTCTTTGGCGCAATATTCAGCGGTCCATGAAGCTCTGGCATGTAGGTTTTCCAGATCGTTCTAGAAAGCAATACATGTGGGAATTTTTTGGCGAATCAGTTTATAATCGAAGTTAAGCAATCTGTTGATGACAATGAAAAGTGGAGAAATTGATAAGGGGTGACCGTAAACCTCAAAGCTAACGATTACATCATTTGCTGGACCAACCCAAGGCTCTGAACACACGAATGTAATTGCACAATCCATGGTACATTTAACCTAAGAAAGCTTGCCATTCGCGTCAATGTTTAGCGATTTTTCAGCACTTTCTGATTTTCGCGTCTCCCATCGTAATTTCTTCTCCAAAGGCTGTTTGCATTGTCTAAAAAAAATGTGGAATGCCGAATCAGCGCAATCATATAGACCCAACTTCCCTTTCATAGAACTGAGCAGCACCATCGCAGCCGTGCAAATTTGCGTAAGCTGTAGTGGTAGAAAACAGCTTTGATCATCATGAATGTTTTCCAAAAACAAATTTTTTAGTTTGGTCCTCCTCTGCGTGCAAGAATTTGGATCAATTATAAAAGTTATTCACGTCTTGATTCATTTCCTTGTGTCCTTGCTATCAAGACTCGTCTTTGATTTTCATTCGGCCTCTTTGTTCCTTAATTTTTGGGAACTTTTCCTTTTTTTAAATCATAAAAAAGTTTTTTATCCTCATTAGCATCCTCATCTTTTGCTAATGCGCGTACATCGGTGCAGCTGTTCAGAAAATGCTTTATTTGCAAATTGTCTTATAGAGTTTAGCGGTTCATAGTTTTCTTAGCATCGCTCTTGAAGATTATTCCTCATGATAAAGTCAGTTATCATTTTTTTAGCCAAAGGACTGAAAATCGGAAATTTTCAAGTAACTTAAGTTTATCGAAAGCTGCAATACAAAGTTTTTTAAAGTCCTTGATCCATAAAATGGAAAAATGTCGAGAAACTCAAAAGTTCCATGACTGGTATTTGTGTCTTATGGCTAAAAAAAGCACAAGAGTATTTACAAAATGCATATAACGATTTATCAACTGCATCGGTAGGAGTAACTCTCTCTAATTTTCGTTATTATGGAGCGAGAAATTTTTAGAAAACTGAAAATTATGTCTTAGCTGCACTTTGACGATTTCTGAGACTGGTTTGATATCATACTGATATTATTATATGTCACATATATCGTTTATCATTCGTATCAATTTTTTTCTGCATTTCTGTTGCCGCGAAATGGTGTTAAAAATGAAAATGAACATTATTAGTTGTTTGAGTCAATTATTTGCCAAATTTCCGTGATTCAGAAGTTTATTCGCTTTGATTTGAAAAATTCGTAACTGCTCCCTGCGTGAACATATTTATTTAGGAAAGTTATCAAGATAGAAAAACTCATCTACTTCTAATAACAGCCTTGCGGCTCTTTGCCGACAAGAGGCACCAGGTGTAAAAACTCCAATAGGAGAACCAATCTGACTCCTGATTTTTGAAAATATATGTTAAAATTTTGCAGGGCTGCAGATAAGTTTGAAACGTGCCTTAAGCTACGCGTGAGCTCCTCTTTTTCATTGTGACAGGTTTATATGTTGATCGACATTTTCTGTGGGAAATTACGATTTTTGTGGAAGATGCAAAAAACAGCAATGATCTTTTCTGTACGCTACCGCCAAAAACACCCCTCCCCTCACTTTTGAGTGCTCAAGAGACCCCCCCCCCCACCGCCACTGACATTGTCGCCTATCTTTCGTTAGGCACAGATAAAACGTAAAACCGTATCATGTCTAAACAACCTCATTTTCAACACACATCACCACCATTCAGCGATGTTCAAATAAAGGAAAAAATTTTGAAATTTTGTGAGGAAAAGTGAGTTTTGCTAATTCTCCAATGCATTCCTTTTGAAAAAATTTTAGGCCCTCTCCATTTGCTAAAGAGTTCCCGGAGAGGACCTAGAAAACTCAGTCTAATTGTAAGATCATACAGGAGTCAACGAGATGACACTTGTCTTTTTTTTTCTCGTGAAAACATGTTGTAGAGACCATATTAGACCTTACAATGAGTGAATACATTGCAATGCTCTGTTGGCCACGCTATTCTTTTTGCCAGCTACGACACTTCACATGGCAGGACATGTGCAGCTCCTAAACTGGCTGCATCAGCCGATATCGATCTAATTAGCTCTATCGCCAAAGCAGCGATCACTATCCATTCGGCCACATACAACCAATTGTTGAGAGCTTTTGAGCTGGTACATTAGCGCTAAACGAGCATATGAGCTGTTGATAAGATGAAAATGCGATCAAGAAATTTGAGATATAATGCGACAGACAGCTTATTCAACGATATTGAAAGGAAAATGCGTAATATTCGGGCGAGCACACTGTATATAAGACTTACAGGTGAAAATCATTATAAAAATCACTTCCAAACATCTGCACTTTTTTATATTTTCAATCCACTGCTTTTGAGTGTAAATGCTGCAGAATATTTATAATTCAATACTACTTTCTTCTGTGTATGAACTAGATTTGAATTTGTTCGAACCCTCACATATTGTGATGCACGTAGTCTGAAAATGCAGAAAAATGCAAAAAAGTAATTTTTGCCGTTTTTTTTCATTTTTCACGAAAATCATAACTTTTCATATAAATTTCAATCAGCAGTTTGGCACCGTTAGATAGAGCAGCTCACAAAACCTATAAAAAACATGCTAACAAATTTTTCTGCAACATTCCAGATTTTTAACGATTTATTTTCGAAAATCGGGAGTTTGGGTGGTTTCCCTTGAATTTTTTCCCTTGAGGTCCCTAGTCCTTCAATAACCATAAAAATTAGCAGAAAGTAGATGAATTTTTCTTCCTAATGAAATTTTCTGTATAAGCAAGCACGTTCACATAGGGAGCACTTACGAATTATTCAATCTCAAAGCGACAGAACTTTGGAATCAAAAATAAATTTCACTAAATGGGCCACAGTATATTAAGAATTGATTTTTCTGAATGCGATGGCCTAAACATTGGTCTTCAATAAGTAGAGGTCAGATTTTAGTCCTAAAAGACTACTCCTTATAAGCATTTTTGAGGAATTGAGTTTAAAAATACCTTCGATACTTGTTCTGCATTTTATTATTATCCAAAAAACCCACAAGCATTCTTACACTTTGAGGGCTAATTCAGCTTTTTTGTTGTAACTATTGTCAAGTACATGTGTCACTTCGGTTCTAGATTCTCAGATTTTCACTGGTAGCGCTCAGATAAATTGTCTGAAGCGCAAACAATTCCAGAACAATTCCCCCAGCAATTCCAGAACATCCACTTTATCTATAATTATTTGATACTTTCAAAATAGTAGCATTATTGCCTTTTTGAGTTTAGTTGGGCAGATCTGATCCAATGTAGATTAACTATCGTTATGGGGGTAATGGATTGCTAGTTTATGCAGAAATAAAGCATTTCTGCGTTATTTGTTAACGGAGCTATTTTTATTACAAACCCGTACAAACTCAGTAGGATGGATAATTTAGAAGAGATAGCTAGACATCATAAGTTTTTTGAATGCTTGAATGCCAGTATGGTTTGCGAATAATTATCGTGGGCATTTCGTAGCGTTTCCGGAGCTACAACTTCTGCTTAAAACATAAACGGCAAAATTTTTTTTTTGAGAAGAATGTTGTGCAGCTTATATTTGACGTCACAAAGAGTGTATGCGCGGCGCACCTGCTAACCATGCCTTTCTCTTCCCCTTAGTACTTACCCTTTGTTTCAATGGGATTGGCGGCTTGTAGGCGGGACTTCGAGATCTAATCAAGGCTATAAGAATGATCAGAGAGCATGCTCGCGAGAGAGATGCAGACTTTGTCGCGGGCGTAAGCAGTCGCCTTTCAGCCGCCAATTCCGTTAAATCAAAGGATAGCATTCCACTACGGCTCCTTAAGTTGCTCCACCGTCAAGAATCTATTAGGTTGGTAAGAAAGTTTTCGGACATTTTTACGCGAAAATTGCTATTTCTCGGGTTGTAATGCATCTGCGAACGCGAAAATTTGTAGTTGCACTCTCGCATATACGCGGCATATACCTGTGCAGGTGGGAGGAGCTTAGGGTCGATAGGGGCGGAGTTTGCCACTTCTCGATCATCTCATTTTTCCTGCTAATTAAGCCCAAATTCCATACAAACGTTGCGTAAATGCATGTGAGTTCATGTCTACTATATATTGGAGTATTCGTGAGTGTTACAGTGTTTACAAAAGGTGGAGTTCTGAGCTCTGTCGAAATCCTATGTCTTCGAATTTTCGACTCTATTTTCACAGGATTCATTAGTCATGGTTGTGATTAGTATGGTCTTGTAGTGTTTGCTTCCCTCTATCCAATGATGTACAGCATGCCCTATTTGGTGCTTGTATCGAAGCATTATCTTTGTATAAAGGCAATGTTCGAGAACTTTCTTACCAACCTAATACTTCAGGCGACCCCGATTACCACATTCGAACTTTTTTCACTTGTATGATATCAGATTTTGGGAGATCCTTTGAAACTTCATTAACTAATTATATCTTAAATAAAATGTGTCTCTCACCTCTTCACAGCTCCGAAAAAGTATGCTTGAGCATTTTTAAGAATTACGCGTAATTTTTAAGATTAATTTCCGCGCTTTACAAATCTGCTACCATCCAGCTTGACAAAAATCATTCGATTAGGGTTTTCCCTGGGATACTACATGCAAAACAGTGCAATTGGAAAATTCAGATCGCGGCTTGGAAAAAGTGAAAAAACTACTTTATAACATTATTGAAAGAACCTAAACCAGCACAATTGCCTCTGCATATTTTAAAAAAAATTTGTATTTGCTATGGACTGCTCTCCTTTTTCACTTGTTTTTTTTATTTTTGTTTTTTTTAGTATTAGAAGGCCATTTCGCTTCCACGGACGAAGCAGCCGGCAACAGTCACTTGACATTAAGGTACAATTATAAAGACTTTATGGAAGAACTGAAACTACTCTATAATTTTTATTGAAAGAACTTAAACCAACACTATGCCACTGCATATTTTTAAAAAATTTTATAGAATGAAAACTCGTTTTGGATAATTTTGATGAACGTTGTTTCAAAGATTAATCTTCGCCACTGTACTTTTTGTTTAAAAACTCGAGAACGTCCTCCAGTGAGGCTTGTGTTAGAAGAAAGTCGCTGAGTGGTATCGATAATGCTATCTGTTGTGCTTTCATGTAGAGCTCTGACAGCTTGTCTCCTTCTTTTCGCGGAATCTGCAAAAAAGAAAATATATCAAGTGCATAACATCTAGCCGGTTTTCTATTATTTTACTAAATTATGGCAATTGTGAAAAGGTCTAACCATTTCACCAGAAAAACATTGTATTGATTGTGAGTTTTGAATTCTAGAAGAATTTTACTCTCCACATATTGACTTACAAACAGCGAGTTCCTAAGAGATCACCTACCGGCTTACCTTGAATTTAAGATTCAACGTCTCCTCCGTTTTTGTGACTAATTCGCTTGATGGAAACTTAGATAGAACTTCATTTGTCACCTTAAATAAACGTTACATCTCCGCCGAAAGTTGAGCCTACCGTCTACCTTGTCTTTGTCGTCAAGTGCTTTCATGATAGTGTGAAGATAGTAGATGTTAGCGTATCTAAATATTTTTTTAGCATTTGCTTATCCTTTACCGATACATAGATGTTGAACGAAAACCCAAACAATGACAACCTTGACTTCAGTTTCTGACTCGATCCTATCGCTACAAATCTTCCCTTAACGAGGACGCCTATACGGGAACAAAGTGCTTCGCATTCTCCCATTGAGTGAGACGAAATCAGTATGGCTCTCCCATCGGATTGCATCTGTTTCAAGAGCTCCCAAATTAGATGCCGTGTCTAATTACAAATGACCAACTAATAAAAAAAATTGGTGCGTAAGATAGTAAAAACCTTTGGATCTATTCCTGCTGTCGGTTCGTCCAGAATAATGAGTTTTGATGGGTTTATTAGGGCTACTCCTATGCTAACTCTTCTTTTTTGCCCACCGCTAAATTGTATCGAATGCAGTAACAACGATTTTATACAAGCTGAGTGTCTGTATGTATGCCTGTATGTATAGATCTTTGTGTCTGTAGGCTGTAATTATGTGCTGGATAGAAAATTTGTTTTTGAGCCGATCCAGACTAACTTTGCACACGTACACTTCAGTCGGACAAAGTTACTCCACTTCGCCTAACCACCACAGAATTCTACCACTGCCCCAAAGCGCGTAAGTCGATCATTAATAAATCTGCGAAGCTATGTTTAGTGTGACACCGGTGATTAAGCGACCAAGGCGACCAGCTCCTGAGGCACCATCAGTACGGTATTTTTGTGAATTGACCAAACAAGACCGATAAGTCCACTTTCAACGGCCAACGGAAGCTACATATGAGCAGTAACTACAACTCATACCTGCTTAGAAGATATGGGGCTTACACCACAGTTCGCGAAACTAACATGGAGTTACACGACACGCGCCATCGTGAGGGTATATTTTCAGATGATGAGAAAGAGCGACAGAAGATATGCGTTTACAATCTTATATACTAGCAAAGCGCTGGAAATCAAATCAGGCTCAAACTTATTGCTATTGAAGTAAAACGTGTAGAAGAAATGAAATGAGCGAAGAATTCAATTTAGGAGAAGTCGACGATAGAGGATTACGATGCGATGAGCAAAGAGGTAAGCCATTTTCAGATCGCTTATAATGCCCAGACTTTTACATAAACTCTTAAAGAACATGCAACACATATTAATATAGATTTGTCAGCACTACAACACAGAAAAGTTTCTCATGGAACTGTAAAAGAACTACAAATTCTGTCAAAGCAGCAAAACAATAATGTAGCTTTGATTTTTCGCACACAAAAGAAGAGGTCGCGTTGATGATGATGACTTAAGGTCCGAAATGACTAACATCGCAGCTAGGATACCAGAAAACAATATATCGACTAGCGACCCTACGGGTCGCTAGTAAGTGGGTTGGGGCAGATACATTGATAATATACTTGGGTAATTCGATAATTTTTCATCGAATGAATGAATATCGAATAGATTCGAAAAGAAAAAATTTCGAATAAACGAATAGCGAATAAATTCGGAAAATCAAAAATATCGAATGAATGAATTTCGAATAAATTCGGAAAATCAAAATTATCGAATGAATGAATTTCGAATAAATTCGGAAAATCAAAAATATCGAATGAATGAATATCGAATATATTCGAACATTGAAAGTCGAATTTCGAATAAATATTCGAATGATTTATCGAATAAATAGAGCAGCCATATCTCAAACTTGCCGGCATATCTGGCTAAAGCCGATCCAATCATAATCAGCCCATTAGTATCCCCTATACCAACTCCTAGCTCAAAATTTTCCAAAAATTGCTGAAATCAGTAAAATAGATTTCGATTTTAATCAGCACCCTCACTTACCCCCCTGTACCAACTCCCAACCCCGTAGCTCAAGATTTTCCAAAAATCGACAAAATCGATAAAGTAAGTTTTTATCCGTAATCAGCGCCCTCACTTACCCCTTTGTACTAACTCCCAACACCGTAGCTCAAGATCTTCCAAAAATCGATAAAATCGATAAAGTAAATTTTTATCCATAATCAGCATCCTCACTTACGCCCTTGTACCAACTCCCAATCCCGTAGCTCAAGATTTTCCAAAAATCGATAAAATCGATAAAGTAAATTTTTATCCATAATCAGCACCCTCACGCCCAACTCCCAACCCCGTAGCTCAAGATTTTCCAAAAAGCGATAAAATCGATAAAGTAAATTTTTATCCATAATCAGCACCCTCACTTACCCCCTTGTACCAACTCCCAACCCCGTAGCTCAAGATTTTCGCTGTTCGGATTCATAGCGCTAGGTGTGCGATCTTGAAGCAATAAGTTGGCCACATATGTATTAAATTCCACAAATGCTACGATACATTGCCTGTTCACCGGAGACTTTCGTCTTGTGTGGTATAAGCTAGTCGTGGACGAAGGCATGTGGTTTCCTCCGCGAAGCGAGCACGAATGCCCCTATAACCCCGGGCATACTGCAGGCATTTCAGTGGCGACGTTTTATGATACTCAAATTGTCCAAAACCTATTCTGAAAGTACAGAATGCAGGGCATTTATCTTTTAGTATGTTGTACACGCTAAACATTGTGGTAAGCTGCCATTACATCTGAAGACATCTCGTTACTGGCAAATCGCATACGGCGATCTAAACCGTCTAATCCTGCACTACAACTGCGATGTCCTTTACCTAGTATACATCAATTCGCAAAAAACTCCAAGGTAACGAATATGCAGTTTTGCAATAATTTATGCGAGCAAGAGTGCTCAC
Organism: Cylicocyclus nassatus; assembly: GCA_958299035.1. Classification (NCBI taxonomy): domain Eukaryota; kingdom Metazoa; phylum Nematoda; class Chromadorea; order Rhabditida; family Strongylidae; genus Cylicocyclus; species Cylicocyclus nassatus. The sequence continues at coordinate 12,655,040 of CATQJL010000223.1, forward strand.
TAGTGTGGGCTTTGCGTACCGCAAGCATGAGCAACGCAAAGAAAGAAGAACAGCCATTTCAATTCAGTATGAACTCAGAACATGAGCTTCAATTTGATAATTTGATCTTCTTTGCTGATTTGGTGCCAATAGCAGTGCGAACAATCTCATTGATCGAAAAAACATCAATTAAAATCCACATATGGATCCACATATTACTATCGCAAGCAGTCGGAAGAATGCGACTCTCCTTGTAGTTTAAAGGTATACTGGTTGCAAAAGATGCATTACCGAGTTTTGCGAAAAAACGCGGAGAAGTGAGCTTGATACTCAGCAGTTGGCTCTGCAACAAAGTCGAATAATCTGAATACGGAGTACATTCGAATACGAATTCGAATAAACATTCGAATAAAACATTCGAATAAAATCTATTCGAAACCCCGTTTTTTGATTATTCGAGCTTTCGAATAATATTCGAAACCTCGTTTTCTGATTATTCGAGTTTTCGAATTTTATTCGAAACCCTGTTTTTTGATTATTCGAGTTTCGAATATTATTCGAAAATGGAAGAACTCCGAATATCGAATTTCGAATACGAATATATTCGAATGTTTTATTCGAATGATCGAATTTCCATTCGATTCCTACCCAAGTATAATTGATAAGTGTCTACGTGCAACTAACAAGGGGAGCGTCATTAGTCGAAGTGGCCTTTCCAGGTGAGACCCATATTGCTTTGAAGAGCATTAAGCGATGATTCCAAATCTGCCTTCAAAATCTGCCAAGCGCCTTTAGACGCTGAGTTATGGGCGTTTTCCAGGTCAAAAAATTGAACGCAAAACTTCAACAAAATCACCTAAATTTACTCAAATGGTCTAGTGTCAAGTATCAGAACCGTTTATGCAATGGACACATTTGTCTAATATGCTAACACTTAATATTGCTTTATCTTAGCACTGAAAAGATTGTAACAATCGATTTTACCTAAATTCTGCATTCATTTTTCGTTTCAAAAAATGGTCATAACTCGGCGGCCAGAGGCGCTTGGCAGATTTGGAAGGCAGATTTGGAATCACGCTTAATGCTCCTCAAAGCAGTATGGGATTCTTTTGTAAAGGCCACTTCGACTAATGACGCTTCCCTTGTAAGAATAGCAAGGTAATGAATTCCCATTTTAACGATCTTTTTCGCAATGCAAGTAGTAACAGAAGCAAGATCAGGCTCAAGCAAACTTTTTACAGCGACTAACTACCAAATCATATACGCTGTTCTTCTTGCAAAGACCCAACCCCAGCTCCTAAAAATGAAAATTGCCTGAGCAGTCATCTATGCAGAAAGCTGATTCAATCCGAAATTCAGACTGACTTTCAGGAATGTGCGACGGTAGCAAACACATCGAGCTTCACGATCATGCACAGTCCTACACTCCCTTATGATATCTCGCGAAGTCATTTCTTGAAGCGAGATTAAGTTCGCTCAAAGCTTTCTTTTGGACAATCTTAGCAAACATGTCCTGCCTCATAGACCGAGACCACGAGATCAAGTCCCCTTTCCTTTTTTGCTGAAGGGGGAAGAAGTATGATTTCTGCGAAATAAAAGCAGCCAAAATGGGTTTCAAACAATATTTTTGATAAGTTAGCATCGATCTTGCCGCATAAGCCCTCGGGACCTTCCTTCCCTCAAGTCCAAGTCTGCTTTGCTTCTTTATTGTAGGAGGCAGAGGTATGATTTCTGCGAAATAAAAGCGGCAAAATTGAATATCAAGCGAGCTTTTGTACAGTTAAGCATTGAAATTGAGAAGTTCTTAGCAGAAATGCACTGCCGCATGAAGCCCTTAGGCCTTCCTTCCCTCGAGATCAAGCTCTCGCTTTGCTTCTTTGTTATAGGAGGCAGAGGTATAATTTCTGCGAAATATTAGGTTGTAAAGGAAGAGTCCGGGCACTTTTGAAGATTTCGTTTCTTGATTGCCGCTCCTTCGGTATTTGACACCGAGTTTTATACTGTTCGGTAGAAGGAAGCCTAATCTTTTCGAAGCCGCTTCTAATTTTCATCGATACCAAAGCATGTATGATCTGCACATCAAAAAAGGAAGGCTTTCTAACAAGACAATTTCACAAATTTTCTTCCTGCGGTCATTTTTTTGTGAAGTTCATAGGTTTTCGTCCAAATTGTGTGTGATCCAATCGAAGAGACTGTTAGCTTCTGACTCGCAGCTGCCTTCGTTTTGCGATTGCGCTCAGAAATTATAAGCTGTCAAACTTGTCTCTGACTGCAACTATTTTCGCAGCTGACATCGCTTCTGCGAGAATCGCCATTGGGTTCAAAAGATGTATAAGGCATTAGCCCAACAATCTTCGCAATAATCAAAGATTTGCTGTCTCCCGTGGAGAACGAGAAGACTTCAAAGTCGTTTACTCGAGAAATGGTGCATTTTTAAGGCAAAAAATGGTCGATTTCTTAACCTTTGTGGAAAAACTTATTTTGCAGATAGTCGCTCAAAGGCGTAAATAGTCTCCAAGACAGCCCTGGCAGACTTCTATATAAATACAGCATATGAGCTGTCCAGCTCCCATCATGCCTGAGATATTCTGCTCAAATAGGTTACTTTTCGCGTCGATTTTTTCCCTTCTGCGCATGCTGGTGGACCGCAGCGAGACGCTGAAAAGCCAGCAAAATAAGTATATTTTGTAAACAAAATTGTCTTTGCAAAGAAGCTAGTAGCTTTAAAGAAGATTCAATCCGCTTGAAGTTACAGCAATTTGAAAAATTTTTTTGCAAGTGCCCGGGAACCTTCTTTAAGACCTAGTAAAAGCGGTCAAAAGCGGATTTCAAGCGAGATTTGTATAATTCAGCACTGAAACTGAGAAATTCTTAGGAGAAATGTTTGCAGCTTGAAGCTCTTAAAACCTTTCTTTGAGACCAAGCTCCCTTTGCTTCTTTGTTATAAGAGGCAGAGATGTGATTTCTGCGAAGTAAAAGCGGTTAAAAGTGGACTTCAAGCGAGCTTTTGTATAATTTAGCATTAAAACTGAGAAATTATCAACAGAAACACACTGCCGCATAAAGCTCCTGCAGCTTTCCTCCCTTCGAGACAAATTCTCCTCTGCTCTTTTTGATTCTTTAAGGCAGAAGTACGATTTTGTTTTCGCAATTCGATCTTTATATCATACTTGTGGCCATTGCTGTTAAAATCTTGTTGCCGTAGATTGGTTATCCTACTGGTGCTCAGTTTCCCTTTCACAGTTGAACCATATTTCGCCAAAGTATCTTTGCGGTGTGGCTTTGGATGCGTCCAGTTTCTGTAGTGTTTATTTTATATGCATGGTTCTGCTTCAATTGTATCCTTGACCGGTGCTTATCTTGAATAACCCTGTAATGTGTGAAAGTGGAACTCCAGATTAACCGCAACAGGGAGGAAAAAGCGTGGAAGATGGAAAGCGTGGGCGTTTGCGTTTAAAATACCAAGAATTTGATGATTTTGCGCTTCTATGACAAAAGCGGCCAGCTACGGCTACGGGCTGCTGGCGGCTACTGCGGGCTGCTATGGGCTGCCAGTGGCTGCTACGGGCGGCTGCCGCCGCGGTATGAAGGCACTTTTATGGCAATACTAAAAGATATAAACCCCGCTGAAGCTTTCTATCGGATAATCTAGCAAGAAGGTCTGCTGTGAAGCCCGTGGCTCTGTCCTTCTTTTGAGACCAGCCAAAAGCCTTCTGCTTTTCTGCTTTTGGGTGCCAAAGCATAACTTTCGCGAATTAGGCGCGGTTAACATGGATTTCAAGGATTTTTTTATAACTTAGCCTTGAAAACAAGGAATTGTTGGGAAAGATGTCCTGCGGCAGTAGCGACCCTATTGTCGCTATCAAGTGGGTAGGGGCAGAAGGAAATGGACTTCCATTTTCTCAACGATTTTTGGCGAAACGTAACTATGTAGTCGTAGGAGTAAAATCATGCTCTCAAGCAAACTTTTTACAATGGTAATTCTCAAATCATCTGCGCTGTTCTTATTGCAAAGCTCCTTTACTTTGCTATTGAGAGCACAAGAATTTTTGCTTGAAGTGGATTTCAAGAAGGTTTTTTTTATAAATTAGCCTTGAAAACAAGGAAGACTTAACAAAAATGTCCCGCGGCAGTACGACCCTATGGGTTGCTAGCAAGTGGGTTGGGGCAGATACATTGATAACTATCTGCGTGCAACTCAAAATGGCAAGGAAATGGACTTCCATTTTCTCAACGACTTTTGGCGAAACGTAAATATGTAGTCGTAGGAGTAAAATCATGCTCTCAAGCAAACTTTTTACAATGGTAACTCTCAAATCATCTGCGCTGTTCTTATTGCAAAGCTCCTTTACTTTGTTACTGAGAAAAGAATTTTTGGTTGAAGTGGTTTTCAAGAAGGTTTTTTATAACTTAGCCTTGAAAACAAGGAAGTCTTAACAAAAATGTCCCGCGACAGTACGACCCTACGGGTCGCTAGCAAGTGGGTTGGGGCAGATACATTGATAACTTCTGCATGCAACTAGAAATAGCGCCTTGAAAACAAGGAATTGTTCGGAAAAATGTCCTGCGGCAGTACCTACCCTAGGGGTCGGATGCGGTGCAGGAGGAACCAAGGGCCTGCCGCCTGTAGCCGTAGGAGATAATTAGGAGGGCGAGCGCTGTGGAGAAGATTTTGGCAAGGATCCAGGAAAACTTGGTTAGGACATCCATTAGAAACAAACCCTTATAACTCTCCTTGGAATCAAGTTTCAAGGATACGAAGGACAGATTTGAAATCAGTAATGAAATGCGCATTTTTCAATATTACGCTTACCGGATAGTTGAACAACTCTGTCTCGCAACTATTTTTAACAAAAACTGTGCCTTCAAAATTCACCACTCTAAACTGAAATTTCAAGCTAAATGTTGGGTGGAAATTCCAACTGAATTATAGTGAAATTTTTGGATACGAAGTTGAAAGCATGAAATGGTAACAAGGAAATAATGTTAGCTAAGTTGCATGTGATGAACTTTTGCTACTGTGTACGACCTAAAGGATTACCGACATAGTTTCAATGGCAAATCTTATGAAGTCTCTAATGTCAAAATCTAAAATCAGAATGGGTTTAAAGCTATGAGACAAACTGCACATTGCATTTTGACACAAACCTCCAGATGTGTTCTTATGACATTTCAATTGCTTTTCATTGAATCAAAAGGTAAAATAATTCTTTATCCCGAAGAAGAATTCTGAATAAAAACCCCGGACTTCAACAACTTGAAACTTCGAAATTCAAAACAAAAAGTTTCTGTAAGGTAGTTGACTTTTATTACCACTATAATTCCAAATTTTCATTTACTTTTAGGCCCTGTGAATGCGCCTTCCAATTTGCATTACAAATATTTTTTTTAAATTTTTCAAAGTCATCTCCAGGCGAAGTTATGAAGATTTCTTCCTAAAAGATGTCCTTGCCGAGTTTTCTTGGATCCCTGCCAAAATATTCTCCACAGCGCTCGCGCTTTTAATTATCTCCTGCGGATACAGGCGGCAGCCCTTTGGTTCCTCCTGCACCACCCCCTTAGGGGTCGCTATCAAGTGGGTTGGGGCAGATACATTGATAACTATCTGCGTGCAACTCAAAATGGCAAGGAAATGGACTTCCATTTTCTCAACGATTTTTGGCGAAACGTAAATAGGTAATCGTAAGAGTAAAATCATGCTCTCAAGCAAACTTTTTACAATAGTAAATCTCAAATCATCTGCGCTGTTCTTCTTGCGAAGCTCCTTTACTTTTCCGCTATTGAGAGCACAAGAATTTTTGCATGAAGTGGATTTCAAGAAGGTTTTTTATAAATTAGCCTTGAAAACAAGGAAGTCTCAACAAAAATGCTTCGCGGCAGTACGACCCTACGGGTCGCTAGCAAGTGAGTTGGGGCGGATACACTGATTACTGTTTGCGTGCAACTAAAAATAGCAAGAGAATGAGTTCCCATTTTCTCAACGGTCTTTCTCGCAATGCAAGTAGTAGTGGAAGAAGGATCAGGCTCATTTCAAGATTTCATTTCAAGATCACTTCCATTTTCTCAGCGATCTTGGGGCAACGTAAGTACGTAGTAGTAGAAGTAAGATTATGCTTTCAAGGAAACTTTTCATGGTGATTGCTCCCAAATCATCTACGCTGTTCTTCTTGCAAGTACCCGATTCAGATACCACAGCTACTAAACATGAAGATCACCTCAGCAGTCATCTATGTATTAGGTCGTGTAATAAGTTCTGTCCCTTTTCTTGTTTTAGTTTTTCCACGACAACATTGATAAATTTGAGATAAAGTGTATATGCTTTTGAAAGCTCCAAGTCTGCCCTGCAGGCTCATATGCATCATTCTCGAACATAGCAAGAACTTGAAAAAGATTTTTATCACTGAAACAAAAAATCCAAAGAGCCGAAAAATCAATTTTCGACACCTTTTTTCCTCCAAATTTTTCTCGCTTTTCGTTGGTAAAACTTATCAAACAAGCTTGAGAACAAGCAAAACAATCTATTAGACTCTTACGCTTCATTCTATCACTGTTTGCTCTTGTTCCCTTCCTTCCACCGATTATTTAATGATTTTTTTTTCAAAAGTCGGCAAAGCAAGACTTTGTTCACGCCGCCGCAAACCCAAGCTGTGTGGCTCCCAAGATTCGGATTTTGAGTATTTAGCCTATGAATTCGTTAATTTTGGAGCCACAAACCATTCCTTCTGTCTTTTCTGGACGATCCGCCTACCATCCTCCCTCAGGGTACCTTCAGATGATGCCTAACGTCAACGTCAAAAAGGCGTTGAAAAGAAGACTTTTCTAAAGTTTACAGAAATGATTTTTGAAAAGTTTTGGCAGTCTTGAAGTGCAGTAGAAGCTATAGATTCTTTGCTTACGTGTAGCAAATTTTTCGAGCTCATTCGTAGGCATTCTGACTGATTTGGAGGGCAACGTAACGTAGTTGTCGAAAATGGATTTTTTCCCTGTTTGATTTTCCAAATTTGACGCTGTAAAACTCTTTCAAGTCTTCTGATGTAAAAAACCGAAATGGAAGTTTTAGTAGAGAAGGCTCAGAGCTTTCGAGTGCATATAAAAAATTTGCAGAACATCGCGCAAAGTGTTAGGAAACAATCGAAAGAAAAAATGGGACAGAACTTATTACAGAACCTAATAGAACAGCTTTCAACCCGAAACTCAGGCTGACTTTCAGGAACTGTGTAACGGCCGCTAACACATCAAGCTTCGCGATCATACACAGTCCTATACTCTCCTTATTACGCCTCGCCAAGAAACGGTCATTTCTTAAAGCAAAACCAAAGCTTGCTCAAAGCTTTTTCTTGGACATTCTTAGCAAAAATGTCCTGTCGCATGAAACCTCTGGGTATTCAAGAGTGTATTTTAAGCGAGCTTTTACATGATTTAGCATTGAAACTGAGAAGTCCTTAGCCTAAATGTGCAGCCGCATAAAGTCCTTTGAAGCCTTCCTTTCTTCGAGACTTATGCTTTTTTAAGCAGAAGTACGGTTTTCGCAATATAAAAGCGGCCAAAATGAATTTCAAGCCTTTCCTGAATTCAGCACTGAAACCTAGAGAATCATATCAATCTCCTGCCGCGTGAACACTAAGTCTTTTTTTCCATTAAGACAAACTCCCTCTGCTGTGTTGTTTTTATTGGCAAAAGTAGGGATCTTACTATATTTCATAAAGTAGAGGCCGCTAAAAATAAATGCAGCAAGTTCTGTGAATTTTCACATTACTAGTTGGAAGAAATGTTTTCGGGTGGATTTGTTGAGTCTTTTCTTTCAGCAGACCGAGTTTCCTCTGCTCATTTGTTTTTAGAGGCAAAAACAATATTTTTATTTTGTAAAAGCATCCAAAAGTAAGTATTTAACAGGTTTTTGTGAGAATCAGCATTTAATCCAAGAAATTTAGCAAAATGTTCCTAAAAATTTAGGAAAATGTACTACCTACCGCATGAATCGACTGATTCTTTTCTTCCAACGAGACGTAGCTCCCCCTGTTTTTCTATTTCCAGAGGCAAAAACGATATTTTCAAAATCAAGCATTCACAAGGTGTAAAAGCATTCAAAAGGTGAGGTTTAAGCGAATCCCCGTAAAATTCTTATTTTCCTAACCTTCATATTGTTCAAAATCATAATGTGCTTTTCGAAAACTAATGATTGTAAGAAGTTAGGCAAGATAGGGAGCAAAATGGGCGACATTTCCGAATTATGATAGCAAGTGGGGGTCAGACATTGGCACTAACTCGGTAGTCTGGAATCAATTTTTCGTTGTTGTTTGAGCTCAGCACATGACACGCACTTGATCCACTTCTTGCTTGTTTATGAATGAGGAGGTGATCTTTGACGAGTGTTGCCCATATTTGCACTTTCCATGCGGAGCAAGCTCTATAATTTGCACTTAAAGTGCATACAGTCTGGAAACTAACTACGAACGCCGTCAACTCTACGTCGCTGTTATGCAAAGTATGTGGATCCTCCTTGAGTGCATGCGCTCCCCTGTACTCTCTCGGCGTTTCTCTGCACATCTGGGTTAGTTCATGTATCGCAGTTATATTTCGCCGCCGCATAATCTGGACTGTCCTCATTGTCGGGAATCTGCTGTTAACACTGTAAGAGAACACATAGCACAACGGTAAAGCATATGGGGGAGGAGAGTACTCTCGTCGCATCGCTTTGGCAGTTACCAAAAGATATTATAGTAAGATATCAGTGCTTACCCCCCTCCCCCCGGGAATGGGTCGCGAACTTTTTGAAAGTTACTTAAATGTGCTATAAAAGTGCAGAGGACTTGTAATTACTTGTAAATAATTTAAATAATTTTCAAAAATTCAAATTAGCCTTGTAAAAAATTATTTTTCGGGGCGTGGCTGCCGCCACGCCCCCTTTTTCTGAAATTTTGGGGTCAGGGGCCCTGAAAAATTTTGGGAAACATCCCAAAAAAATTTTCGGAGTGCGTGGCTGACGCCACGCACCTTCATTGGAAAAAATTTTTTGCCCCCCCCCGAGCCGAAATCCTGGGTACGCCACTGATCGATATATATATATAACGATGCAGCGTTACACAACGACGAAAGGGAACTGTGCCAACAACAGCAAGTACTAGGTGAAATTGATATTTTTAGTTATGGGCGGTATTTACCAATCTTCCGTATGGGTAAGGGTTCCCATCCGTTACCCGCCGGGCACGGGCGCCCGCACCCGCGATGCCTTATTTTGAATGTTACTCGGGCAAGAGCTCGGTCTGCCGGTATGAGGTTAAATAGGATGCCTGCTGGCGCACCAAGTACGCCTGCGACGCGCTCTTAGAGTGCGCCGTTTAAATGCTTCTTTTCATTATTTCCGCTTGAACTCAATGCGCGCACGTTGTTTTTTTTTTTGAAGAAGCATCTGTAGGTATTGGGAATTTTTAGGTTTGAACACTAGAACTTCATCTATTTATATATGCACAAAGCGTGCCACATTTTGGACAAGAAAACGAATACGTTCAAAGCCTGAACAGGGATGGACAAACAAACAGAAAAAAAATCTACCAACAGATCAAGTCCGGCTCCCAGATGTGTTGAGAATAAGGGAGGGCGAAGCTTGTTTGGACATTTACGAATGTATCAGTAAGAAGCCCGGTGGAGTTTGTCTCATGCCCCCTACTTGTAACAAAATGCTCTTAGACTACTTAACTAAAGCAATGTATTTGCGGGAACCGCGTGTGTTGATAAATATGCCCGACTTATCCTGGGGAGAGAACAGAACTCCAAGGTAATATAGCGCAACGAGATGAACAGGCCTGACAAGCTATTCCCGAAGTAACGGAGGGGCGAATTGGACTGTAATCAACGGGTTGGAGAAGTAAAGATCGAAACAACGAATGATTTTACCGATGGAAGAGAGAGCATGGTTACAAATTTGGGCTAGCGAGCTGTATACTAGATTTAGATGTCAAACTAACATTGTGTTAAGATGACAGCTGCTAAAAGAAATCTTTCAAGACCAATAATTGTATTGAAGCACGATTTTTGATCTTTTTCATTCGGTGCATAGACAGGGCTCAGACGATAGATTCATTGCACGTGGCTAAAGTTTGATCATATGAATGCTAGATTAGCACTTTCTGTAAAGATTTCATTTAAATTCAGAATTAGCGTTCAAAAGCGCTGTTATTACATGCTAAAAGTTCTTTCGGCAAAAATTGCATCAGTTTCGTCGCACGATAGAAGAATTCGTAATTTAATAAACTTGATTTCTTACGCCTCATTTTGTTGCTGATAAATAGAGAAACAACCAGCTCTTCCATAGGTAGGTTTGAAACCCAGTACTTGAAAGGCCGCAGTTTGGTCTCCTCTCTGAAAGCTAATACTGGCTCATGAACAAGCCTACGGTAAGCGAGACCTTTGAAGGCAAGTCTTCGTAATCGCTCCTCATAGTTAGGCATTGATAGAGGATAAGTTGGGTTGGGAAAGCATCGGTAGAATAAGAGACGTTTGAAAACCTTCTGAAGGTTCTTCAAGGTTTGCTTGTGCTTCGCCAAGGAGGGACTCCATACCTGATTTGCATACTCCACTCTAGGTACACTAAAACTTTGTAGGGTTTCTAAAGTACTCTGGGGTCATCAACTGCAGCGTTGCGATAAATGAGGTAAACTACAGAGTTTGCGCAAGAGGCTAGGCTAGAGATTTGTGAGTCAGGTTTCAAAGATTGGTCAAAAAGTACTTCCGAATCCTTGACTGATGACGGTCAAATGCTTCAAACAAATCGAGATAGATTACATTAGTTTCCTTATTGTAGAAAACAGCTCCCAGTCGTGGGTACCCGTTGTGTTACCGTGGATGCACCGCTAACAAAGCCATGCTGTTCAGTGGGTATGAGCTTTAATTTTTCGAACCGTTCAAAAAGTTCATCACGCATTATTCTTTCAAGGACTTTACATGCCACCGAATTAATACTTATGGGTCTAAATTCAGTTACGGACAGTGGTTTGGCTAATTTTGGAAGGAGTAACGATGGCTTCCTTCCAAATGTTAGGTACTTGTCCGCAGATAGAACAAATATTGAACATATGAGAAAGAGGAACTGAGAAATCTTTCGCAATTTTTGAGCAGAATTTGAGGCAGTCCGTCAAAAGGTCTAAATGTTGACTGTTTCAAAGTCCTCAATAAGCATTCAACCTTATAAGGCATGATGATAGGAGGTGTACATGCGTGGCTCAGAGGCGCTCCAAAAGATCACGAATCAGAAGTGTTTGAAAAGAAGTGTTCGCAAAAAATTCGGTCAAAGCCTTTGCTTTATCTTGGTCCGCAAGGCATGTTGTACCTGACATATTCGCCAAGGCACCATGGTTTTTGATAGATGTTTTTTGACGGATATACGAAAAGAGGTTTCTGGAATGTTTAGAGAAAGCCAGGCGTTTCTCATAGTTTGCAAATTCTTGATATGATATGTTACCTCTGAGCAAACCTTCTTGTAAAGCGGGCTGTTATATCTAAATTCTCTGAAAAGCCTTTCTTTTTGGAAAATGAGCGACAGTATATGGCCAGGGTACTTGAGATGTCCGACCTTACGAAACTCGAAAGGAGTGTGAGCTGCCATTAGTCTGTACATAATGCAACAGAATCCATAGTACACATGAAGGATTCATATTGATCGAAGCAGTTTCCTAATCTACGAGTTGTAGTTCTGCTTTGCTTGCATCAAAATCAATTCTAGAGAAACGAGGAGTTGGGATAAGGGTGCATTTTGGGGCACTAAATTTGTAACGGAATTCAGCAATTTTATGGTCAGCTGTTCCAAAAAGTGCTCTCACCAATACTTTGTCCATAGAACCAACATGTGCTAAGACTAAATCAAGAAGGGCATCTTCACGTATCGGCTTTTCCACAAATTGGTGTAGGTTTAGGTTATGGAAGAATTTGAGAAATTTGTGGGCTAGGGGATAATATTGGTGTTGTAAGTTGGTTGGGTACCTTATAAAAAGATTGAAATCACCGACGATCAGAACTTCATTTGTAGCGAGAGCGCAGGCGGAAAAGAGATCCAGGAGAACGTTATCAGATTCATGGTCAGTGCTAGGAGGTCGATAGACACATATCATGCGTAGTTTAGCAAGTGATCGGGATTGGTAGAGGTCGATCGCTATTACCCTAATTTCACGCGTATAAGGCTCACTTTTTTCGATATTTCGACCAAGCCCCTCAGTCGCTTTAAATTATTTCGGAAGGCGATCTTCATCCGTAGGATTCTCTTAAGCAATATACAGCAAGGCATAGGGTCCTTTGGTTGCGAACTTCTTTGGCGTATTAGGGCTGGTCGACTTTGGAAAAAAATCCCCGCGTCTTGTACGCGTGAAATTAGGGTACTTCGTAGTTGCGGTGAGGGTTTATATCAATTTTCTCGCGCAGAAGTTCGAGTTAACCAGAGTGCAAACTCCGCCGCTTTTTTTTACACAGTTTATCACAACGAAAGATAATATATGGCAAATCAGACATAATTTCGGCATCGGTTATTTTATATGATAACCATATTTCGGTAATGAATAGAATGTCGGGACATTTAGTGAAAAGGAAAAGATGCAACTGGGATAATTTGTCCGGTAATGATCTCGAGTTGAAAAAAAGCATTCAAGAAAATTATTCCGACACTCAGTTTTCCTGGAACGCTGAAGCTGGTTGACGGCGAGTTTTTGATGGATTTTGGGAGGAGGATGTATTGATGTGAGAAAGCGAGCTAGCCAAAACCAGCTTACAAGGGAACCGTGTAGAGTCGAAGTGGCCTTTCCAGATGAGACCCATACTGCTTTGAAGAGTATTAAGCGGTGATTCCAAATCTGCCTTCCAAATCTGCCAAGCGCCTCTAGACGCCGAGTTGTGACCGTTCTTCGGAACGAACGAAAGCAAAATTTAGATAAAATTGATTGTTACAATCTTTCCAGCGCTCAGGTAAAGCAATGTTTAGTGTTAGCATATTAAATAAAATGTATTCATTGCATAAACAGCTCTGATACTTGAAACTGGACCAATTGAGGAAATCTGGGCGATTTTGCTTCAGTTTTGCGTTCACTTTTTTGACCTGAAAAACGAGCATAACTCGGCGTCTAGAGGCGCTTGGCAGATTTGGAAGGCAGATTTGGAATCACCAATTAATGCTCTTCAAAGCAGTATGGGTCTCATCGGAAAGGCCACTTCGACTTGACACGGTCCTTGTTAGTTTATAAAGCACATACCTGTCTTCATAACTCCTGGACTGGTTCAATTTTTTCGCCTGCTCTCGCAAATTGCGTTCGTGATCCCTTTCCTGGGCCGTCATACTCCTTCTAATATAGATCTTCTTGAAATTTTGGGAATCTCGGAGTAATCGGGCTCGAGAAAGGGCAGAGCTCCAATGGCCTCTCGTAGGTAATTCAACCTTCACAAGGCGTGCCTTATCAATCGCACGATTACGCATTCGAAAGACCTTTACGGGTTTGCACTCTATATCTATTAGGTTGAGTCAACTTTTCGCGCAAACTTTCGAATATTTAGCAAATTGTGTAGAAGAGTGATAGAAGAAGAATGAGCGCTTTTCTGCTCTGCGTATGCGACAAAACGTGTGTTCTTGTACTCGTCCATTTTTCTTCGCTTATTTCTACTCAGACCTAATCCATTTGTTCCAGAATTCGCTGAGTAGTTCCATAGCTATCTGCCACAAATTAGGGAGCAGGAGCAATTTTGAAATTGCATAAATTAGAACTTGTTTCTTGTTTTTGATGATTTTGGGCGTCCTCAGCCCCTTTCGTTTTCCGTATCGTTGCTTCTCCGTTCTTTCTTCTACCTCGTTTCTGCTTGTGATGAGAAAAGCTGTGAACTTGAAGGGGGTTAAGGATTGAACGCTGTTCTGCTTCATGGATCCGGGAAAATGGACCTTCGTGCGCTCGCCAACTTCTCTGCCATTTTTAGGCCTTCTTCATGTGTATTAGAAACCTGTCTATGTCAATTTCAATACAGATGCGAGACTACGCAGCGTCTTGCTGGAACATATGAAGTAGGTCGGAACAAAAATAGCGATGAGAGAATAGACGAGCGCACGAAGGCCCATCTTTCCAGTTACATGAAACAGAAAAGCGCTCATTCTTCAATCCCGCTTCGAGTTTGAAGTTCTGCTGATTAAAAATGAAAGCGAGGTGGAGGAATGAGGCCAAAATGAGAGAAATCTGAAAGAAAAGAACGGTCAAAATGTTCCAACTTTCGCCGTTCAAAACGGTGCGGGGCGGCTGCAGCGCATGCAGCACAGTTCTGGAACTATTTCCGCACAGTTCCAGCACAGTGCGAAAACTATGCAAGAACAGTTCTAGAACATGGGAATCAGTAACCCAGCCATAGATCGCAAGGCTGCCACTAAACACTAGTAGGAGTCGCAATGAGTGACAAAAGTGAAAAAGTTGGAAAAGAATAAAAATTTCAAAAAAAAACTCACGGAGTCGCATTAAGCAATCAAGCAATTCGATTAGCATTTTGATTTGAGCATGAAGTGTTTGCACTGTTTGACACGTGAGATTTGTTGCGCTTTTCTTCATAAGTTTTGTTATCATCATAAATGTTGTCAGATATACCTACATCTAAATAATGCATTCAACGTTCTTTAATGAACTAGCTGCCTGCTAGTGTTTCACTCTACAAGGAAGTCGACAGTTAAACACGAATTGCAGCTTATATCCACAGCGTGTATCCATTGTTGCTGACGAAAATGATTGATTTGCGGAATTTTGCGCAGTATATAGGATCTACGTTAAGGAATTGTTTAACCTTCATGTTGTAATAGCTCTCCAATTCTTTCGCTAAAATGCCATGCATATGAGCTGCCATATATGCGCCTCTGCTTGAATCTGCGAGCCAGTTATTAGCATATCTGCATAGCATTTATGCTATGCTATGAAATTTACGCATGAGATTTACGGAAGATGGGCTCTACTTCTTGTGGGCTGTCGTGGCGCTAAAAACAACGCCTAGGGTGGTCAATCAAGCTGCTACTGAGAGAACATTGACAATCAAGTAAGTTCTAAGAAGTTATTCTCGCATTCGACGCTTTTTCTTCAAAACTATCGTAAGCACCTTTTTCTGACATTACCTATCCCTCGACTTTTCCAAAAACACAAGTAATCTGATTATTTACCTTGTATTCGTCTTTTTGTAAGCGTGAATTATCAAAAAATGCCGTGCAGAAAGAGTTTGGAGCGCATCTGCTGTCAAAGGGCAGGCAGACAATCTCGCTGGGGTGCTTCTGCCCATCCTAGTAAGGTGCCCGCTGGTTTAATACACGGGTCGGGCGCTTCTTTAGTCCGAGTGATCATTTTTGAAAAAAGAAAATTGCCCGACCTCAAAGCGGGAAATTGGTAATAAGGGCCCAGGACAGAAGAGTAATGATCAGAGACAATGTACCCTATTATAGCCGCACCCTGTTTGCTCTAAAGGCGACGAAACGCCAAGAGGCTGCCTGTTACCATGAGGCGCGTTAACTAGCAATGTGCGAGAAAGCGATCTCTTCGCGAGACACATGCGCAAGGCACGACTAGGTCTGCTCGCGTTTAGCGAAAAGAGGATGTGGCTTTACGCCTGAAAATAGGGTATTTGTCTGCAACACGGCGCAAGTCATCCACATGTGAAAACGTGGATCCACAGCAATGCAAAACTACTTGCACTACTACGCTTACTCACTTCTTGTTTTTGCAGATGCCAGACAACTAAGCTAGGAAATAAGTCATTACTTTTATGTATCATATTATGATTTTCGGTGAATCATAGAAGTTCACGACAACCTTTACGTTATTATGTCTTGTTCCTCTTCTCCTGTTGCTACTTCCTTTCGCCGACCGGCCGATATTGTCGGCATTTCCTCATAAACATATCGTAACACTTGCCTGATACCGCACGCCATAAGCATAACCTGCTTTCTTATTGCTATGTTACTCTACTTCGCTCCGGTAAAGGCGTGGTAAAGGCGTATAACATTGTGATTTTTGAATTTGAGGACCGCGGTGAATAATTGTGGACTCATGTCAACAACTAAGAATCCTGCTTCCCGGACAGCCATACATGCTATGCGTGAAAGCTTACTAGCCATAAATTATATGGAAATTTTCATTAGCTGCGATGCCACATTAAAAATCAAGACTTACTACGCAAAAGAGTGATAGCTCATATGACGTCACAGCCGAGTGGGCGGTAATGTCTCCCAAGCGTCCACCTGGAAGATCTCGCCTTACCTTGATTACACGTTGACCACCTTGGGGTCATAATCTCACTTCTCGGTTACAGTAATCCAATAAACCACTGAACCACCAGTCTTGTTGTCTACTTCACAGTATTACATTGCATACCGAGGCAAACATTCCTCGAAAATCTACACCCGCCAATAACTTGTGAACCTTGTGAAGTTATTAGCGGGTGTGTTATGCAATGTTATACTGTGAAATAGACAACAAGATTGGTGGTTCAGTGATTTATGGAATGCGCCGACAGCGTCCGTAGTGACGCTCTGCCTTTGCATGCGATGAATACCAAGGCTGTGAGTCAGAGTTGCTATAAAACCCTACGGTCTCAATTGCGGCTGCTGCGACTCCAAAGCTGAGGAGGAGAAACACATATGGGCATTATTCCCTCATTAGGACGTATCTTCCAACTTTGTGAGCAAATTTCTCGATTCTGTAATTTATGACTTTGCGCTTATGCGATGGAGTAGCGGAGGCCGCTTGCACATAACATAAACTCTTGTTCTCATCTTTGCCAACTGATTTCAAGCTGGAGGTCCAGGAATTTACGGGGTAAGGGAGCATGCTGACTACGAATGTAAGGTAATGATTTGGAAAAACACTCATTATAAGTTTATTGATACTTTTGCAAACTTCGTGCGGGCTGCTAGGAGAATGATACATGAAGAGAGAGGGGGGAGAAGTAAGAGAGCGTGTTGATCACGAATAAACGATGAGAGCAGAGAAAAATAAATAAATTGGGTTGGAAAGGGAAAAGCTGTGCAGACACGGGATGTAAGCCCTTTCCTGTTTTACAGACAGTGTCAAACTGAAAGATGTCAATATATCTGAAAACGTCTGCAAAACCAAAGTCTTTTTCTGACACTGTACAGAAAAATTTCATTTTTTGGTTCTGACACGATTGAAATGGTGAAATGCAACAGCTTAGAGATTATCAAACGAAAAATGCGCAACTCAGCTATTGTGGTTCCATAAACAAAAGAAACATAAGTTTTTGCGACTTTTCAAGCTATAGCGGATTCTGGAAGCCAACGCGCTTGTACTTTTTCGTTAGGCTTCTTTTCTAAGCAACGTCATTTACTCCAAAAATTACAATCACCAAAGCAGCGATATTATAAACTTTGCTGTTCGCAATGTGCGTCCTTGAGCACTGCACGATACGGAACGTCAAACAATATCATAAAGTGTGTACTTTCTAAAATGCGTTAATACCTGCAGCTAGAAAATTTTTTCGTGGCATGCTTTTCTAGGTCAAGCAAACGAAACATTCGTTCCGTAACCTGTGCTGGTTCTTTGTAACCTATAAAACATAAATCAACATATTTTACATGTCCTAGACCTGTATATATAGTGCACCTATCATTCCTGCGATAAGCAACATATTTTGCTTACACGACAGACGAGGCAGCATAGCGTCAAACTGAGGGCAATAAGCAATACCCTGCATACTATTTGACTAAATCTATGAGTTGAATCCACAAAAAAAATTACCTGGGTCTGATTTATGGACTGATCTGCGATGCTAAAGCTTCCGTAGTTAGCAAACCGCGATCCAGTAATAATCTCAAACGCAGAAGTTTTACCAGCTCCATTTGCTCCAAGCATGCCAAAACAGTCCTCTTCTCGCACACCGAACGTAACATTTTTCAGCGCACAGTTCGATCCGTAGTATTTCGTGAGATTCTTAAAAGGTCAGTCGGAAGTTTTTTCCGTAAATTGATTGCTGTATTATCTTTTGAAATAGAACCGCAAGTGCTTTTCATTAAAAACCTATTTCAACCTGGCACATATCGATTAGGATTCAGTGAATTTAAAGATATTAATCAAATCAGTAGGTGGCGTTGCCTACCCTAATATCGTGAAAAAAGGCATTACGAAAACGTGGCACATGCGAAGATATACAACTGGTTTGCATTCATTATCAAATCATAAGTTTAGTGGTCAATAGGTACTAGGTTTACCGCTGCTAAAATTTCAGTGTAAGCACACTGTGTCAGCTTATGCACGCTTTCTTTTTCATTCTCCCAATAATCTGGATAATTCTGGACTTCGTCAGGTTGCTCCGATAAGATTCACATAATTAGCTGAACTGTAATGTTGACAACGGGCAGCGGAGCCGGTTCTTATAGTAGCAGCGCAAGCGCAGAAAGAACCAACTATTCGAACCCCTTTGACCTATTTGTCACAAAATCGTCTATGAAAACAACAAAGGAATACGTCGACACTAGCCACATTTTCAAAATTGGAAGAGTGCACGTAAATCAGTTAAATCAAAAAACACATAACGCGCTCTTAAGAGAGACTGCGTTTTGGCGCAGTGAAAAATGAGCCGCAAAAAAGGCGTTTCTTAGCTTTGCATCAGGAAAAAGACTCATTAATAGCTTTGAAAGAGAGTACTTTGTTAAATTTCATGTATGAAGCTGAATGTCGTTCTGTCTGTCTGTGTAAATGTGTGTGTACGTTCCGAATGAAAAAAAAACATTTTGCACATGTAACACGGTTGACTTTGCACAAGTAAGACGGTTGCTGGCGTCGCCTGTTGTTGTAGGACTTCATAATAGTCACTGTGTATCATGCCCTGTCAACCGGCGACCCTAACAAACAGTACGCTGAAATTGCTGACATTACTTTAATGTGAGTGCTACAAATTTAGCACTCGGATCATTATCTCGCCACCTCGCCCGAGCAGTTCGCAAACAAATTTTCTGGGCACTCTTCCAAATATTCCGAATATGAATACCGTCATTCGCTGCTGGCGTGGCCAACAACGGTATCCTTTTCGCGCCAATTTTCTAGGTCCATAATCGATTTATTATGTAAAGGTTGCCTCGGAAAATGAAAACATACCAAGTACTTCTAAACCATTTACGCATGTCGCTGGGGTCATCGAAATGCTGCTTTCTGAAGCAGGGCGGGGCGGTACTGAGAGTGAGTCGCTGTTTTGCGAAGCATTGGGTGGAATGGAGAGGGAGGGCGGACAAGACTGAAGAAGATTGAGTTCGTAGCTATACGAATCTGATCGAGGTCCGCACAGTTAAACAATTGGGTACAATACAGTGACCGGCAGGGTCGGAACCGCCACTACCAAACTCATATAAAGCAGCTTAGGAACCATTAGAGTAAAAGATCTAGCGTTTTACTTTAGAAAGCCGAATTATAGAGTGAAATACAATATGTTGGCAAAAGGAGAGAGATCTCTCAAATTCCAGCTACAAATACACTGGCCCGTAGTAAACCCCTGTTCAGCGCAACTCGGCTGGGGGCGAGCCTACAGTGAACGTAGAACGAGACAGTCCGGCGTCCAGTGAGCTATTGATTAGGTTGCGGATCGCTTATAAGAGCTAAAAATCTTGTGCGTTTTCAAACCGTTCAAGCTTGAGTGGGAGTGGTCGAGGGTTAAGTGTTTATGATTCAGCGCACGGTGCCATGGTTCGAAGACGCCTAGCGGCGATTTTTGCGCCATCGCCGGGTAATCTATGATAGCGGCCATCATATGAAAAAATCGATGATGACTGCTATCAAGGATATCACCTGGCAAATGGACAGAAAAAACAAAACTAAGTATTTTAAGGGAGATTTTATGAAAAACTGAAATTTTTTGAGCAACTATAGAACGAAGTAAAAAAAGAGATTCTTGTTTAATGCAGCTATTCCAAAAGAACCAAGCCTGCTTCGCAAAAGAGAAGAAAATTTTATCCTTGCTTTCTTTGCCGTAATCAGCTGTTCATCGATCCCCTCCCATTTAGGCCTCCGAAATTGTGCAGTTTTGGGAGTTTTGCACCGTAAGAATATGTCAACTGAATTTTCCCGTAAATTACTCACGAATAACTTACGGGACAATTGTCTGATTCTCGTCTTATGCACACTATCTCTCTCGGGTCACCCCAAATTCAGCCTCGGATGAGTGGCACTCTGGTGAACTGCTGTGACACTTGACCAGACAATCTTCTGACCGTTGAACTGGTTATTTTAAAGCGCGGGAAGGCGGGTGGGATTAGGTTCACCTGAGGAAGTTCTCTTGAACGACTAAGCTCAAGTCACCTGAAATGAGTGGAGGTTTGCTACGGACCATTGTTGAGCTAGCTTCCCGCCTCAATTAATACACTGAGACAACGTGACTCTTATGGTGGGCCACGACATAAATTTTGTTGGAGGTATTACAATTACTCATTATACTTGTTTGAGAGGTCTTTTACTCTCTGATTTAGCGTATACTTTGATGTCTCTTGGTTGCTTTTCAGAATTTGTGTAGGTATAGTATAGATGGCGGTCTGCTGATTTGCTAAAGAATTTCGACTTATTCTTGGAAGGCATTGTCCCACAGGCAGACAAATACTGCGCTTTGTCATCAACGTGTTGAACTTCTTTCTGCTCTTTCTGCTAGTTAGGCATTCAGTAAATGCATGTCTTCACTCTTTGAAAGTTTAATGAGGAGTAACTTCCATCCCTCTTTTCTTAACCTCGGCGTAATTAGTTGTGTGGTTAGTAGGTTAGTATGCCAGCACGAGGTTAGTAGAATGCTAGTAGTGGCGGCCTGACATATCGTCTAATCGTCTTCTTCAGAAGCCTAAAGTGGTAAGAAATTTGAGATTTTATATCTTATTCCACAAAAAGCCTCTTCCATTCTGGCCAGCCCCGGCATCACCCCAGAATGTTGCAAACAAAGTCAAACAACGAATAAGACGAGCTCAACTTCTCCACCGTCGGCACGCAGACGTTAAAGGCCTCGGACAGAGTCACGCAATTTGGTCGTCGCGAATCAATCGTCACAAGACAAGTGTTACGAGTTTGCCAATCTTCTTTTATTCCGGTTGTTTTTCCAACACGACTAGTTGTGACTAACTATCATGACCGAAATACAAGAAGATCGGCATGCAATGAACTCGTAACATTTGTCTAAATCGCGATCTAAACGTGAACTCTGTCCGAGGCCAAAGGCAGCAGCTCGACAAAACCGAGCATCACGAAATTTTGACAGGGAAGTTTGCTTGCACCTCAAACATGAGAATAGAGCAGGTCTGGCGCATAGCACATGCTGCCCTTGCCTAGAAAACTGCGTTACGCGCAAGCCATTCTAGTACGCGCGGACGAGCTTGCGGTTGTCCATGACCCGTCAGAGAAGGTATGCTGCAATGTTATAACTGCGAGGGTGTAACCATGGAGGATGTGCCTCACTTGTCCAAATTCAAAATGGGAGGCCTGGAAAATGATGATTTTGCCATTTTCGCGCTTTTGAAAGTAGATATTCGGAATCAGCGCCTCGATCACCCCAGGTAAGCAAAAAAACTTCAAGTAGAGAATCTGCCGAGCCGCTGGCTTCAAGCGCTATCGTCCTTTAGTGCCACTAGTAAGAACGGAATGCAATGTACACTATATATGTATCTAACCACTAGTGGCCTTCAACTCACAAAACGGTGCGAAAGGCAAGAATTAATTCGCAATCGATATGCATTCATTTCGGCTGATCATGCTTGGATCTCTCGCAATATTCCAGAATGCCTCGAGAGTCTTTCCAATAGCATTGTCGCTTTCACAAGCTAGCATCACATCTGGAATTCTGGTAAGGACTTCATACATTGTAATCCATTTTTGGTACCAGTGGCACCTAGAGACTGCCTCGCTCAATATCTGCGTGCCGACGGTGGAGAAGGTGAGCTCATGTCGTTTGACTTTTGTTTGCAACATTCTGGGAGATGCTAAGACTGGCCAGAATGGAAGGCTTTTGTTGACTTTAGGCTTCTGAAGAGGCCGCCACTACTAACAATAAAATCTACTAACCTCGTGCTAGCTCCACACAGACGAGTAGTCACTTACGACTGTTTCCTATGTTTATCCTAAAAAATACTTATAAAAATGAAAATGAAGAGAAAATGAATGCATGTTAAGCACAGTGATGGAAATCTAGACAGTGATGGAAACAGGGAGTTGCTCGCAACGAGCGCATCAACGAATACATTTTAGCGATAGCAATCATTTTCCCATTTTTCACACTTTTTGAAGGTAAGGGCGCAGTTACCTCGGGGGATGCCTTACTTTCAAAAGGAAGATAGATTGAAGCAATGCAAAACTAAAAAACACAAAAGGTTTCGAACTTACACCTGCACCAGCTTATGAGCAGGGTTGAGCGTGGGGTCAGGCGCACCCGACCTGGGGGTTCGTATTGGGTGTGAGACTGAGAGGGGGATCATAGTTAAAAATCAAATTTGTTTAGTTGGGGAGATACTAACATCAAAGTGAAGAAGGAAAGCGCTAGTTTTCGTAGATATTGCAGCCCCACCAGGTACTGAAGCAATGACGGTCGCAAACAGCATACTAATTGATTCCACAATTGAAGTTTCAGCCAAAATTTGAATCTTCATCTCCCCTTGACATATCATAAGGTCATTAAGGAAGCTTGTCGTGTGAAATGGGTATCTTTGTAGTCAGCATGTCACTTTACCCCTATGAGTTCTACAAGCCATTACCTACTAAATTTTCTAATGCTTCTAAACGTTTGTTTAAAAAGCGAAAAAATTGCAAAAGCTTGTTCATACTTATAACAAAGTAATGTTCTTTACGAGTCTATGCTAGAAATCAGGCTTCACATCATTCAATAAGTGGAATAAGAAGTTCTGCTGCCAAATTTTCAACCGGTGCGTCTTTCACCTTGAGTGCTTTAACCTACGGATCACAAGGCAAACAAGTGGAACTAAGCTCAAACACTTACTGTGGATCTAGGATAGTGCTAGCGAATCACATGCAATTTGGGTAGAAAAGCTCCTACGGAAATCAAGTTAATGGAACAGGCGCAACCCCTCAAAAGTAAGCAGCCTGAGCTTTCGTAGGCTTGCGCCTGACCCCCTTGACTTGCCTTCAGTATCCAAAAATAGCTCTTTTTTTAGCATGATTATTGAGCTCAAAGCCTCTTCTTGTTATATTAAAAACCTGGAAATCAACGCTCTACCCCTGAGAAAATTATTGCTCTGAAAAAAAGGGCTATCCGACCACAAGCAACTTGACGGCAGATTTTGGATTGGGTTAGCCCCAGGGCCCGGCAGAGATCGTTTGGAAGCAGGCTGGTCGTTTTGGAGCAAAAAGCAAGGGGGCTATCGTTTTTGCGGAGTCGGGACCGACCACCAGGGTTGAGCGTGGGGTCAGGCGCGCCCGACCTAGGGGGTCGTATCAAAGGTGGAAGCGGGGGGGGGTCGTATTTGAAGGTAGGAGCAGGCATGCAATAGTGGGAGCCGATTCTTCCCCCACGTACACTTTTGAGCTGATGCAGAATGACAGCCTTCACTTTTGGATCTGGAAAACTTTTCCCACCGAATGAAAACGTAATAAGGAAAAGATTCCGAGAATTTTTCCTTCATCTACTACGAGCACCCGAAGGACATCATCGCTTCTTACGAACTAAGACACCCCAACGATCCTCGAAAATAAGGTTTTTTGATAGCTTCAGAAACTCAACCGAGGCCCTCGTTAGGGCTAACAACTCAACCACCCGGTCCTCCTCAGAGCCGCTAACGTCATGAATACAACTCCAGTTCTGACAAGAAACTGTTCTAATAAATTGTGAGACGGTAGGTCGGTCGAGGAGATTACCGAAAATTTCGGGTTAAAGTAGTAAAAATTATTAGAATTGCACTGATTTGAATATTGCTAGCAAAAAAACTGTCACTGCGACTGACTAGTTTCAGTGTAAGTAAGACATTAGATAGTGAAAAATTTGTGTTGATATAGAAGTCCAGCCGGGAATTAGAATTCTGGAAGTTGAAGCTGCGTAAATCGGCCAAAATTCCAACTTGTTCAGAATTCGTATTTAGAAGTAGCAACTGATGCAAGGTAATAGTTAGAAAATAAGTACTGCTCTAACAAATAGTGAAAGAAGAAGGTCGATTTAGGAGTTCTTCGCCGAGAATCAAGCATTTGAAACTAAGATGGCAGCATTTCCAAATGCTTGATGCTCGACGGTGACTGAACCGACGCACAATGGAGACGAGGAGAAAGAGGAGCTGGGCAAACAGGGAGTCTATTCAGAAAGAAGTATTTGATTTGGAGTCTTTAGAACTTCTCAGTTAGGTGTAAAGCGTTTCGCTAGCTAAAAGCGCAATATCCGTACCGTATACCTACCGTAACCTTACCAAAGGGGCCATACCAAACGAATTGAATGCTATTTTGTGATCACCATGCAAAATAGCCTTTGTGAGTCCCTTATATGTTTACCTGCAACAGTTTACTATTTTTTCGAATGTCTGATAAGCGCCATTTTCAAACATAATTAACTGGGTTTTACAGGTCAAAAACATCATCCTTTTTACATCTGTTACAAAATAGTACCCTTTCCTAACACACAATAGCAATTTCACCTTATATCACTCTCAAGTGATAAATTTGTAAGCCCGTCAAAATTCCGACAGTCGCTTTTTTTTACTCAAAGTAAGTTTACTCCATGAACTCCTGGAAAGTCGGAGCAGGACGAATCAGCTTCAGGCACCTCATGCGTGATTTACGAGGTTTGTGCTAATGAATCACATAAGATTTATTAGAAAAAACTTCCTTTGAAATGAAGTTAATGGGGTCAGGCGCAACCCCTCAAAAGCTCAGGCCGCCTGAGCTTTTAAAGGGTTGCGCCTGACCCTATTAACTTACCTTTGAACAACTCAAATTTTTCCGCTCTTTAGCTTAAACTTTTGGGTAAACCTTTCTCTCCGCGCAGTATAAGTTTCGTTGGATATCTTCACCGCTCGCAAAAGTTATCGATGTTCTATCCAAGCTATCCCGCCGGAAAGAAGCGTGGATAATCCTCACTTAATTTGGCCTTACTGTAGAAACGAAGTTCATGCGGATCGCTGAACGCGGAACATTACGCAGAAAGCTTCATTTTCGAGCGCTCCTTCATTATTTTGTCGTCGCCATAAGTCTAACGATGATGGTATTTGCCAGTATGTAGAATTCTGATTTCAATCCATTTTAGAAGTGTTTTACCTCTCTATGTTCTAATGATGTTCATCTTGCGTTCTTAATTTCATGTTTGTGTATCGTGTGCTGGAGATTTTTTTGTCTAAGTGACTGACGAGATCCTATTCCGTTTGCTCATTCGATCACTTGAACAGGTATATGTCAGATTTGTTTGTTTCAATGTCCTTTTGCTTGGAAACTTGGCAAAATTCGCCGAAACTTGGCAAATGTGGTTACTCGACCTACTGACAAGGGAATGGTCAGAAGTCGAAGTAGCCAAACCAAACAAGCTGTATACCATTCGATGCAGTATAAAACGCTGACTTCGAATCTGTCTTTCTTATCTGCTTCCCGCTTCTGTGGACGAAGCTACAAGCCATTAAAGACCATTATTTTGCTAAGAAATTATGGTGAAATTGAAAATTTAACCGTGCAGAGCCACGTTCGCCTTAATGCTGGGCCAAAACATGCAGCTAACCTACTTCAAATTTTTAAAGAAAGAAGCTGAGCTAAAAATGCAACAGTGTGCTTAATTTCGCTGTTTTTATGTGTGATTTTTTCACAATAAAATCGCTTGTAGCTTCGTCCACAGAAGCGGGAAGCAGATAAGAAAGACAGATTCGAAGTCAGCGTTTTATACTGCATCGAATGGTATACAGCTTGTTTGGTTTGGCCACTTCGACTTCTGACCATTCCCTTGTGAATACACTGAATACATCATTTTGCATTGTTGTCGTAAACAATGGATAAAAAAGGCAAGATGCTAAGAGCATGGAAAGCTGCATCTATTCGCTTCAGCTTGACACCCCCTCGCCGTAGCAGTGAGTAGGAAGTGTTTTTTCTTTTTCTTTTTTTTGTGAGTAAAAACCTATTTTAGGTCACACGAAAAACAAAAGATTTGATTTGTTTCGTCTGAGTGGGTTTTAAGAGCAGTAGTCGAAATACTGGCAAAGAACACTTGAAGAAAGCCTCGGAAGGTAAACATTTTTCAAGGTGTTGTGAGAAGCAGTCAAGTCTCTGTAGATGAAACACCTTGTTGTTTTGGATTCGTTTACTATCATTGAACAAAATATCAGTACGTATCGCTCTCAGTACTGAAACAATATGGATGAGTTTTTTCCGCTGAATTTTGTACCCTGATACAGATTGTTCTTTTCACTGCGATTTTAGCTATGCAAGAACTGGTTTTCGAATGAAGTGAAATGGAATTGGTGGGATAAGAGGTTTTCATCATTGAATTTTTAATAAATATGTTTGTAGATGGAATGTGTTTGCCGAGATGTCTACGCCGTGAAGAAAAGGGAAAATATCGGGAAAGCATGAAAAAATGTGTACTGTAAAACCTTTTGTTTTTCAAAGCCCTGCTCAAAATGGCAACCTTGAAACACTCTATCTCGGTCTGCTCATACCTCCACTTGCTAATCAACAAAATCCTCCAGTAACTCAGAGCTTTTTTACTTTTCTTTTGCCATCTTTAATGTTTCTTCATGTTCTTCTTCATGTTTCTTTTCTTGTTTCGTTGTTGTTAAAAAAATGTTTCTTCCTCCTTAGGGAGCTCCTGCTGGTGCATTTGTTGCTAGAGCAAGTACTGGTCAATTAGTGGCAACGTTGGCAACAGGAGGC
Source organism: Cylicocyclus nassatus (assembly GCA_958299035.1). Taxonomy (NCBI): domain Eukaryota; kingdom Metazoa; phylum Nematoda; class Chromadorea; order Rhabditida; family Strongylidae; genus Cylicocyclus; species Cylicocyclus nassatus. The sequence continues at coordinate 12,681,832 of CATQJL010000223.1, forward strand.
ATACCCGCTGAGCCCTTCCGTTCCCGCAACTGCTTCTCGTCCAAGGAGTTTCTCCTCAGGGCGCAACATTTGTTGTACACGGAGAAACACCAAAGGTTTGTTTCATCTTTTAGTATCCTCTCTTGGCATGCAGTAGAACATGAACAGACGGACTAAGCTAATTTTATCCCCGCGCCCCGCATTCTGGTTTATTTAAATTAATTAATTAAGTAATAATTAAGTAAATTCTGGATTTAAGATGCTCATGTTCAAATGTAAACATATCTGATTCTCTTTTACCTGCCACATTGGGTCCAAGACTATATCTTTTTATTGGGTTAGTGCAGCAATCTTTCTCTAGGCTTCAACGATCTTATAAAAAGTCTTGTGCAGGTTTTTTCTCTTTTATGGAGATCACTTTCAGGTTTTCGTTCCTGCCGTCGAAGTTTGACTGCAGGAAGATACTCTTTGGTAGCGATCTTTTGCCCTCAACAACGTTGCCGATGGCAGCTATGTCCACGATGACTTGGCCTCAGGTCCTTGAAAGCTGCATTTGCTCCTCCTGTGCACTGGCTAGTCCTTGTAACTCACAGGTGAGAGCTTAGCTTTCTTTGTTCCGTCGGTGTAATTTTTTTGGACTTTTTCTGGACCTCATGGACTGAATTGCTTCAACTTGAGCTGAGGTTCGGGTCTATCAAGTCACGAGCAGGAATCTTAGGTTAGAATTACCTTGCGAACATACCTAGATCTTACTTGCATCATTTTCTTTCCTTTGTTGGTGCAATTTTTCAGGAGGGGACAACGTTTTGATGCGAATGCAGCTTCCTGCTTTTGCAGCTTTCTCTTTTAAAGTTTTTCATCTTATTCCGAACTCCCTAGCTTGTGCCTTAGAATAGAACTTATTCGTCTTTGACTTTTAATTTGCCAAAGCATGGATAGCATGTAGCATGAGCTACACTATCTATGCTTTGGCATGACCAATGATGAAAGAAACCTAATCCATATGTGTGCTTTCTTCTCATCATGAAACAATATTCTTCCGAATAGATTGCCATTACCTATCAATTCTTTTCTTTTTCTTTTACTAAGTTGATTTGCGTTAGCAGCTTTGATCAGAAACTACAAAGCGTTTAAGAGGACCCACCAAGGGGCTGCAGGGCTATGTAGTTAGGCGTTATGTGGCAAAGCTAGTTTCACGCGCCTTATTTCTGGTCTGCACCTTTGCAGCTTTTTCCGTGTTTGCAAATGAGATTACACAAAACGATAAGGGGGTAAAGACTATCAAATTTTCGACGAGATTTACGTGAGGCAAATGACCAATGCATTTGGTAAAAGCTGTATAATGCATATTCAGCCGGTAGCGATTATAGAGTTGTTAGTGTTTACACTGACTGTAAAATATGTGTAGTTAATCTGTTTGGAAAAGATCAACTTAGCGATGATTGACTATCAGTTACTTCAGGAAGGTATTAGAGATGCACAAGCCACAGACTACAAGACGAGAAAGCGATCCTGTTTTCTCGCTCCTTCGGAGTTCATCTCCCTATCGTTCTCAACGATTATGTCCAGAAGACCACCAGTCATACACAATTGCTTGGTGCGTTCCATTTTTCAGCTTTATACATTTTCACTATGGCTTTTGCAGAACATCAGTGTGTTGAGGGAACTTGGCTAAGTCCGCTCTGTGCATGTCAGTCTATCTCAGATGAAGTTAGAGGTTTCTTCGATGATAAGCTTCTGCGGAAGCACTGTCACGCTGAGCCGTTCAGTCTAACACATTGAAGGCGCTGTAATGACTTCGTAGAGCAGCCAAATGCAAGTGAAAGCGTTGTAGTGAGAGATTGAATAAAGGATAAATAGAGACGACAATGAATTCTTCGAAAGTGATTTTGACACTTGCAAAGAACCAGAAAGGGAGAAAAGGGGGAGGGGGGGGGGGGTCGTATCTAACACGACCATGGGGGGGGGGGGGGGTCGTTTTCGGCCGGGCTGCGCCTGATCCCTTGCTCAACCCTGCCGACCACCAAGAAAAGGCGCACATAAGTCGAACACAAGCTTTTCGAACAGGTCATCACACAATTGACGTATTCTATCAGGTTTGGCGAAAAGTGCGCGCGATTTAGAAGCAAGGCTAAAATAAACAAACTGCTTGTTTACAGCGCACACAGAACCATATGACACCAAAATTAAACCGTATACATAGAAAATTATTTCGGGAAGAATTATGTAAAAAGATTCAGAAACTTATGTGAAGGATACCTTTTCCAAAATTAGTCCGTTTCCAAACCGCCACCAGACAATCTTAGATCGTCTGGAGCATTTATCTCTGTCACTTCACATAAGTGGATTTCCTTAACCTGGACGGATTTTTCGGTCAAAAATCTGTCCCTGAGCATGAAGACATTTTCATATCATTGCCTTTCCTTTGCTTTTTCGCCTCAATTTCTTCATGATTGGCTTTGCTAGATACCGCGCTCTAATACCAAGCTCCTGTGCATGCGTAGTAATCAGCCCCACTTCGGATTTTCACTCTTATTTCACGTTTCTTCTTTCAGACCAGTAACTTTCTATCGTTTTCATCTTCCCTGAGTCGGTAGGTCAAAGGGACTTCGAAAAACTTTTGAAAGTCAGGGGAGACTTCGTTTTCAAAAAGCCCAGAAACGGTCTAGTGTCGGACCCTAGGTAGCCCTCCTTTTTGGACAGGCCCAGGGGCCCTGCACGAGTTGGTTTCTAGGGTTTCTAAAAACGAAGTCTCCCCTGATTTTCGGTTAAGAGATAAGTTTTACGAAGTCTCTTTTGATCTACCTTCTTTCTTAGGAGAAGATGAACACAAGAAAGATTCATTAGCCTGAAAGGAAAAACGAAAGATAAGAGTGAAATCCAATTTGGAGCTGAAGACTAGGCGTGCACAAGACTTTGGCATTAGAGCGCGATATTTAACAAAGCGAGAAGAAATGATTGCAAAAAAACAAAGGAAAGGTGATGATATGGAAATGTCTTCATGCTCAGGGATAGATTTTCGACCAGGAAATTCGTCCCTGCTAAAAAGATTCGAAACTTATGTGAAGTGACGAAAATATATGCTCCAGGCGATCTCAGATCGTCTGGTGGCCGTCTGGAGACGATCTAATTTTGTAAAAGGTATTACTTCACATAAGTTTTCAGATCTTTTTACATAATACCTTTCGCAAATAATTTTCTATAAATACAGTTTGCGCTGTAAACAAGCAATTTGTTTAACAAAGCCTTGCCTTCAAATCGCGCGCATTTTTCGCCATGCACGATAGAGCATGTCAATCGTGTGATATCTGTCTGTCCGAAAAGCTTGTGTTCGAATAAACGGCGCTTATCCTTTTTGCTCGGTTCCGACTCGTTAAAAACGACATCCCCTTTGCTGTTTGCTTCAAAAACGAAGTTCAGCCTGCTTTTAGACGATCTGTGCCGGGCCCGACCATCGCAGAAGGTCGTGCCTATTCAAAAAATAAGAACCCTCCAGTAAAGGCTGATCTACTTCAACATATCACAACGTGAGGTCCTGGAGGTGAAGCGGAGGGGTCGTTTGGGGACTTTCACTGAGCGGGGCAAGGGGTCGTTTTTAAAAGACTTGTGCCTGACCTCTTGCTCAAGCCTGCCTATGAGACACCACACTAACCACTGCACCATAGCCTACTGTTAGCGTTCCGACCATACTTGTTAGTTTGCCAAACTAGGAGCGAAAATCCTTTGTAAGTTCTTTCAGGGAAACGATTAGCAGAAACGGAAGTTAGATTTGGAATCAGATTTCAGAACCAGTATAATGGTGTAAATCACATCTCAAAAGGCCATGGAACATTGAGTATCATTCTTTTGTAAGCTTTTTTGCGAGTTGCTTTATATATCATCCGATCTTCAAAGGATTACCTGTACTGTAAGGACAAAACTTGAAACGTTGTTTTCCACATTCTCCCGTTCTTGGATAACTTCATCACTATCAGGAAGATCGCAATTCTGCAATTTCGACTAATAAGGCAACTACGTATAATAGCCTTCAGTATTATTCTACCGACCTCTACGTAAACTTTCCTACACAAAAATCCCAGAACTTTGCCAAGATGATATTCATATATATACAAAACGGCCAGAAAAATACTGCCGTGGATAAAGAATGATGCAAAGGCTGTGGCTGACACTAAATAAGAGCTTCCAGTAAAAAAAAGCAGTGGGCATCGAACAACTTCAAAAGGATACATCCTGAAGCTCTAGTGTTGTGGATTTCATGCGGTTTGATTATTTGCAAGCGTTTCTACTACTCTTTACAATGAAGATGTTGAGTTCAAGCCGCGTTCTCCTTCTTGTATGATTCCCTAATGATGCTTGTTTCTGTTCAACATGTTACAGTAAAGGGTGGAGCACTTTCGGGCAGTTTGATCATTCAAAACCTGGGATACTGATCAGTCAACCTGCAAAGCTAAACTTCTTTCTTATAAGAACAAGTGATTTTCGGATTGTCAAAATTTCCGAACTGTGATTCATTGCAAATTCATGCCTTCAATATATTTTCATCAGAAACATGCGTAGCACTTTTCGGTTAGATACCTAGACGACTTTGAAACCTTTATTGATTTCCAAGAAAGAAGAATGGCTGCGAAGAAAAGACCGTCGACCGCTTGCGGATATTCAGGAGACCACACAAAAACTGGAAATTCTAGTACAATTTCTTGCTCTTGTTTAATTTACTAAATATGATTTCAAAAAAGTTTGAACACTTGCGAACGATGGCGATACGAACGATATTAGGCGTAAAATTCAAAACACTGGAGCTTTAGATGAAGTTTTTTTTAATTACGTGCCCCTCGCCAATGGGGTTAAAGGCACCGTTTACCCAGATTTTCGACTTCTATGTTTTGACTGTTCGGGGCCTTCTCATGTCTCTGATTCGAAATATGAAGTCCAAAAATCGCGAAAACCCGAACAATTCTTTTTTGGAGTACCCGCAGGCCGGCTTTGCGGAACGGGATTGGCTAGGCGCGCACGGGTGGGCGGGCATGGATGGAGAGGGCAGTTTCTGGATTTGTCTGGATTTTTCTGGGGGAACTCGTGCATCTTCGTTATTCCGAAGCGATTTTCTCGCTCTCGAACGGAAATTTTGCGCCGCGACTTACGCATTGGTTTGATAGGGGCCCTACTATCATATGCTGCCAAAAGGTTAAGATCCTCAACTTAGGGTGGACGTAATGCATGCGATGAATGTGTTTTGTACGGTTCTCGTGGTCCCTGCTACTTACAAGATCAAAACTCGGTGATTTTTATTGGAATTTGTTTTTCCAAAATTACCATATTTGGCTTATTACGTTGCAGGACAAGCTGCAAAACTACAAGTTTTTGCTGAACATCACATTTCATGGGCCACTGCAAAAACTGCAAATTCTGCAGTAGTCATCAAAAGGTTTAGTCTTTCCATTTAGGATTCAACGAAATTAGGGCTTTCGATTATTTTTAGCGGACAAATCCAGAAAATTCCTCCGCTTAACAAAGCGAGCAGTGAAACATTTTGAATGGCCAGTTAATGCGAAAGAATGCATTGCGTTGCACTATTGTTTACTCTATTTATCTGTCGTCAAAATTCTTCCAAATCTATAGGATTATTTATGAAATAAAGCTAAGCATTTTGAAAAGCCTAAAATCATTTCCGCCATCGTTTCAGTTGCGGAACCAGTTCAAAAACATAACTGTTGGATAAAAAAAGCTGCCGCGTTTTCCACTTTCTATAGTTGCTTGAGAAATCAGTGCTTCTCTAACATGATAGAGTATTCCAAAAAATGTACGTGTGCATGTATAAAATGTAAAATGTAAAATGTAACGTTTCTATGTTAATTATTCTATTTGACAATGTACAATACCACCCGTAATTTGTGAAAAAAAATGGCGGCGGCACTTAACTTACGCGGCGCCGCCGAAGTTAGGTGACTTTTGCCGCGTCGCGCGACAAGATAGTCGGCGGAAAAGCGGCAAAAGTCACCTAACTTTGTCGCGCAACGCCTAACTTTTTATAAAAAAAGACCTTATCTTGATTCAAAATTTATGAATTCTATATATAAGAGTACCATTCAACTCAGCTCGGCGAGGCGCATCTTCCAATATACGGATGTGCCTAGTTGTGGGATATAAGTTTCTTTCCTGGAATTTTAGTGTAAATGGACCATTCAGTGTGCTTATTCCAGAGGCTACGTACACATTCCATTGAGCACAGCAGAAATAGGGCAGGTATAGTTTAAGAGCTCATTCTGCATGGATATATGTGAAACTGGGCAGCTCATTCTGCATGGATATGTGTGAAAGTGGGCAGCTCATTCTGCATGGATATGTGTGAAAGTGGGCTTCTCTCGGCGAAGTATGACGGGTCCCAAAATGCAGGAAGGACAAAGGGAAATGGTTGGAAATCGCATGAGAAGCACATATCGCGGAATGCCGCGCGTGCTGTGTACAATACAATGTACAATACCACTCACAGAACGGGAATTGCGCGAAATTCCGAAATTTCGCGATTCCGGATTATCGTAAATTATGCAGCGCCATAACTTCCTTCGGAATTAATATATTCTAAATTCGAAAGCAGCACTGTGTTCATCTCGTCAAGGCGAATCTTTCTACATACGTCATGTCATCTATATCTTGTTTTCAGTTTTCTCAAATTGTTCTGAGGAGGTCCCTTTGCAAGTATGTAACGCAGCGCCTATCCAACTTGAAAGCTTCCAGTATGCACCATTCGATAGTGCTCTTCTTGTGCATTATAGTGCGCTAGTAAGCTGCCGCAGGCTTCTTTTCAAAAGAGAAAAAAGCGTTGGTAAATTCTGGAAAAATCACTCGTTTCCAGATTCTACTCGCCGTAACTTTCTTTGGAGTGGATATTTTCTAAATCCGAAAAATGCATTGTGCTCAGCTCATCAAGGCAAATCTTTCGGTATGCGGAATGTCCTTGATATCTCGATTTCAGTATTCTCAAAACTTTCTGCGGACGTTTCTTCGCAAAGGTGTGAAGCAGCGCGTATTGCCCCCAGTACATTCAGAAAGAAATTTTCGATAGTACTTCTTTTGTAGATTATGGAGCGCTGGAAAGTAGCCGCGTACTCCTTTTCAAAGGAGTTAGAAGGGCTGGTGAATTCTGGAAAAATCATGTCCTTCTAAATTTTTCTCAACGTAACTCTAAAATATGAAGCTCTCTTGCTAAGCAGATGTGATTTTCGTAACCAGCAGGTCGGATAACCCTTATGAGCATGTTTTCCAAGATGTTCAAGTAATTTCATTTTTTCTCGTTTTACGCTCTGAAGCTGGCCGATGGATTTTGGTCAAAATGTTCATGCTCTTAAATTGTAAGGAAACTTCGCTTATAGAGGTTTTCGAACACGCTCTTTACGAAAATCGTGGTCCTTGAGGATTACAGGGTCTTTTTGGTGAGATACGGTGAGGTGACTGTAACTGCATCACGAAAGTGCGTAAATTGGCCCGCACTTCTCGCGTATCTGTCAGCAACCTTGCCTGCTTGCTTTTCTCAGTCAAAGTTACTAGGAACTGCGCTACCGAATGGTGCATGAATCAGGCTCCAGTCTGTAAAAATCACCGAGTTACGAGCCTATGAAAACACGTCCTCATGGATTTTGCCCAAAATCTAAAGATGCAAATCTCGTCGAAGTTCCACCGTGAGCGCTTGTACAACACGCTGATCAAAATCTTTCGCGTCCTTAATGGATCTTATTGTGTTAGATTTAGTAGTTTGAGTTCTAGCCACTGAAATAGCTCTGATATTCAACTGAGTAGCTGAAGCATATGCAAGTACCATATTCAATACAGTGGGAGTTTTTGGGCGAAGCGAACACAATATCCGCAATGCGAGTGTCATACAAGCGCTCACGGAGGAATTTCGACGAGATATGCGATCTTTAGATTTTGGGAAAAATCCATGAGGACGTGTTTTCATAGGCTCGTAACTCGGTGATTTTTACAGACTGGAGCCTGATTCATGCACCATTCGGTAGCGCAGTTCCTAGTAACTTTGACTGAGAAAAGCAAGCAGGCAAGGTTGCTGACAGATACGCGAGAAGTGCGGGCCAATTTACGCACTTTCGTGATGCAGTTACAGTCACCTCACCGTATCTCACCAAAAAGACCCTGTAATCCTCAAGGACCACGATTTTCGTAAAGAGCGTGTTCGAAAACCTCTATAAGCGAAGTTTCCTTACAATTTAAGAGCATGAACATTTTGACCAAAATCCATCGGCCAGCTTCAGAGCGTAAAACGAGAAAAAATGAAATTACTTGAACATCTTGGAAAACATGCTCATAAGGGTTATCCGACCTGCTGGTTACGAAAATCACATCTGCTTAGCAAGAGAGCTTCATATTTTAGAGTTACGTTGAGAAAAATTTAGAAGGACATGATTTTTCCAGAATTCACCAGCCCTTCTAACTCCTTTGAAAAGGAGTACGCGGCTACTTTCCAGCGCTCCATAATCTACAAAAGAAGTACTATCGAAAATTTCTTTCTGAATGTACTGGGGGCAATACGCGCTGCTTCACACCTTTGCGAAGAAACGTCCGCAGAAAGTTTTGAGAATACTGAAATCGAGATATCAAGGACATTCCGCATACCGAAAGATTTGCCTTGATGAGCTGAGCACAATGCATTTTTCGGATTTAGAAAATATCCACTCCAAAGAAAGTTACGGCGAGTAGAATCTAAAAACGAGTGATTTTTCCAGAATTTACCAACGCTTTTTTCTCTTTTGAAAAGAAGCCTGCGGCAGCTTACTAGCGCACTATAATGCACAAGAAGAGCACTATCGAATGGTGCATACTGGAAGCTTTCAAGTTGGATAGGCGCTGCGTTACATACTTGCAAAGGGACCTCCTCAGAACAATTTGAGAAAACTGAAAACAAGATATAGATGACATGACGTATGTAGAAAGATTCGCCTTGACGAGATGAACACAGTGCTGCTTTCGAATTTAGAATATATTAATTCCGAAGGAAGTTATGGCGCTGCATAATTTACGATAATCCGGAATCGCGAAATTTCTGGAATTTCGCGCAATTCCCGTTCTGTGAGTGGTATTGTACATTGCACAGCACGCGCGGCATTCCGCGATATGTGCTTCTCATGCGATTTCCAACCATTTCCCTTTGTCTTCCTGCATTTTGGGACCCGTCATACTTCGCCGAGAGAAGCCCACTTTCACACATATCCATGCAGAATGAGCTGCCCACTTTCACACATATCCATGCAGAATGAGCTGCCCAGTTTCACATATATCCATACAGAATGAGCTCTTAAACTATACCTGCCCTATTTCTGCTGTGCTCAATAGAATGTGTACGTAGCCTCTGGAATAAGCACACTGAATGGTCCATTTACACTAAAATTCCAGGAAAGAAACTTATATCCCACAACTAGGCACATCCGTATATTGGAAGATGCGCCTCGCCGAGCTGAGTTGAATGGTACTCTTATATATAGAATTCATAAATTTTGAATCAAGATGAGGTCTTTTTTTATAAAAAGTTAGGCGTTGCGCGACAAAGTTAGGTGACTTTTGCCGCTTTTCCGCCGACTTTTGTCGCGCGACGCGGCAAAAGTCACCTAACTTCGGCGGCGCCGCGTAAGTTAAGTGCCGCCGCCATTTTTTTTCGCAAATTACGGGTGGTATTGTAGCACAGTTAAATCAAAAGCTTTTCATTAGTGCAGATCATGGTAAGGACCTTCAGCATATGGCATCATCGCAGATCTGCTGCCATTTTCAGGTTGCATGGTGTAGGGGTTTTGCTTCAGCTTTATACAGTTCAAAACAAGTAAGGCAATCCTCTTTATTGCTGTAAATTATAGTGGCATTTCTAAACATGGTACCATCGCCATACTGCTGCGGTATCGAGAAAAAGGGGATGCCTTCAAACTCTTGAAAAGAAAAAAGTAAATGTCGCACAACGTTTGTAGACCAACTTAGGCGATATCGAGTTTTTGAAAATTATTGGAAAAACCAGTAATACGTTGCACCTGTTGCTTGACTTCGATATTACGGCGAAGCAAAACCTTTATAAAATTAGCAATGTCAATTTCTGAAGAACTCTTATTCTCATAAAACTCTTTCAAAAGTATTTGTCGTGATTTAACAGCGGTAAATATTACATTATAAATTCAAGTTAAGAGGAGCTACACAAAGTGCCTAAGGACCAAGAAAGCTAATCAAATAAGAAAGTAAGCGTAAAAGCGTTCGTTACAACGGTTCAACAAATTCTTGTGACCCTTGCTCCACAGAATTAAAGCGAAAAATTGTATCTTCGATATTCGATGCTTTTGCTTGACACTAACTTTAGCACAGAAATCATCGAGGGCACCTCCATGGTTTTCTATCATACACAGATTGCTAACAAGGGAAGGACCCTCCATCGAAGTGGGATTTTGATGCATATCATTTTGCTGTTGTGGCACTAATACAAAATCCTGTTTTTAGCTGCTCAATAATCTTCTAATGACCTATTGGATAACTGTGGGGACTGTGAAGCAGGTCGTCAAGAGTTCGAGTATCCTATTCCGACAACACTTTTGCATTTTTGCAAATTGTTCAATACGTCTCACTGGGTCCTTGAGGCAAGAAGACGCTCATAGCTTGTTTGATAACTTGAAACAACAGCAGACAGCAGATTATCTCATAGTCATATTTCAATATTGAACCATTTACGAACTGGTAGAAGAAACAAGATGTTCAACATATAGTAACGTTTCGCAATGAGCACTAATAAAATAATAACCAGCTGACTACAGTCTTTAAGCTCACATTTTCCTACTGGAGGAAAAGCAGTAGAGGGGTCTCAAATTGAGAGATGAATGTTCAAGCAGTGCTCAGCGTACCACGATTAACAAAAAAATTTCGAATGGGTACAAGCTAATAACCGGTAAAGATTTTGAAAGTGAGGAATTTGAGAATTTGGGAATTTTTCCCCTCGAAACTGGACCCCGCGACCGTGTTTCGTATGGATTCATGGCGCAAAGCGTGGATCCTGGCGCGAAACTGCCATGAATCCATGCGAATACGTTCGCGGGAGCCAGTTTCGAGGGGAATATCTCAGCCATTAGAGCACTATCTGAGCTGCCACTTGGGCAGTGCCTTAGTCAGGTCCCCAGAAGTACTTTCCACGTAAAAGCCCCATAGGTTCAGATCTGCCTGGACGCTGCCTTTAAGCTCCTTTTAAGTCGGTTTGTCCTCATCGTGGACCCTTTAGGGATACATATCAAACAATTTGCAAACTGCAATGTTGGCGGCATAGGGGATTCGCCTCTTGATTCCATAGTTTCCGCAGCTATCCACTCGATCATCCGTTCACACCTGTGCGCATGCTTGGTGAGGCCAATATAATGATCAACTTGGCAAAACCATCGCTCAACTTTTCCCAGAAGCTCATTGAGTAGCTAAGGAAGACGAATTTGCTCTTAGTGTTCAAGATCAGCAGAGCGATATGCATTGTATGCAGAGGTGCGATAGTCGGAGCCGATTCTCCGCCTACCTTCATTCAGCTGGTACAAGGTGACCACCTTCACTTTTGGGCTTTGATTTTCTTTTGCTAAAACTGAAAAAAAAGGAAATTAAGCAAAACGAACGCAGAAGAAAGTATTGAAAGCACATTCTCTATGTAGTCTACCTTTAGGAAGTCGCCGTCGCCCACTGCGAGCACCTGGAGGCCATCACCGACATGGACGCATATACGCCTCAGCACTTTCTACGATAGAGCAAAGCTTCATGATGACTTCGGATAACTTAAGAGCTCTAACCCAACGGTCTTCTTTAGAGCCAAGAACTTGACCCAACGGCCCTCTTTAGGGCAACAAATACGATGAGTACAACTGCATAAATATCATGACTTATAATAAGCCGCTTATTTGTCGGCCTGTAAGTCTGTCTGTTACGAAAATACAGTAAGGAATGATTTACAATTCTTTGGAGCATGTGAGCTTCTGATAGCGAGTATGGTTCATTTTTAATTAGGACTCTCTCACCGCAGTCAACCTGGCAGTAATCTGAAAGAAAGCCTTCACATCGTAAGTACCATCGTTTCTTGATGGCCAGTGCGAGCCTCTGCGAAGCAGAGGTGAAGCATTGGTTTTGAATAAACGTGTTAATGAAATAGTGTATTTGTGAGTGATACTCAGCTAGGCTCTATGTCTTTTATTAAGTATATTTTGTTCTGACGTACTGCGAAGAAAATAGGTCGATCCAGGCAGTAATCGCCGAGAACCAGAATTTCGAATGATAAAATAATGAAAAATCATGCGATGATTCCATTGTTATAAATTTGCTGCTTGAAAATGTTAGCAATTGCGACTTCATAATTTTTAAAGGGTAACTGTTGTTCTATCAGACAGTGAAAGAATCAGTTTGATTTGAGAAGTGGCCGCCGAGAATGAGAATTGAAATATCACGCGATTTTAGTTGCTTAATGACAGCAGACGTTTAAACTCTTATAAATCCGGACTCTGGAGGTATGTGATGTTGCGACTTCATAGGTTTTGTAGGGTGAGGTATGCCCTATCAGAATATGTTTTAGCTGTACCGATCCATTGAAACGTCGCCGAAATCCACGATCTTAAAAAAGCAAGTAAAAAACCGTTTTTTAGCTCATAACTTCTTCAGAACTGCATGAGTCATGTTGCGACTTCATAGGTTAGATTCTCCTCTTCAAGAGCTTTCAGATGATATATAATATGTAAAGGAATCGATGTTTTTTGCGGTTCTAACCCGGGGTGGAGTACTTCACATCACTAATTCTCCACCCCGCCCATTTCAATGTATTGACTGAAGGCCGCCAGTGGAGAATTAGTGATGAGAAGTACTCCACCCCCCGGGCACATGCCGTAGAAGGCGTGAACTCACATATTATACATTAGGAAAGCTCTTGAAGAGGAGAATCTAAACTATAAAGTCGCAACATGATTCATGTAGTTTTGAAGAAAATATGAGCTATTGAATTTCAAAAAGCGCTTTTTATTTGCTTTTTCAAGACTCTGGATCTCGGCGCTGTTTCAATAGATTGGTACGGCTAAGATATATTTTGATAAGGCAATTTTCACTCTACAAAATTTATAAAGTCGCAACATCACGTATTTTCGCATTCGAGATTTATATGAGTTTACCTGTCAGCTGTCAAAAAACACGCAAAAATGGCGTAAATTTTTAGAATTCTGGTTTTCGACGATTGTCTCTCAAATCGACTCGATTCCTTCACTATCTGATAGAGCACCATTTGCTCTTTAAAACCTGTAAAGTCACAATTGCTGATATCTTCAACCAGATTTATAACAGTGGAAATTTTGCATGATTTTACGTCATTTTATTATTCGAAATTCTGGTTCTCGGTGGTCATAACAAAATGTACTTGATAAAACACACAAAGTCTAGCTGAGTATTACTCACAAATACACTACTTCATTAACACGTTTATTTAAAGAATTTATGCAGTTGTACTCTTCGTATGTGTGGCGAAGGAAGCCGTTAGGTCAAGTTATTGGCCCAAAAGAGGACCGTTGGGTTGGAGCTCTTCAATTACCCGAAGTCATCATGAAGCTTTGCTCTATCGTAGAAAGTGCTGAGGGGTATATGCGTCTATGTCGGTGATGGCCTCCAGGTGCTCCAGTAGGCGACGGCGACTTCCTAGAAGTAAACTACATTGAATATGCTCTTAATATTTTCTTTTGCGTTGGTTTTGCTTAATTTCCTTTTTTTTCAGTCTCAGCAAAAAAATCAAGTGAGAGGAGGTAAGTGTCCGGCACTACCACCTTCATTTTTGCCGGCCAGTGGTAGATGGGACCTAGATGGCCCCCCCCCTCTCCCCCAGGTAGACGTTTTTGTGAGTTCCGGCACTACCATTTTTACTTTTGCGGGCCAGTGGTAACTGGAACCATCTTTACTTTTGGGGGGCCCGGCTCCACCCATCGCACCTCTGATTATATGTGATAACCAGACTTCGACTAAGGGTCCTTCTATCGTAAAAAAAGACAAAAAAGAATGTACTCTATCTTCAGTGATTTCGAGCAGCACACCAAAAAACGTTGTAATGAAATCCTAAAGAGTTGATAGCGCCTGGACGAACTCTTTCAATTTAGCGAATTTTGTTGATAGTTTGTAACAAGGGTAGTGTTTAGTGATATGGATTGGTTTCAACCTTACGACTGAAATGTCGGTACAAAGAGAGATAAAACAGCGTTTATTCTGATTACCGAAACAAATACGGCTCTTGGGCCAACAGTAAACAAGAACGACTAACTATAACTTGGCTACGAGGAAAATCTCCGATTTGACCCTTCAGCAGGGTAAGCTCGGTCAGTACTGGGTTCTACTCGGTCGATACATGAGAGAGGTCTGGCTCTCTTTTGACCAGCTAGTTTCAACTCCCGGAGCCTCTTCTGCTCACGCCTCCCCTTGTTTCAACTCTTTTATACCCTGCGCAAGATTAAATTGGCCTCTCTTTTCCTGCCACCAAATACTAGCAGATCGGTGATTCTTTCATCCAACAAGTTTGTATTTGTGTAGAGTCAAGTTATTGAATTATTTGTGACTCAATGTACCACAAGAAGCGCACTGCTTTACAACTTCTTGAGTTAAATTTTTGACTTTAGATTTCTCCTTGATAACTTTTCTTTTTAACTTAATTGAATGATTCGTCAAAAAAGCTTTTATCAGAGAGTTACTAAGGTTCGTCCTCGGTTGCCGCTCGCATTTTGTAGGGATACATACTAAAATACAAATGACTCGCGCACTACTTTTTGGCGTCTCCGTAAATCATAAGATTTTTCAGAGACGCGCTAGCCAGAGATTCTCGTAAAACTTATTTTACAAATTGTCTTAGATTTTGAAAAACAGTTCTGGATTGTCAAGTTTGATTGAAGTGCTTGAACTCGAGTAATTCTCCGACTTCATCTTTACAAGTTAAGCGCAGATGCATAATACAGGTTTGAAGGTTGCACAGAAAAGCAAGGAAGAATGCAAGTAACTTGAAAATAGATTAGAGGAAAACTTTTGGTACCATTTGATTATTACTAAAAGCTTCTACGAAGCAAAATCATGTAAAACCCACCTTCGAAGTTGTGCTCATACTGTGAACTTTCAAAAACTTCTTTTAGACTTATGAAAAGCATGTAAGCTGGGCTAATAACTCCGCAAATTGCACACTTTGAAAAATAAGTCAGTTGACAGGATTTATGACACAAAATAGAATCTACCTTAAGAAATCCCACGATCATGAAGGTGACGAGGGCAGAGGCAATCCAATAAGCAATACAAAAACATCGAGCCTTTTCATTTCCATCGATAAGAATAGAAACAACGTACACAAAAGGCAGAGCTATCACACTGTACGTCCATGTATATAAACTGAATATTCTGTTATACGTTTTACGTCATGATGGTCTCATGCTCGTCGTATTTAAGCTTTCAGGCTTTGTTTAGTTGCCGCGACGCTGCACGCGTTGGCAAAAAAAGCAAATGCTGACGGATACTTCCTTATCATTACTCAGACATTCGCTGCGGGACTCAAAAGTTATCATGCGCGAGAACCCGATTTTGTCCCGAAATCACGCGATTGCCTCGTACCGCAGCAAAATTTTTGAAATTTAGTTGCAAGGGCTGTAGAAATGTGCAAGTGACTTACTCATTCTTGTAAATGATCAAAATAATGTAAAAAATAAATTCAAATCAGCTCTGTAAAAAGAATTTTTGGGGAAGGGACGTGGCTGCCGGGTTATGGGCTTACAATTTGGAGAAGCACTTTAACAAATTTTTCGAAGTGCGTTGCTAACGCCACGCTTCTTTATTTGAAAAATTTTGGCTCTTCTCTCTTCCTCTCCTCCCCCCCCCCCCTCCCTCCTCCACGAAAATCCTGGGACGGCCACTGGGCCGCCTTAAACCCCCGAAATATGTCGTAATGTAAAGAAAGCAAGAACACGACGTGTCCGACTGAAGGACGTGCCGCTCACGATCACGTTTTGGTTGCTGCAAAATTGGGCGCCCAAGCGCGATCAAAACCAGAGGTGCGATGGAGGAGCCGGACCCACCAAAAGTGAAGGTGGTCCCAGCTACCACTGGCCGGACAAAAGTGAAGGTGGTAGTGCCGGACATTCACCTCCCAAAAACCTCGACCGGGGAGGGGGAGGGGGGATCTATCCTTCCAGGTCGTTGCCGCTAGTGCGCGGAAAATAAGCAAAACAAATGCAAAAGGGATCTGTATTCGTATTCTATAGCTATAGAATACGAATACAAATAACTACCTCATGCCAAGATTCATCGATAATCGAGCTTGGACTTCGAGCAAAAGGGATCGTTGAAAGCATATTTTTTGTGTACAGTGTCATAAATATCTAAGTAAACGTGCTTATCAAATAGTGTATTTGGAAGTGAAACTCAGCGGAACTTTGCTATTATTATTGTTATTTGTTATTTATTTTATTATTAAAATCTTGTTATAGTGCACAGCGAAGAAAGTAGATCGATCTAGGCAGTAACGGCCTAGGACCAGAATTTTGAATAATTAAATAATAAAAAATCATGCGAAATTTGCACTGTTATAAATCTGTTGTTTGAAGATGTGTCAATTGCGACTTTATAGGTTTTGAAGAGTAAATGGTGCTCTATCGGATAATGAAAGATTCGAGTCGATTTGAGATAGTCGTCGAAAACTAGAATTCTAAAAATTTACGCCATTTTTGCGTGTTTGACAGCTGACAATTAAATTCATATAAATCTCGAATGCGAAAATACGTGATGTTGCGGCTTTATAAATTTTGTAGAGTGAAAATTGCCTTATCAAAATACATCTTAGCCGTACCAATCCATTGAAACAGCGCCGAGATCCAGAGTCTTGAAGAAGCAAATAAAAAGCGCTTTTTGAAATTCAACAGCTCATAACTTCTTCAGAACTTCTGCGTCAATCACGCTGCTACTTCATAGATTAGATTCTTCTCTTTAAGAGCTTTCAGATGATTTATAAAATGTGGGGGTTTGGAGCCTCCTACGAATTATGCCCTAGGGGAAGGAAGACTTTCCTTCACAAAGTCTCCCAAGGCGGCCTTCCTCCAATAATTAACGCGGGCTGAAGGAAAAAGTCATAATGAGAAGAAACTAACCCATGAAGTCGCAGCATGATTCATGCAGTTCTGAAGAAGTTATGAGCTGTTAAAGTTCAAAAAGCGCTTTTACCTGCTTTTTCAAAACTCTGAATCTCGGCGCTGTTTCAATGGATTGGTACTGCTAAGATATATTTCGATAAGGCAATCCTACTCTACAAAGCCTATGTAGTCGCAACATCACGTACTTTCACATTCAAGATTTATACGAGTTTAACTGTCTACTGTCAAAAAACACGCAAAATTGGCGTAAATTCTCAGAATTCTGGTTTTCGACGACTAACTCTCAAATCGACTCGATTTTTTCAGCTTCTGATAAAGCAGTGTTTACTCTTCAAAACATACAAAGTCGCAGTTGCCGATATCTTCAAACACAGACTTATAACAGTGCAAATTTCGCATGATTTTTCACTATTTAATCTGCTTCTCGGCCGTTACTGCCTGGATCGATTTACTTTCTTCGCTGTATATTATAACAAAATTTGATTATCAAAATACGTACAGTTTCGCTGAGTTTTACTTCCAAATACACTTTTTGATAAGAGCATTTATTTCAGATATTTATGGCGCTGTGTACATAAAAATATGCTTTCAATGATCTCTTTTGTATTTGTTTTGCTTGTTTTCCTTCTTTATCGTCCAGCGAAAAATTTTTTATTCCAAAAGTGAAGGTGGTCACCCTGTACCAGCTCAAAATTGAAGGTAGAGGGAGAACCGGTTCCCACTATCGCACCTCTGATCAAAACCTTCTATGACCGTTGACGGCGCACTGACACGCATATGTTTTGCAAGTTGCTGATTAACTAAATTTTGTGTAATTGGACAGAATTCGCTAAATTTTCGAGTAGTGGGGGAAAAAATCGCAGTGAAAGCGTGAAACCTAATAGTACACAAGACAAATTGGAATATTGTAAAACATCACTACTTTGGTTAATGCAAACATGAGATATTTCATTAGCCAAAACGCCAAACGGTTCTCTCCCTAGAATCAAAAGAAAAACGCTGAGCGCATAGCTAATGAACAGCAATCCAGAAGACATACGTTCAAGAGCTGCTAAACTGGAAGAAATAAAGGAATTAAAAATCTGCAAGTAGTGTGGTGCGCAAATGAGTTGCGATGTAACAATAAAAATAAAGAATGTCCAAACAGATAAGATACGAACAAGTATGACTCTGATGTAGTTGCAATCAAAATAAACTCACATTTTTTATGTTACAAAGATTATAGCAGGCAGAGATGCTTAGAAAACAGATTAAGTCGCTCAACGCGTCGACATTTGGGCGCTTATCAGCTGTTGATGTTGATCGCAATTGGCGTGCATTGAACTTAGTGATGTGTGCCTACGGTACTTGCGCACAGGAGGAATACGGCGCACTCGACCCTTGCGGTTGCGCCTTCCTGCGTCTCCAAAGTGCGGGAAGTTTCTCATCCGAGCCACATTTTTGCACCCAAGTAATGTGCCTGCCAGGCACATTTGGGCTCGCTATAATCACGACCTCCTCAGGATACCAAGACATCGCAAGCCCCCCCCCCTTATTCGTGTCGCTTCAGATGCTGAAACCGGCATTTCAAAGGAATTTTCAAAATCGAAGTTCAGAAGTGAATTTGCTTCAATCGAGATCTAAGGGTTTTCTGAAATCTGTGAATGAACTATTGAAAAAAAAACATTCCTAGCATGAATTCGTTTGAAATTTAGTTTTAAATAGTAGAATATGGTTGAATCAAATTAGATTGAAGCAACCTTTAAACTCGCACGTGTTCGAAAATTAGTATATAGAATAAGTTAAAATCACCTATAAGTAAAATTTTTAAAGTTTCAGAATGAGTTTATTTCAAATTTCCAAAATCGCATCGGTTGCTTCCAGTGACAGCCATATATGCGATTCACGTGCGGAGAGGTCCAGAGGTTTGTCAAAGACATAATTTGAAGTGAACAAAAAAGCCGATTAGCATGCCTTGAGTAGTGATCAGAATTATCCTCAGGCAAAAAGGTGCGGAAGCAGTTAAGGCCGAGTTTTTCTTAAAAATGGCGGAAGAGTCTTTCTAGCTAGTAAAGCTTTCTGGCGTTGAGACAGCCTCGGTGACCCCTCAGTGACCTCTAATATATCAGGATTCGAGACATATTCTTAGGAGTAAATTCAAATAAAAAACGCTACGGAATCACATATCAATATTATGGAAGTTTCGACTTTTGTGAGAAAAACATTTTGAACACATTTTTGTCTCCAAAAAATTGTTCAAAAATTAGATAACTATTGGTATTGCACAAAAAGTATCGTTATGGAAAAGCGATTTCGAGAACCCGTAAATCTACATTTTGGTTTTGATTTGGGGAAGGAAATTTCGAAACCTCTAAATCCAAATTTTTATCTTGGTTAAGCATTAGCGGTGCTCGTTGACTTTGCAAAAACCTGAGAAGAGCAATCTCGAAAACCCCTAAATCCGAAATATGGTCTTGACTGGAGCAAATTCACTTCTGATCTTCGGTGTTGAAAGTTTCTTTGAAATCCCGGTTTCATCATCTGGAGACAGAGACACTGGATAAGGAGGCGGGGCTTGCAATGTCTTGGTCTCCTGAAGAGCTCGTAAATATAGCAACTCCAGATGTGCCTGGCAGGCACATCACTTAGGCGCATATGGCTCAGGTAAGAAAATTTTCCTCCTCCCTCGCGTCCCCACGCTAAGCGCACTAATTTCTTCGTCTTCCCTCTCGAGTGACGACGTTCATGACGTACTCGTCCTCTGCGCACGAGTGAGCACGTCCTATAGTAGCGAGGTCCAGCGATTTCGCCGCGCGGCCGTGATAAGCGATATCCGCCCGACGTATTGTGGCCAAAACGACACATGCTGTATACGTGCGATGCTTCGAACGTCGCGATCGTCCGGCGGAGGGACCACTACTACGCCCTGGTGACAGGTGCTGCCTTGTTTGGGCTCTGCTCATGTGCACATGGGGACACCAACATTTTCAATTGAAGGCGTGTATCAGTACTGGTATTAAGCTGAATAAAGTAAATTACATAGCTTTCTCTCTTCATCATAATGCCTCAAGTTTTAGCATCGACAATGAAATAAGGTCTAACCAAATCTGCGCAAACTGTTCGATTTGGAAGACCGAATAAAAAAATTTATCTCTCGAAAGATTCGAGGTTTTAAGGGGGTTTGAAGCATCGGAGAGAGTTTGCATACCTCGAGCAAAGTACACAAATGGAAAATGGCCGATGATGTATTGCGGAAGGTTGGTTCACCATTATGAACAAGAAAGAAATAAAGAATAAGATGCTTTGAGTTGTCAAATTAGTTGGCAGCGGACATGCGGACATGCGAACATTCGTCAACATAGGCAGGGAAATTGTCAATACTTGTCAATACTTGCATTTGATGTAATTCTAATCGCTGAACATGAATATGGTTCTCATATTTGCTGTCAAGCTAAAACATTTTTCATACTATGCTGAATGTGTCTTTCTTTGATTAGTGTGCCATAACCTCTCTAAAATAATTAGCCGATGCCTCAATAATTTGTCAAATTTTTGCAACTCATACCATTTAGCATAACATTCAATGCAAATACAAAACTTTTCAGAGCAATGTCATAATCTGCATAATGTGAAAATTGAAGCGCATCATATTGCAAAATGGAAAACTTCCAAAAAAGTTTTTGTTACCGATTCAACACTTTTCAAAATGCACTTTCCTTTCTAATTAATGTCTTTAAAATTTAGATTGACGTAAACATTCGTGGGACTCATATGATATGCGGGTTGTGAATGAATTTCTTTTATGAGGCCGATGCAGCTGAAAAATTGCAATGAACTGAGCTGCAATTTTTTGAGGTAACGCTCAAGCTTTTGAGTTCAACGTTCAAGATAATTTATGATTGCGCACATAGCCAGTTAGACAGCAAGAGAAAAACACAAAAATCATTAATGAAATAGTAATGATACTTATCTCGAGCGACAAGATTCCTAGCTGACAGATACGTATGAGAAAGTGAGCTCAAAGCTTTCGAGCAAAAAAAACTTAGCTCATTTTAAAATATAAAAGGTTTGTTAAGGTCAACATACACTTCTCTTTCTTTTTTATTTTTACTGTGTTCTGAACACTTTCGATTTTGCTCAGATTTTGATGTCGTGGAGCGGCACTGAATGCGGGCTTCTGTGATGCGATATACGGCCGGGAGCATACTTTGAGGTCTTCCAAGTTGTAAAGGGTAGATCTGACAAGAAAAGCATGCTTAGTCAAAGTGGCTTTCTTAGATGGGATGTGTACCATACTAAAGGGCAAAATGCTGATTTCAAATCTGCCTTCCTTAGGCTCCCGCCAGAGTGCCGAAGCCATGCCAGCGCTACGCCAGCGCCGAGCCAGCGTTTCGATCGCTACACGTGTATTTCGTTGGGGCGGGGCTAGCTGACTTAGTTCTCAGCCAGGACCCCGCCGCAACGAAATACACGTGTATCGATCGAAACGCTGGCTCGACGCTGGCGTAGCGCTGGCATGGCTTCGGCACTCTGGCGGGAGCCTTATATGCAGAACGTTTATGGACGCGAAGTTATGAGCGCTTATTGAATCAAAAAATTGAATGTGCAAGTAGGACAAAAATAGTTTAATGGAGCAGTGATAACCATCATCAGAGTAAACACTTAGTTGCATTATTTGAGGATTAGTAAGATTTCAGCAACACATTTTATTCAAAATGCACGGTCTTTGGCATCACAAAACGCTCATTCTTCAGCCATAAAAGTTCTGCAATAAGGAAGGCAGGTCTGGAGCCAGCGTTTTATGCCCTTCAATATGATACTATATCATTTAGAAAGGCCACTTTGACTAAGCTTCCCTTGTCAGACTCTTGACATCGCCGGATGCCTAGCTAATAAGGGATCTTTAGTCGAAGTGGCCTTTCCACATGACACCATTATATTGTAGAACATTAAACGTTGATTTCAAAGCTGTTTTTCTTTTCTGTGGAACAACTCTTCGAAAAAAGTTTTGAGTTTTGAGGAACTTTGTCTAACTTCGTCAAGCCTTTGGGGCATGAAATTACCGAAATGTACAACAACAACTATGCGGGTTTCCGCCATTATATCCCTCCTTTCATTCACTGTGCATGATACAAGTTCGATAACCTATATTCAGCTGCTTTGGTATAGCTTTTTGCCAATTTTGTGCCAATTATAGCATGACAAATCTGAACTTTCAAACACTTATAGCTTCTTTCGGAAAGTCTGTAGAAAGGGCAAGCATTTTTGATATCAGCGGTGAGAAACGCTTTCATCGATAAGGTGTCAACTGGGAGGTTCACTTCGACTGAAAAGGCTCCTCTTATAAGAGCAGGCTAGACCAAATCTGCCGCTCTATGATTGTATGCAAACACTGGAAATCGCTAGCGGTTTCCCATTCCACATTTTGTCGGCGTCCCCTTTGTTCAAGGGCAACAGCACAGCCCACTGAGCCTGCTCTTTTTGAAGAAAAATTAATTATTAGCAATAGCAGAGGAAGACAATGCATCTTGGCTCCTGCAGGCGCGGGATGCTTGCAAGACCCACCGTTGTCAGATTGTTCAAGGCGGCGGTCGAAAAAGAACAACACTTCTGAGACGATTAAAGATCAAAATTGCTATACTGCTTTATGGTCTGCACCTACAACGACAAATCAATCTTCATAAATGCCAAATTCCACGTTCTCATTGACGCTGCGTAGCACATCAGACACCACGTTGCTCTGCAGGATTCGCAGACCAAAAAGATGACAGTTACCTGACGGGACCCTCTTTAGCAGCGTTGCGTTCGTCATCATTTATGGTAAAATCATTATAAAGCTGTGATATGACGTTGCTTCGCGCTCATCTGTTGTTCATCTTGCCAATTACCATGAGATCTATAGCTTCGACTGGCTACCCTATGTCTACATCCCCACCGTCAGGGTATGATCAACATTGAACATCATTCCGATGCTCTTTAACGCACCTTCGCAGTAGGTGAAATCAGTGGGCGCGAGTGAGCATACGAATTGATGGAAGTTTCGTTTTTCAAACGAAATCACTCACTTCTCAAACGGTAAGATGCAGAAACGGCGCTGGAGGGAAAGGTAGTGAAAAAATTAGATTGCAGAGATTCAAAGAATACGTAGTCTATGTAATGCGAAGCCGCAGAGGTAGAATTAGAGTCATCGAACTTCGGAGAAACCGTTCTAATAAGTTTTTAAGTACTTAGTAAGTTGTTCCAAAATTTCTTCTTTTTTCAACCTATCTGAAAAACAGAACGAAGATGGGTATTTCAGAGACCACGACCACTCAACACAGTTTTTATTCCACTTTTTAGCCGTTATATTTCCTATTTTCTTATGTGGTTATTAGAACAACTTCCGAGGTTTCGAAACCATAATTTTTTATCACGCCCAAGCTTGACATTTATTTAGTTAATTCATGTAATTTTGAGTTTCATTAACAGATGGATAGATTAAATGAAGTGCAATACTAAAATAATTCTTGGTATCTTCAAATAGCTTTCCAAAATTTTCGGATTATTTTTCTTATGTTAATATTCCACATTCGATTGGGCTCAACATCAGCTGGCAAGGAACTCGGGTGAATTCAATCCAGCTTCTTATCCCCTTTTTGACAGGCCTTTTTCTTCCGAAATCTCGGGATCTCGTGAACGAAATTTTCGATTAGAGCATTCTAACGGCTGTACCGAAAACTTTAAAATTCGTATTTTGGAAGCGGTTGACGCTTATTCTGAATCATAACGGACTTTTGCAACTTCTAATAAGCATTTTATGACACTACTTCTCAAATATGGCTTTGGAAAAAAATGTCATGAAAAATTTGTAAGATAGTTGAAGATGCCCAAAAAATTTACTATGCTGCATTTTGCTTGCTCTATCTACTTCCTATCATAACTTTGTGAAAGCTTCAAGGAAAATTTCAAAAATTGTTGCTGAAGTAGTACATGGTAAATACCATAGGAAATTTCGACGAAGTTGAAAATTGAAATTTCGGCGATTATCTCAATGACCACAAGAATACCAGCTCATAAATACAACTGCTGTTAAGGGAAGGAAAAGCCGTGTTGATTGGTATTCAAGATTTTTGCCTATTTTTATTCACCTGTTTTGCGACGAAACGAAAAAAGAACTTGAAACGACTCAGTTTACCTGGGACTTTTGACGAACTCGGACGATGTGACGCGAGTTTCACAAACTGCTGACGCTTCCTTTCGCAGAGCAAGTATCATTCGAAGCTCTACGGACCCACAACAGAGTACTCGAGCGCAGCCTTTGCAGGACTTCTAAACCCAATCACCATCTCAAACTTCGCAATACGGAAGCGCCGCGTCTTCATGATCCAAAGACTGCGAAGGCAAAACACTGACGGATCGGTCACTTTGTGAGAAGAACGGACATCAAATCTGAGGTCAACATAACGATATGGGACACACTCTTCGCGCAAGATGAAGATCAGCTAGGCACGAGTCTTGCACTAATAACTCATAGAAGCAGCCATCTATAACCAACAAGAAGCTTGTGACATGTGGATGTCAAGAGGGAGGGACGAGGATTTCTGGAACTTCTGTGCTGAGGCCACTCCTTCTTCTGCCATTGCGTAAGAACTAATTCCGATTGTAATGCTCTGAATATGCATGAAATTGAAGTGTGCAAGCTCCGCCCCCGTTCCCTTGTGGCGAGCACCGCCCACTCGGCCAAAAATATCGAAAGTTGCCCAAATTCCAGGAATCCACGCGAATACCTCCAATTTCGAAAAACGGGTGGAGCTTGCCACTAAGGGGTGGAGTTTTCCTTACGGGGCGGGGCCTCAAAGTTTCTTGATGTCGCTGCGTTCATCTACGGCCTCTTTCATGCTCTTTTTTGTTCAGAAAAAGTTTATGTGAGAAGCAAAGGAGTAAGTGGAGTTTGCCAAAGGTGCCACAGTCAGAAATAATTCAATATTTCAACGAAATTCTATGAGCTTCTGAAGGTTTTACGATGGAACGACGTTTCGATAGTTGACATCGTTACAATATGTCCTCAATAACATTCGCTCGCATCACAATAAATTTGTCTTACTCCAACATATTAAGTTAGAAACTTAACAATTGAGAGGGAAAGATTAGAATACCTTCGTTACAAAGTCATAACTCAATTCGAACAAAAACAAGACAACATGTCCCTAGGGCTTGTAGACCCTCTTGAGTCGTAACGGCTCGTCGGAGGTCGGCAAATGCCCGTCTCATGCCTCTTTGCTGCCGCTCCATGATGAGCGATGGAAAATGTGACGGAGGGATATGCCTGGCGTAAAGCCGCGGCAACACGACCGGCACGACAAGGCAGTACAGCGTGCCGTTGTGCAGTCGGAAAATAATGGCCCGCAGTAACCCCCCCTCAGGGCATCTTTCTTAAGGTGGGCCGGAAGTGATCTCATCGCACCTCACCACACTGCTTAGGGGGCGATTGATTTGATGCAGATCACTTACTGGATGTTGGCGTTTTCAAAGTGGAAACGCTTTTACCATTTGTGCATCAGTAGTCAAATGGATAAGAATAATGCGTTTCAAGCGGCAAGCCGTGGTTCGAGTGCGGCTAGCGTCGTCATTTTTGCTACTTGGCCTGGCGACCTTTGATAGCGGCCGCTGTCGAAAAAATCGATGATAGCCGCTATCAGAGATCTCACCTAACAAACAACGAGATAGAACAAATACGCAATATTTTGCCATTCATACAAAGAAAAATTACGCTTGGAGAATTATGAGTAGAAAGGTAAATTTACTTTCTTATTATCTGAAGCAATTCGTTATCAAAAACAAGCAACAACTGCAAAAAAATGCAAAAACTTTTTTTCCAAATTCGTCGCGCAATCAACTGTTCATCGATCCTCACTCACTTAGGCGCCCGAAATTGTGCAGTTTTTGGAGATTTGCACCGCAAAAGAACGTCAGCTGCGATGTTTCGTAAGTTACTCGGGAGCAACTTATGGAGGTTTTCTCTGTGCTCTCCTCTTTAGCACATATTCACCTTATGTCGTCGCTCATCTCCGATGACTCGGCAGGGAGCTGATCTCCCTGCCGGGCTTCATCTGAAGCTCACCTGTAGGGTGGCCTTGCATAGTTACACCGCGGAAAAGTGAGCAGTCCTCATCTCACCCGATAAAGCCTCATATGAGGGCCTAAGGGGAGGTCATCTCCCATGACCGAGCTTTACTACGGGCCAATGAGTTTTGATTGGAGACGCACGGAGATGGTGCACGACACACGATTAGCGGTCGAGTACTTCCGGGGTGGTGGTCCGCAAGCTTCCGTAGACGCACGCAAAGAATCAAATTGCATGTCAAGTACAATCAATGTGAACAGTTGATAGCGCACAGTCGCGAGAAGCACAGCTAATTTTTTCTGACTATTTCTTCTGTTGTTTACTTCCCCCACAATAATCGGCCGCCTCAACGTGGCGTGGGGTGACACTGGGTGTCGAACTGCGAATGCACAGCCGAGTGTATACTCCTCAAGCTGTGAAGGAGTTCGACGTTTCCGGTTTCGGCCGGATGCCAAGCTAAGAGCCGGCCAGGCCAGATCCACCGTGTGTTTCTGGTCGCCAGGCGGTTCTCCCCGCTCCAACCCCGAGGTCAGCGATCGTCCCGTGGAAATCATGAGTAGGCCTAGTAAGTCTGCTCTTGTAGGGGGACAAATCTTTAGTCAGTAGCAAGAAGATATAGAAAAAACCCTGTACATCGGATCTCGTCTACGGCGCAGGGTGGTGGCAAGAACGATGTCAGGGTCCTTTTGGATTGGACAAAAATGACACGCAGCCACCGACGTCAGCCAAGAAGATCGTGAATGTCTGAGGCGAGGGACAGGGAGAAATGGAAACTTCTGTGCTAAAGCTTGCGCGTCACATGAAGCCGGGGCATTCAAGTATTTGAGTAATTAAGCTATTTACTTCGGAACCAAGACAAGATAAGTAGATTTTAATTAGTATGCATTTTCAGGTATTCGATGTTCGTTTTGCAGCCAGTCTGTTCTTGTTGTTTTTCTGCATGCCTTGATTTTATAATTTTTTGCAATTTATGCAGTTTTCATTGAATCTTTTGTCTGTCTTTTTTTTTGCCTTCCACTAGCTGTGCGCCAGTTGCTTTTCTTTCATTTAAGTGAGGAAACAATTTAGTGCTGTGGACGACTTTGGGGGGCATTATTACGGGCTCAGGAAATACAAACATGAAACCTGCCGTTTTGTTGAGAACGCTTTCTTCAGAGCGTGAAAAACAAAAATTTTGCCATCAACAGTGTTGTAGTCTGCTCGAATTGTTCATCAAAGGCAGCTTCAATACAGAATCTGGACACCCCCAGGGTACTACTTATTGATGAGCAAGCCGCAGAAGAAAACCAGCTGCACTGGTCTGGCCCCCTAAGTTGTCTCTATAAGGAGAAATTGGACTGCAAATTGAATAATACTCTGTGCCCCGCCCCTTTTTTTGGCGCTCCTCCCTTGACAATCCTGACATGGCAGGCAACGTCGATACGCACAGTCGAAGTAATGTGGCACTCTTGCATACGACGACGTTTTCCGTTGCATACGACGTGAGTAGCGCAAAACTACATGTCTAATTCTGCCAGAACAGGGCTTCAGATAGAGGTAACTTTGGGCTTTTCCATGGTTTGCACCGCATATATGAGATCAGGGCTATGAAAAGGCCCGATATTAATGAAAGCTGAAAGTGAAAGTCTGGGGTGAATGCTGCCATTTAGGGCCTCCAAATAAGCGTCCTTTTGCTTCTCTCTCATCATCTTCCAACTACATTGTTTTAAATTATGCCTTTGTGAAAAGCATATCAAACGTGTTATTTTTTATCTCAGCCTGATGTTGCCGAAACATCAGACTGAGATAAAAACAAGTGTTGTCAAGTACCAATTTTGGCAGCTCAAAACACATTGTTTGCGTTGTGCAAACGAAGCACGGTTTACAGACAGAGTATAAAAACCTACAGTAGCATCCATCCAGGCAAATGCTGAAAGAACGACATCAACGCTACCATGATACTCGACATTAATGTTATCAGAAAAACATCCCAGAATAAACTTGCAGCCCAAAAAATCAACGGCGACAAACCAGCCAACATTTGCTGGAAGATCTCGATTACTTGATAGAAATAAACTTGATACGAAGGTGTTAGCTTAGCAAGAGAAATACGATACTTACCTGATGCCGAAAGCCACATTTTCTTTCCTCAATCAGTGATGTGACGAAAGATGTATTGAGCAATATCAAAGCGAACCAATAAAGGAGAGTTCTCACAAGTCCAGAATGTCCAGAATGAACTTTCGTGAGCAAGGACTGGCTAACCATGGTTTTAGAAACATCAAACTTGATTTTTCCTTGAAAACAGTGACTCGACAAATGGACCCTTATCGGATTTTATTGCTATTAAATAGTAGACCGCATAAACACTAAGGCTTAGACTTCGCCTTCAAATTCAAGCACTCACTCCTAAAAACGAGCACCAAATTATTGACGTTCACCCCCGACACCAAAAAGCTGGCAAACGCCATTTTGTCGAGAAACTGCCTTTTAGCACCCTCTGTTTGAAAGCACAACAGTCTTTGCAATGTGTGCAAACCATAAGTATTGCTTGCACACATTGCGAAAGCAGTGACCGCAACTCCGCAATTCATCGACTTCCCATTTTCCTGCCTACTTTAATCTCTTATTCTATTCATGTCAGGTAGCACGAAGATGACAAATTGGGATTTTTAGAAGCTCTTTATGTTGAGTGAGTGGTTATAGGAGACCTGCTGCAGTTTGAAAGTTGTTACAGCTCCCTTTAATCTCAACTGTGCATTGTGCGTTGCTTTTTTTTGTGAAATCACAAAGCGGGATAGGAATGGGAAAAGACAGCTTACTCCTGTGCTAGTTGAGTTGGCAAGAGCGGTTGGCTCGTGTAGTGAAGAAGGATGCCTAGGTATTTGAAAGGGAAATTTTTTCCCTTTTTTCAAAATCACTCACTGAACTATTAAACAAAGTATTGTGCAACTGAAAATCTAGCGATAGCGAAAGCACGCTATCAAGTGTTTCGTCGTCCAGTGCGAGCTCGGTTAAAAAATAAGTTACTACTACTTATTACACACTTTGTCTTGGTTAAGCATTTAGTATCGTCGTTTTGTATTAAGGTTAAAAAATAAATCCTGAAGGCAGCTGAGCTGAGCTTATCCAAGACAAAGAAACTTCATTCACACTCAACATCTTCTAGTCGTCAACTACGCATATAAGCACCCGCACAAAATCTTTTCGACGCTTCAGCACCTTCCTTCTGACAAAAGAAGGATACTTGTTGGAAGTAGCGCTTCCAAAGGATATGATTGTTTTATAGAGCAAGTTTTCGAGTCTGCTTTCGGCATATGCAAAGCGCTTCTGGGATGAAAATTGTAACAGTTTTCTGAGGCAAATTTTCTTCCGGCAGTTGGATGAAATAACGATTAGCTCAAATTTGTTAGAATAAAAATATTAACTGCTTGAAGCATCGTGGCAGTAACCACGATCCCCTCCAAGCTCACAAACTACGGTTTTGAAAGATTTTATTATAGCTGCGTCTCGAAATTTTTGGTTTAAAGATTTCCGTAACCTCCCTCTCAGAAGCGCTTTGCAGATAACAAAAGCAGATTCGAAATCAGCGTTCCATGCTCTATAAGATAGTGCACATTTTCTGTGGAAACGCCTCTTCGACCAAGTATCCTTTCCTTGTGAGACGAGACAATGCCTCGCTTTGGGTGGACGGTGCCTTTTAGTCTTGATGGCTTAGCGTTCTCACGTCCAAACTCTGAATCGAGGCTTTCAAAATAACTGTTTGACAATTTCGCGCCAAAGCTGCAATTCTGATCAAAATAAGCATATTTTAACGAAAAATACTGTAATGAAGGTTTTGTCGGGCCGCTGAGCATGATTACATTTTCACGCTGCCAATTGAGTAACTCCAAATTCGCTCGGATTCATCGAGAAGGGGGGGGAGAAAAGGGGGAGAGGATTCGGTACCGTCTGGAATCTAGCGGCGGGTACCGGACTCGTGTCCCGGACCCTACCGAAATTTCTCACGCGGAAACTTTGGACTTTGCACATCTGAAATATGTTAGTAGTCCTAATTAAGCTCTAAACTCAAATTATGCCCCTAAACCCCGCCCGAAGTAGCTTTAGACGCTGAATCTCCACTCAAAGCTAATTTTTTTTTCGAAAAGACGTGACATACAGAACACTACTAAACATGATACTGTTTATTCAGAATAAGAAAGTAATCTCACATATCTTCCTCTCAGAGAGATTCCAACTGGTCGATCGCGAAGCTACGTGGGGCGTCCTAGGGTGGCGAAAAGGGCTAATCGCCGACCTAAAGAACCCCACGCCTGCTCTGATAAGCAAGCGGAGCCGGGGGACTCCCTGCCTCCATCAAAAGCTTGCATACCTATTTTCCGAGTAGGTGTGGAAAAGGCGGGCTCGGAGCCGCCTCTAACAAATAAGCTCTGACCGTCCCTCGCGGGAGATTTGAGCCAAACAAGCTGCTCCTGCAAGTAATTCAATCGTCAAACACAATGATATAATGGAAAGCTCCTTTAACATGTTTCGATCGCAAAATCGCGCGCGGCGAAAAAGAGTGTACTTTTTGCCGTTAGCCTACAAAGAAACCTTATTTCGCAGCCTGTGGGCCACATTTGTAATCAGCATGCCGGATAAGCTCCATATCCAAAGTTCTGAGTGAATTCGAAGTGTTTGAATTTTGTCGCTTGAGAGGGACCTTTGTGCTTTTTTGAAAGATAGGAGCAAAAACTCAGATTCTAATAGTATTCAGAAGTATCTATGTTGTACACGGCACACATCAATATTGAAACTATGGTTTGTTTCTTGATATCGAAGCAAAGGAAAGTTGCGACGTCGCACGCGTCGTTCTCGTCGCCGCACTTCGTTGCAACCGTTGTTCGATTTGTGCTCATATCTCGTAAACAAATATCGGCGGCGCAACTCTACAGAGTCATTTGAAAAGCGGGAGGTTAGACCGTTAACTTAGCAACTTTAGACTAGAAGGAAACCTCCTGCAAACGCCAGAAAGATCCCTCGAAGCAGCGTGCTGCACCATGTGCAGCACCGGTCCGAAACGTGTTAATCTTGGAAGAGTCACTGGTAAGGCAGCGGCAATGAAAAGGTTTGATAGGCAATTCAGACTGAAGAAAATGAGACGGACAATGATGACGATTTGTACTTACAACGCACGCACGCTCGCATCGGACGCATCTATCAAATCTTGATACAAACAAAGAAAATCGACGTCATCGGACTACCGAGACAAGGAGACACTACCCGCTGAACGCCACGTTTGATAATGGAAAAGAACTGTTCTTAGGAACATGCGACATCAAGGTCGGTGGTGTAGGAGGATTTTCAATACGAGTTTGGGCGTAAGCATAGATTTATTCGAACAATTTACAACCATGATCGGACGTTAAATATTGTGAAGTCGATCAATCCCAGTCTCGACGGCCTCCATAGCCTACCCCCCAACATTAAGCCACGACGAAGACGGAGTCAAGGTCTTTTACATGGGCATGGAAAAGTAATTTCTACAAAGAAGAGTACCCCTTTTACAAGGTCATCGTCGGTGATTTCGACGCAAAGATCGGAGCAGGAAGGCCGCTTGCAGAGTATCGCGTCGGGACCCATGGTCTACAATGTAACGAGCAAGGGGAGAGACTGTCCGAGTTCATCATGACGACGAGGACCATCTATAAAAACTCGCAGTTCCAAAAGCCCCCTTCCCGACGCTGGACCTGGTAATCGCCAGGTAAAGACTACCATAACGAGATCATAACATCGTCATCAGAAGATATTACCTAACGGACGTCGCTGTTATTTCCACTTCTGCACGGTATCGGACCATCATCTCCTTGGTGCCAAGTTCTACTCCTCGCGTAATGGAGAGGGAGCGATTGTTCAGAAATCACACGTTCCACGACTATCATCAACTGGGACCTGTCTTTTGGTGAGATAACGAGATCGATAACATCGACGAAAAATACGAAAGGTTTATCCAGCATCTCACAATTGGCTAAGGAAGCTGAGAACCCAAGAAGTAGCAAGAAGGGCAAGAAGGGTCTGCCAACGGACACTTTAGAGCTAATACGCCAACGTGGACCAGTACGAGCCATAGGCAATTACCAACTTATGTCTGAGCTTGCGAAGAAATGCAGAGAAGTGATAAAAAAAGATCTCAGAGAGAGAAGAGTACAAGTTCCGGTTGAGCGGAGGCCAAAAGAAGTTTACGCAACGCCCGCCAAAGCGTCAATTTTAAAACCAAAATGACCGCACTCCACCGCCCTGATGGAACCACAAACTTTTCCCTACGGTCGGTGGAGAAAGTCATCCACAAATTCTACTTAAATGTCTTTGCGAGTCACGCCTACCTACCACCATGCCATCTCGAGGAGGACGGATATGTTGCACCATCAGTTCTTCCTTCAGAATTTCGACGTGCTGTCATGTCAATGGAAAGCCGTGCAGCAGCCGGGCCCGACAGGAACAAACCGAAAGAATATCTCACCAATTTTTATCAGAACTCTAGCGAGGCTTTTCACGCGGTACCTAACGCCTGACGGAGGGCACGATTCCAACTCAATGAAAGACTAGCGATCGTGTTGCTGTACAAGAAGAGAGACCCCGCGACATCGGAAATTATTGCCCTATCTGCTTGTTGTCTACCGTCTACAAACTCTTCACACGAGTACTTCTTAACAAGGCTTGAAGTAGGCATTGAATTAGGTTAAGACTGAGGCTATCATCGATGGCCTTGAGCAGTCTCAGTACATCAAATTGATCGTGAGCTGCGTAACGACTTCACAACCAAAATCACACCATCCTACTATAATAACGCGCTAAGAATGTTTGCATGTTTTTGTGTGTGTGTCTGTCTGAATGTCTGTCTGTCACGTAATTCGTAGAGCGTCTTCCAGCCAACGTCATGAGCTCTAATTTAGCATAGCACTTGCTACTGCATTAAAGTCCAACATGCAAAAGCACAAGCAGATTCATTGAGTGGGTCTCTCAGAAATTGCGCGTCAAACGGATCCACTTTGCAACTAGCTCACGAAATTGGGTCCGTAATTCCACTTTTTGCAGAGTGGCAAATGTTTATGGCAAGGAAATGAGCAAGCCATAAACTTAAACCCAAAAAAGTGATCAAAAGTCCATTACTTTACAAAAACGACGACAAAAAATATTGGTTGCGTGAACGGTCAATTTGTCAAGGCTTTACCAGAGCATTTGACGAGATTTTTGCACAAAAATGTAGCTCACGGTGACTACTGTCCTTAACGCAACTGCCAAGACCATACGAGAATTCAAAACCAATAAGAATTTGCGTTTGTTCTCCTGCCACCAAAATTTTCATTTACGCGAAATGACCGATTTCACATGAAAAAGGTTTCGGAATGGGTAATTGTTTACATTTTGTTCGCGATACTCGGCATTGCTTGGTAAGTTTCAATGCCATCATTATGCGAAAATGAGTGGGGCTTAAGAGCCAGTGCGAGTCTTTGTAAGCAGAGGTGAAGCACTGGTTTCACAAGAATATCACCATCGACGTGAAGAGAGGAGCAGGACAAAGCGATGGAATATCGCTAAAACTTTTCAGCGTTGCTTTCAAAACGTCATGCGGGCATTGAGGGCCGGGCATACTTCACGCGATTTCATCGCCGCGATTTCTGTTCGTGGCGATTTGCTTCAAGTAGCGACGGAATCGCGGCGATTACATCGCTAGTTGCTTGTTCATGGGCATACTTCTACGGCGATTCATGCATTCTCACACTTGCATTCTTTTCACTTTCAGTCTTTCTTGTTCTCACACTATTCGTCCCACTGATGCCAGATATCATAATCGATATGCATGATAAAGCGGCATTTTCGGGGGTCACGGTAGGAATATGTAAGGGGACAAAACCATAGATTTGGCTGGAATGCCGTCAGAGAAGTTGTTTAACATACCGATCACAAAAAAATCATATTCGCATTGCGTTTTGGGACATAGACACGGAGTAGCGGACAGTGCATGGTAAGTGAAAGTCATAGACCTGCCTAAATCTTTGCGCAGTGAAGTTGTTTGATGTTCTGACCACGAATATTGTGTTCATTTTGCATGATGGAGTCTTTACCAGACTTTTTTGTATCTAAATTGACCCAAAAAAGGTAACTGTTGTTGTAGTTGATGTTAGTTGTTGTTTACTGTTTGCAGAAAAATTGCGCTTTTCTGAGTAATCAACATCATAATCATGTTCAGGGCGCCAAGAGATCCCCTCCCCCACAACAAATTTAGAGCGAGTCTGCCATTTTGACCCTCTACAGTATACCCACGGTAGCTCCAGAGAATGGAGCTAGCGCACAAACGTACCATGATATTCGGCATCAGCGGGTCGAATAACCCCCTAGACCAAGTCTGAGCGAAATTCACGACTTTGAAATTCTGGGTCACGGTAGCGCCAGAAATGGATACAAGAGAATCGATTCACGGAGAAGCAACGCACTATGGCCAAATAGAACTATTTTTGAAATAGAAAACAATAGATGAGCACAAAAAATCAAAAAACGATCATAGAAACTTTCAAAAAAGAAGTCCAATCTCGGCGATTAAGTCGCGTCGCCCGTATGAAGTCAGCGACGCGATATCGCTGAGATTCGGGCAAATGCGACGGTTTCAGTGGAGGAAGTATGCCCGGGGAAAAAATGGTCAGCGATCAGTTGCGCCGACTAACCCTCACATCCGAATGGCAAAATGATCAGCATGCAATGGACTCGTGACTCGTAACAGTTGTCTTGCCGGAAGAATCGTGCGGCGATGAAATCGCGTAATGTATGCCCGGCCCTTTGGAGTGGGATGGCATGGGTGTGAAAGTCAACGGCACCTTACACCACCTTCGCTTTGCTGATAGCATAGTCCTAACCACACTGGACATCACGCAAGCCGAACGAAAGCTAACTCAGCTTGACGCCGTGTGTGGAAAGATTGGTTTAAAGCTAAATCTGACGAAGATGATGTTTATGATAAACGAATGGGGTTTCTGATGCTCCTTTTAAGCTGAATGGAATGACGATCGCCGAATGCTTAGTTACGTCTACCTAGGTCGGGAACTCAGCATGATGAAGATCTAGCCGAGGAACTGACAAGGGAATGGTCAGAAGTCGAAGTAGCCAATCCATACAAGCTGCATACCATTAGATGAAGCATAAAACGCTGACTCCAAATCCGTCTTCCTTATCTGCAGAGCGCTTTTGTGAACGAAATTATAAGCCGTTGAAAGCCATTATTTTGCTAAGAAATTGTGCGTGTGAAGTGCAAACTTAGCCGTACAAAGCCATTCCCGGCTCAGTGTTGGACCAAAACATGCAGCTAGGTCAGTTCATATGGCCCGTACCTAGAGGTGAGCTGAAAGAGCAATAATGTGCCTAATTTCGCAATTTTTGTGTGCGATTTTTTCGCAGTAAAGGTGTTCATAACTTTGCCTACAAAGGCGCTCTGCAGATATGGAAGACAGATTTGAAGTCAGAATTCAACGCTGCATCGAATGATATGCAGCTTATATGGATTGGCCACTTCGACTTCTGACCATTCCCTTGTGAGCAGGAAGAGACAAGGGAAATGAGGAGCATACAAGGCAATTGAGGACATAGGCACGTAGTAAAGTTCGATCAGTTCAGGTGAACTGAACTTATCCCATCAGTTGAGCTTAGGTGAGGTGAGCTGATGACCGCCCACCTCCCCATGCTATATGCATGGCGAGTGAACTGATGGTTGACGATCTGTCCACCTGCTGCAGTCAACTCTTTCACATCAGTTCACGTTCAAGTGACCTGAACGTGAACTGATGTTAGAGTGATGCAAATGGTGTGTAAAAGAGGAGACGCAGACAAGACTCCCGTAATTTGCTCCTGAGTAACTTACGATACACATCAGTCAGGCTAAAAATGCAGACAAAATCGGCGCAAAACTGCACAACCGCGCCCGAAAAGGAGGGGATCGATGAACAGCTGATTTTGGCGAGGATAACAAAAAACAAATCTTCTTTTTTATGTTAAACCTTACTGTTTTTTTCACTAGCTGTTCAAAAGAAGAACTCATTTGTTTATTTCATTGAATTCACGCTGCAACCATTTCGTTTTTTTCATGAAATTTTCGTCACAAATTGTGTTTTTGTTTTATCCGTGCATTTGCCAGGCGAAACCCTTGATAGCGGTCATCATCGATTGCTAGTGGCCGCTATCAAAGATTGCCCAGCGATGCATCAAAAGGTGTGTTGCTAGTCGGAGTCGAACCACTGCCGCGCGCATGTAACTCCAATCGCTTACCCGTTTGACCAAACCAGGTCAAGTGGTTCCTTGATCAAGAACGCACTTGATTGTAATGCCTCGGAAGCGATCCCATCCAGATCAATGGCTCGCCGGATGCTAGACTGAGGCGTGATGAGATCAACGCCGGTCCGTGCCCTGATGGGGGATTTACTACGGGCCATAGTGAAAAAGACCAAGCATCTGGCTCCGCGCCCATCTCTTCAACGCGACGTCCGCCTCCTTTGACGTACCTTCGGAAACTGGACCACTTGGGATCAGAACGAGCATGGTGAACGTCATCAAACACGCTGTTGAGAGAGAGAGTTATTAGAAGTGTCCCGACTCGCCCAAGTGAAAGGATACGTAGTTTTATCTTACGTAAACGATCCAAGATCAGGGATGATGCCACATACGCCAAACAGAATAAAAACAGATGGGCTGGACCGTGATGCGTTTTGATGACAATCGGTGGACCAGAGCTGTAACGGATTTTCACCGCTGGACGACAAGCGTAGAACAGGGAGACTGCCGGATCGATGGTCGGACATGTCCACAAAGTTCTTTGAAGAAGTCCTTCAGAGCGTTCCCCCTATGCAATCCAATCATTTTCTCATCTTTGTTTTTCGTCCGAAAATGACCGATGAAAAAAGGAGGGCGACTTGTCCGCAACTTTTTTGGCGGTCACTATATACTATGCATCAGTCTGATGTACAACATTGGTCATAGGGCCATGACGAACTAATTGTATTTTGATGTTGTTGTTAGAATATTCGACAAAATCTTGCAGTTGTGCTCAATGAATGCATTTTTCAAATCCCCTCTAACGCTACAGAAATGAATGGAAGACAAAGTGGGAATTACTATCGTTTTCTGTTATTTTTTAAACAACGGATGCGTGGTAAAGAATGATAACTGTTGCTGCAGCAATGACAAGGGCTAACTTTCGTCATCTGCTTCGTTTATGTTCTTCGGAACACATCTACTTCGCTGTTTTTAACATATTTGAAATTACAGCTCTTTTCGTAGGCATAGGATGTGCAGATTTTACATTGGCAATGTTCTTACAGCTTTCTTCGTCGGTGGTGGTGTGGTGCTTCATGAGGAGCTTTATGCAGTGCGAGTGACAACTGGAAAGTTTGCCTTGCCCAGGACTTGTTTGAGTCACTATGCAGCAGGCATCGATGTAACGGTAGTGTATTAGAGGTATGCGAGTTAGTATCGGCTCTTCAGTTTTGCTTATAAAGCAAATTGTAAGGGTTGTGTTAGTCGCTGACCCATAGTCGACGTACCTGGGAATAGCAAGTCCCAGACCAAAGAGCTACATTTCAAATATTCGTTTATTAGGGTCATGAAACACTAAGTCGCAGAATTTGCTTTCGATGCTCCCATCGAATATCGAAAACATGCAATCAATTATTCATTGGAATTAGCTATTGATGTCAGGAATGGCCACCACGGGACAAGAGAGCATGGAGAAGACACTTACACCAGAACATGGCACGAATTAGATCGAAAATAAGTTTTTCGCACCTGGTCAAACTTCATTTTTTTCCATTAATTTTGCACAAACCGGATATTTGGTGTGCGCGTACACATTTTACCAGTTTTCAATTTTGTGGAAGGAAATGAGGCACTCCACCAAGAAGAACACGTACAAAAGCGTGTATAAGGCGGGCTCGATACCCGCGTGCAGTTAAAAATTAGGCAAGTCAGTACTGAATAAATTTTATAAGATTCCGTTGGCATAGTGAGAAATTTGTTAGTATGTGCTATTGCGCAAAGTGCTAAAAACTGCAAATTCAAATGAGTTTTTGGTTTACAGTGGCGACGTATAGTAAGGAAAGCACCCAGCATATCGCATACGGGGGAACCGAATTCAACTTTACTAACTAAGGCTTTTTCGCTTTCAAACTTTGGCTGACTAACCCAACTACCTTCCGGTTTTCACAGAATCTGATAACGTGCGATTATGTTGCAGAAATTCAAGGCTTGCGCAGTAAAGTGCAATTTTTTGCTGTGATCGGGGTATAGAATCATGCATAATTGACGAAAAGTTTCATTACGTAGCATGCATTTGTTTCTTGGTGTTGTGAGTCTTCTTCTTATAATCAAATAAACAAACCTAATCCGAATTCTAATTCACTAATCAGAGGAAAAAGAATTTCTTCTTTGTTAATCACGTAAGGTGCGAGAAGCCAGAGATGTTCTCTCAAACCCTAAAAAACTTCGAACTGTTTTGTTTGGTTAAAGTATGACACCAAATAGTTTTACCCTGTCTATATCTTTCTTGCTTCTCAATAAAACTCCTGCAACTGTCCATGGATATTCCTTCGGCCACAAATGAAGCCAGTCGTCGGAAATATGCTTTGTTACCTGTATAGCAAATTTAAACATCTGCGTTCCTACCTTTTTTTTAGAAAGGCTACCACAATGTGATCTTAATCATTTGGGCTCACCTTACAAAGGTGAACTTAATATACAAACTAACACTTGGCAGCGCCGCAGCTACAGCAAATTTTGTTGACGGAAAATACGCCTTCGAGAAATACTCAGTTTACAAACACATCTGACAAGATAACCTAGGGAAAATGGAGCGATTTTGAAACGAAATCGGTATTGGTTAGCTTTCACATGTTTTTTGCACTCATTACATTTGATACAGTAAATCTTTATTACATTCAGGCTGCTTCTTTGGCCAACTGCTCAAAGCTCCTATTTTCCCATTTACACGAATAAGGAAAAATTTCGATGATTATTTGCAGAAAAAATTTCGGTTTTTTGGACCAGTTTGATGTTTGCAAAATCCTAAATTAGTCTTCTGCGTACATTTAACATCAATACAGAAGTAGCCAGCAGTGTGATATAAAGTTCAGTTTGTTTCCGCCGGAAACAAGCCGATTACTTCAAGAAACTCACACTGCAATGAAGAAGTTGAAAAAGACTACTTTACTTGGCTCTTTTTGAATTGACCTAGACTAACTTTAAATTTACAATATTCCGACACAATTTTACGGGAGGGCGCAGAGCCCAGGCGAGGCAAGCGCGCGGCACTCAAACCTCATCTAGCACCTTCACTCTTTATGATACAAAGCGTACGTCGCAAAAGCGCCTAACGCTCAGGCGAAAAACAACGCTTTGATGCTCAACTTAGCCACATTCAATATGTCAAAACACCTTCTGTTTCTTTTAGCGGCTTTGAAATTTCCGCCACTTATCGCTTGACTAATCTTATATATAGTGCTGAATGTCTGTTTGTATGTGTGTCTGTGTGTCTGTGTGCCTGTAAGTATGTTCCAAATAGGATTTATCTTGGAACCGATCCGGACCAAACTTGGCAAGCATACACTTTGGGGTGGGGCGGGTGTTATAGGCTACTTTTTTGTCATCGATACGATTTTATCGATTTTTATCGATTTTTTGCAAAGTTTGAGCTACGGGCCTGGGAGTTGGCACAGGGGGTAGTCGAGCACGCTGATTACGAAAGCAATATTAGTTTTAAAAATTATCCTCACTTTTATCGATTTTATCAATTTTCTTGCAAAGTTGGAGCTGCGCTGGGAGTTGGACAGGGGGGAGGTAAGTGAGCATGCTGATTACTAAAACAGCGGGAATAGGGAATTGACGTGTAGATGTGGGTAAAGGGAAAGATTGTACAAGTATAGAGATGAGAGTTTCATC
The DNA here is from genome assembly GCA_958299035.1 of Cylicocyclus nassatus. Lineage (NCBI taxonomy): Eukaryota > Metazoa > Nematoda > Chromadorea > Rhabditida > Strongylidae > Cylicocyclus > Cylicocyclus nassatus. The sequence continues at coordinate 12,721,969 of CATQJL010000223.1, forward strand.
ATAGTGCTTTGACTCGGGGCAAGGGTAATCCAGCCAATACAGTATATAAGACGCATATTTTGGATCAGCACTCAATACATTGAATTGCTGATTTTGCATGTTCCCCTGAGCTTAGCCTTCCATAATTATTGAACTTGAATACCTTCAACGACGTAAACGTAGCGCACTTATGAAATTTTGGCAATAACGGCGGCCGTATTTTTCTCATTTCTGTACTGTCCTAGATTTTTAACAAATTGACTGTGAAAGTCGTTGTTTTAGATAATAATGAAGTGAATCTGTAAATTTTTGCCATAGCAAGACAGTTCGCTCAAGGTCCTACATTGACTTAATAATCTTTTTTCACAATAATTAAGCAGATGACGCGACAGTGTCAGTGTCTGGCCTTTTGAACCAGAGTCAAAGAAACGAGTAAGAAACAGAGTCAGCCGTGGTGTACGGTATGCCAATCTGACGGTAATGCTGAGGGATCAGATTGGGGAATTGATTGCAATGGAGGTGATTAGCAATAACAAGGTTCGTTAACAATGTCAATCAGACACACTATGCATACGAGCATACTGAGATATTCACCTATCAACGTAAACGTACCGTAAGCTTAGAAAACCCCTACCAAGTAACGAATATCGCGTTGACTAGCATGAAGAAGAAAATCTGAAGACTTTTGGCGAATTCTAAGTTTTGAAATATTAAACCAGGTAAAATGGTCAATTTCGAGCCCAATTAGTTTTATAGCAGAGCTAGCAACGTTTTCTTTACCCAAATTAGAAATTCCATCTCAAGTAACAGCTAAACTGTGAAATTAGGAATTAGCCAAAACCTTGCTTGTTCCATTTTTCGCTCGCATTGTTTGTGCTTCCCGCAACTACCACTGAGACTAAAACCCGTATGCACGTACATCCCCTGGGGAGGGGAGGAGATTTGAAGGGGGATGCGTCATATTTCGCTACTTTACGTATCTCTCTTCTTCTTCCTCTATCTTGCTCATGAAGGTTCTTATACACTTATGCCTGCGCATAATGGATGTCAGTTTATTTCTATGCAAGAATGGTTTTTTGTCATTTTTGTGTGATCACCTGAGAATCTCAGGTGATCACATAAAAATGGCATCTCTCATTTTCAAAAGTGATTTATCCTCATGAGGGGACAATGAAAACGCTGCAAAATTGTACTGAAGATAAACTACGGCACTGCTAAGCATGTTTCCGACAGGAGAAATGGAATTTGAAAAAATGTGAATTTTTTGATGACCCCTAGCTCACGAGGAGTGCTTCATCGAAGATTTCGATATCCTGAAACTTTACTGATTTCTACTATAAACATGTTTGGCAATGCCGTAGTATGTTTTCAGTGCGGCGGGGCACGTGTATAGAGGGCCTAAAGAAGAAGAATTAAGCTCGATTTATACCTGTAAAATTTAAGAGATTTGATCTATGTTATATACATTCTTGCCACCTTGCTTTGCAATATACATTGTAGCGAGGTCTGACATACTACCGTATCTCATTATTCACCACGAACCTATGTTTGGAAAAACGACTTCTTTTTCTAAGAGTGGAGATCTTGAACAAGAATTCTTGTGAAGGAAAGGTTTAGGGGACAGAACGATATTAAAAAACTAGACGTATTAACGCTTTGCAGGCAAGGTGAAGTTGTGTGGCGCATGTAACCGCTGATGTCATTTTTTTGGTATACGGTAGCTCTGACTTTCCTGACTAGGCTAGAGGTCCGCTTTATCGAGTTTTTAGGTACGGCTTTTAGGAATGTTATGTTTTGTTTTTGTTTTTTCTTGTTACTTTGTCGTTCTCTTATTACTCAATTTGGATCTCCTTTTACATCTCATTGTCTATGTAGCTATGTTACAGGCAGCGTTCCACCAGACTGGGGGTACCTGGCTCTCGTAATGATGTAATAATAGACCCCCTACCTAAGCGATGACTGAAGTTTGGAGCGAAAAAGGGGGTCTACCAAACCTGAAATTTGCTCCGAAAGTGGGCCGAATTTTACGGTAGGATCGGGCGAGCGCGAGGTGAACGCAAGGTAGAAACGCTTTCCTAAGCGAAGGACTGCTTATGATAATGTCAAAGAGAAAGGAACTATTTGATAAAGCGCATGCAGCTGCGTTAGCAGGGCACCCCAACGCTAAGAAGTTATACTGGAAGTTAAGCAAAGACTTCTTCTGGAAGGGAATGCAAGAAGACATAGCAAAATAGACAAAAGCTTGTACGAAATGTTTCGTAACGAGAGCACACGAGAAGAATACCCCTCCACAGCCAACAAACAAGCCGTTTGAGCTGGTAGACATGGACCTAGAGGAGTTGGGATTGACAGAAAGAGGAAATAGATATGTACTGGTGGTGATCGACCACTTCTCCAAGTTTGTGGAAGCATATCCCATAGCCGATAAGAAAGCAGAAACAGTTGCAAGATCATTTCTTGAAAGATGGGTATGCGGAGGGTGCCGCTGACCCAAGGCTATACACTCCGATTAAGGGCCGGAGTTTGTGAACAATGTTCTGTCGGAAATTTATGCCACTGTGGGAATAGAACAGTCTGTAACGAAACGTTACAACCCACGTGAAAATGGAATCACTGAAAGAGTGATTGGCACTCTGACCAGGATGCTGAAAAAGCAGGCAGTAGTACCAGCTGAATGGGACACCTTACTGCCCATGGTAGTCTTTGCATATAATTCAGCACCCCATGATTTAACTGGAGAAAGCCTCTTTTATATTTTGCACGTTTTTGACCCGGGATTCCCGTTAAAGGTAATGTTGCCAGAAGAGCTCACTTACAATCAGCTTGATTTAGATGATTATAAACATAAGCTTTTGACTAGTATTGAAATGACCCAAAGGTCGGTGCGGGAGCGTAATTTAATGAGAGAAAAGGTGAAGCAAAGTTATAACCGAAGGTTCAGCGTTGAAGGGAAAGATTGTCCTTGCGTATTCTGAAATTGCCACAGAAAAAGAAAGTTGAGAAATATCCTAATTTTTGTAATGACTGGAGTGGACCTTATAAAGTGTTAGAAGTTAGTGATAAATCAGCACTCTTGTCACGTCTCAGTAGTAATGACGAACCCATTAGAGTTCAGTATGATATGTTATTGAAAGTTCCGCAAGAAGTAGATGACACGTCTCTAGTAAACAAAACTAAAAGATGGAGTAGGAAAAAACTATTGTCTGCCAGTAATAATGCTATTTCTTGCAGGGTTTCGTCATCAGGCTCGGACAATTCTGCATTAGGTCTGTTCCACACCTGCACTATCGATTCGACTACGATTTCGAATGTGATATGCGAGGAAAATGTCTCGGAAATGTCGTGCCAGACGTCGATCCAGTCATAGCCGGACTACCCCATCACGACGATATATTCGCTGGCCCGCCTCATATCAATATTCGAGCAAGAGAGGGACCCCGATAAGAAGAATTTCTTCATGAAGGACAGAAAACTGCGTTTATTACGACGACGTCGGGTGTCCAGAAGGCGTACGTATTCTTCAAGAGGCATTGTTTCCACACAATGCGTGATTTGATGCGGCATGATGGAAACACTCTAATGATGAGACATGACGGAAACGTGGGATTGTCGATCGACCAAGTCAACTCATTGACGAACGAAAGAGTCAAATTCGTCATGATGCATTCCTGGACAGACTCTATTCTTGCTCTCGACAGGATTCACATGGTACAAGTAAAGTACAAGTACGCAGTACAGCTCGGAGAGTACACCACGGCATTCATCTATAAGAGTCTCTCACATACAGTGACCGCCAAAAAGTTGCGGACAAGCCTCCCTCCCGTTTTCATCGCTCTTTCTCGGAAAGAAAACAAGGATGAGAAAAAGTAATAATTGCATAAGGTGATAAAGCTCTTGCAAAAATTTTTTTTGAGTCCTATTTTAAAGCGGAAACACAAGTCATCCGGACAGGTAAGCACACTACTATGCAAAGCTCGTCAAGAACTACACACTGGTTATGGTTGCTTTCCAGAAAACGCAAGTTTGAGTTTTATTTTAGTTTTTTTTCAAAAAGCAACTTCTAATTTCCTTTATCAAACCAAATTTCTTTACACGGAAATCCGTTCAAGACATCCCAACAAAGCCGTCTGGTTAAAATAGATGCTCTTTGCTATTCTCTACGCATCGGACGCGTGCTGATGAGTTTCTTGGCTGAAAATGGCCCTTGGCAGTGCTTGCATATGACCCCACCTGCACCTCACCACTGACTTGTACCGCTTTGCAGGCTTGGAGCTCGGCCTGCAGTCAATATTTGAGCCTGAAATTAGTCTCGTTTGAAAGAACGAGACTTTCTCTACACGATAGTATGCGAGTAAGTTCAGCTTGACCAATCCCAGAGATTTGGCGGATGGGTGGTCGAGGGCAGCTTTAGTTGTAGTCTAAGCACTTTTCAACTGAAGATGAAGAAAGCTCCTTTCGCTACCAATTTCATCCTGGAAGTTCACAACTGTCAATTTTCTTGTAATAGATCCATTTTAAAGGTCTAAGACTTTCTGGTGTTCAGATCTTTCACTCCAATCACCTCTAAGGCTGCACTTTTTCACCCCATCCGCCAAATCTCTGAAATTTCTCAAACTCAACTCTTTTGCATACTGTCGTGTAGACGAAGTCTCGTCCTTTCGAATTAGCCTAATCTTAGGTTCACATATTGACTACAAGCCGAGTTACAAGCCTGCAAATCGGTGCAACTCAGTGGTGAGGTGCAGGTGGGGTCATGTGCAAGCACTGCCAAGGGCCATTTTCAGAAAGGAACTCATCAGCACATGTTCGATGCATAGAGGATGGCAAAAAGCATTTATTTATCCAGACGGCTTTGTTGGGATGTCTTGAATAAGTTTCCGGGTGAAGAAATTTGGCTTGATAAAGGCAATTAGAAGTTGTTTTTTGAAAAAAGTAAAATAAAACTCAAGCTTGCGTTTGGGAAAGCAACCATAACCAGTGTGTAATTCTTGACCAGCTCTGCATAATAGTGTGTTCACCCTTCCGGATAACTTGTGTTTCAGCTTTGAAATAGAACTCAAAATAAAATTCTTGCGCTCGAAGAATTATTATCCGCGACATTGTGACGCGGCCATTTTCGGACTTTTTTGGAGAAAGATTCTTAAAATTTTTAGAACACATGTTTATCAAAAAACTCAAAGTGTGGATTGTAGACCTTGAAGAGCTCTATCACCTCACGCAATTATTACATTTTTTCATCTTTGTTTTCCCTCTTAAAAGGAGCGGTGAAAAAGGGAGAGGGGTTTGTCCGCAACTTTTTGGCGGTCACTGTATATGCAAGAAGCTCCGAGAATTACAAGAACCGTACAATATAGTCTTCTTCGGACTCACATCACATGAAACGCCACCTGAAGGAGAGTGGATGAGATTGAGTCTAAGTTTTACAAGCGTAGCACGGGCCGGCTCCAAAATCGTCGCCGTAGCACCACGACGAGGAACCTGATCGGGAATCTACAGCTGAAGGTAATGGACATGATGAACACAGTAAGGGAAGCCGCATACGCGACTAGAGCCAACGTTGTAACAAAGATACCACAAATCCCATCGGTAACCGAGCCGGCACTGGCAGTGAGCATAAGAGCGAGGAAAGACGAAGAAAGTGGATATCCGCACGCAGTGATCTGGGACTTCTTGATACACTGTGTGAAAGGGGACTATGTGAAAGGGACATACCCTTAGAAGTTACGGAAGTACCCAAACAGAAGGGAAGTCGACACCATTTAACGGAACGTCATTACCATAGCAGTCACTCATATAATGAATTCGAATATCACTCAAGTTTCCTTGCCACGACACCGTTTCGAATATCACTCGCAAGGTCGAAGTTGGCGGACCACACGGAGAAACAGGACATAGACCGGAGCCACATAGACGTGGTCGCCCTTATCGACGTCCAGGAAATGCGCCCGTACGAGGACGAGCTAGATATTTCGGTTAGCAATTTAGACCTTATTAAGTGTCAGGGACGACATGTAGGGGGGAGGGGACAGACGTAACCGCTCTTGTCATTTTTTTGGTTTACGGTAGCTCTGACTTTCTTAACTAGACTAGAGATCCGCTTCATTGAGTTTTTAGTTACGCCTTTAGGCAATGTTATGTTGCGTTTTTGTCTTTTCTTGTTACTTTGTCGTTCTCTTGTTACTCAATTTAGATCTTTTTTGCATCTCATTGTTTATGCGCGGTAGCTATGATAACGGTTTTTGCATTCACTTATCGAAGATGAATGGTGTTGCGAAAACGCGTCAAAATTTTTTGATCATCAGTTGTCTCCGCCTGCTAAGGCAGTGATGCAGTCAGTCGTTGTTTAGTTTTTGTTAGTGTTCGCGTTGAGCTCTTTCTTTTTCATTGCTCATTTCTTGTTGTTGTCTTGATCGCACCAATAAACGGTTGCTTCTCTTGATTGTTCCAGTGACTTGAAAGCGGTACCACCGCAAAGTATCTTTTCCTAGGCTATCCTTGTAGCCACTCACAACTCCAGGAAAGGTGTAGGTTATTGTGTCACACACCATTAACCTAGCTTCAAAACATTTTTTGAATAACACACGATTGATTTGTGTATGACTCGTCTTCTTAATTCTGAGTAATAGTTGCTGAAAGTAAATCCACTGGAAGCGAACTTCATTGTTCAAAGATTATTTAAAGTGTAAATTTTAGCTTATACTAACAGGAGTAGTACATTGGCTTTGTATTGAGTGCAAAAAGAGATAGCAAACTCATCTTCGAAATAAAGTCAATCATGTGTAAAATGACGATTCCTGCTAGATAGCGCAGTATTTAAAATCTTTGACATTGCTAAAACTTAGTCCACAGCGGTCATAAAACTGCTTACGAAAATGATATTCATTATGCATGATAGGGTCTACTCATGCTTAAGGTAGATAAACGGTAATTTATGAATCTTAGACCAACTCAAGGGAGGATCGTATTATTTAGCAGAAGATGTCACACTTCTTGCTCAACCAACCGCTTTCACCACTCCTAAAAATTCACAATAGTAATTGCTCTCAGATGTGATCAATTTTTGCTACTGTGCTATTTGAGGTCCCAAACCCGGACATACTTCACGCAATCCCGTAGCCGCGCGATACGGCAGTTTATGAGATGTATTTGAAGGCGGTGTCCTGGCAAGAAGTTAATTTTGTAATTTTGTGTTACTTGGGCCTATTCGATATGCTGAATCCGAGGATCCAAACTGAGAAGCGCAAAAACGGCGGAAAAAGGCTCCTGCGCAAGAGGGAAATTAGCAGAGGCGGGGTCTTTCTCATAGTGAATTCAAGCTCCCAGCCTCCGGAATGGTCTTCTCAATACCGCTAGTTTTCCTGATATCGCCACCGGTCAAAAGCGAATGCGTGACTTGCAATCGCAAACGGCAAGATCGCTCTGAAAGCTGGCAGCGTGAATCCACAGTGGGAAAGACCCGTCCACCTGATGATTTCCATCACCCTTAAAGCTCTTTTTCGCCGTTTTTGCGCTCTCTGGGTGTGGATCTTCGGATTCAGCATAGCGAATAGGCCCAGAGCATAAAATCTCAAAATCGACTTTTGCTCAAACACTGCCTTCGAATGCAACTCTGACGCACTAGATGCATAGCATGTGCCATATTTTGTACAATCGGAACGCTTTCGCGACGAGTCATAAGCAAGGCTAAGTCGTTGATGACTAAAATCGCGTGAAATGCCCAAGAGACAGTGATTGAAGTGTTTCTTCTGCACATTCAAATAAAAGCACAAACCTTTCTTCTCATAACTAAAATTCGAAGTGCTCAAGTGTCACATTGTTAGAATGTTAAGGCGTTGTAGATTCGCAATTCCCGCGGAAGTCACATATTAACTTCTAATAGCAACCTAAAAGTTGCTTACGTCTCTGTGTGTGTATGTGTGTATGTGTGTTTGTGTGTATGTGTGTGTGTTTGTGTGTGTGTGTGTGTTGTGTATGTGTGTGTGTGTTTGTGTGTGTGTGTGTGTGTGTGTGTGTGTGTGTGTGTGTATGTGTGTGTGTGTGAGACGAAATTCGCAGAACTTGTTCCAGCCAACCTCCTGAGCCCAAATTTTGCGCAGCGCATGCTACCAACATGGGAGTCCACTACACAAAAGCACGAGCGGATTCGTTGTGTGGATCTTTCAAAAAATGAGCGTCAATCGGATCCACTCGGCTTTTGGCCAGTAAAAGCCGAGTGGATCCGATTGAGCCTATAATACATTCCGATGAGCCTATAATACAACTTTTTGCAAATTCAGAGATATGTTTGTCAAGTCAATGTTCAAGCCATGGATTTTAGCCTAAAAACTTGAACTAAAGTTTATTACTTTGCAAAAAAGAGGCTTAAAAAATTAATTGCGTAAATCCTCAGCTGCTTGCCAAGATTTTACACAATCATTTGAAAAGATTTTTACAGATTTTACACAAGTATTTGAGGAGATTTTTACACAGAGGTGTAGCCCACGGTAATTATAGCATCTTATGGCGGATACAAAACCGTGAAAATTCTGAAGACCGATTCAAATTTGCATTTGTTCTTTTGCGAAAAGTTCCATTCACGCAAATTTACCGATCTCATATAAAAAAGCTTTTGCAATTGATAATGGTTCACAAATCATTCGTGATAGTCCGCATAGTGCTGAGTTTTGACGTCATTGTTGTGCGGGAATGAGTAAGGCCTTAAAAAAGGGAAACCAATGCGAGCCTCTGCAAAACAGAAGTGACGCACCGGTAGTTTACAACTCAACATTTAGGCAGGTTACAGTTTGGATGTTGGTGTTAGACCGTAACTGATTTCTTCCTCAGATGATGCCTTTTGGGAGATTTTTGAGCAATTCACTTAATTCATCTCCCATTTTGTAGGGGAGACCTTTTTTCTAGGGCATAATTTCTGGTTCGGTCTTTTTGCATCCTTTGAGATGATCGGACGTTCGTTAAGCAGGTTACCGCAAAAGCGTGGACATGGAGAGGGAAGGGGAGTCGTAAACTCGCATCAACACCTTGTCCTGCCTAGCAGAGCCTCTATGGCATGCCTAGAGTATGCAAATAATGCTGGGGAGGGGGGGGGGAAGACAGAAGTTAGGGGACGGAAGTCATATTCGGTGGCTGTGTGCCACACCTTTTGCTTGACCTTGGTTGTGTTTTTTGATATATAAAATAGTATAATTATATATCAAAGTGTAAACATAATTATATAATTATCTAATTATAATTATACTTCGTTGTTTCTTTTCGAGCCCTACACGAGACTGGTAACTGATTTATTCACTTTATGGCTCGGCAGATCAACTTTGTCAACGTGAGAGACAAAGCGATCTCAGCCATTCAGATAAGTGTGCCATCTCACCCTATCTATTGGGTTATTCTTACTCAGACAGTCGAAGGGATACCTCCGGCGGGCATATGGCGCGAGTCTGCCACTTCGCGCTCCTGCCATTTCACGCATTTTTGTGCTCTGAGGCTCTCCCAAAAGTGGCGCACCTCCGAAGCAGAGATTTGCGCGTCGCGGAGAGGGGTTTCATTCATTCACCGTGACGTCACGTTGACATTACAAACAGGACGAATGGGACCCCTCTCCGCGACGCGCAAATCTCTGCTCCGGAAATGCGCCACTTTTAAGAGAGCCCCGGAGCACAAAAATGCGTGAAATGGCAGGGCCCCGGAGCGCGTGGCAATCCTCCGCTAGGGAAAGCCCGCGGCTCTGCCATTTCTGCTCCGGAGGTATGCCGTCGACTGTCTGAGTATCTACCAACAAAATGACGGTTTGCATGCAGTCCAACAAGTTCAGCTTCCTCTGGCAGCGGACAACGTAAACCTCCAACTTCCACTTTAACAGGGAACTATCGGCGTAATCCAGAGGGTACGTGCTTGTGCGAGCAGCTGAATTGGTGATTGAAAACAAGGTTTAGCATTTCGTCTGTTTAGCTGTAAGATACTTGTTGGAATCGGCGCAGATCGTTTCGTTCCTTACGGGCTCTGACGAAGGCGATTTGCCGAACCGTTAGCCGCTTGTGTATGGCCCAGAAGAAAGAACAAAGTACTATCATGTCAAGATTTATTGAATGGTCGCATTTTCAATTCAGCCAGTTATAGTTGAACGTGTGTAAAGTGCATAACAACAGACGATATGGAAGAGGTCTGCAACAACTACGAACCTGCAGAAGCGGGTATTTTTCCTTGATTGATTTTTCCAGAAAATCTTGTTCTGCTGTATTGTTACTGGGATCGAATATCAAGAAACGACCACGCTTGAGTGTTCTAAGTGGCATGTCCGGAGCTGCAAGTATAGTAATCTCAAAGTTTTACGTTTTGGTTCTAACAAGGGAAGCTATCTAAATTTGCCTTTTGGCAAGGAGCATATACAGTATAAATTAGCTTCAAACGCTGATTCCAAATATGCTATTCCTAGCTGCCACGTACATATCATTTCGAAGCAAGTTATGGGCTTTTTTCTGCGCAAAAAGGACATGCTCTTCGACTCACGGGCATCACGTCGTCATCATTTAAGTGCTGATACACCTGAAAGCTTTGTTTTTTTGTGAGAAAAGATTGAATTTGTACTATTTCGATACCTCAGCACTTTTTTCTTGCGAATTTTCATCTAGAGGCAGTCTTCTCATGTTCAGTAGTATGCCAATTTTGCGTAGGAAAAAACCCATAACTCGCTTTGGAATGGTGCATGACAGCTAGGAATAGCATATTTGAAATCAGCGTTTAAAGCTGTTTCAGAGCATATATGTTCCTTGTTAAAGGCCGAGCCAAGTTAGGTAGCTTTCCTTATAAGTATGCTAACTCGTTGAAACTCTATCAGAATAGGGTTTTGTTGACCCACTCCTATTCATATAAACTGCCAAGAATACCAGTGAGAGAGGCATCAAAATCTAAATACAACTTTTGAGTAAGGGTAAGGACAGTCCAGATATCAAGTATCTATGGTATGGTCACTATATGATCAGTCTGAGCTACATAGGATTCATTTCAACCTGCAAACATCTGACCAAATTGCCGCAACGCTTGAAGGTCGTTGGGGTAACGGACGCATAAAGTTAAGCAGATTCTATTTTGCTAAACTTCACTCCCCTCTTGCAGATCTCTTTATCATTTTTTTAAAATAAACGTTGTGCTTGTAATACGCACGTTCTAATAAATCACTAAAAATATATAGATATGAATAATCATACAAAATCGCTAATGCGATTTTGTTACTTTCTTTCAAAAAACATTCGCGGTAAAAAAAAATAAAAATGACTTCAAAATTTGATTTAATTTCTTTAACCTAAGCTTAAGCGAACTATTAAGATTTTCATGCATTCTTCAACGTTATTCTTTGCTTTCTGAATTATTTGTCTACCTTAATGCACTTAGCGTTTTGGAAGCGATGCTGTGTGAGGCCAGTTTCTTAGAAATACTGTTACATTAGCTTTATACGAAGTAAATGACAGTTGGAGCAAGTTGTGATAAAGCTGCACTGATGAAAGAAGAGACAGTTGGTGCTTGTCAAGATCATCAAGGGGAATGCATCGAGCGCGTTTGTAGAAAGCAACCAATTTTCGTGGCTGCGTGCGTCTGTTCTTCCTCGTTCGCGCATCCTCAAGTCACGATCTGAGAGGAATTATCAACAGCGATCAATCACTCAATCACTGTCTCAACTCTCTTGTAATACCTAGATGGCTCTCACGTGAATTGCTGACTTCAGCACGGAGGTTTCTATTGTTTCCCATAGGTAGCTGCGTCCTCGGGTGCAGGTGTGAAAAAATACCAGCTGATTTCTAGCTGGTCTATCCGTTTTACAAATACGCCTGCCCATCTCGTTAAATTTCTTCCTCGGCATCGTTTTGCTTCGCTAGGAATCCACTCAGATGTTCTTAATGTCCATCTATTGTCTGTTCTTCTCATAATGTCAACGCCAATCCATGCGTCGCTTTCGCGACGTATTCAACCTTTTTTAGATAATTCGCAATACGATCTATTTTCTTCCCTGCTTCATTCAGTTCCTTCAGCATCATCTCTGCCTTAGTGCTACTCTTCGAAAAAAGAACGATGTCGTACTCAAAACGAAGCTTAAAAAACAATTTTCCAACAACCCGTATGCCAACCCTTTCGTCCCAGTCCCGTGACTTTGTCACCCACTTCGAGGCCGCGACGAGCAGCTTCGGCAAAATAATGTCGCCTTGTCGGGATCAATTGGCATGGCCAGAAGCGATGGAATGCGGCATTGTCATTGTACTCTTTTTACATGGGCGACGCTTTCAAAGATCTTCTCGTAGTCGAAGATAAGAACGAGAGGCAGGCGAAATTATCGAAAAAACTGCGAGGTTAAGGAACGATGTTATTTGCAATGCATCTCGCGTAGAGGTGTCCGGCCCCGGTTTGACAGAAGGGTTATCTGGTCTTGGAGCCGTCAACGTCTCTGCGCTCAACAAATAGAATTTGTGGTGACGCTTCTTCAGCAGGAACAACGGGCCTCAGCACGGGTGCTGATGAGCGGAAGGGGTCGATCTAAAAGTTCTTCGCGTTGAATTCTATCTTCTGTCGGATGAGAAGTCAGAGTCCCGTCGATTTTTACCAGTTCTGCAGCCGTGATATTCGCAAAGGTCCTTTTTGCATTATGACTTCGTCTTCCTTCGACCGTTTCAATATCTTTCTGACTGTACTTCAAAATACGCTCCTGCAAAGCTGTTTTGATTGATCAGCTGCTCGAGGTGAGTTGCATTCGGATTTTGCCCCAGGCCTCTTTTTCTTTGATCAACTTCTTGGTGTTCAACAAGATTCGTTGTTCTTTTCAAATGTCATTGAGGCGCATTCTCTGCAGGCTGAAAATCCCTCATAACAACGTCCAGGCAGTTTTGGACATATAAAGATCTCACTGGAAAGTAATTTTGGGACCCTAGTTGAGACACTACCCAAGCTGCAGCTCATACGGTGTACCTACTGCTGAGATATTCGACCCCAAACTGGACCCCAATTTATTCCGATGGATTCATAGCCGCGACACATCAGTTTCGCGCGAAGGTGTCGCGCGATGTGTCGGGCCATGAATCTATGCGAAATACGATCTTGGGGTCCAGTTTGGGGTCGAATATCTCAGCAATGGGTAAACCATATGAGGCCGCTTGGGCAGTGTTTCAAGGGTCCCAAAATTACTTTCCACATAAGATTCCCATATATCTAGAACCGTCTAGATGCTACCTTTGAAAAGCCGGTCGTAATCGTACATTGGCCCCTTTTTGATGGTCAGTTACAATTTGATTTGAGCTTCTCCATCCGTGACCGTTATAACTTCTCTCCCACTTGTGGCACTGTGGCAAACCTTCTTTTGCAGCTTCCGATTGAATCGCTTTGCATGAAGGAGACGATGATCGAAGTCACTGCAGAAGGGTGGAACCACTAAAACTTGAGCAAGCTTCACTTTATGTTGGTGAGAAGTGGTCGATCTTCGAGTAGTCGTTGCGTTGGAAGATTCCCAAGCCCACCGACGATTCTTTACTCGTATTTCCTTCCTAGATAGAGCTTCCTTGGAATGATATCCACGAAAGTTCTCGCGGAATGGGCTTTTCGTGTGAATAGAATGGGCTTAATCCATGCGGTGAGATAAGATATCGCATTCGCGAATCCATTTATTTCATACAAAACTTCTTCAGCAAACCTTTCTTTAAATTGTCTCAACCTATTTGCTCACTCTTGCAAACTCATTTCCACCAAGTGGTCGATATCTGACTAAGCTGTCCTAATATTACAATGTCAGTCACGTGATTTTTTATTCTTTCCCACTTCGTTACACCTCACAAAAAAACCGTTTATTATCGATGACTATGCATCTATCGCCTCCAAGAATAAAATTCATGTAATATTCGGGCCTTCGCTTCTCAAAACCTCTACAAATTTGCATTAAAATTCGTATGTAGAGCTCTCTGCGGGAAGCAAACTTTGGTTAGACTTGCACTGCAATTTGTGAATCAGAATGCTTATCTTATAGGAAAGCTTGTACTACACTAGAACCACTACAACCCAAAGGGTTTTTAATGGCAGTGCCCAAGCAAATCTGAACCTATAGGGATTTTGGGTGAACAGTACTTTTGGGGCCCTAACTAAGGCACTGACCAAGCGGCAGCGCAGATAGTGCTTTAACGGCTGAGATATTGCCCTCGAAACTGGACCCCGGATTGTATTTCGCATGGACTGATGGCAGTTTCGCGCCAGAATCCATGCTTTGCGCCATGAATCCATGCGGAATACCATCGCGGGGTCTAGTTTCGAAAGCAATATCTCAGCCGTTAGAGCAGTACCTGAGCTGCCGGGTTGGCAGTGGCTTAGTTATGGCTCCAAAATCACTATCCAGAGAGAACCCCATGTATGCAGACTTGTCTGGACACTGCCTTTAAGTCGAAAAAACCACGATTCAAGAGGTGACTTTGCAAATTTTTTAATCAAGTCTTCTTCGTCTCTCAGAACTACTTTTATCTCTAAGTAATTGAATGTATTGACTATTGTTAGTGGGAAATTTTTCACAGAATTTTTCTTGCTAGCTATCGTCATTTCAGTAATTCTTGCGACCAAACTCAAAATCGCGCTTGAAATGCCGTCTTTGAGGTTCGGTTCTGCGAGATTAGTCAAGAGATAGCTTCTGAGTAATTATATTGAAGCGCATATTTATTTTAAATTTTAAATACAAATTATGAATTTAGTTTTGGTTGATGATTTGAAGAGTTCACAAGCTTTAATTAATTTACATAGAAATTTTCGAATCGATCTGATATTTGGAGGCATGTGAGCTTGTTAGCGAATATTTTGGTGAATTTAATTTTCTTCCATGATTTTTATAGCGTTTGTATGAGCTTAGAAAGAAACACTTATTTCAGATTTCATAAAAAACATGAAACTTTTATCGCTCACTCGCTACCTTAGAATGGGCTAAGGAACACATTCTCAAAAAGCGCCAACAAAAATATGCAAAAAGGTCAAAAATGGGCTTAGTCCCAGCTCACCTTGCTGCTGGAAGTAAAATAGCGTTCAAGTCTATTTAAAATATTCAAAACAAATAAATCCTACTTTGCCCTATTGTAAATGGACTTTTCGCAGGATTCCTTCGCAAGCGAGAGCTCAAGTAGGGTTTAATCCTGTCCATCACATCGCTTTGCCTCGTGATTGCGGTGAGATAAAAACTTTTGGATAACGCTAGCAAAAGCAGATTCCGGCCAGTTTTTACCGCGAACGAATAAAATGGGGTGTAAAAGTTCATTTTCCTCCATTATGGACTTTCGTGGATATCAATCCTGGGAAAAGCCGTGCGGTCGAAAGAAGCCCAGCAGACCTTTCGTCTCTGTTCCGGAGCCCAAATTTCAACTTTTCAATCTATTCCTCTTCTAAAGGCATCCCGATTTTTGCAAAAAATCGTCCACAACAAATTTGTAGAAGAAAGACAATTTTTGAGTCTTTTAAGAAAGCATCCAGTTCTGATTTATCAGTTGCTAATAGTAGGAAGTAGTTAAATAATGCTGATGATCTTCAGACGTGGTGGGGTAGACGTAAGATAACCAGTCAGGGTGATAAAACCTTACACGAATCGACAAGATGTGCGATAGATGGCTGAACGACAATTGCAACGTTTCAAAATTGTAATAGACCTTTCTCACCTTCGACTTTCAATTTTCTCACGAATGATGAGGGTTCCACAGATATCTATGGCACGCTCTCCTTCCTGCTCTTCGTTTTCAGTAGCGTGATGATAACATGGTATTCAATGGTTGCAGCACCCAGAAGAACGTGGGGCCGGCGCTTGTAGAGATTGCGCTGGCGTTGCAGGTGCAAAGCAAGAGACAATCTCCCCGACGTGTCTTCGCAGACTTGTCGTTTGCTCTGCTTCAGATGGCGCCCTGAGCACCCTGACATCGCTGCCACCTGGCGGCATAGACAAGATCCAATAAGCAGGGTTTTTTTTCTTTCCTTCTTGCAGTACGGGTAGCAGACTTATCAAGCTGTGCTATTGCCTTCCCACAGGGCTATTGCTTAAAAGGCCTCGCCAGAGTATAAACTCGTTTATACATTACACTCCTACGCTCAGTGTCACTCCCACACCACGTTGGGCGGCGGTCATAGGCATTCTGACTTACATACTACGAAAAGAACCGCAAGTTTTCCATTCTCAACATGCATATCTGTGCGTTGAGCTTCTAAATGTTCACTCGAAGAACGAATACATTAGTCTCAAAAAATGCGTATACGCAAAGATTTTGTAGGAAAACAGTTCCAAAGGCCTAGACACGACATGTCTGCCATGCGGCAAGCAAGAAGCACCAAGCGGGTCACCTCAAAGAGACGGACCAGTCCTCCGCGTGGTGTTGTTCTTCGCGTGAGTTGGGAAAGTGACGCAGCTGGATTGATCGATAGTTGGAATGAGTTGAAGCCGACTGCTCGCGAGTAGACACATGTGGCGTACGTGACTTATTGAAGGTAAGTTGCGGCATAAATAGCGAGCGAGAGGGCGAAACAGCGCGCAAGGACTGGCGTTTTGGGACTTCTTGGGAGAAGCGGACTCCTTGAAGAAGTCGCGCAATCCGCGACAAACGAATCTGTACTCTAATTTTTCATATCTGGTCGGAAGATGCCTAAGCTACGAGGCTGGGAGTTGGCATAGGGGGGAGGTAGGTGAGCATGCTGATCACAAATACAATATTAGTCTTTGAAATTATCAATTACCTTTGTCGATTTAATCGATTTTTGCAAAGTTTGAGCTAGGGGCGGGAGTTGGCACAGGAGAATAAGTGGCGTGCTGATTTCGAAAACAAACCGGGGATAGGGGATTGGCAAGTAGAGTGGAGGCAGGGGAAGGTTGTACAGTGATAGGGGTGGGACATCTGTTAGAGTGTCATATCAAGGCCGGGTGGAGCCGGGTATGCCAGCTAGTTACATATACACTGCATTCAGAAATGTTGAGTTTTTTGAGCATTTTGGAATCACATCGTCTTTGCATCTTTGTTCTACTCCTAATTAGTGAAAGGAAAATGGACATCTGTACAGGGTGCGCCAGAATTATTTGCGTGTGTTTTCCAACTCGTGCCGGAATAATTTGAAGGAACATAAATAACTATTATGTTCCAATAATGCCTTATCATCGAGAGACTATCAGTGCTAGCCAAAAGTTTGCAGCCACTTTGGTATTTCGCTATATCATAATTACCAAAAACTGAAATTAAGTTGTAATATTGATGCAATCACTGCTTAACACTATGTCAGAAAATTTTTGCAGTTTCGTGCACACGAAGGGGGTTTTGAGAAAATGGCGAAAACGGCAAAATCGAGACTGGTCAAAATTTGCAGCCACTTCCTGCTAGAGTCTTTGAGAAAACTGTCATATCGAATTGGATCCGTTCTATGCAAAACAGTGTAAGACAGGCAAAATTTCAAATCGACTGCAAACTTTTAGCCAGCACCGTAGTATGATCCGGAATTTTCAAATCTGATTCCAGAAACGCAGAATTACTTGCCAACCAAGTTTTGCACAGCAAGCATTTTTCAAATTCTATGCAGAAGAACGTGCTACATGAATAGAGCGTTTTGGCCACAATCATGACTTATAATAAAGCGCTAAACGTCTGCCTTTGTGTGTGTGTGTGTGTGTCTGTGTGTTTGTCTGTCTGTCACGAAATTCATAGAGGCAGCTGCAACCAAGCTATCGAGCTACAATTTCGCATAGCATACCGTACCAGCGTGTAGGCCCACCATGCACAAGGACGAGTTGGTTTGATAAGCGGGTCCTCCAAAAATTGCGCCTCAAACGGGTCCACTTGGCTTTTGGCGCGCAAAACTAGATCACAAATTCAACTTTTTGCAAAATTTTGATTTGCCTGACAAGCAAATCTGCGCTTCAAGAATTCTAGCTCAAAAAGTGCTCAAAAAGTTTGCTTCCGCGAAAACAGTGCCAAAAAGTAGTGATCGCGTAGAGATATCTGAAAAGATTTCTGCATGGAAATGTAGCCCAAAATGGCTACTATTTTTATAACAATTATCAAGCCAAAATAAATTCAATAATCTGTTCTCGTATTTATTCCTTGGCAAAAAAGTTTTCCTTCTCAAAATTACCGATACACGGAGATGCTTCAAGAATGAACAGTTGTTTACGATTCATTTGTGATGTACAGACTCGCGCGGTGAGTTTCAAAGTCATTATTTTGGGAGCATGAATCAGGCATACGGACAACAGAGCCAGTGCGAACCTCCGCGAAGCGGAGGTGACGCACTGGTATACTATAAGCGCAAAACCTGGGAATGTTCAGCAGAAAGATTGTCAACGTTCAATCAAAAACATTTGCTCGCGCTTTAAACTGCACAAACTATAAGTAAATATGAGAGAAGAAAAGAAACTGACTTCAAATCACTTTTGAAACTAACTTCACCAATCAAACCAATCAAATATAATGGAAGTGTATTTGAAGCTCTGTAGATGCAGAATAGGTTTGAAGTCAGCGACAGCTATGTTTTCACAGCTTACCAATGTAATTCAAAGACAAAACGGCCATGACCCTAAGGTGGCAATCACAAATTTTTGTGGCCATTTTCGAAGAAGTATATCTTGTCAAACGCAATTAGACGATTTTAAGCTCAAAGCCCGCTTTACAACGTAGACATAGAAAGGCTCCAAAATATCACAAGAATTCTAGCTACGGAATGAAATGCAAACACCAAAAAAAAGAGTTTTTGCACTTTCTGAAATTACTGCTTCGACAAATCCATTTTTGCAAATTCTATGGCAGCCCCCTTGTGCTGGTAAAAAAAAGTCTTGTGGAAGATGATTGCAGCATTCCGTGGTATACTTTTGGAACCGAGGAATTTTGACGCAAATGATTTTGATGTACCATGTAGTGCTCAAAGCATTTTGGCCGTTATTTTTTTGTAACAACCATAGGCAAGGAATTCTAAAAAAAAGTTTGCAGCAGTGCGCTCATAGCTTCGAAAACATTTACGTATTTCCGTAAAATCTGGATATCTACTGTTCTAATTCAGTGATCTTGACCAAATTGTAAACTTTTCAAAAATGCCTTTAGCAAGTCTATGACAGGCCATTTTTTATGTCTAAGCGTGAGAGGTTTTTGCACTGTAGCATTTTTTTGTACAGCTGCATGTGTGCAAGTATGCAGCTATGCCGGCTGTCATATATAAAGTGGGCAATGCAATTACGCCCTAATCTTTCATCAGTTCGAAATGCTGGGGTTCGTAAATTCTCAAGATATATTCAGTTCATGCAAATCTGGGAAGATGATGCTATTAGGGGTAAAGATACTTACCTCAATTTCACGCGTATAAGGCGCACTTTTTCAAATTTTCAAGCAAGCCGCTTAGCCGGTTCACTGCATCTCGGAAAGAAATTCTTACATCGCACGATTCTCTCAAATATACAGCACGTTATAGGGTCATTTGAAAGTCCTTTGGCGTGTCTAGACTGGTCGATTTTGAAAGAAATCCCTCGCGCCTTATGCGCGTGAAATTAGGGTAATAGATAGAGATACTTAATAGAGGTAATAAACGTTCAACATGCTAATCAGTATTCCCACTACGAGCAATTTGAGTTTGCGTTATTTGTTGCGTTAGGTTAACAAACGACGACTGTACTTGATCGATTGTTAGAGGTATATTATAGATATTTTCCCAGCATTTCTTCAACCAAATATACTGAGCTCGTTGTAGTAGTCGATAGAAAGTATCTGCAAAGCATTGTTTGAGCTTTAATGAAGCACTATTACATATACTAACCTTCTTGCAGTTTTGCACAGCGCAGATATTCCAGAATCTCTTGACTCTCCTGTTGAGTGTAGTCTTTCTTCTCGCCTATTCTAAAACACACAGTACTTATAAAGCACAATTATTCCGCTATATGTACCTGAGAAAAGCTTCTTCAAAAGCATTTGTAGACAAACCAAAACCGTCTATTTGTAATTCCTTTTCTTTGCTTTCAAGCAATTCAAAAAGTCCAATAAGTCTGAACATTGACTTAGCTTTCAAGGCTGCTGTTGTCGCAAGCATGAACCTTTCTTGTTGAGATTTAGGAATTTCCAGGCGAATCTGTCTTCTATTTGTCGCTCTTATTTGGACGTCCTCAACTTGCTGCGTGATGATCTTAAGTGAAGAAGTAAGCTAGATTTATACTAATGAGCTAGTATGTAGCTAATATCAATAAACTAGTATACATCAATCGATTCTGTCAAGCAACTCCATAGTATACAACTACTCAGATAATCGCCGGAGGCAGGCGGCCATGCGAATTTTGAGCAAGCGGGCACCGGAGAATTAGTTCACTGATTTTTTGCGGCCCGCTTGCAGAACTTGTCTGGCCAATTCTTAGACGAGTGCTCGGGATACTATTGCCGCCTTTCTATGGATAAGTTGCGGTCCAGTGGCAGCATTCTCGCGCACTTTCCGCGAGGATATGCAAGATTATTGGGAGCCGCACGGTTCTTTGTGAGGGACCGCAGAGCCCGTAGGTACCTTCCGCTGAAAGAAGGTACCCCAAACCTGGGTAATCACACCATTGATGACACCTCTGCCACATAGAATCTCACCTTTGCTCGGCGTACGCACGAACAGCGTAAAAAGAATCCGAGCGCTTGCTAAAGTTTCGCCAGCGCTCGCTGAAAGAAATAATTTGCCGAGCGCTTGCAAAAAATGCTGTATTGCTGAATAGGCAGAATATGCGACCGTAAAGAAAGTGCCGCCCGTTGAAGATTTGGTTACGCCCCAAAATGCTGACCGCTGCAGAAAAGGGCGAGTTTGCGGACCGTCTTCCCCAACGATTATCTGAGTAGCTGGCATACCAGGCTTCGCCCGGCCCTAACTATCCCTATTCTTGTACAAGTGGGTAGCTCAAATAGATTTCTACCACCAAGTAAACTTACCCACTTTGAGAGATGGCTATAGGTGCATACGAGTATGCAGGATAAACGTACTCCAATTTCAACTTCAACTCATGCTCAGAAGAAACGCTTGTATTCGAAGCAGATTAATGTTTAAGCCAAAATGTATGCGGCATACGCATATGTCTAAGGACACGATCCGTACGCTGCGTACGCCTCGTACGCCGCGCAAATTTAACTGCGACGAACACGTAGGACAGCAGAGAATTGAAAGCGAAAATCGGTCACGAAACTCATGAGGACGAAGGGAAACGTGTTTTGAGGTTTGCTAGGTTTACGGCCGACTTGGTATTAGCAATGAGTTACTTTAAGGAGACCATAACATTGTCTTATACCAGTAGACTGCGCAGATCAAACGTGAATTTATGGCACTATAACAAAGCGGCTCCAGTACAATGCTGCTAAGTCTTTCCAAGCAAGGCTGCTGCTGCAAGTTGCTACTACTTTTGAACATTTCGATGGATAGAGATAGAAGCAGAAGCGCAGCGATCCGGTGCAGGCTATATTGAAGGGAAAGAAAAAAGTATACTAAATATTGCGGATTCTAAGTTGGGAGATGCTTACTCTAGGTGATGACATTTCTTTTCGAGTGCGGACAAGCTAAGGTCTAAGATGAATACGATTGTGTGCAAAGTGGTACAACAACGAAACAATGACCTGGAACCAGAGTCCAGCATAGTTAGAACTGATTTTGAGTTAGTTTTTGAGGGAAATCAAAAAGATATCGTTTTTAAGGGAGCTGTTGAAAGGGCCGTTGGCACTTAGACAATCGCCGGGGGCAGGCGGTCCGCAAACTCGCTTTTTCTGCAGGCGCTCAGCAGAATTTTTGGTCGTGGCCAAACCTTCAGCGGGCGGCACTTCCTTTAATGTCTAATGTTCTGCCAGCGGGCAGCAACACAGAATTTTCTGCAGGCGCTCGTCAAATAACCTCTTTCAGCAAGCGCTGGTCAAATTTTCAGCTGGCGGTCGGACGGTTTTTGAGCAGTTTCGGGTGTACGCCGAGCAAAGGTGAGACTCTATATGGCAGAGGAGTCACCGATGGTTTAATTACTCAAGTTTGAGGTACTTTCTCTCAGCGGAAAGTACCTGGGGGCTCCATAAAGGACCGTGCGGCCCCCGAAAATTTTGCATATTCTCGCGGAAAGTCCGCGAGAATATGCAAAAATTTCGGGGGCCGCACGGTCCTTTGTGGAGGACCGCGCAACCCCCAGGTACTTTCCGCTGGGAGAAAGTACCTCAAACATGAGTAATTAAACCATCGATGACACCTCTGCCATGTAGAGTCTCACCGTTGCTCGGCGTACACCCATTGCTCAAAAACCGTCCGAGCGCCAGCTGAAAATTTGACTAGCGCTCGCTGAAAGAGATTATTTGACGAGCGCCTGCAGAAAATTCGGTGTTGCTGCCCGCTGGCAGAACATTAGACAGTAAAGGAAGTGCCGCCCGCTGAAGGTTTGGCCACGTCCCAAAATTCTGCTGACCGCCTGCAGAAAAACGCGAGTTTGCGGATCGCCTGCCCCCGGCGATTATCTGAGCTAGTTTTTGGTGCGTCCTTTCAATTTTTACCCCCACACTGTGGTTTCCGTTTTCTAGGACGTTGTCTAAATTGTAGCGCTTACTATTCTGAGCAATAATCGTCCAAGCTGGAAAAAAAATCTCTGCGAAAACACTAAAAAACGAGGTAAAGAAAACGCACTTTTTACGATTTTTTTTAATTCAAAGAGATAAGGACTGTGTCGTTGTTTGCATTATGAACAGAAGCAAGATCTATAGAATGCAAGAAAAAACCGCGTGAAGAGAATTAAACTAGAAGAAAAACAAGAGATTTCCGAAAACAAGGTTTTTACCAGATTTCTCGTTCAAATAAAAAATTTGGTTTTGGAACGTTGTCAGCGTGAAAATTAAGAACAAGAGCTTTAAAATGATGCAAAGCTTGCTAAAATTGGGCTCAAAACAGCGAAGAAAAGGGTACCAGAGCCAAAGGCCCCGCGCCCCGCGTTTGGGTTAGCGAGGTAGCGCGCAGCGCGTGGAGACGCAGACGAGCAGCGGAGACATACTAGAGCCGACGGGCCATTTGGCTCTGGTCGTAGTTCTCAGCGTCTCAAGGAAAACCTATAACGTTGTATACCATTCTGATCATCATGATAAGACGAAGAGCAGTGACAATATCCCAAGCGTTGAAAATCTTTCATTAAAAAGATAGACAGATTTTGCTGCGCGAGTCTCTGCGCAAGATTTGAGCGCAGTTTCTCGTTTTTTTTAACCCCAATAGCTTTCCTAAACTTTTGATACTCGATTTTGGTCGAATAAGAGGTTTACTAAGAATGTTGTTCTAACTGGAAAAACGTTCAAGAAACCTTCCATTTAGCGTGAAAAAGGCCATAAAAACGCAAATCCTCGGTTTCGCTAAGATAATCTAAAGGTGTTATTCTCTATATCTGCTTCATTCACGCTCATTCCGGTATGGTCAGAATTGAAACATCCGGGGCTTCGCCCCGGATCGCTTTTGTTTTTCTAGGGTGAAAGTTGTGCTCTACCATGGCGCTCAAAGTGGTGGTTACCAGAGTGCATGGCTCTTATGTATCGAGGGTATAATTACAGCTGATTTCCTCCTTAGCTGAAAAAAATTAGATTGAGAAGTTAGAATATCTTTATTGGTTTTTAGGCCTTATTTGTGGGCTTTCTTAAAATTAGATAGCTTCTTGTAACGTTTCTTTATTACTTTACATAGTATGAAAATCTCATTTAATTTCAGCATGGAATTAACAAGGGAATGGTCAGAAGTCGAAGTGGCCAAACCAGAGAAGCTGTATATCATTCGATGCAGTATAAAACGCTGACTTCGAATCTGTCTTCCTTATTTGCTTCCCGCTTCTGTAGACGAAGCTATAAGCGGTTTTATTGTGAAAAAATCATACATAAAACCGAAATTGAGCACATTGTTGCGCTTTTAGCTCACCTTCTGGCTTCAAAAATTTTAAGTAAGCTAGCGGCATGTTTTGGCACAGCATTGAGGCGAACGTGGCTCTGTACGGCTAAACTTTCAATTTCACGCATAAATTCTTAACAAAATAATGGTCTCTAATGGCTTATAGCTTCGTCCAGAAAAGCGATAAGCAGGTAAGGAAGACAGATTTAGAGTCAGCTCTTCATGCTGCATCTAACGGTATGCAGCTTGTCTAGAACGGCCACTTCGATTTCTGACCATTCCCTTGTAAGTTATCAAGAACACAAACGAGCCTGTAGAAAATGTTTGCACTGGATTTTAAATGTTTTGAATGTCAATAATAATGCGATCAGCCTTTTGTTGGTAGTGATAACTCATTATTATAATAGGTTGATTCATAATTAATGCACGTTATTTAAAATTCATCTTCAAAGCGCTGTAATTCTTTTCCCACATCATCTTTCAAAGAGCAATAAGAATGTTGCAAAGAGCAAATCTTTGGCTTTACAACACATACTTTTGTTCGTAAATAAATGTGACGAGAAAGTTTGTACAATCCGAAAAATTCCAAAAATCTTTTTTGAAAACCTCTATTTTGAGAAAGCATAACTTAGTCTTAAAGGTAGGAGGAGAGCGCAAACTTTGTTCATTGTGCAGCCAATGGTCAAGAGAGCAGTGGCAAAAAAACCCGAATTTACGGTATTTTTCTACGACGAGATACTGCAAAAAGTTCAAAAGTGTTTATTTTTTTTCTAGCTTTTTCAAAAGAGCGAAAAATAGTCGTTTTTGAGAATTTTCAAACTTTTACCATTGGAAAGCTGTAAAATTTCATCGTTTTCTATCACTCCATGTGCTATCTCTGTCTTTGTGTACAAAGCAAAATCGCAGTTATTGGTTCTTGTTTTGAAGTTTAATACGACTTCGAATGGCCACAATGACCGGCTAAGTTTGTGGTTGAATCTCTCATCTCACAAGAAAACGATACTCGGTGTCCGTGGCCTTTTGAGATGAGCTATATACCATGAAACTCGTCTTGGGACGCTGATTCCGAATCTGATTTCCGTTTCTGCTAATCGCTTCAAAGATGTTATAAAGGATTGTGCGGGCTTCGGCTGCCCACTGAAATACGTTTGGAGCGTCATTAGTAACTGTGCGGTGTGGTCTAGCGGTTAGTGCGATAGGCTCATGAGTTGATGCAGGTGTAGGTTCGAATCTCCTTGTATTTTCCAGTCTTGCATTGCCACAATAAACCTTCTTTCGCATCTTCGAGCTAACTGAACGCCCTTGCTCTTCGAAAAATGTGAGAATTTGGGAAAAATGACTATTATTTGAGCTAAAATGTATCCAATGATCATAATTCGAGTAAATCTCGAACAAGTTTGATCGAGGCAGTGCAAAATAAAAGCACAAAAGGATGGACCTACACCTGCATCAAGTTATGAGGCTATCACACTAGCCACTAGACAATAACGTGGCGCCGGTAGAGGCCGTTTTGGTGACCATACCCTTAGGCGGCCAAAGTTGGCTCGAAATTCCTCCATAGCTTCTTGCAGAGAAACGATTAGCAGAAACGGAAGTCAGATTCGGAATCAGCGTTCGAAGACGAGTGTAATGGCATATATCCCGTCTCAAAGGACCACGGACATTGAGTATCGTTCCCTTGTCAGCACTTTTGCAAAATCCTGCTTTATAGAGTTTCTCCAGCAGAAGGCTTCTCGATTGTTATGCATATTTTTCGAAGTTAACATTTTTTGTTCTCATGGAATTAGAGCAAAAAGAATGAAAGGAAAAAATTTCAAGTTGTAGTCTCTCATATTCCGAAGCGTGGAATTCGGTATCATACAGAGTGTCACGAAAAAAAGGATACACAAGAAACTAGAAGAGACGCTCTTTCAGATAGCATTGAAACTTTTGAGAAAGATTCAATTATCTTGAAAAACCAGCGTTTGGAAGAAGAGGTGACAAAAACGTGCACTAATTATGAATCAACCTAATATAAAGATGGTTTGTATGAAGAGTTTCACAACTACTCAATCGAAGTGAAAAACGTCTGGTTGTATATGCTAGCAGGAAGAATTGAAAGAATCTGCTAACTCACACTTACTGCAGCCTCTACTCCTTGTCTGGAAACGTTTGGCTCAAATACTACCTCAAGTAAAATCCCTGGTGCAAATCTAAAGATTAATCTACCTTTTGGTGGGAAAAAAGAAGATAGTTTTATATTTTCCAAATATATGACTATTAAAAAAAGAAGAGCTCTAACAAAACTTTGTACGATGTATTGTTTTGCTCATCTTTTTTTGATGAAGTATGGAGTTCCACTACAAACAACTTGTCCCACGTGCATTATGTACATCCAATCTGCTATTACTTCTGCTTCATCCAAGTAATGCGTAGTGAGAACAATGGCTCTGAACATCAGTATATATTTTGGGTACTATTGTTACAGCGCTTATTCTTGCCTTGAATATTTCTCATGCACTATTAATTTCTTCGCAAGAAATCTTGCATGAACATCTAAGCCAGCTGTTGGCTCGTCCAACAAGACTAACTTGTCTTCACCAATGAAAGCCATGGCCAAGCATAATTTACGCTTTTCCCCTCCGGAAAGTTCACTTGCTCTCTACAGTTGGTATACTTAGAAACATAATATAAACTAGCTATAAGGCTCATCTCAAAAGCTAATACCACTCTGCAATGTATGCCATCTGTTCACAAATGTGGTCATGTGGGACGATCAAAGTATGTGTAGTCTGAGATTACTGTTTATCATTTAGCAAAAAATTATAGTTTTGGAAACAAAACTTGCGCTTTTTTCCAGACTCACCACTTACGAGTTATGATGTAGTTGCTAAGCATGGCATGCATGTACATGGTGATGTTAAGCTTCCTAGATTTACCTTTCTGCTTATAGTGTGTAAACTTACTAAAGTTCACAAACTCGATATACAATTTGTATCCTATCACTTAAAGGCAGTGTCCCACCAGAGTGGGGGTACCTGGCTTTCGTTATGATGTAATAGTAGACCCCCTACCTAAGCGGTGACTGAAGTGCGGAGCGAAGAAGGGAGTCTACCAAGCCTGAAATTTGCTCCGAAAGTGGGCCGAATCTTACGGTAGGCTCGGGCGAGTGCGAGGTGCATGCAAGGTAGAGACGCAGAGTAGTTGCGAGTCCCTGCGCTCATGATGTGTGCGCTACACGCACTCTGGCCCTGCAAATCGATATTGCCGTGTGGGCGGCGTTCGGCCCTACCGTAAGATTTGGCCCACTTTCGGAGCGAATTTCAGACTTGGTGGACCCCCTTTTTCGCTCCGAACTTCAGTCATTGCTTAGGTAGGGGTCTACTATCACATCATTACGAGAGCCAGATTCCCCGTCTGGTGGGACACTGCCTTTAATACAATATGTTTCTACGTTATAAAAGAGTTCTCGGGTTTGGGGGGTTGTATCTCCTTGCTTATTTTTTCGTACTTGGTCGAGGTTCGACGAGGCTTTATTTGCGTTTTGTAGAAGATAACCTTACTTTTTCATGACACTTTTGTTTCTGTTACAAACAATCACAGGGTCAAAATTCGTACTATTTTTTTCGCTGTCAATTTTACCGCACTGATCCAAGAATTTTCTTTGATGTGTACGTTTGACGGAAAATCCCTTGCACTTTTATTTTTAATCTTTAGAAATTTAACAAGCTTTTGCTAAAACTCGTGTTCAAAAATGAAACGGGGCGCAAAACGCTGCCCATCGTTCTGTCACATTCGCGGTCCATGCGCAAAACGTCCACTTTGGGAGTATGTCTTACGGCCATCTTCGCCAATAGACTGGCATTCTTCCAAGATAGACACTGATGAGGTCATCGGGAAGGGTATGGCCTACAGTTTCTGGCGAACATGGAGAGATTGCACAATTATGTCAACATATGTTTTTCTGAGTTGATGGTGCGCCATGTTAGCGCGCATCGCACTTTAATGTGGAAAACACTTCTTGAAAACTTTCCAAAATAATTTTAACTTTTATGTTTCTACAGATGCAGACAAAAAGATAATTCAAAGAGTTTTGGATTTTTTAAAACACTTTCCACTCTTCGTTTTTGACACACCAAAAGCATGGGTCGCGTTTTGGTAGCTATCTGAGAACTCTTTGATTGTGCTGCAATGAGTTTATAACCATCGAATGTTGCTTCAAATGCCACCAAGGACTCTCAGTCTTCGTTGAAAAGTGGCGTCCCTTTAAAAAAACGTGCTTTTGCAACGACTTAATAAAATCAGGAAGCTGTCTTCAGAATAGCAGTTTACTCAAATTTCGCATGACGCGCACAAAAACTGGAAGCTTTCAAAGAGTTGAGGACCCTTGAGTGCTTAAAGCTTGCCTCATAACACGACCAGTCGATTTCTATAAAACAAAACCAGTGAGTAAAAGTTTCCAGCTCTTACTATGTCCAAAATAATCTTGCAAAAATAAGCTTTTTGTCCAAATTTCCTGTCTGCGCCTGCTGTTGGTTCGAAATGCGCATAGAAGCCGTCAAAACAAGAATGTCTTTGAGGTAATGTTTTGTTATAAAGTTGCAAAAAGAATCTTTTGGGTCGAAGTAACTACTGCATTCAGAATAGAGGTGATGAGATCGTTACTGCTTACGCCCTTTTAATTTTGAGACAAAAACAAAGTCACCTATTATTTTGCTTTTTGAGGAAGAAAATTGATTATCATTGTTGGTTTGGTAGGAGTAAAGGTTTATGCAAGTGGTTACTCATTGGCTCTACGAATTATGCTGATAAAGAGTGATAACATTCGTCTTTGAGTGTTTTATGAAGCTTTACAAATATTATTAGTTGTCAGATAATTTCTCTTACCTTTTTGTTTTGATTTTCAAAAAACTAAGCAGTGGTATCAACGCAGAGTACTGGTCAAAAGGCCTATGAATGGCAAGTGGATTGAATATTGCGCGTGCTTCAGGTAATGGACTTTGACACTATGAAGGAAAAAAGCACGACAAAGCAAATATCAAATGAAGCTCGTACAAAATGTTTTATATTATATACCCGCCTTCTAATAAGGAAAACGATTTTTGAACCAAGGTGACGATTTATCGAGGCAATGTATATCACCGGTATTTCTTTTTTGCAAAGCATCGTGCAGGAGTCTACGCAGCGAATTTGAAAATTTTTTTGAAGATTTCCAAAAAGTTGAAATGCGAAATTGTTCCAGCCTGGCGCATCATCAACGCAGATGAACTGACCTCCCTCAACTAAATAGAATTTTCTGTTCTTCAACACATGAAGTAGCCCTTATTCGCTGTTTGTTTGCTCCGGCAGGAGGCGGCAAGCTAAATTATCTTACCCTAGCAATGTTCTCGTTACTCACACTGGTTTTGGCCCACAACATTTATGAGATAGAAATAAAAATAAAGACAAAAGTGTGCAAACATGAGTGTGCCATCTCCCATGGTTTAAATACAATGGACAATGCCCTACCCGACACCGCACCGTCCAGTCTCTATCCTATCGCCTGGAAGAACGCCAGTTCAATGACAAAAATGACAATAGAGCCTTCAAAGTGAGTTGCGACGGAATGCCTGTGTGAAGCACCAATTGGTAGAGCCTTGCACTCCTCAAAATGTCTTAAAGTTTCGAAACCTTCTCGATGTTAGACTTTCAGAAAATACAGATCAAAATGTGAAAATACTCTCAAACCTAACAACAAAATGTGAATAAAGTTTAGTTTTTACTGAGGAAGAAGTCGTTTACGCCTACCTTACAAGGGAGGGTCGCAGAGTCGAAGTGGCCGTTTATCACACCACAAATCATTACAGTGAGCTTGGAGTGATTTCAAATCTGCCTCTCATATCTACATGGTTTTGAGAGACTACATATAATAGAAATCGTTCATATTGCTTGTTGCGCTACAGGATGACCATTTGAATGGATAAGCATTACAATAAGCATAAATAAACTGTCCCAAGTAGGTATGAGTCCAGAATGCTTAGGTTTTGATAACTTTGACCAATGCTTAGGTTTTGGTAATTTTGGCCAGTCTCAACCTTGCAAATTTCACGCAAATCAAAGTTCATAACTTCTCTCCCAACAATGTTCTGCAGAAGAGGAAGGAAGATCCGAAATCAGCGCTCTAAGTTCTTCTTGATGATATACGCTTTAGTAATCGGCCACTTCGAGTTTGCGACCCTTTCTTGCTCAATAAAGGTTATTTGTTCAAAGAGAAAGCAAATTTTGCTGATTGGCAGGCTGTCTAATGCGTTGCATAGCATTGTATCAAAGGTCATTGCGTCGAATGATTAACATAAAATACCTTGTGCATAAGATCGTCTATGTTAAGCTGCGAACAAATTGAATTCGCCACTTCTTTCCATTCGCCCTTTCTTTTTTTCAGTATGGAGAACAATCGTAAATGGTCTTTCACTGTAAGTGCGTCAAAAATACAGTTTTCTTGTGGGCAATATCCAAAAGCAAGTCGTCTTCCACAAAAATTGTTTGATAGTTGTTCTTCTAGCACAGTTATTTTACCTAAATGTGTATTCGTCATCGCCATATTGAACAGATCCTTGAAGTAGATCCTGACCGACACAAGAATAAGAGAGCGCGCTATATTACTACTCCTTCACAGCCGGTGTCTGAGCGCTAACGCTATCTCATCTTTGAAGCTAGAGCACCGCTGCAGGGTTCTGTCGCCAGTTTTTTGTGTTAGATTTTATGCTCACTCACTCAACCGTTGCATAAATCGCACACATTCATGACCGTTATGTCCAACGAAAAGGCCTTACGTTCCGTTGACGGGCTCTGCGGACTTGTAATCAGAATCAAGGAGTTCGAGGGCATTATTGACATTTTATTAAGACACTGCTTCTACAAACTCAGCCAGCACTCATTTGAACAAGACCCCCCGGAAACCGGCACGAGGGTGACAAATGAACACCTATACAAACTCACTCGTTACTTGCGAATTTTACGATTTCCAACTTGATCGCGTTACATCCGGGGCGTTCGATTGCAGCGCACTTTCCTTCTCAACAGGACTGGTCACGTATTTCGGACTTTAATAAAGAGAAAAGGGGTTTTTATACTTATGTTATCATTACACACCAGACTTTAGTGTAGAACAAATTTGTGTAAAATGTACGAAAAAATCATGTAAAGGGAAAATATTACCGACTTCAGGGCAGTATTTTTGAATTAGCAGCGGAAATTTTTACCTAGCTTGCCACACCTTTGTGATCGCTTCTGTGCAGGTCAGTCGCATATCAGCTTGTTGAGGGCTTATATGTGTGGACCAGTGGCGGAAATTTTCTTGCGCCCCCCTCCCAGGATTTCCGTCCTGGGAGGGGGGCGCAAGAAAATTTTCAATGAAGGTGTATGGCTAAAGCCACGCACTCCGAAAAAATTTTTGGGGTGCTTTGAAAATTTTGGCGATACCCCAACTCCTAAAATCTGGAAGAAGGGAGCATGGTGTCAGCCACGCCCTCGAAAAAAAATTTTACAAGGCTAATTTGAATTTTGATAAAAAAAAATTAGGTTGCCTACAGGTTAAGGTTGCCCTTCGGTCCGCCACTGGTGTGGACGTATATTCGCCATTGAGAACCTCTTTGCTCCTTCCAATAACACGATTTTCAGCTTGACAATTGTGACCCTCGTACTCGGGGCCAAACGAGTTAACATGTGTTGAATAAATCGACCATATATCTACGTTCAAAATTCGCAAGTAGACGCTTGAAAACTTAGACGCACTTGCGTTGTTTTGAGCTAGAGCACAACTGAATGATTTTGTTATTGAATTAATTGAATGAATTTATTATTTATTTGTTACTGCAAAATTCATTTCCATGTTAAACAAATTACGGCTTTACATTTTGTATATAATTATCTCTATTTCTATTATTAGGTTGATCACTAACTGTGTCCGTACTTCGCTTTATTGTATAGCTCTGGCTCGCCCGGCTCCGCTCGGCCCTGTCAAAACACTATGATGAAGCTGTCATCCCTATCCCTGTACAACTTTCCCTTAAGCCCACGTCTACATGCCAATTCATTACCTCCCACTGATTTAGTAATCAGCATGCTCGATTACCCTCCCCCCTTCCCGTGCCAGCTCCCAACCCCGTAGCTCAAACTTTGCAAGTTCGATAAAATCAATAAAAGTAACGGATAATTCTAAAAACCATTAGGTTGCCTAATAAATAAGTTCGTCTTGAGATGCAAATTCAAATCTTCATAACAATAAGGTAACCGCTATTCAGCTAAGATTCTTTCGTGAGAAGATGGCCTCAAACTTTTAGTCTTAAATATCAAAGATTTATAGCCAAGATTTTCTGTCACCAAAAAATGACAGTTATAATCTTACATTAGGTTGTCCTATAAGTCCTTTCATTTTTGAGTTTTCGCTATGATAAGTCCTACACTTCTCATTATAAACAGACATCGGGATACCGTTCGATTTTATGCTTGCACCAGCTTTGATCCACCTTAGTTTGAAACCAAAATCTAAAAAGTATCAGATGCCCAGAAAATTGAAAATTTATTATATCTTCATTCAGAAAAATCCTGCAGATCTCTCACTCGCTCGCGGGTATCCACTCCACATCAGACACTCATATGTGCTGTTGCTGCCTTTTTTCACTGGCTAGAAATCAAGAAGTCTAAAATATCCGTGTTTTTACCAAAGTGGTGCTGTGTTTTTCTTATAACTAACAGTCGTATACTGGGTGCCCTCAGAAGTACAATTGTAAATTTTCGGTTCCCTATAAGCTGTAACTCCCGGAAAATATCGAATTTAGCTTTCCTCACTCAAGTTTTCACGCTTAATACAACACTTCTCGGAAACCAGAGCGTAAGAGCTGAAAATCTACGGTTGTACTTCTAAGGGGATGCAGTATACAACTGTTAGTATAAGAAGAGCACAGCATCACTTTGGTAAAAGCATGGAAATTTTCGGTTTCTTGATTTCTAACTAGTAAAAAAAAGGTAACAACAGCACATATGAGTGTCTGATGTAGAGTGTATATGCGTGAGCGAGTGAGAGATCTGTAGGGTTTTTCTGAATGAAGATATAAAAATTTTTTAATTTTCTGAGCATCCGAAACTTTTTAGATTTTGTTTTCAAACTTGAGGTGGATCGAAGCAGGTGCAAAAGCATAAATGCCATCTTATAGTGCTTGCTTTGCTCTATCGAATAGTTTTTTGATGTCTATTTATAATGAGAAGTGTAGGACATATCAAAGCGAAAACTCAAAAATGAAAAGACTTATGGGACAAACCAATATGTTCAGACCTCCAAAAAGGTGCTTTGACTTTCTAGCTTTCGTTGCCAGCTTGCAGTGAGTATAAAAGCGAGTAGTTTGATGGATACATACAGCCTCTTGCTAGGTGGCGAACTACAATAAAGATTGTGACCTGTTGTTTCTGAATTTCTGCAGTCAAAATTGTTTTCAGGCATTTGCGCTTGAAGGTCAAGTTTTGGACATCTCAGATAATTCAAATCTGGCCATTATGGCCATGCAAATGGTCGGAAATTCAAAAATTTGTTGTGTGGTAGTGAATCTTCATTTTACACCTGACTTCAGTTTGTTTTCCGGAGCGTGATTTTTTCAAAACCTCAAGAAAGTAAGAAAAGTCAAAGTTAGATTCTACTTGATTTGCTCTTTCCAGTGGTTCCATATAAACACGCAAAAACCGATTTATATCAATTCTACAAACCGCTAAAAACGACCGAACTCATTTTTTAGCCAACCTAATAATATTAGGTTGTCCCGAAAGATTTGTCGGTTTTTCAAACCACTATAAAACCACGCACAATGAACACCTGAATGATTTTCAACATGCACTCGATGCGGCTTTTTCTTCTCTTTCTTATGGATACATTGGGGAGCCACAATCTTGCACGCTTTTTTTGGATATTTGTTGAAATTCTCCATCCACCAATCTTATCTGGTCAAAGATCGGCTAATTTTTAAAAATTTTATTCTAAAGTTTACAAAATGGTTGAGTATAATTCTAATAAAGCAATTCTCAGACTACAAGGTTACATTTTTAGATTTTCATAGCCTGCTGTTTATAGCTCGAAAAAAATTATTTCCTAAGAAGTCTCGATTTTTGGCAAAGTCATAAAACACGCAATTGCAGCAAATACACGGAAGATTTCAAAGTTTTTGAAATTAAAAAGTGATTCTTATTAAACATTATTTATGCAACATGACCAAGTTTGATTTGCCTTGAAAAAGCAGTTTTTTGGAATTTTCGGTACTTTTAAGTGGTAAATGTAATCAAAAAGTCGCGGTTTTTATGAAATAATCAATTATAATGGACTTGGTAAACGTGGCCCATGTAATCTAAAATAAACACAATGTAGACTAAAATTTGCTCTACATGATAATTACCAACGCTTTTTAAAAACATTAGTATAAAGATTTTTGAAATTCAGGAAAGATTTGGAGTTACTGCTGAGCTGCTCAAAAAACCATGGCGATAAAATTGTAAAAAGAAGGTAGGTCAAAAAGAAAATATAGCTGTATGAAAGAGGATAAAAATCTAAATCAAATGGTTATTAGCTTGCCCATGGAATGGTGTTCTGTGAGTTTCAATGATCGATGAAAGAAACCGACAAAATTTTTGAGACAACCTAATATATTATATTCGCAATCAGCATGCTCAATTACTCCCACTCCCAGCCCTGCAAGTTTAATTTTACAAGAAATCGATAAAAATCGATAAAATCGATATCGATTGATAACGAGAAGTAGCTTACGACATCCACCCGCTCCGCAGTGTATGTGTGCCAAGTTTGGTCCTGATCTGTTGAGAAATTAAATTTTTTATTCGGAACATACGTAGAACACACACACACACACACACACACACACACACACACACACACACACATACACACACACACACACACACACACACACACACACACACCTAGCGCTACTATCTATACAAGAAATGAACATTGGTAATCATCTAAGTCATCATTATAAAGAGGATGATTTGTCCTTTTATTAGGTCGTTCCGTAAGTTCATAGCGTTTTTATAAACCAACAGAATTATCAATTTACAGTAAAAATCACTCAAAATTATATTCCTGGTTGTAGCGCACAACCTTTTGGTACATTCTTGTTAGCTTCTTAACCTCAATTTTTTAAACGGCAGCGCGCCGGATCCCAAGAAAGTCATCTAACCAGCGCTTAACTTGCTTACTGAAATCGAGACATGCACAATTCATGAGGCTTGCCAGAGAGCGGAGCAAATGATAATCTGGTAGAGCGAGGTTTGGAGAGTATTTTGGGTACTGAAGTACCTTCCAGTCAAATTGTGCAGGAGAGTTTTGACGACGTTTGCCTTATGAGGCCATGTTTCGTCATGCAGAAAAATTCACTGGATTTGTCTGTTAGGCTTTTTCTGCGGTAGGACCTGGTTTAGACCGTGCAGTTGGATTGCTTATGGTGTGGTTGACCGTCGCCTACTTGTCCAGCAATTTTCAGTGCAGGACGTCCTGCCCGTCCCCCGAAAAGTCTTGCTCAGGGACATGTTGCTCAGCTCCTGCTCTTTTGTATCAATCCAATTCTTTTTGCCTTATATTGATGAACAAACGCCACGTTACATAATCGACACAAAAACCTGTGCAAAAACGCTTCTTTTCACAACGAAGAAGGCGCATATGCCGAAATTGCTCCTTCTTGCCTTTCAAGATTTCCGTCTTTGGAAGTTGCGAGATCCGAGTGAATCAGCTTTCCACCGAAATCAGTAGATGTATTTCAAAGAGCACAATCAGCCCTTCCAAACGATATATGCATTCCGCCACAAATCAACCGCTCCTCAAAGATATGAGTACGAAAATAAAAACGCTACGAACTTATGGAACGACCTAATGCATAAAAATGAAAGCAGCTGAACCAGTTATAAATTTTTTTAAAATGGTGCGATCGAATTTTCGGAACAACCTAATATATATATATACAGTGCTGGAATTGAAAAGACACTTTAAAAACTGTCGTAATTTGCGTTTTTGTCAATGAAACTGTCCGAAACTTTGCTGTGTAGTGCACATGTTAGCCTATAACGAACTCTCAAAACAATTTCCTATATTATTGAATTAGGACGAGAAAAATAGAAAAACACGAAAAACCCCTTACCAAAAGCTGGACAAAATTATAAAGACACCTGGTTTTTGTGAACACCATCTCATCTCCTGACTCTAATTTTTTTTGTGCAGTTACATACTAAATCATGAAATTTGCAACATCTGCAACCTGTTATCCTTTTCAAAGAAAATTGTTCACTGCATTTTTGCTTTTAAAAGCACCAAAAGTCAATCTGCTCCAACAAACAGCTGGTTTGAGGATTTTTTAAGCTCTTGTTCATTTCAAATGATAATCATGGAATGTACTTACCCTCTGGATAGATGAGGTGTAGAGCGCTTTCGTAATCTTTGCGCAATCGCTGATATGGACGGACAGACTCCAACCTCACATGGGTTTGTCACGCTTTCAAACCACAAACGGAAAATACTGTAATGTAGCCAATACGTCGGCTGTACAACAGTTAACTTGTATGCATAATTCGGCTGCGTTCATACTGATTCGGAAGTTCGAGAACACTTCCAGCACAACACTCAGTACGAGCGCCGTGCTGGAACTGTTCTCGAATTTCCGAATCAGTATGAGCGGAGACTATCACAGCAGCAAAGCGCACCCTGCGTGTCGTGATCTCTCATTCGTGCTGGGACCTCTGCGTCCTCTTGTTCTCATCATTGCACCATCGCATCTCTGCACGATAAGGCAACGTTTCGCGGCTGGCGTCTATCCAAAACAAAGGTTAAGGCTGCGCTCATACTGATCCGGAACTTCGGAAACAGTACTAGCATAGCGGTCGAACTGAGAAGCTGTGCTGGAACTGTCCCCGAACTTTTGGATCAGTATGAACGCAGCCTAAAGCCATACATGTGGGCAGACCAATGAGCCTTCACGTTTTTTGGGATCGGGTTTTTACTATAGGAGAAGATTGCCTAGTCTTATATGCTTAAGGCTGGGTTCATACTAATTCCCATGTTCCGGAAATGATCCCGCACAGTTCCCGCACTGTGCTGGAACTGTTCCGGAACTGTGCTGCATGCGCTGCAGCCGCCCCGCACGCGTTTTGAACGGCGGGAGTTGAAGAATTTTGACCACAACGGTCTTTCTCCCAGATTTCTCTCACTTCGGCTTTATTCCTTTACCCCGCTTCGCTTTTTGGTCAGAAGAATTTCAAACTCGAAGCGGGGTTGAAGAATGAGCGCTTTCTGCTCTGCGTATGCGACGAAACCTATGTTCTTGTGCTCGTTCATTTTCTCTTCGTGATTTTGCTCAAAACAGCTCTATTGTTCCAGGAAGTCGTTGCGTAGTTTCCATAGCCATCTGCCACGATTAGGAAGTGCGGGAAATTCTAAAGTTGCATAAATTGAGACTTTTCTATTGTTTTCTAATGCGTTCGTTTTTTGGGAATTTTCATCCCCTTTCCTTTTTCCATTTCGTTGCTTCTTCGTTCTTTCTTCCACCCCGCTTCTCCGTGGTGAGGAAAGCTGTGAACCTGAAGCGGTTGAGGATGGAACGCTGTTCTGCTCCATATATCCGGAAAGATGGGCCCTTGTGCGCTGTCCATTCTGTCTTCGTAATTTTTGCTCAAAACTACTCCATGTGTTTTAGGAAGGCGCGCCTAGTCTCGCATCTATATTAAAAGGAACAAAGACAGGTTTCTGGATCACATGAAATAGGCCCGAACAAAAATGAAGAGAAAATGGACGAGGGCACGAAGGAGAAAAAGTAAAAATAAAGTAAAAATAAAGCGAAGAGAAAATGAACGAGCACAACAACACTCGTTTCGTCGCATACATAGAAAGCGCTCATTCTTCAACGCCGCTTCGAGTTTGAAGTTCTTCTGACCAAAAAGCGAAGCGGGGTAGAAAGATAAGGCCGAAGTGAGATCTGGAAAAAAGACTGTGGAGGTCAAAATTCTTCAACTCCCGCCGTAAAACGCGTGCGGGGCGGCTGCAGCGCCTGCAGCACTGTTCCGGAATGGTTCAGCCGCGGTTGTCATCCACTGAACGTTGAATGGAGCACCCTGCATAATCATAGCTAGCTCAGAACACGAGATAAAACAGGAGACCGCCCGGAATTCAAAATCTTAGCTAATCTCATTTTTTGGGTAGAACTTGACATAAAACAGAGAGAAAAATAGTGAGATTTATGATTATCTCGAACCTGTTGCTCACAGAGAGTTTTCATGGTAAGTATTTCAGGTCTAAATCGTTACCGCTCATTAGGGAAAATCTGAAATTTGTTGCGAAAGCTGCATCACCATATAGGCAACGTAATAGATCAAGTTCAGCACTTTGGGCATTGCAAACGGAGTTTTGTGGTTTGAAAGCGTGACAAATCTTAAAGTTAGAGTCTGTCCGTCCATATCAGCGATTACGCAAAGATTACGAAAGCGCTCTACACCTCTTTCATCCTGAATAAGTAGATTCCATGATTATCATTTGAAATGAACAAGAGCTTGGGAAATCCTCAAACCAGCTATTTATTGGAGTAGATTGGCTTTTGGTGCTTTTAAAAGCAAAAATGCAGTAAACATTTTTCTTTGAAAAGGACAGGTTGCAGATGTTGCAAATGTTTCATAATTTAGTATGTAACTACACAAAAAAATTTTAGAGTTGGGGGATTTGGTGGTGTTCAAAAAAGACCAAGCGAAGGTGTTCAAAAAAGACCACGTGTTATAATTTTGTCCAGGTTTTGGTAAAGAGTTTTTCGTGTTTTTCTATTTTTCCCCGTTCGAATTCAACAATATAGGAAGCCATTTTGAGAGGTCATGGTAGGCTAACATGTGCACTATACAGCGAAGTTTCGGACAGTTTCATTAAGAAGAACCCAATTTACGACATTTTCTTGTCTATATAATTATGGCAAGCGCTGTATACAGGGTGTCCGTAAAGTATGTATACACTGTTTGATCGTTAATACCTTTCTTCCTAACAAGTCTTTTGCCTTGCTTCATGTACCGTTTTGCAGAGCTGGCTCCAACTTAGATTTTCAATAAAGAACGAATTACCCATCTCTCTCCATTACTGTAGCATTACGGTAGAAACTTCAATGAGGATTTTGAGCCATGGAAGACCATATTTTGCCTCAGAAAGGAAACAAAACAGCCTGAAAGCTTTTAAACTAGGCTAATTAAAGTTGTTGATTTTAAAGGCTCCCAACTTGTTATGATACTTCATTGAAGAGTTATGCTGGGTAAGAGGTAGCGGGCATTTTTTCAATGTTCTCAAAAAGTGCGGTTACACCGTTGAGAAAGCTTCGCAATCTTGTGATTAGTTGAGTGTTGAGCTCAGCGTCCATAAAAATCCTATTACACAAGTTTTTACATTTTTTTGAAAAATTTTGAGACGGCAGCTTTTTCCACATTGACACCATATGTTTCAAGTTTCTACCGTAATCCTACAGTGATGAAGAGCGATCGATGATTCGTTCCATACTGTAAATCTAAGCTGAAGCCAGCTCTACAAAATGGTACCTGAAGCAAGGCAAAAGACTTGTTGGGAAGGAAGATATTAAAGATCAAACAGTGTATAGTGTACAGTGTACAGTGTACAACAGTGTACATACTTTACAGGCACCCTCTATATTAGGTTGATGTCCGTTTTAAATTTCAAGCGCAGCAAGTCATACACTTCTCATTTTTAGATAGTATGCAAAGTACCATTCGATAGAGCAAAGCAAGCTCTACAGGGTGGCAATCTTGCTTTAGCAACAGCTCTGATCCACCACGAGTTTCGAGCCAGAAACTGAAAAAGATTCAACTATTCGACTATCCAAAAAATCGAGAAAAATCGTAACCCAGTTCATAAGAATCCTACAAACATTCTAACTTGCCCACGTAAGCACTGCCTACATAAGACATCCATATACCGCAATTGCCGTTGTTGCCGCAATTTTTTCTCTGTTAGAAATCAAGAAAACAAGAATTCTCATGCATTTGCCAGAGTGATGCTGTGCTGTCCCCACATATGTGGTTGTATACTACAAACCTTTAGAAGTATAAACGTAATTTTTCAGCTCTGTGCAAGCTTTAGTTTTCGAGATATATCGGATATAGCTTTTCCAAGTCAGGGGTCCAGACTGAAATTCAGATTTCTCGAGAACTATAGCTTATAGAGAGCTGAAAATTTACATTTGTACTTTTACAGGTTTGTAGTCTACAATTACCTATGTGGGGACAGCCTTTGACAAATACACGAAAGTTTCCCTCTTCTTGTCTAACAGAGAAAAAAATACGGCAATGGTGTATATGGATGTCTTATGTGGATTGGGTTTACGTGAGCGAGTTAAAATTTTTGTAGGATTTTTCAAAACGGAGTACGATTTTTCTCGATTTGTCGCGCAGTTGAATCTTTTCAGTTTCTGGCTCGAAACTCGTGGTGGATCAGAGCTGTTGTTAAAGCAAGATTGTTGTCTTGTAGAGTTTGCTTTGCTCTATCGAATGTTTCTTTGCGATTTCTTTAGAAATGAGAAATGTATAACTTATTGCAGTTGAAATTCAAAACGGACATTAATTTCCGAACAACCTAATACATATATTAGGTCCTTTTTTTTGTTGCTGTTTTTCAGACCCCATGTCAATCCACTTAGAATGAAGATAGACGAAAGCTGCAAGCACTATGCGATGCAGAATCTCACCCTCTTCCCAACGGCTATGTTTTCGTTGTGAGTATTTCGATGAGCACTGAGAACAAACCAAAACTAAAACCCATCATTTTTACCATGTCTCAATTTCGCTAATTTTTAGAATTTTTATTTTGAGTTTTTGAAGGCGCTCTAATAACCACCTGATAAGGCAGACCTTTTGCAAATTAATGCAGCTTTTTTGCATTATTTTGGCCTCCTCTTTAGAATTTTTCTGATTTATTATACGAGAGCATTAGATTTGAAAAAAAAAACACGAGACACATATTTGCACCAAACACTGCGAAATCCCCAAAATATTGAAGTTCTGGAACTCGATTATTACTATCACTAGTATTCCGAAGTAAATGAGCGATTATGGCGTGAAAATGGATTGATTTTGGAACTTACTACACCCTTGTGCACCCGTAAAATTGGGAACTACAGCGATTGTCTGAGTCGCATGTTTCGCAAAGAAAAGATAACTGTCAAAAAGAGGAGGAAAAGATGCCGATTGGTACCTAAGTATTCAGCGTCCAATGTTCTGCGAGGTTAGAATGAGCTAAGTATAAAATTTGATTACTTCAGAAAATGAATTCTAGTCATCCTAGAAAGCATGCCAGAGAGATGCATAAAGTTGCATTAATTTGCAAAAGCTTGCCTTATCAAGTGGTTATTAGAGCGCCTTTAAGAACTCAAAATGAAAATTCTAAAAATTAGCGAAATTTAGACATGGTAAAATTGATGGGTTCTAGTTTTTGGCAATTATCTCAGTGCTTATCGAAACAGTCACAACGAGAACATAGCCGTTGGAAAGAGAAAGAAATTCTGCATCGAATATTGTCTAAGAGTTTGTCAATCTTCATTCTAAGTGGTTTGAGCATGGGTCTGAAAAACAGCCGAACTTTCGAAGCGACCTAATATCATGACTTATAATAACGGGCTAAGGGTTGTTTACGTGTTTTTGTGTGTGTGTGTGTGTGTCTGTCCGTTACGAAATTCGTAAAGCGAGTTCCAGCCAACCTCTTGAGCCCAAATTTTGCATGGCGCATGCTAGCAGCATGAAAGTCCGCTATGCAAAAGCACGAACGAATCCGTTGAGTGGATCCTTCAAAAACTGTGCTGCAAACGGATTCACTTGGCTTCTGGCCAGCAAAGTTGGGCCTGTACCACCCTTTTTGCAAATTCATGGATATGATTAAGAAGCTAATGTGCAAACCATGGACTTCAGCCCAAAAAATTGAACTAAAGTTGATTACTTTACGAAAATGGCGCCGAGAAAAATCAGTTGCGTAAATGTTCAATTTGTCAAGGTTTTACCTAATCATTTGGGAAGATTTTTGCACAAAGATGTAGCCCACGGTGATAATCGTCGTTATGGCGACTACCAAACCATAAAATTTCCAAAAATCGGTTTAAATTTGCATTTATTTTTTTGGGAAAAGTTTCATCCACGCGAAAATACCGATCTCACACAAAAAAGCTCTCGGAATGAGTAGTTGTTTACAATTCATTCGTGATAGCCTGCATAGCGCGGTAAGTTTCAATGTCACTATTATGCGGGAATGAGCAAAGCATACAGAAAGTAGGGCCAGTGCGAGCCTCTGCGAAGCAGAGGTGACGCACTGGTATATGTATATAAAAGTACGTGACGTGCTTCACAGAGGATCGCACTGGTTTCACTATCTGTATGCCTTCTCATTCTCGCATAATGCTGGAGCTCCTCGCAATGCCGATTATCACGAATAAAATGTAAACAATTACTCATTCCGAAAGCTTTTTCATGTGAGATTGGTGATTTTGCGTGGATGAAACATTTTACAGAAGAACAAATGCAGATTTAAAAAGGTTTTTGGAATTATGGCCATCAGGATTATAAGCATCTTGAGCTACATTTCTGTACAAAACTCATTTGAAATGCTTTTGTAAAACCTTGGCAAATTGACCATTAACGCGACCAATTCTTTTAGCGCCGTTTTTGTGAAATAGATAGTTCTTGATCACTTTTCTGGACTAACCCATAGCTTGCACACTTACTTTCCAAACACGTCTACGATTATGCAAATAATACAGACCTAATTGCGCGTCAGAAGCTAAGTGAATC
Source organism: Cylicocyclus nassatus (assembly GCA_958299035.1). Taxonomy (NCBI): domain Eukaryota; kingdom Metazoa; phylum Nematoda; class Chromadorea; order Rhabditida; family Strongylidae; genus Cylicocyclus; species Cylicocyclus nassatus. The sequence goes on from CATQJL010000223.1 coordinate 12,764,617, forward strand.
CGTTTGACACGCAATTTCTAAGTGTTCCACTCAACGAATCCACTCGTGCTCTTGCATTTGGATTTTCATGCTGTTAGCATGCGCTATGCAAAATTTGGGCTTAGGACGTTTACTGGAACACGCTATACGAATTCCGAAACAAACACACATACACACAAAATCACGTAAACACCCTTAGCCCGTTGTTATGAGCTACGATATATTAGGTCGTTTCGTAAGTGCGTTCTCACCATTTTTAAAAATTCATAACTTCTCATTTGTGCGGCCGATTCAGCTGCTTTTATTTTTGAGTGGAAGTGCAAGTCATTCTCTTTATAATGATGGCTTATTATTACCAATGTTCGCTTGTTGCATAGATAGAAGCGCTAGAAGAAATTTATCAAAATTTAAATTTTCTGTGTAGGGTCATAAAAAATCGAAAACTTGAAACAAAAATCGGAGCAGCCGGTATTATAGGTTCATTCACCAGCTCTTTCAAAAAAAGTTTGCAAAGTTTGCGCCGATTGAGCGTTTCTATGAAAAGTTACGATTTTCGAGCAAGCAATACAAAAAGGCAAATTATTTATTTTGGCATTTTTCAGGGAATTCATAACTTTTCATAGAGACGCTCAATCAGTTCAATCTTTGCACCTTTAGAAAGAGCTGGCGAAAGAAACTTTAATACCGACTGTTTTTTGTAGCAAGTTTCCGATTTTTTATAACCATACAGAGATTCGGATTTTGACTAATTTTCTTCTATCGCTTCTATCTATGCAATAAATGATCATTAGTAAGCAACTAAGATGCCTTTATGAAGAGCATGACTCACTCTTTCATAGGAAAATGAAAGCAGTCAAATTGGTTAGAAAAATCAGAAGTTATGAATTTTTGAAAACGGTGCGACAGAACTTTCGTGCCAACCTAATAGTTTTTCTGTTTGCATATGATAGTATTCAAACACTGAAGGTGCTGAGGTGAGCGTTGAGGTAATGCTTTTTTGTGTGGATGTTTATGCTCCTGTGTGCGCAAGGACCGCAGTTAACTCGATGTGAGATTCTAAAAATGAAACATACAGGGTGTCTCAAAAAGATGTGCACACTGTTTGATGGTTAATAACTCTCTTGCTTTCGTGCCTTTTGCCGAGCTTAAGGTACCATTTAGATTTACAGTATTGAGCTAATTGTCAATCACTCTCCATTACTGTAGGATTACGATATGAATTCCGATGAGGATTTTAAACCATTGAAAGCGGTATTTTGCCTCAAAAGAAAGCCAAACAATTCAGAAACTCTCGAACTGGGCTAGTCGAAGTGGCCAATTCTAAGTATGAAGTTTGCACTTTAGTATAATGCTTCTTTCGTAAGTTATTTCAGATTTAGAGTAAAAACTGTTTTTCTGTCAGAAATGTGAATACGCCATCAAGAAAGCTCGAATAATTGGTGAAAAGTTATGTACTGAAATCAGCACCCCTGAAAACCTTGATACACAAATTTTCAGATTTTTTTGGAAATACTTCATCAAAAGGCCTGTTCCACAGTGATACCGTAATCCCACAGCAATGAAAAGTGATTGGTGAGTCGCTCCGCGATGTAAGTCTAAGTTGAACCTCGCTCTACAGAACAGTTCCTCAAGTTCGGCAAAAGGCATGAAAGCAAGAGAGTTATTAACGATCAAACAGTGTGCACATTTTTTGGGACACTCTGTATATTCTTTCAAACATCAGAATGTGGCATGATGGGCCGATACGCCGAGCAGTCAGCTACGTCGCTTTTCTTCCACATTTCTTTTCAAAGCTCGTTGAAAATGTCATCTGGGCCGGTTATTTTCCCGTTCTTCGTCTTAATTATCGTAATGCGGACTTCGCCTTCGCCTCCGTTCGCCGGACTTTCAAAAAATCATAACTTCCTTCCTTCTCTGTGGAGTTTCTGGGTTCAAGGCAATGGCTCGGGAAATCTTCGACCTGAAGTTTCTTCGCTTACCTGGGGTAATTCAACGCGCTGATTTCGAAAATATACTTTGAAGAACTGAAAACATCGAAAACAAGCTTTTCCAAGGATTCTCATTTTGAATTCATACGAGTACACCACTCCCCGCCATGGTTAGAGATGTAGAGTTATTGAGGGACCCTCACGTTTATAGCATTGCGGCATATGCCGCCGGGGGAGGGGGACCGCAAGCTCGTTCGTGCGCGTGTAAGAATGGCTTGCGCGCACGCGCTTAGAGCAGTATTATAGGCAGGGGCAGCATGCCGTGCGCTCGGACCTGCTCAAATCTTATGTTCGGGATGCAAGCAACCATACCAAAATTTCAAGATGTTTGATTTTGCCGAGCCACCGACTTTAACTTTTGTTTAAAAGAAGAGACCTTTCTCTTTTCATCGGTACCTTTGCCATGAATTGGCATTAGGAAGTTCCAGAGCTAGAGGCGACAGAATGAAATCAGTCAAGATCGGCATTTTTCGAGCTGAATCACGAAAAATTCTCGAAGTACAATACCGATCATAATTCGTCAAAAAAGTCGCCGGAGTGCGGCGCGCTCCGCCACACTCCGGCGCACTGCGCCGCACTCCGCCACACTCCGACGCACTCTAGCGCACTCCGCCGCAGTCCGGCGACTTTTTTGACGAATTATGAGCGGTATTGTGGAAGGGCTGATGAATTCTGGGAAAACGCGTTTCCAAATTCTACTCGCCGGAACTTCCTTTGGCATAAACATATTCTGAGTCGGAAAGAAGCATTGTGCTCAGCTCCTTAAGACGAATCTTTCCTTATAGAATGCCTTCGATATTCCGTTTTCAGTTTTCTCAAATTCTTCTGAGGAGGTCGCTTCGCAAGGATGTAACACAGCGCGTATCCAACATAGAAGATATTCGCAAGTATTGTTCGATAGTAGTCTTTCTGTAGATTATAGTACGCTGGAAAGTGCCCGCAGGCTTCATTCCAAAGGAGATACAATACCGATCATAATTCGTCAGAAAGTCGCCGGAGTGCGGCGCACTCCGCCACACTCCGCCGCACTCCGGCGCACTGCGCCGCACTCCGCCACACTCCGCCGCACTCCGCCACACTCCGACGCACTCCACCTCACTCTGCCGCAGTCCGGCGACTTTTTTGACAAATTATGAGCGGTACTGTAATTACCTAAACCGGGTTTTTTGATCATAACTTGCTTCAAACTGCATATAGGGGCTGAAAAAATATGGTGTGTATATGTGTGTGAGACGTATCTAACACGATTTTTGGGGGAATTACGGAGCAACATTGGAGGTGCCGATTTTACGGCCTGAGCATGCATGTTGTAGGGCTAATAACTCTGTGAATATTACAGCTACGGGGCTAGAGTTTGTTTGGTTCGGTAGATGTCTGAAAATATGATTTTTAGAGAGAAGGTCGTAGAATAACAAGTTTCCAATAAAAGCGCCTAATTGACAGCTGAATTTGGGAAATCTGTCAATAAAGGCGAGTTTGCGCCCTTATATCCCTGCAAGTTGTAGGGTTGGGATAATAACATGTGGTCATTGATATGTACTTTTGACAGCTCTATTTTTCTTGGGGTAGGTCATGGCTGTAGCTCCAACGTAGGAGGCGCTATAAGCGATGATGCATATTTTGAATTTTATCTCCGTGGAGAGTAGGGATAATAACAGGTTGGGATAGCCATTCTTCAGTTTGATCTCGAGGGGTACGTCACATATAATTCGGAGAAAATACAGGGGCTCCGCCTGTGGGAGTCCCTCTATAAACCTTCCCGGACTTGTTTTTTTAGTTCAGGGTCTCGCAATTTCTCACTTTTCTCCCCCTCACTTTTCCCCTCTCTTTAATTCTGCAGCACGTATGATAATTACCCGCGGCCATCTGGATTTGATTAGGGGATTAAAAATGGCTAGAAAGGGTGTAAATCGGGCTAGAAAAACGCGATTTTCGCTTATTTTTTTATTTTTCCTCAATTTTTCTTATTTTCTTCAATTTCGATCGTATAGGGTATAAATTGGACGGAGCTTGCTTGGAGGAGTTTCAGCTGTATAAAAGCACTGGAAATGAGCTTATTATGGAATTTTTCGAATGTTTTGCTTAGTTTTTCGATAATTTTACCGATTTCCGTAATTTCGAAACTTGCAGAATATCGATTTTATCGATTTTGTCAATTTTCGGGATTTCGCAAAATCAAAATATCGGCTTTGTCAATTTTTTCATTTTTTGGGGTATCGATTTTTGTCAATTTTGGGGATTTCGAAACCTTTAAATTATTGATTTTATCGATTTTTGTCACTTTTCGAGATTTCGCTACCCTCAGAACATCGATTTTGTCGATTTTCGGGGTTTCGCAACCTTTAAAATATCGATTTTATCAATTTTTTTTATTAATTTTCGGTATTTTGAAACCTCCAGAATATCGATTTTATCGATTTTTGACAATTTTTGGGATTTTCAGTTTCCAGAATATCGATTTTATCGATTTTTGAGGTTTTGATAGTTTTCTAACCTCAAAATATCGATTTTATCGCTGTTTAGCTGTGAACTGTAAGCCCCGCCCACTTTTGATGCTATTATACACTTAATATATGTATATTTCCTTCCACTCACTTCATATAGCCTTTATTTGAGTTTTCCAGCATGTAACCTAGAACATTTGAAGATTTGAATTTTGTACACTGTGTAGCTGTGAACTTTAAGCCCCGCCCACTTTTGAAGTTGTCGTATACCTAACTTAGTATATTTTTCCCAATCACTTCATTTAGTCTTTATTTGAGCTTCCCAGCTTGTAATTTAACAGAACTACACAATTTTGAAGATATACAGTGAATAACTGTAAATTGTAAGCCCCGCCCATTAAATTGATCTGAAACACAGCTCCTTGTATTTTACACTTCAATTACCACTATTCTGTCTTTGTTCGGCCTCTCTGGCTTGAAAATTGGCTGAATCGTGGTTTTTCAGTTCATACGTAAACATGCAAAGTTTTGAATTTTTGACTGTCAACTGTAAGCCCCTATTTGAGAACTGGAAACACAATTGTTTGTATTCTACATGCAAAACTCTATCAAGTACTCTTTACCTCGCTCTTGTATCTTGAAAACGCCCCGTACAAATTTTTGAAATGTCTACATTCGTACAAAATTACCATCCATTATCGAACGTAATCGCTATTGATCTTCCCTATGGAGTACGCGAATCGGTCAGAAACGATATTGGGACAAGTTTTGGTGACGAACCCGAAAGCTATATTGAAATTCCGGCATTAAAATACACTTCTTTTCAAAAATGATCATTTCAAAAGCGATTTTCGCCACTTCACTGACGGATTTCGGTGGTGCGAAGGTAACCAAAAGATTCAGCACGGAAAACTCTATCGAACATTTTTTTACTCGTTAAGTTAAGTTCAGAACTGATCAAGTAACAGATTTTCGAAAATTTTATCTCACGTCTTACCTGGACATACAATACCGCTCATAATTCGTCAAAAAAGTCGCCGGAGTGCGGCGCACTCCGCCACACTCCGCCGCACTCCAGCGCACTGCGCCGCGCTCCGCCACACTCCACCGCACTCCGGCGCACTGCGCCGCACTGTGCCGCACTGGGCCACACTCGCACTCTAGCGCACTCCGACGCACTCTAGCGCACTCCGCCGTAGTCCGGCGACTTTTTTGACGAATTATGAGCGGTATTGTATTTTTACTTGATAGAGAAAAGGCTTTTACCATACTGCCTTTCCCACGAGTTAAAACGAAGTTGTAAGCAAACAAAGAGAATTACTTCAGTTTTGCAATTTTTGAGCATGCTCAAAAAAGCTTTGAACGTTGCAGCAGCAACCGAATCAGTCGCAAGCATAAGTTTTATAGAATTCCCTGTCTAGCTGACTAAAGTTTTTGCCACTCTGGAGCGGATTTGATTTTCGTGAATTTTTCGGGTTTTCAAGCTTTCATTTTTCACGAAAAACAAATCCCCTCCAGATTAGCACGAATTTCACTCTAGATAAAAAGCTTATAAAACTTATGTTTAAGACTATTTTGGTCACTGCTGCAACGTTCGAAGCTTTTTTGAGCATGCTAAAAATTGCAAAACTGAAGTAATTTCAATCATTTGCTTCTAACTTTCGAACTATCTCATATAATTCGCTGGAAAGGCACTACAGTAATGCGCTCCAGAATTTTTGACCCAGCTCCAAAAATGTCAACCTTGACTGTTTTCTTTCAATTGTTCTAGCTCTCAAAGTTTCTCAAACTAACTCATGGCGGAGGCACAGCTATAAAGCGCATAGTTTCCTCTTTCAAATAATTTTAAAGAAATCCATCGAGTGGGAAGGAATTTTGATTTTTTTAAAATGATGCGCAAGAACTTTCGGACACCTTTAAACAAACACTTCAGAATGTATCTGATGCAGAATTTCTTCCTCTTTCCAGCGGCCAAACTCCCATTGTGTTATCTGAGAGAGTGATGAGATATTCGTTGGAAATTGCAACCACCCGTTTTTACCATGTCCAACTTTCACTAATTTTCGAAATTTTTGTAAGAGACTTTTGGAGTAGTTCCAATGACCACCAGGTAGGGCAAACCTTTTGCCAACTTATGCAATTTCTTTCTTTTTTTAGCTGCTTTTTCAGATTTTTGCTAAATAATTTTCTAAAAGTCTTGTGTTTTGGAAAAATCGCATAACCTATTTTTGCCCCAAACACTGCAAAACCTACAGAATACTAAGGTTTCAACACTCGATTATTACTACCGCGACTATTACAAAGCAAATGTGCGATTTTGCTTCAAATTATGAAGATTTTGAAACATAGGTTACGTCAGTGCGCATTCCTAAAATTGAGAAATACTGCGATTTCCCCAACAAATTTCGCCTGCCTAAGCAAAAAAGACAAATGTTAGAAGGATGAGAAAAAGTTGCATGGAATGGTGACTGAAGTGTTCAACATTATATGTTCTACGAGGTCAAAATATGCTGAATGTAAAACTTGGTCACATCAAAAAATATATCGTAGAAATTCTGAATGACAAGCTTACGGCTACAAAAACTTGCTTTGGCAAAAGGTTTTTCCTATCTATTGGTTATTGAGGCTCCTTCGAAAGTCTCATAGAAAATTTTTGAAAATTAGCGAAATTTGGAAATGGTAAAAAGAGTGGTTGTATTTTCAGCAGATACGTCATCACAACGAAACACAATGGGAGTTTAGCAGCTGAAAAGAGAAGAAATTTCGCATTGGATACATTTGAAGAGTTTATTTCCATTCCAGCGTCGTGGAGCGAGCTACAGACAAAATCTTGGGCTAATTTTTTGCACAAAGTATACTTCCAGCATGCAGGTTCACTATGCGAAAGGTCGAGCCGATTCGATAAACGGATCCCTCGATGCGCCTCAAGCGAATCCACCGGCTTTCAAACCGCAATACTGGGATGGTATTCAGACTTTTGCAGAGCTGCGGATTCATTTGAAGAGTAGATTTCCATGTCATGGGCTGTAGACCAAAAAGTGATTCAAAAATCTATTCTTTTGCGAAAACTGCGCCAAAAAAGAATGATTGCGTTGATATTAGTCAAGGTTTTACTTGAGAAACTGACAAGATTTCTGCTCAGATTGCAACTCATACTGTTTAATGCACTTGTGGCAACTGTCAAGCTATAGTGAATCCCGAAAATGTTCAAAATTATTTTTGTTCTTTCGCAGAAATATTTTTCTGCTCCTAAAGTGACCGATCTCACTAAGGAAGGTTTTTGAAATGAGTAGCTGTTTACAGTTCATTCATGATGGTTAGCAATATGCGATGAGTTCCATAGCCAACATCATGCGAGCATGGGGAAATTATAGGCAAGGGGAGACCAGTGCGAGCCTCCGCGAAGCAGACGTGACGCACTGGTATATATATGTCGGTCTTTGTTTGAAAGTTTTGTCGGTTGAGATGGCCCTCAAATCCCGTACACTAAAGTTAAACAAACATTTCAAGCTGTATTGATGCAGAATTTCTTCCTCTTTCTAGCTGCCAAATTGCAAGTGTGATTTATTGAGAGGTTGCTGAGATAATCGCTGGAAATTACAACCCTTTGTTTTCACCAAGTCTGAATTTTGCTAATTTTCAGAATTTCAAACTGAGACTTTCGGGAAAACTTTGGTAGTCAGCAGATATGGCAAACCTTTTGCCAGCTAATGCAGTGTAGCTTTGTGGCTTGTCTTATAAGGTCGTTTCAAAAGTAATGTCGTTTTTTTCAAACAAACGCCACATCTCATGAAATCAATATTTTCACGAGACCTTAGGAGCATTCGATGCAGCATTTCATCCTCTTTCTAACGTTTGTAATATCATTGCATATATTCAGTAAACTCTTGAATAATTACCAAAACCTCCGAGTCGTGCTTTTTGTCTACATCAAGTTCGGCTATTGTTTTATATTTTTGTACTGATTTCCGGAAGACATGCAAGTAACAGGTAGATAGAGAAAACTTTATAGGACACAGAATAATTTTTTCTTTTCCTTAGATTGACTCTTGGAGTTTCTGGGACCAATTTTTTAAAGCTATCAAATCCCATATTTGGCAACTCAAAACTCAAAGAACGACAACCGACAAGCAGCTTTTTCTCCTCTTTCTACCAGCTGTTTTTTGTTTCCGATTATCAAGTTTTCTGGGATAAAACCATCATGATTCAGTTTTCCAAGGCACCCAGGCTGTACCCGGAATTTTCGAAAGATGCTAATCTGAAGCGGTGAATACTCATTTGCTTTGTAAAAATAGCGTCAAACCGTAATTCATTTTTGTAAGTTTCAAAGCCGAAGATTTATTGGTGTTTGATGCATTTGTGTCTGAGACGGGTCTGCTAAAATTTGGTGGTTCCATCAAAATCTAAACAGAAATTATGACGAGCTTTAAAAAGTAGGAAAAAGTTGTGCTGTTTCCTGTAGGGTTTGCTCTATCCATCCATTACCTGGACTCCTTCCGAGTGTCGTTATAAAAAATTAGAAAAATTGTGAAAGTTGGCCTTCTCAAAAACATGGGTTTGATAATAGGCCCGACTAAGCTGTTTTTTGCTCGTGTCACATATAGATAAGCGACGGCGCAGAAAAGAGGCTATTTTTCGTGACCATTCACTGTTTCCCCTTCTATTGATTTATCGAGTTTTCGTACACATAAGAAAATAAAGGTAAAGTGCGGTTTATAATTATGCGAACATCCCAAATTTTGTAAGTTTTTGGACTTTTTGGGAGAAACTCAAAAAGCCGCTGGTACTACGCGATAGCACACAGCCGAAAACGGTATATGATCCATAAGAATGGAAATGGATGTCAATCTAAAAAGTGTTTTTGCGCCTAAAGCAAATTTTTAGCGGTTCATAATTATACGAACACCTCAAACAAAGGTAAGTTTAACATTTCTGCTACACACTGAATCCAGTGTAGTTCAAAAAGAGGACCGTTACTTTTTCAGAAGGCTCTAAATATTAGGTTGGCACATAATTTTTGCAACTTTTCCTGTCACTTTTCTCTTATTTTATGTAGCAATCCCATTTTGTGGCATCGTGTAGACCGTGATGTAAACTGCAAGTCTGCGCAAACTGTTTAATTTTTTATAACGTAGTACAAAAAATCCAAGCATTTTTTGAAAACTGCTGAAAATCGAGGTTTCACGATTTTTTGACAAACATGAAACCCTACGAAACCTGATTCAAACATATGAAAAAGCAACTATAGGCAGCATGTAGCTGGAAGTTGGCACATTGGAATCAGTGAAAAAGAAATGAAATTTGAACACAGATTAAGGTGGGGCGCCTTTGAGAAATTGAACGAGTCCAATGCGTCAAGTTTTGAAGGCAATTTGTCAATAACTAAGCTGTGAAAAGTCAGAATTCGCTACAACTTTGCACTGTACTATACGGTGAACACGAATATCATATTCATTTGCCGCTAAAGTGAAATTCATTTTTTGATCTCACGAACGAGGCCTTTTCATGCGAAACGGATCTCATTTTTGTGATTAGCATGTCGAATAAGCCCTATAGGTCAAGTTTCAGCAAAATCTGATGCATTCTAAAACTTTTCCCATAGTACCGTAAACCTACCGTAATCCTTACATGAGATGATAAAATTCGGCAAAAACATGTGCATTAGAAGCTTACATCATAGTCCTTATATGCCAAAAAATGAATGCGCTACGTTCAGAGGCACAAAAGTTATATAAAAAGTTGCATTACTTATGTGCCAACCTAATACTTTTGGAGTGATTGCGCTCCAAAAATATCCGTTCTTTTGTGGTTTACGCGCTCTGATTAGCTTCTACCAAAGCTATGAGATAAAATAAGCTCTTTCGATAGGTATTTTGTTTGACGCTTGGAAAATCTTTGCGTTTTCGTGTCGTTTTTTAACCAAGTTCCAACCTTACCATAGAGTTAGCATGATTTCGAGCCTCAAAACTCAGCTTCCGAAGCCGTACAATGAAGTAATCACATAGTACGTAGAAGTTCACAAGACATATAGGCGATGTCACCCCGCATCGGTCGTGGGTATTCACGAGCTAAGGTGCGCACGCGTGCCGCATGCGGCGGAAACGATATGCCATGATATGCGAGCGCGGTAGCTGGCATGAGTCAGGTATGTGACCGCTAACAATTCCGCCTTGCTCTTTCCGATTGTGCTCTTGTCATTCTCTGCGATTAATTTCCTTTGAGTGCGGTCATGACTAATTTAGGAAGTAGGTTTGGAACCACCCTGTCTATTTTTAAAAATACACAGAACAGAAGATGTGTATGCGAGAACATTGTTTCGGGAAAGAGGTAGACAATTTATGAGCGTTTACAATTTTCTAAAAGAAGAAATTCGTAATTATTGTAGATGAACGTAACGTCAGCAACTTTTTCGAAAACCATCTTGTCCTTTGCTAGAGAATATATAGTTTGCCATGAGTCTGTTGGAAAAAGTGCCTGATGAAATATGTGCCGAGTGATTTCTGGATTTTTTAGGATAAAAAAATCCGTAACTTTTGTAGACTAACAAGTTGTACAAGAAAAAAGTCACCATCAAAACTGTCTCGCCTTCCGCTTTCAGAAGATATACACTTTGCATGAGGTCCCTTGAAAAATGTCTGGTGAAGGGTGGGTGAGACTCTCATAATGGAAGTTCTCAAGTAGACGTTTTTACAATAGTAAAAAAAATCTCCACCTGGAAACTCCATTTGTAGAAGTTTCACCTACCCTTCACCAGGCACTTTTTCAGCGGACCTCATGCAAAGCGTACAGTTTCTGAAAGCGGAGGACGAGACGGTTACAACGATGACTATCTCGGCGTACAAGATGTTCATCTACAAGAGTTATGTATTTTTTATGCTAAAAACTCAAAAATCTCCAAAAATTACTTATACATGGATCTCAGACATACTGTATAATTTCTGAAAGCGGAGGACGAGGCGGCTCCGAGGGTGATTTCCTTGCATCAGCTGTTCATCTGCAAAATTTATGAATTTTTTTTTTGAAAACTCGTAAATCAGAAGAAGTCACTAGGCACATTTACTGAGTAGAACTATGAACGGACTCTAGGCATTTTCCGAAACCAGAGGAGAACGTTGTGCCACGTTACTTTCCTAGCTGACGTTGCTGTGCAGCTACAGATGCTACTATTTTTTCCTCCTGGAAGTTTGTGAATGCCTATAAATCTTCTTCCTCCTTTGCGATACACAAACAATTTCCGTACAGACATCTCCTTGTTTTTTCTCTGCTTCCGGTGAAGGGGTCACCTTGGTCCTGGTTCAAGGGTGAAAGAGGAGAGGGGAAAGGGTGAGCGAATCCTCACACTGTCGCAACTATGATTGGTTTTGTGTTCACGGGGGACCAACGCCGAAGGGGAGTAGGAGTAGCCAAAGTAGAGAACTCGTCATCCAAAGCAGTTTTTAAAGCAATTTTCTCGCTCCAAAAACAAGTTTTGCCACTTCGAGTAGGGTATCTAAACAGTTAAAGGCACCGCTACTTTAGACATCAAAATCTCATCGACTCCATGCTAGGTGGATGGTGCCTTGAAGGAAACAGAAAAACTGCCGTAATTCCTAATGGTAGCACATTTCCTAAAACCTGTGTCTCTCCACTTGAATACGTTCGCGTCATTCGTTTGGAATCAAAAGTGTCTGTTTGGAGCATACGAACAAAAAAGACAGGCATAAATGTAAACGTTAAAATAGATATTCATATACAGGGCTCGGCACGAGGTGGCTTACAAGCAAGCTGAATATCGTTTTTGGGACGAAAAGCAAAGGGGGTTTCGTTTTTGTGACCGAAGAGACACGGAAAATTGGCGACGGCGACTTTTTTTTTAGTCGACGTTTCGTTTTTTGGGGGATTTTGGGGAATTTTTCAGGTTTTTAGAGGAAATTTGGTTGAGGGTCAAAGAGGACTTCGTAAAAATTCCCAAAAGTCAAGGGGACTTCGTTTTTTCCATTTTCATCTAGCCACCCCATTTTACTCGATTTCGTGCCACCATTAGAAAAAGAGTAGGGAGTTCAATTTTGGCTTGAGGGAGTTCACATCTGTTCACACTTGAGGAGTTTGATGGCAAAAATTGTCGCTAACTCTTTGAAAAAATGAAATAGAAGTCGCGGCAGTATTATAACTGTAAGCCATCCGACATTTGAAAAAAAATAGGAAACCTGAAAAAATTGGCTGGAAGAATAAGCAATTTCTTGATTTATTGAATCCTTTTGATTGGCTTTCAAAACCGCCTTCACATCTTTCAATATACCACTATGTTTTTTTTTGAAACAGAAGCATGTCGATAACTTTGTCTTTTTTCAACTCTCCCTTTATGGGGCGATAAAAGCTGCAATGGCTGAGCTTCGTGTGGGTTAAATGGTTAAACTCGAGCATCACTTCAATAGTAAAACTAGACACGCACGATTTTCAAACGCAGGTCAGAGCATGAATAATTATGATAGTTGCTACAAATATAGAACACAAATTTTTGCTTCAATAAAGAAAAACTTTCGTTCTGCATTTCAGACATGGCCTTCTAACTTAGAAGGTCATGTCTGAAATGCACCAGAACAAGGTTGCTGCATTGAAACTTGCGGTTAACCTTTCACAAGTGTGCGTTGAGTATAAGTATAAGTTACTTTGAAAGCTTAAACAAAAACTAAGGTTTCTTTGGTTCTGATAGATAACAGATGTTGCAAACGAAGCTTGCCGCGTTGTGGAAAAAAACGAACTGAGTCAATTAAACAATGTGTTGATCCACAGTAATTCTCTGAGAACGCAGATGAACCTGAGACATAGGAATTCGGTGCGATGGATGAAATTTCAAATGGAAGTGCATTGAAGTAGATGAGTGGTTTGAAGAAGAGTACGTCGTTGGTACTTTTATCTCAAGTAGCGAACCATTCGTGTTGTTTGTGAGATTTTCAGTCTACGTTAATCTCAAGAAAAACTTGCTGTTATTCTGTGCGCAGAAAAATTGCTGTAACGTGGCTAAGATAACAACCTGCAATTTTACATAACTTTTCTGAGTACGTGCAAAAAAAAAATTATGCCTGCATTTGGAGTGAGAGGGGGTTTCAAACTAGAAGGAACTTTACTGATGAAAGTTTGCAGACTTACCCTTGGTCACTGAAGTTGTACCACATATCATTGCATACACAGTGCTCTTTCCTGCACCATTATGTCCAAGAATCACGGTCACCTGTATCGTTACATTGAATCGTGTGAATGTTCTTTTAGTTTTTTGGACCTGATTTCTGAGCTTAGGGCATTCCTTTGCACCCACACAAAATGTTAACGAGAAAACGTACCGCAGTGTTTTAGAATCATCACAAAGATTAAGAGACCAGCTTCCAGTCAAGCTAAAGCATGCTAATACACAACCCCCTCCCCCCCCCCCCAGTAGTTTGAGTAGACGAACGTTTCCCCCCCCCCCCTCCCCACTCCTTTCATCATCGTTCTACAAAGAACCTGAACCTTATGCCGCTTTAGACATCAAGTTCCGTGTACTGTCACTGAGCATATTGAATGTTCTCAATGACAAGAAAACTGTAAGAAAGTTCAACATGACCTACGCACAGCAGCAGGGGTTTAAACTAATTAACAACGGCACCATCCGTTTGTCGGTCAGCGATAAAGGCGGGAAATTCGTCGTCATGCCTCGGACTCTAGATCGGGAGATAACCGAGTTACTTGTCGGATAAAACGGTTTACCAACCCTCAAGTGAGAGAGAGAGAGTTTCTCACACAATGCAAACGGTTAAACCACATATGGATAGTGATAGGAAGAGAAGCTGGTTTGAATGAAAGGTTTCTTAATCGGCTTAAAGGCAGTGGATCGGCATAATCCAACAACTCGGGATTTCAACGAGGTAGGTTCCTTATTGCCCAACTATGAAAACAGTGCAACTCCTGTTGCACAGCATGCTTTCCCTGCCGAGAAAATCGCTCTCAAACTTACACGCGCAGGCCAATTTTACACGCATTTGGACGAGTTGCATGTCTTTTCACCATTGGAGGCTGCCCGCCGCAACGCTATAACCATTGGGTCCTGCCACGATTTAACGTCATTGGCCTTGCTCCACTCGTCCAATATTAAAGGAAAGGGCATTAAAAAACGCTCATTCGCCGTTTTCAAGCTTTTAGGTGGATCTTTGGGATCAGCGCATTGAAAAACCTCGGGTAAGCGCAAATTTGACTAGGTTGAGATTTGCCGAGCCACTGCCTTCAACTAGAAACCTCGCTTGCTCTGGTTTACGGTTAGATCAAGGCGCGTAAACTCCTTACGTCGGAGATGCAATCCGCAGCCGCTATTTCGTACAAGAAACGGCCCATCATCAATTGTGAACGGACCAGTCGACCGTATAGCTTGGTTTCTCTATAAAATTATCAACCAACTCTTGCTCAAAATACCTGCTCATTTGAGCATCACTAATCATTTCCTTGAGCTTTTGCGCAAAACAATGTCAACATCAGACTGCGCAAGTGAGTCTTTTGATGTGTCGTCTTGTATACTCTAATGTAAAATCTTTGCGGGCGCTAGCTGAGATGCTCGAGACAAATAGTAGAGCAATGTTGACGTATAGCTTCAGCAAAACGCGCATCATGACGCTTATTAAGGAACGTTTTGCTTGCAATATCTTCAAATGGTCGAAATTTTTTTTGCACAAGTACAAGAGCTGGCGGTGAGCCAACGCTTAGCACCAGTGTTTGCCATATGCTTCATAAGCAAAGAAGAGCCGGTGCTATTCAGAGATCCACTTATGTATTACCGCTATGTCGATGACTGTTGCATAGTTACATTAACACAGTCCGAGATGGACGAGTACTTTATGTACTTTAAAAGAACTGTTGACGGCACGGTGCGCATAAAATGGTACCGTAAAAAGAGCAGTAAGAATACATCTTGCACGCGAAATCAATGGTTGTTAGATGCGCCGTTGTCCGCAACATGTTAAGACAGCGACAAGCATTTGTAACGGCAGTAGCAAAAGGCATAAATCGTAAAGTTAGCAGCCAAAATTATGATCTTAAATGGATATGGTATACGACCCAGCAACACAAAGAACTACGACAAAGACAAGAAAACGAGCTATCAACAAAATACCTTGTGCTTGCCTTTTACATTCGAAAGGGTAATTACTGCTATCAAACGATTCTGATACAAGCACAGCTTGTTCAGTACTGTGCGTTTGCTGCCACGCGGGACTTTTCTGGGCTTGGTTTGCGGGCATACTAGACTGCAACACCTCAAACGTGGGTAATTAAACTTTTTTGTGCTAATGTTAAAAGTCTACACAAGCGAGTATGACTACCAAACAAATGCAAATTATGACTACCAAGCAACTAGTATCATGGTATTCAAATATTCTGTGACGCTGTGATAGGTTCTGTGGAGCCGTGATGAAGCCTGTGACACTGTGATAGAGGTGATTCTGTGGGACTGTGAAGCTGTGAAGCCAGAGAGAGAAAGCAGGCAACGAATAATAAATGAAAAGAACATAAAGAAACTAAGAGCAAGCATGACAGCTAACTTATATCTTTTACTTATATACGCGATAGAACATAAACAAATACCAATGCGCTCAAGAATCTACCAATAAGCCTACTGATAAGCATAAACATAAACATAAGCTGTGAGAAAACTGCTGATCGGACGCGCAAGGCATCCGTTCTTTGTGCACGGCGCAGTGGGTACGAACGCGAAGAGTTCGTATATAGCTTGACGATGATGTTATTTCAGTCGACATAACACGAGACAACGTCACAAGGCATATTCCGCAGCAAGATGTATGTTACCGCCCGTGTCTGACGTGCCTGCGTAGTTTGCCCGTAGGAAAAACTTGGTAATTGTGAAAAACCCGGCGTCATTTATGAAATTGAATGCATAGAGTGCTCTGCCATTTATATCGCTGAGACTGGCCGACCGTTGACTGTACGGATTAACGAACATTTAGCTAGCAAAAAGAGGCAAAGCATGATAAGTCTGCTGAGAAAACACAGAATGCTGGGACTGACGGCGCTGGTTGCGAAATTAGGTGCAAAATTCTGACCTGCGAACAAGAAATTTCTGCACAAAAAGCCTATGAAGCATCCTACATTTTTCCGCGAGATCCGAAACTAAACAAAGAATAAAAAATCAATTACAAGTGATACACTTCCGTATCTATCGCATCGTTCTGCGAAATATAAGGTTGGCCACGAATCGAAAAACAAGTAGGAGGAGTTTTGACGGCTCAGAACGTTTATCACAATGTGATACCTTTTAGACTGGGAAGACGGCGTCCTGCTGTAAAATTTCAATAATTTGGAGCTATTGTAAGGACTTTATCCACTTTTTACATAAAACATGACATTACAAAAGTTCATCCTTACAACATAACGTTATAGAAATCAAGTACATAGAGATACAATAGACAGACAGGTATACAGGCGTAACATAAGAGGTAGATGAGGGTAGTAAATAATGAGATTACAATAGACGGTAGATGATATCGAGAGTAATGAGGATGTTACATGGGTGCGAACGGTACATAAAGGATACAAAACAATTATAGAGAAAAATGAGGGGCGATTGAATGAGGTGCAGTGGTGCCAGCCGAAGCTGGCGGCGGAAGTGCAAGAACCCTCGGAGGCGAGATTTCCTCCCTTTTCTCGCATTAGCAGCGGGCTGTGCGGGCGTAACCAATAGCGCAGTGGTGGTACAGTTGAATCATTTTATATGATCAAGTGTGTCACTGCACACACACTTCATCTTTGGCTCCTCATCCTGGACTTGCAAACGCAAAAACGCAAGACTTACCGACTGTTATAGATTACATTACTTTGAAGTAACTAGTACCTTGAAAAGAAAGAAAATGTTAAGAGCACCTTAAAAAAACACTTACCTAAATGGTTGTTTCTCCTACGCATCTAGGATGGGGACGCCAAAGGTGGATGTGTGTGCAATGACACACATGATCATATGAAATGATTCAAGAGTAATTTGCGTTTTTCATACACTGACAAAAAGTAAGAAAATTGTATTATCATTAACAACCTGTATACGGCATAACAAAACAAGATAACTGGAATTGTTCATAACCAAGAAAACCATGCCAGGTTTGAAGATAAGAGGACTTACAAGATTATGAAACCGTCTTTTCACTGTACGCCTTTACGTTGATATAGATTAAAAAAATCATGTGAGCATGGGATCGATTCCACCTCAACTGGAACCCAGCTGGAATCGTTTCAAAAAGTTAAGCAAGGATTTCATTCCTGCACCAAACATTCGAGCCTTGATAGCTCAACAGCAAGAGCTCCTTAAATAGCTTTTTATTTCTTTAGTTGATCAGTATTACAAAACAGCTTGTGCTGAGATAGACCATCACATGAAAGTATATCTGTATATCGTAAACGAATGCTTGCTATGGGATGTCATCTGTCATCTAAACGCCTTTCGTATTTGGAAAGAAGAAAAGCTATTTGCATCTTCCTACTCTCGAAGATTTTTCTGGCACCTTAAACCTTACACGTTAGTGATAATGACAAGGCAAAAGCTTCGAGTCCTATTTTGCTAGTGTCTTCTCTCCTGTCGCTCAAAACGTTGACGATGATACACGTGTGAGTGATGATATTACAATGCAACCTTTTCGTTTTTGTACACTGTTTACTTTCATCCCTCACATGTGTATCATTTTATGAGAAAACTGCCTTCTTCTTTGACAGAAACTTTGATGGAATACGTCAGACGTCAGATAGTGTACCAGAAGCCCTCGTTGCCTGCGGCTTCACTTGCCCATATCTTTGCATCTCTGTGTTATTAGAAGAAGTCCCTACTTTGTGGAAAAGTTTGATATAGGCCATTTTAAAGGTTAATTGTGCTTTCCTTAATAACTTTCGCCCACTCAGGTTTGGTTTGCACACCCGTTAAGATCATGGAGTAAATTATTCATGAGAAGTTATTATAATGGTTATCTTTCCGGTTCTATCCCCATAAACAGCACGGATTCCTAAATAGAGCTTCTGCCACAAAAATTTTTGTTGATACTGTGTTCGAGTGGAGCTTTGCAACTAATCGAGGCAAATCTGTAGACATTGGTATGTGAATCTTCAAAACCCTGTCCAAAAAGTCTGCCATAAAAACCTGTTATCTAAAATGAGCAGATGTGGTATTGGCGGCAACCTCTTGTTTTGGTTTGGATCTTATTTACAAGACCGCAAATGACTGTTAAGGTTGGTCGTCAATTCTCTGACAGTTACTACTGCAACTAATGGTGCCCTTCAAGGTGGTGACATGGTTTTTTTTTTCGTCTGTTCTAGATGACTGTGCACTCACTTCAACTAGCATTCATATCCGATATGCGGACGACATTAAGGTATACGGAGCTTTGATGGTAGCGATACTTTGGAGGCTTAGGTCTTTGCAAAGGTCCTTTGATAAACTACGAGACGGGCTGTCCTTTGGGACCCATTAGTGTCAATCTAAATGTTTGGCCTTCATCTCGGGACAATGCCAGAGGCTCTAACTGTCTTAAAGATCACATTTGAAGTGTGTGATGTTGTTATGGATCAGGGAGTCTTAATGAATAACTCTCTCAACACTTAATTACAATGCTCGCCTTGCTAAATTTATTTGAAGACATCCATCGGAGTGTGCATTTGGACCTTGTGTTTTGCATCCAAGTTCTTTGAAAAAGAAAAGCTAAAAGTAAAGGATTTTTGCACCCACTATCGGAAAACCTGGATTCTTTAACTTGCATCATCTCAGGCTTACTCTTTACGAATATTCAATAACGTATTTACAGAGTGCTAGGTAGCTTCCGCACCTCCTTGCCGGGACCACTAATGCAGTCTATAATTCTGTCTTTAGAAGAAAACTGGAAATGCAGTAAGAGCAAGGTGAGGCATAATACCTTTTTGATGGATACAGCTAAAACGATTGAATTGGGAAATCTTACTACTAGATGAGGATAGCAGTGGCGCACCGAGGGGGGGGGGGGCTTCGGCTGGCACCACTGCACCTCATTCAATGCCCCTCATTTTTCTCTATAATTGTTTTGTATCCTTTATGTACCGTTCGCACACATGTAACATCCTCATTACTTCGATATCATCTAGGTGTGGGTGTGCAAACCAAACCTGAGTGGACGAAAGTTATTAAGGAAAGCACAATTAACCTTTGAAATGGCCTATATCAAACTTTTTCCACAAAGTAGGGACTTCTTCTAATAACACAGAGATGCAAAGATATGGGCAAGTAAAGCCGCAGGCAACGAGGTCTTTTGGTACACTATCTGACGTATTCCATCAAAGTTTCTGTCAAAGAAGAAGGCAGTTTTCTCATAAAATGATACACATGTGAGGAATGAAAGTAAACAGTGTACAAAAACGAAAAGGTTGCATTGTAATATCATCACTCACACGTGTATCATCGTCAACGTTTTGAGCGACAGGAGAGAAGACACTAGCAAAATAGGACTCGAAGCTTTTGCCTTGTCATTATCACTAACGTGTAAGGTTTAAGGTGCCAGAAAAATCTTCGAGAGTAGGAAGATGCAAATAGCTTTTCTTCTTTCCAAATACGAAAGGCGTTTAAATGACAGATGACATCCCATAGCAAGCATTCGTTCACGATATACAGATATACTTTCATGTGATGGTCTATCTCAGCACAAGCTGTTTTGTAATACTGATCAACTAAAGAACTAAAAAGCTATTTGAGGAGCTCTTGCTTTTGAGCTATCAAGGCTCGAATGTTTGGTGCAGGAATGAAATCCTTGCTTAACTTTTTGAAACGATTCCAGCTGGGTTTCAGTTGAGGTGGAATCGATCCCATGCTCACATGATTTTTTTAATCTATATAGTATTTCAACGTAAAGGCGTACAGTGAAAAGACGGTTTTCAAAATTTTGTAAGTCCTCTTATCTTCAAACCTGGCATGGTTTTCTTGGTTATGAACAATTCCAATTATCTTGTTATGCCGTATACAGGTTGTTAATGATAATACAATTTTCTTACTTTTTGTCAGTGTATGAAAAACGCAAATTACACTTGAATCATTTCATATGATCATGTGTGTCATTGCACACACATCCACCTTTGGCGTCCCCATCCTAGATGCGTAGGAGAAACAACCATTCAGGTAAGTGTTTTCAAGGTGCTCTTAACATTTTCTTTCTTTTCAAGGTACTAGTTACTTCAAAGTAATGTAATCTATAACAGTCGGTAAGTCTTGCGTTTTTGCGTTTGCAAGTCCAGGATGAGGACGCCAAAGATGAAGTGTGTGTGCAGTGACACACATGATCATATAAAATGATTCAACTGTACCCACTGCGCTATTGGTTACGCCCGCACAGCCCGCTGCTAATGCGAGAAAAGGGAGGAAATCTCGCCTCCGAGGGCTCTTGCACTTCCGCCGCCAGCTTCGGCTGGCACCACTGCACCTCATTCAATCGCCCCTCATTTTTCTCTATAATTGTTTTGTATCCTTTATGTACCGTTCGCACCCATGTAACATCCTCATTACTCTCGATATCATCTACCATCTATTGTAATCTCATTATTTACTACCCTCATCTACCTCTTATGTTACGCCTGTATACCTGTCTGTCTATTCTATCTCTATGTACTTGATTTCTATAACGTTATGTTGTAAGGATGAACTTTTGTAATGTCATGTTTTATGTAAAAAGTGGATAAAGTCCTTACAATAGCTCCAAATTATTGAAATTTTACAGCAGGACGCCGTCTTCCCAGTCTAAAAGGTATCACATTGTGATAAACGTTCTGAGCCGCCAAAACTCCTCCTACTTGTTTTTCGATTCGTGGCCAACCTTATATTTCGCAGAACGATGCGATAGATACGGAAGTGTATCACTTGTAATTGATTTTTTATTCTTTGTTTAGTTTCGGATCTCGCGGAAAAATGTAGGATGCTTCATAGGCTTTTTGTGCAGAAATTTCTTGTTCGCAGGTCAGAATATTTTGCACCTAATTCCGCAACCAGCGCCGTCAGTCCCAGCATTCTGTGTTTTCTCAGCAGACTTATCATGCTTTGTTTCTTTTTGCTAGCTAAATGTTCGTTAATCCGTACAGTCAACGGTCGGCCAGTCTCAGCGATATAAATTTGAACGTCAGCATCTTTTCTTTCCACAAATTAGTTGCTTATTGGAAACGAACACTTTCATTAAGCAACGTAGACTCTGTAATTTCACCAGCGCCACTGTGCTCAAGATGTTGCGAGAGAGGAAGAATATTGTGTATGACTACTTACAGCTCAACAGAATCAAAACTTTACACGTTTATTAACATCTACATAGTATAGACAGAAATTTTGTACTAGATTCGTTCGATCCGTATAACTCTCACTGATCTCAATTAAATTTCGCAAAATTGATTCTGTGACCTGTTACTGCATTAATCCTTCAAAAAATCTCTCACTGATTTCAATGAAACTTCGCAAAATTGATTCTGTGACCTACGTTACTGCATTAATCCTGTAAAAAATCAGCTTCTGAGAATAGGTAGATCTCTTAAGATATCCCTCTAACCTTGCCTTTTGTTTAGGGTTGGAAGTTGTATTGAGAATTTACCTCAAGATACATGCCGTCCGTTTGATGAATACGGATAACAAGTGATATCAGTACCTTGAGGTAGAATTTACCACGAGGTACTCTCCATTCAATACTAATCACCTTGAGGTACAATACCGCTCATAATTCGTCAAAAAAGTCGCCGGACTGCGGCGGACTCCGCCGGAGTGCTGCAGAGTGCGCCACACTCCACTAGAGTCCGTCGGAATGATCGTCAATTTAGCCATATCTCGCTTCACAATGGACGAATTTTGAATCCGAGGACACCGTTCGATTCAACTCGGTGAGACGCATCATCTTATATATGAAGCTGAACATCTGTTTGTCTGTTTGTTTGTACGTATGTTCCCAATAGAAAATTCCATTTCTGAACCCCTCCGGACCAAACTTGGCACACATACACTTCGGGCCCCGGCGGGTGTCATAGGTTTCTTTTCGTCATCGATCGATATCAATTTTATCGATTTTTATCGATTTTTTTGCAGAGTTCACCTACGCGGCCGGGAGTTGGCACAGGGGAGGGTGAGCGAGCATGGGGATTCCGAATACAATATTAGTTTTCAAAATTATCGATTATTATTTTGGTTGAACTCTGATAACAGTATGCTGATGGCCCCGGACAGACTTCACGCGATTTGATCGCTGCGACTGAATTGCGACGAGACAACTGTTACAACTTCATTCCATGCAGATCAACTTGCATTCGGCTTGATACTTTTGCAGCCCGAAATTTTTGAATGTGAAATGAAAATGAATGGAAATCTTGGCAATTAGATCGCGACGATTAAATCGCGTGAAGTCTGTCCGGGGCCGATAATAGTATTACCATTGATCTGTCGCTGATGACACATAGACAGTATACTATAAGAGTATGGTAGAGAGCCACTCTGATCGAATTTGTTCTAAGATCTGCTCAAGATCACAATAACGCTAAATGTCAAAATTTCCGTGAACTTCGCGTTTGCCGGGATTTCCGCCAGTGTGCGCGATAATCCGGAAGTTCGCGGCATTTCAGGATCCGCGAAACCATGCGAATCGCGCAGAATACGCAACGTTATAACTTCCTTCGAAATGAATATATTCCGAATCCGGAGGCAGTATTGTGTTCAGATCGTCGAGGCAAATATTTTGGTATGCAGTATGCTCTCGATACTCCGTTTCCAGTTTTTTCGAATTTTTTCTGTGGAAAAACTTTCGCAAGAATGTAACGCAGCGTCTGTGTAACATAAAAGATTCCAGTAAGCACTGTTCGATAGTACTGTCCTTGTAGGTTGTCGTGCGTTCAAGAGTAGCTGTAGACTGTCTTCCAAGAGAGATAGAAGCGTTGGTGAATTTTGGAAAAATCACGCGTTTCTAAATTCTACTCGCCGTAACTTCCTTCGGAATGAACATATTCTGAATCCGAAGAAAGCTTTGTGCTCAATTCATCAAGGCAAGTCTTTCGATATACAGCATAACCTTGATATTCCGATTTCAATATTCTCAAATCCTTCTGTAGACGTTTTTTCGCGAAGGTGTAAAGCAGCGCGGATTGTCCCTAGTAGACTCCAGCAAGGACCAGGGTCAAGCGTGGGGTGCGGCACGCCACACCTGGGGGGTCGTATTGAGGAGTCAAAAGGGGGGATCGTAATTGGATAGTCTGATAATAGTGATAACATAATATTCGTATCATATCCATAATTAGCATCAATTAACCCCTGTAGACAAAGTGTGAGCGAATTCTGAAGATTCAAGATACTAGGCTACCTAAATGAAATGGTCAAATTCCAACATGGTTAACTTTGTTTCAAAGGTGAATTAGCTATCCGTTTTTGCACTCAAGACAAAGCACTACTCCGTCTTTGTCCACCTCAGGAATCCCGCTTCAGAAGACCTGCAAACTGTGGAATTAGAAGCCAACCAAAATCTCGTTTTTCCCATTTTTCGCTTTTGATCGCTGTGCTTTCACCAAATATCACTTAGAGCTAAGAAGACAAATCAGGCTCCAAACAGTCCTATGGAATCTACAAGGCTTAAGCTATCGATTCATATAAATACTGTCCGCTAAAAATGTTTTTTGATATAGTTAAAAGCTGCGGCAGCCGCACCCCCTTAACTTGCTTTCAAAATCCAGAAAGCGCTCCATTTCTGGTATGAGTATTGAGCACATAGCTTCTTCTTGCTACATTGGAAACTTGGAGCCGAACGCCCCACCCATATGAAAATTATGGCTCTTTCAATATGCCCATTCAGATCAAAATCAGCCGTCAAATTACGTGTTGTTGTAAAGTGCAGTCACAGAAAATCGGGCGTACAGCTCTCAGGAATCTGAAAACTCTTCAAAAAAGATGGTGTCCTCCAGAATGTCACACTTTAAGGTCCAGAGGTTAAGAGGAGGAAGAAGGGGTCGTTTGAGGGCTTTCATGGGAGGGGGGGGGGGGTTCGAAAGACTTGTGCCTGACCTCTTTCTCAACTCTGGTAATGCTGTCTTAGGTATATAGTTCAGGGGGTCTTATTAAGACAGCAATCAGGGGGGGGGGTCGTAACCAGCGATCGTGTGCCACACCCCTTGCTTGACCCTGGCAAGGGCCTTTCGATAGTACTTTTTCTGTAGATTACGTAGCGCTAAAAAGTAGTCACAGGCATCTTTCCAATGGAGGTAGAAAGGCTGGCAGATCGTAAAAAAAATTTTGTTGCCCCAAATTCTATTTCCGAGATGTTCGGGTGATTTCATTTTTTCTTGTCTAACGCTCTGAAGCTGGCCGGTGGATTTTGGTCAAAATGTTGATGATCATGAATTGTAAAGAAACTCCGCTCATAAAGGTTTTCGGACATGCTCTTTACGAAAATCGCGGTCTTTGAGGATCACAGGGTTTTTTGGAGAGATACGGTGAGTGTAACTGCACCACGAAAGTGCGTAACTTTGGCCACACTTCTCGCGTACCTGCCAGAAAACTTGCCCGCTTGCTTGCCTAAGTCAAAGTTAATAGGGACTGTGCTATCGAATGGCGCATGACTCAGGCTCCAGTCTGTGAAATTCGTCGAGTTACGAGCCTGCGAAAACACATCCTCATAATTTTTGCCCAAAATGTAAAGATCGCATATTTCGTCGAAATTCCTCCTTGAGCGCTTGTATGACGCTCGTTGCAGATATTATGCTCGCTTTGTCGAACGATTCCCACTATATTGAATATGGTGCTTGCGTTGCTTTCCTTCAAGTAAATATCAAAGCTATTTCGTGACTAAAGTTCAAACTACTAAATATACACAATAACATCCATTAAGGATGTGAAAAGATTTGATCAGCGTGTTGTACAAGCGCTCAAGGAGGAATTTCGACGAATGCGATCTTTATATTTTGGGCAAAATTCATTAGGATGTGTTTTCGTAGGCTCGTAACTCGACGAATTTCACAGACTGGAGCATGAGCCATGCGCCATTCGATAGCACATCTCCTAGTAACTTTGACTAGAGCAAGCAGGCAGGTTCTTTGACAGATACGTGAGAGGTGGAGGCGAAATTAGGAGCTTTCTTGAATCAGTTGCAGTTATCTCACCATATCTCTACAAAAAGACCCTATACTTGACAGAGGACACGATTTTCATAAGCAGCGTGTTCGAAAACCTCTATAAGCGAAGTTACTTTACAATTTAAGATCATCAACATTTGACCTCCGCCGGCCAGTTTCAGAGCGTAAAACAAGAAAAAATGAAATCACCCGAACATCTCGGAAAACTTGTTCATAAGGGTTATCCGACTTGGTGATTACAAAACTCACATCTGCTTAGCAAGATAGCCTCGTAATTAAGGTTGCGACGAGTAGAATTTGAGACAACAAAATTTTTTTTGCGATTTGCCAGCCTTTCTACCTCCATTGGAAAAATGCCTGTGACTACTTTTTAGCGCTTCGTAATCTACAGAAAAAGTACTATCGAAAGGTCCTTGCTGGAGTCTACTAGGGACAATGCGCGCTGCTTTACATCTTCGCGAAAAGACGTCTACAGAAGGATTTGAGAATATTGAAATCGGAATATCAAGGTTATGCTGTATATCGAAAGACTTGCGTTGATGAACTGAGATATGTTTATTCCGAAGGAAGTTACGGCGAGTAGAATTTAGAAACGCGTGATTTTTCCAAAATTCACCAACGCTTCTATCTCATTTGGAAGACAGTCTGCAGCTACTCTTAAACGCACGATAAGTTACAAGGACAGTACTATCGAACAGTGCTTACTTGAATGTTTTATGTTGCACAGACGCTGCGTTACACCCCTGCGAAAGAAGCTCAACAGAAAAAATTCGAAAAAACTGGAAACGGAGTATCGAGAGGATACTGTATACCAAAATATTTGCCTCTACGATCTGAACACAATGCTGCTTCTGGATTCGGAATATATTCAACTACGATTTGCTTACGTTTTTCTAAGAAATTGAGCTTATCATGTTTAATCAACCATTTTCCCATATTCAAGCAAAGGAGGGCGGTGAAGCTCATTTTAACCCCAGGATTGTGAGGTTGTGGTTTCGAAGCGGATGTCTCAGGGTAAGTCATCCATCACATATAAGAGAGGGGGGAGGGAGCTCGCAGGCAATGACCGTATTTATCAACGAACCCAATGGGCTTCGCAATTCATTGGGTTCGCAATTTTGTGATTTCGCGATCTACAGGCTGGGATCGACCTCATCGTAAGCACTGCTGGATTCGCTAACCCACTAGCTTTGAATATTTTGTGGGTTGAGCCTACCCAGTGGGTTCCGGAACCCACTGAGTTCGTTGATAAATATGACCCCAGGTGACCAATGGCCCGGGCTGGACCGGGAAAGCCAACTAGTCTCTTAGAAAACTTTGTTCCATCAAATGTAGCGCCCGTTTGAAAAAAGCGAAATTACTTTTGAACGACCTAATATTTTACGCTTTAAACATATCGTTTTTTCTCCCTTCAAAAAAATGGTGTCGCGTATGGGGACCGAATTTTCTGGCCCGAAGTATGCTTGAAAATTCAAAAAACTTGCAGAAACCCAAACAATATTGAAGGTGTGTATGCGTGCCAAAAAATGTTGCACGTACCCCTTAACTCAGAAATTCTGCTTCCGAAGCCCCAATGAAGTCTCACACACTCGACAAGATCCCATATCTTTACCAACGGTAACTGTCAATAATTTGTAAATTTTGAAGTGAAGCTCAGTTATCATTCAGATTGGAATCGATGTTCTGCTTTTTTACATAGGTGCGATAAGATGAGAATGACTCCTCCAGTGTGAAGGAGGTCACAATGGTTGCAGCCGCCCCAGGGTAGAGGGCGTTTTACTTGATCGAGAAATTGTAAAATGTTGACCGAGGGGGTCGGGGGAAGGAAGTGATGATGTTCTCTCATCATTTTTCCCAATCAACGTTTTATCTTTCTTATTCTCTACCATTCTTTGCTGTCTTTTTTGTGAAGATTCAAATAGAATTGGAAATCCTACAAAAACTGTCTGTTTTCGAAAATACCATAGAGTAGAAGAAGTGTACGCGTGAACGTCTGTTTCGGGAATGGGGAAGACAATTTTTGAGCATTCACAAATTTTTAAAAGAAAAAAATTTATAACTGCTGTAGATGAACAGCAACGTCAGCAAGGGAGTTGTTCTAGAACCATCTCTTATTCCGCTCTCAGGAATTATTTTGTCCAGAGCCATTTTAAAAAAGTGCCTGGCAAAGTTCGTGGGTAGTGATTCTCAATTATTTACGAACTTTTAGGTAGACAAAATTCATAACTTCTGTAGATGAGGATCTTATACGCCAAATGGTTGACATTGGAACCGCCTTGTCCTCCGCTTTCCGAGGATATATAGTTTGCCTAGAGTCTTTGAAAAAAGTGCCTGGTGAAGGGTATGGGTAGTGATCATGAATGTTTTCGAGTTTTTAGGATAAAAAATTCATAATTTTTGTAGATGAACATGTACGCCGAAATGGTCAAAATTGGAGCCGCCACGCCCTCCGCTGTGAGAAAGTATATAGCATGTCTGGGATCCGTTCAAAAAAGTGCCTGGGTGAAGGGTGTGCCTGGTGATTTTTGGGGATTTTCGAGTTTTTAATATAAGAAAAAACTAGTTGACTTACCCGGCTCCGCCCGGCCCTGTTATTATTATATTCGTAATTAGCATGCTCGATTACCCCCCTGTGCCAACTCCCAGCCCCTTAGCTCAAATTTTGCAAATAATCGATAAAATCGATATCGATCGATCGATGACGAAAAGTAGCCTATGACACCCGCCAGAGCCCGAAGTGGATGTGTGCCAAGTTTGGTCGGATCGGTTCAAAAATGGAATTTTCTATTTGGAACATACGTACAGACATACAGACAGACAGACATACAGACAAACAGACATTCAGCTTTATATATAAGATTTATAACCTCTGTAGATGAACATCTTGTACGCCAATATGGTCACCATTGGAATCAGAAAATATATACTTTGCTTGGGATCTGTTAAACAAGTGCCGGGTGAAGGGTGGGTGAGACCCTTTATAATGGAAGTGCTCAAGTGGAGGCTTTTTTACCATTGTGAAAAGACGTCTACTTGAGCACTCCCTTTACAAAAGTCTCACCCACCCTTCACACGGCACTCTTTTTAACAAACCCCAGGCAAAGTGTATATCTTCTGAAAGCGGAGGACAAGACGGTTCCAACGGTGACCACTTTGGCGTACAAGATGTTCATCTACAGAATTTATGAATTTTTTATTTTAAAAACTCGAAAATCTCCAAAAATCACTAAGCACACCCTTCACCCAGGCACTTTTTTGAACGAATCAAGATATGCTATATACTTCCTCACAACGGAGGGCGAGACGGTTCCAATGGTAACTTTTTCAGCATACAAGATGTTCATCTCCAAAAATTATGAATTTTTTGTATTGAAAACTCGCAATGGCCTAGAAATCACTAGGCACACCTTTCACTAAGTACTTCTATAAACGGACTCTCAAACTATTAGGTTGTCCCGAAAGTTTTGTCGGTTTTTTCAAACCACTGTAAAACCACGCACAATAAAGACCTGAGTGAGTTTTAACATGAAATCAATGCAGCTTTTCCTTCTCTTTCTTAGGGATACATTTTTATCCATAAACGTGTGTGCTTTTTTAATAACTAAAGTCTCCACCTGTCAATTTTACCTGCTCAGAGTTAAGCTAATTTCTAAAAGATTCATTACAAGGTCTCGAAATGCATTAAGTATGGATCAAATAGAGCAACTCTCGAAGTACAAGCAGGTGTTTTTAGATTCTTCTAAACTGCTGATTTTAGCTTTAAAAAATATTTTTCCGGAAATCTCGATTTTTAGCAAAATCGCGAAACATGCAACTGTTTAAAACACACGAAAGCTTTGAAGTTTCTGCGTATTGAAACATAATTTTTACTTAACATCATTTTTGCAATATGACCAACTTTGATTCGCTTCGAAAAAGCAGCTTTTTGGAACTTTTGGTACTTTTACGTGTTAAACTTATTCAAAAAGCCGCGGTTTTTAATGAATAAATGATTATAACGGACTTGGTAAGCGTGGTTCATGTTACCTAAAATGGATACAATGTAGCCAAAGGATTGCTCTACATAACAGTCACCAGCGCTCTTTGAAAACATCAGAATAAAGAATCCCAAAATTCAGGAAAGATTTGGCGTTACTGCTGAGCCGCTCAAAAAGCCGCGACGGTAACATTGCAAAGACAGGGTAGGTCAAAAAGCAAGTATAACTGTAAGAAAGAGGATAAAAATTTGAACCAAATGGTGTCTAAGCCGTCTATGGATTGGCGTTCTGTGAATTTTAGTGAGCAATGAAAGAAACCGACAAAACTTTCGGAACAACCTAATATTTATTCCCTGGAACATGAGGGAAACGTTGTTTCATGGAACTTTTCTCGCTGACGTTGCTGTGCAACTACAGAAGCTACTACAGTGCTGGCCATAGCTATAAAGCCACCCTAGAAATCACTGTAATTTACTCTCTCTTGCTCATAATTGCCTGAAAAACCACTATTTTGTGCGCAAACTAATGTCACACCATTGACCAGAACGGCTCCCAATTTCATGGATTTTGGAGGGAGAAAAATTGAAAAATTTGAATAACGGGTTCCGAATGCTGGTCACAGCTATAAAGCCACCGCTCATTTTCAATCAGTACTGCGTTTTTTGAACCTCAAATTTTTTGTACATATACAACATCAAAATATGGAACATTTGTTACACTTGGAAGGAGTCGCCTTTCGAAAAGAAGATTCGTACTGCATTTTCTGCTCTAAAATGCATAATAAGTCACGTTATTTGCAAAAAACTGCTTTTTCACTGAGTTTTGAAGCACTTGTTTGACTCGGATGAAGGTCCTAGGATTCGCTGTCCTTTGCAATAAACGAGGTGAGAAGTGCTGAACTCAACATTGCGTAGTCGCTAATCTTGGTAAACGAGCCTCATCTTACCGAGCTGTAAGCGCGCTTCTGAGGCGCAAAACTCGATTTCTGACACTCGAAAACTTTTGGTTGAAAGATGACACCTTGTCTGCATGGCGACGTACTCATGCAGAAGCTGTCAGGTTTTTTTTGCAAAGACGTATTTGCCGCATTGAAGCTAGAACGCTTTGTTTGCAGTTCAGTTGTGCGCAGTGTATCTCACAAGACTCCAGATTTCACTGCTTTGAACTCCTCATTAAGTCAAATCTTACTAAACTGTCAGGGATAGTAGGATTACGAAGTTTTGAGCGGTCTTCCGCTCGATCGAGGTGGTTAGAGTGGGTCATGATCAGGCGGAGTGCACCACCAATTTTTAGAAAAAAGGCGTTCAAGGCGGAACCAAAGTCCTGAAAGTTGCGATGACGTTCAAGCTATGCGCACGAGTCTATCGTTGTATAGGAGACGTGCTGAGCATGTGACAGAGCTTTTCGGGCATTAGAACTCAATTTCTGCGGCTCGAAAACTTATCTACCTGGAGGTGAGGTTAGAGCTCGTTTACCAATACCAGCGACTACGCCATGTTGACTCCTGCGCTTTTCACAATATTCATTGCAAAGGCTCGGTGAAGCCTAGGACCTTCATTCGATTTAAAAAAAATGCTTGAGAATTCGGTGAAAAAGCAGCTTTTCAAATATTATAACTTTTTATACATTTTGGAGCAGAAAATGCAGGATGAATCTCCTTTTTGAAACGACTACTGCTTCCAATTGTGGTAAATGTCTTATATTTTGATATTGTATATGTACAAAAAATTTCAGCCTCAAAAAACGTAGTATTGATTGGAAATGAGAGGTGGCTTTATAGCTGTGACCAGCCCTGGGAACCCCTTTTTTCAAATTTTCAGTTTTTCTCCGGCCAAAATCAAATGAAATCGGGAGCCGTTCTGGTCAATGGTGTGACGTTAGTTTGCGCACAAAATAGTGGTTTTTCAGACAATTATGAGCAAGAGAGAGTAAATTACGGTGATTTTTAGGGTGGCTTTATAGCTATGGCCAGCACTGTATTTTTTTCCTTCTGGGAGTTCATGCATACCTATAAATCTTCTTCCTCCTTTCCCATACAAAAACAATTCCCGTACAAATATCTCCTTTACTTAGCCTTACCTCACTGTCGATTTTTTCTCGGCTTTTGGTGAAGGGTCCCGGTTCAGGGGTGAAGAGGGGGTGAGCAAATTTTCACATTATCGCACCTATGCTTTGTCAGATAATGTCTTTTCCATTCATATTTTCCCAAACACATAAAATATAGCCAAATCTTCGTGGAATTTTACTACTTACCCAATCTACGCAGAATTATTTGTCATTACTTGCATTATTTTCCCATTTGTTAGTAGTTATTTATTTCTGATCTGTAATTTTGATTGAGGTCCACTGGCAGGCATCTTTTGAGATTGGCATTCATTTATGCATGTCACTGCAAAAGAAAGTGAAAGGGGTAGGTGGAAGGGGCGGGGATAGGTGGGACGTGGAGGGGGGGGGGGTAGGTGAGGAGAGGGGTCCGTACGGATAGGTACCTTTGGGGGGGGGTCGTAGAAGAGGGTCTAGAATTGCATCAACACGCTTGACCCTGCTCCCAACCCTTCAGCTTAAATTTTGGAAAACAATTAAAAAATTGGCAAAATCGATGAAAGTAATCGATAATTCTGATAACTAATATTGCATTCTATTAGGTTGTCAAGAAAAATGTCCGTTTTTATTTGCTTGCTTTAACAAAGCAACCAGACTGAACCCAACAAAGAGTAAGGGGTACTGTTCGATAGAGCAAAGCAGCTTTACAAGATGGCAATCATGTCTTTGCGCCAAGCTCGATTCACTGAGAGTTCGAACTCAAAATCTAAAGATTTCCAAATGCCCAAAAAATCGAAAAAAATCAGATCTTCGTCCAGATAATTTCTACGGACCTCCCACTCGCTCATATCAATACTATCGATATCAGATATCCATGTGTGCGACTGCCGTATTTTTTCCTTGGTTAGAAACTAAGAAAACAAAAATTTCCCTGATTTTCTCAAAGCAATGCTGAGCCGTTTCTGCATATGTAGTTTTATACTACAAGCCTAGGTAAGCATAACTGTAGGTTTTCAGCCTATTTCGAGCGGTACTTTTTGAGAAATGTCGATTTTAGCACTGAAACTGAAACGAAAAAATCCGAATTCGTTATTTTTCGAAAACTACCGCTTGGAATGGGCTGAAAATCTACAGTTATACTTACCTAGGCTTATAGTATAGAACCACACTTGCAGAAAAGGCTCAGCATTGCTTTGAGAAAATCAGGGAAATTTTCGTTTTTTCAGTTTCTAGTCAAGGAAAAAATACGCCAATCGCACATATGGATATCAGATATCGATAGTATTGATATGAGCGAGTGGGAGGTCCGTAGAAATTATCTGGACGAAGATCTGATTTTTTTCGATTTTTTGGGCATTTGGAAATCTTTAGATTTTGAGTTCGAACTCTCCGTGGATCGAGCATGGCGCAAAGACATGAGTGCCATCTTCTAGAGCTTGCTTTGCTCTATCGAACAGTACCCCTTATCCTTTGTTGGGTTCAGTCTGGTTGCTTTGTTAAAGCAAGCAAATAAAAACGGACATTATTTTCTTGACAACCTAATAAATCGCCAGCCCACCTACGTCCCTTGCCATCTCCCAGCCCTGTAGCTCAAACTTTGCAAATAATCGATAAAATCAATAAAATTGATATCGATCGATGACGAAAAGTAGCCTATGACTCACACCCGCCGGGGCCCGAAGTGTATGTGTGCCAAATTTGGTCCAGATCGGTCCAAAAATAAAATTTGTATTCCACACATACGTACACACAGACATACAGACATACATATTAGGTCGGTGCAAAAGTTTTTTCAGTTTTTCCAATCCATCGGCAAACACGCTCGAATGAAGATAAACAAACGCTTCAAAATGTGTCCGATGCAGAATTTCTTCCTCTTTCCAGTTGCTAAACTCCCATTGTGTTTCGTTGCAGAGTTGACGAGATATTTGCTGGGAATTACAACCACCTGTTTTTACCATGTCCAACTTTCGCTAATTTTCAAAATTTTTGTATGAGACTTATGGAGGAGCCATAAGAACCAGCAGATAGGGCAAACCTTTTGCCAACAGAAGCAATTTTTTGTAGCCTTTCGGCTTGTCTTTCAGAATTTCTACGATTTATTTTCTGAAGTAACCAAATTTTACATTCAGCCTATTTTAATCTGATAGAACATAAAATGTTGAACACTTCAGCCACCATTAGATGCAACTTTTTCCCTCCTTCTTGTACTTGACTTTTTTGCCGAGACAGGTGAAATATGTGGGGAAAATCGCAATATTTCTCAATTTTAGGAATGCGCACTGACGTAACCTATGTTTCAAAATCTTCATAATTTAAAGCAAAAACCTTACTTCGAAATGGTAGCGGTAGTAATAATCGAGTGTTGAAACCTCAGTATTCTGTAGATTTCGCAGTGTTTGGTGCAATAACAGGTTACGCAATTTTTCCGAAACACAAGACTTTTAGAAAATTATTTGACAAAAATCTGAAAAAGCAGCTGAAACAAAGAAAAAATTGCATAAGTTGGCAAAAGGTCTGCCCTATCTGGTGGTTATTAGGGCTCCTTCGAACGTCTCATACAAAAGTTTTGAAAATTAATGAAAGTTGGACATGGTAAGAACGAATGGTTGCAAATTCCAGCTAATATCTCGTCACCTCTGCAACGAAACACAATGGGAGTTTGGCAGCTGGAAAGAGGAAGAAATTCTACATAGGATACATTTCAACGTGTTCAGCTTATCTTCATTCTAGCGTGTTTGCCGATGGGTTCAAAAAAATGACAAAACTTCTGCACCAACCTAATATATACAGACATTCAGCTTTGTATTAGGTCGTTCCAAAAGTAATGTCGCTTTTTTCAAATGAACGCCACTTTTCATAAAATTAAGATTTTCATGACTTCTTAGGAGCATTCGATGCAATACTTCATGCTTTTCCTAATGATTGTAATTTCATTGCATAATATCTGATAAGCTCTCAAAAAATTGCCAGAATCTGCGACTCATGCTTTTTGCCATGGTCAGGTTCGGCTATTTTTTTTAAATTTTTGTACCTATTCTTCGAAGAAGTACAATTAACAGGTAGATAGAGCAAATCCTATAGGACACAGGATACTTTTTTTCTTTTTCTTAGCTTGCTACTTAGAGTTTCTGGGACCAATTTTTTAATGCCATCAAATTCCATATTTGGTCAACTCAAACCTCACAGAACAACAACCGACAAGCAACTCGAGTGTCATTCGACGCAGCTTTTTCTCCTCTTTCTACCAGCTGTTTTTTGTTTCCGATTATCAAGTTTTCTGGGATAAAATCATCATGATTCAGTTTTCCAAGGCACCCCAGGCTGTACCCGGAATTTTCGAAAGATGCTAATCTGAAGCGGTGAATACTCAATTGCTTTGTAGAAATAGCGTCAAGCCGTAACTCATTTTTGTAAGTTTCAAAACCGAACATTTATTGGTGTTTGATGCATTTGTGTCTAAGACGAGTCTGCTAAAATTCGGTGGTTTCATCAAAATCTATACAAAAATTATGACGAGTTCTAAAAAGTAGGAAAAAGTTGTGCTGTTTCCTGTAGGATTTGCTCTATCTGTCCATTACCTGGGCTCCTTCCGAGTGTTGTTATAAAAAATTAGAAAAATTGTGAAACTTGGCCTTCTCAAAAAGCATGGGTCGCAGATTTTGATAATTTTTCGAAAGGTTATTAGATTATGTGCAGTGTTTATATAACCTTAGAAAAAGAATGAAATCCTGCATAAAACGCTACCAGAACCTCTTCACATCTCTGTTCCACGAGATGTGGCGTTCGTTTGAAAAAAGCGGCGACATTACATTCGGAAGACCTAATATATAAGATTTCGAAAACTTATGTGAATGAAAGTTTCGCCTACCTCAGGTTTGCATTTAGGTGGACAACTGCCCACCTATTTTTAGAAAAAGTTAAGCACTCCTTTATTCACATAATTTTTCATAATCTTTTGAATTTTGTTCGTCTAACTGCGCGCACACACAGCAACGGTGCCATATCGGCAATCTGTGCGTTGCAAACAAACCATTTTGTCATTCTGTGATAGTGGAAATTTTCGGAAAAAAGCCTGCCACAATCTCCAGTCATATAATTTTCAACAATACTCTGCACTCTGCTCATCCAATCCATGTCCGTATTTTGAAATCTTAGCCATTCTGTGTGCGTTGTGATTAAGATAACTTATAACTTAATGAAAAAAAACGAGCGGCAAGATCGTGTGTTTGCATATAAGTCGTGGAGCACTTGTCGAGAGGGTGTTGCATACGTAGACATATATTTGAGACATTCCATCTGCTTTCCATCCAAAATTACCTCCAGCTTGACATCTGCCCACCTCATGCCGGACCCTGTGCGGGTAACATGCGTGCAACAAAAAGCGGCATATTAGCCCGTGAAACGATATCCTCTTTGCTTCTCTCAAAAACGACATCCAGCTCAACTCTGTTCCAGTTACTCTGAGCTTTGTATTATTCTAGTATGCCAGATGCTAATGATACTGCTCAAATCCTAAGCATTACACAACACACTTTCCCCCCTCCATCTTGCCGGAATGCTCATTACCACGACAGTCGTGAAAAGATTTTGAACAGGTTTACCTGTTCGCCGTAAGCTTTCAAAGTAACGTTGTTTACAGCAATTTCGCCAGTGTTTCTCCAGACTTTGCTCACGGATTCCACAGATAGCACAGGTTCAGCTGTTAAGGCAATCTTCTCGTGCCAAGATTCGCGATAAGTTCTGGTAACATTGGGGACCTTGATATTGCATTGATACTCAATCAGTTGCAAAAATAATCTAGAATACTCACGCTTTCATCGTGTTGCAGCATTCTGTCGCAACAAGGAACATTACGCGTGTGTAGCTTGAAATCCACAAGGATGGCCAGTAGGATCATTACTGCTGAGTCGAAGAACAGATATATGAAAGACGTTCCCACATTAATAACATCATCATAAACGAATAGGTCGGCGTAGATGTTTTTTACTCCTGATATATAACTGTCAGCTGTTCCCTTTTGAAGGTTAGTATTTGCTTTTTCTGCTCTCATAGTTTTGAAATTTCAAAAGCGATTCATAAAACCGAAATTCTGGTACTCCCTTACTTGTCGCATTGTTATCGTTTTGAGAAGTAATTCAATTTTGTGCAGTAAACTACTCATTGCGTAATTGATGAGCAGTAATTGATGAGTACCATGTGTCTACAAACTACGTTGGTAAACATTTTGAAACTTTCTTATGACATTAAAAGTTTAGACATAAAAATTTGATAACAATCTAGATCCTCTAATTGGTATCTAACAAAGGAACCGTGTCAAGTCGAAGTGGCCTTTTCAGATGGGACCCATACTGCTTTGAAGAGCATTAATCGGTGATTCCAAATCTGCTCTCCAAATCTGCCAAGCGCCTCTGGACGCCGAGTTATGCTCGTTTTTCAGGTCAAAAAATTGAAGGCAAAACTGAAGCAAAATCGCTCAAATTTGCTGAAATGGTCCAATGTTAAGTATCAAAACTGTTTATGCAATGGATACATTTTATTTATTATGCTAATACTTAATCTTGCTTTATCTGAGCGCTGGAAAGATTGTAACAATCAATTCTACCTAAATTCTGCATTCATTTTTCGTTCCGAAGAACGGTCATAAGTCGGCGTCCAGAGGCGCCTGGCAGATTTGGAAGGCAGATTTGGAATCAGCGCTTAATACTCTTCAAAGCAGTATGGGTCTCATCTGGAAAGGCCACTTCGACTCGACACGGTTCTCTTGTAAGTTTCTGTCCAGCAGTATATGGAAGTTTTGTGAAATGGACAACAGCAGGCTTGTTTAACTTTAGCAAGATTGAAAGACGAAGCAACATTGCTCGTAATTTAACAATCCGATGTATAAAAAAGTATTTTTGAGGCGAATCAAGTTTGAATTTATCGCAACGGATACAACATAGTCAGGTGTTAGAAGTTTCGTCACTGAAAACTTTGAGGTCTAAACGTAATCACCCATTTTTTAAACACAAATGTCAGCAATTTTGCAACAATGACTTGCAAAGTGCAGAAAAGTAACAGAGAAAATGGTAGCAGCAGAAAAATTTAGAAAAACTTCAAACTTGATCGTGGCGAAACCACGAACTGCAGAATACTCTATTTTCTGAAAAATCGTTGGTTAAATAACGTATGCTTGATTATTTGGGAGAAAATGAAAAGCTTCATCAAGTGTGAAATCCAAGAAGCCTGTTTGCGGGATGTGCCCCACGATAAAAAAGAGGGCGAATTTTTGGAACGCTTGAATAAATTTTGCTGGAAGCGAAGAACAAGGATGTCCCGATGACGCTTGTGTTTTTCCAGCAGTTCATCTACACGTTATAGGGCTTCCACACCATGAAAATCTGTCCATTGGGAATGTTTAGCAATTCCTCTCGCCAAATACTCTAAACATCTAAAATCCAGGAATTATATATTTTTTAAAAAGCGCACAAAAGTTTCTATAATCTTTCCATCATTATTTTGGGCTGCAAATTCCCATGTCTAATCCTATATGTTGATGTGGTTATGGAGGCATGGTACAAAATTCATCACTCTATTAGGTAAGCCGAAAGTTCCGTCGCATTACAATTTGGAATGTCATGGATTACCAATCAATGGAGCAAGCTTTACAACTCAGATAATCGCCGGGACAAGCGGTCCGCAAACTCGCGCTTTTCTGCAAGCGGTCAGCAAAATTTTGAGACGCGGGCAAACCTTCCGGAACCAGAACACGGTACTTCCGTGTTCTGCCAGCGGGCAGTAATACAGAATTTTCTGAGAGCGTTGTCAGTTAATTTCTTTCAGCAAGCGCTGGCCAAAGTTTCAGCAGGCGCTCGGACTCTCTTTACGCAGTTTCTGGCGTGCTCCGAGTGAAGATGGGTTTCTATGTGGCAGAGCAATAATCGATGGTCTAATTACCCGAGTTTGGGTACCTTTTCTCAACGGTAGGTACCTACGGACTGCGTGGTTTTTCACAAAGGACCGTACAACCCTCAACTTTTGAATATTCTCGCCGAAAGTCCACGAAAATGCGGTCATCACTGTGCCGCAACTAATCCATGAATAATTCAACACGTTCGCTCAAAAAAATGCTTAACATTCCAAATATCTGCAAGCGGATTAGAAGAAATCAGTGAACTATTTGCCCACTTGCCAAAAAATCGCATGGCCTACCCTCTGTAATTCTCTGAGAAGGTGGCTTTCAGATAATCGCGAAGAATTAAGTCTTATCAAAGTCAAATCTAAGCAGTTTCAAATGTCAGAAAGATTGATGTCTCCTAAGTCTCTGCTCGATCAGGGACCAGCATAAGGATGGCAAATGGACGTGGACGACTTCGCCTTTGCCGCTATCGAATTTCACAATTTCCCGCTTGATCCCGCCAGCTGCATAGGCTGTTCGATTGGAGTGCACTTTCTTCCTCGAAAGGCCCAAGGCCAAATAATTAGGCAAAACTAATATGGGAGTAGTCTGTGAACCTCAACAAGAAATGAGAAACTGAAAAACTATCTGCTGCGGATCATGCTAGCTGAATTCCTCGAGTCTGGTCACTGACAGCTTGTCGCGCGCGACGTTTGCTAATAGGAAGCCCGCACGTAACGATACGCCTCCCCCCCCCCCGCGACTTTGCTATTCCGGGTCCTAACAAGGAGTGGAGGAGTTTTGGGACCAGAATTTCAAATACTCTTTAGGTGTAAAACAAATTACGTAGAAGTTTTGAAAAACTGTTACGTGATGTAAGAGTTTTACCTACTTCACGTGGACATTAGGTGGGCAATTGCCCATCTAATTTGGGAAGAAGTTAAGCATGCTCTTTATTCACAAAAGTTTTCATATCTTTCATACTTAGTTCCTTGATCCCACTGCGGATACACAAACCAAATTTCGTGCCACATCGCCATCTGTGCGTGCAAACGAATTATTTTCATTCTGTGGTAGTGGAAATTTTCAGAAAAAAGCTTGCCACATCTTAAGTCACGTAATTTTTTTCCATGGAACTTCTGAATCAACCCCTGGGCCCGTGGCCATGTATGTGCCAATTTTTACCATATCGTCGCATGTGCCTTGCAAATGAGCCATTTTAATTCACATCTCCACTTGCTAATTATGAGGAATTAGAAAACAGGTTTAGTGCATAGACCCCGTATGATTTGCCATTTCAACCATAGATTTTCTCCCGGAGCTCAACCCGGAGCCCGCAAAAACGACATACCCATCGTTTTCTCACCCACAACGATTTCCAGCTTGTCATTTGCCTACCTCGTGCCAGGCCCTGTGCTCGACAACCCTTCGAAACCAAAGCGTTGAAAAAAAAATTTCGAATCACGCCTCTGCACCACTTGTTTTTCCTCTTTGCACATCCCGTTCCCACTCGGCAGCATTTACCTCAAGGCTCAATTACTCGGTTACCCCTTTCACTTCTTAGGTCAAAAATAGCTGAAACCCCTTCCTGGCGGGGCTGCTCCCCCTATTGCACCTATGTGAAAAGCGACAAAGCCTTTGATCTAACCTATATTTATAACTAAACCGAGAGTCAGAATCATTATTTTTATTTTAAATTGCATATTGCGGTAAAAGTCCACAGATATGCATCATTGCGAACTACAAAAGATTACCCTGCATCTACAGATTGCAACGTCTTATACCCATGGACAAGCGCTGCGATTTTTCGATATCCGCTTTGCATCGACAATATCGACAGTTACCGTGTTTGTTGGCTGCCCAGATGTTCAGCCATATATTTTTGCTTTATTTTACAGTTGTTAGAAGTATACAGGTTTAAGCGAATGTTTTCACTTGGAGTATATGCCAAGACAACGTTACTGTCTTTCGGTCATTTTAACATGTCAATTTCAAATGAGCGCCTTATACTTGTTGGAATTATTGAGTTAAAACGATCGAAAAACAGAATGACAGCCATTGGTGTTTCGTATGGGAACATTTCTGGGGGATGCATGATATCTCTATAAATGATGTATTAGGTTGTTGCATAAGTTCTGTCCGATTTTTTTCGCCTTATGTTTGAGGCAGCTGTTCGAAGAGAATTCCATATCTAATGCGGTATTGGTAGTATCATTAGAAAGTGCTTTTCTTGCGCTTTCTAAGGCATCTCAAATTTCAATAAATTTCTCAGTGTAAAAAGATTTCAGGCCTAAAATCTCCAAGTGGCCGAGGTACGTTCTTACCCTAGAAATATGTTCTTGCAAGGAAATCTCCACAATGCGCCCTTCAAGTCAAGTTTTTTAATTGATAGCGGAATAAGGATGTAATAGGCTAGCATACGCATAAGTTCAGTTTCATGAAGAAAACGTCTTGCTAGTCAAATTTATTGTCAAACATCAATTTTCTGTATAAATGTTTTACAAGCTATAACTTTCTG
Organism: Cylicocyclus nassatus; assembly: GCA_958299035.1. Lineage (NCBI taxonomy): Eukaryota > Metazoa > Nematoda > Chromadorea > Rhabditida > Strongylidae > Cylicocyclus > Cylicocyclus nassatus. The sequence goes on from CATQJL010000223.1 coordinate 12,805,536, forward strand.
TAATTAGAAGTAATCGACGACTTCAAGTTGGAGGTGCTAGCGTAAAGCAAGGGCTAGCAAAGACCATCCACCAATTTTTTTCGGCGCTTAAAGCAACTGTAAAATTTTCGTAATTTGTAAATAGGCATGCACACACGCGCTGAAGCGAGGTGAAAAAGTGGCCAATTTTTTGTTCGGTCAAAAAATCTCTCGAACGCAGACCCTACGGGCTCTTTTATGGTGCATAATAACCTACGAAAAATTCTCTATTTATTCATTGTTAGACAAGCCTATCAATTCTAATAAGGGAGCACTGCCATGTCAAATAAGAAAGGTTTGAAGAAAAACGCTGTAAAGTTTTCGAGTTCTTGCTTCTTCCTTAACACGAATTTCCACAGGTTTCAATATGTGTCTGATAACCAAGGAATTGCTCAACAAACAGAAAATAAAATTTTGGGAAAAAGCTGACTTTGAAAGAAGTTATGACATTTTGAATTCAAAAATTTCAAATCGGACAGAACTTATGCAACAGCCTAATAGGAAATGAAACTCAATGCTAATATGCAGTCCAATTATTTCCTCTCCGCTCTTGAAAGAAGGAAGGTGGTCTGATCTGCGTGCGACAAGCTGGCAGCTAGCGGCTGACAAAGCTATCGTTGTTCTTAACCCTTTTTCTTGCATTATTTCAGTTGTAAGAAAGCAAAGGTTGATTTAATGCGGCTAAAGCAATGTCTCAATTTTTGCTCTATAAAAAAGTAGTTAGTCAAAATTAATTGAGGTTTTAATCAGGCTTCTAGCCCGTATTTACTCTGAAGTAAAAAGTAATGTAACCTCGGACATAATAAAGCCGCATAGCGGATAGATAGTTCCCGTATGCTGATAAAATATTGAAAAGATAAATGTAATGCAAACAATTCCTTTCAAAAATATTTGTAGAGAGAAAACCATGTACGAGATACAGCATCGCGAGAGCCAAGGAAACCACTAAATATGATTAGAAGTAAAGCAAAGGTTTGGCTCACCAAGTCCATAATGACATACCTATCATTGCAGCAGTAGTTGTCTTTACTACTCTCGCGCATAGTAATCCCGTTGCAGCCGCACCAATGCACAGCAGCAACGTTGGAAACACTGTAGATAGCATGCCCTAAAAGTTGCAGTCCTTTTTCAACCTCTAAATTAAAATAAATATACAGAGAAGTTTCTAAACAATACTGCTCCAAAAAGAATCATAACGCTAAAAGCTTTGAAAAATGCGAAGATGACACTTGATAGAGAGAGCAACTCCCTTCTGAATCCCATGACTATCAAATATTCCTGCAAAAACTATACTAACCAAATAACTTTCACTTTATAATCAGAAAACCTTCATTCCGCTTTCTTCTTCTGAAGCGATTGTTAGAGTAGTGAAAAATATAATAGGATAAAGCGCTGAGATACAGACTGAAACATTGTTTTGCTTGTAAAATGGTTATATCTTCAAAGACCTGTAACTTCCTTAGTATTAGCTTTCCCAACCGCGCGCAATTCCGGTTAGAAACGTGCATCTATTTGGCCTATAAATTAGCTCCGCGTCCGTCTGCAATGCTCTACTGGCCAGAACTCATTACAGTGTATTGAGATAGCGGTAGCAATACGTGTCACCGTATTTGCTCGAAACTAGATTGTTTGAATGTAGGTGATAAATTCAAAAATGTTACGCATTTTTAAACAGAGGTTCACGCATATAAAATGTGGTCCGAGCCATTTAGCGACTTCGATAAGCACCACTTATTCTACAAGGACAACATTGATACGAGGAGAAGCGCGTGAAAGGAGGCGCTCACCTCCAAATCCCTTTTGCACAAAACGAGGTTATAGGGGAATGAAAGTGTGACCGGTAGTTGCGTTATTTTTGCTTCGCGAACGATATCCCTCCGAAATTAGTAAACGTCACTACATGCTGACTCAGTGTGACGAGGCGACGTGAATGAATAGTCTGTTTCAAAGTCAAACCTAACGATGCATGGGAAATCGAGAAAATTTGGAATTTCTTTGTAGCAAACTACCATCACTCACTTGCCGTTACTATATCTGCTTGAATTGAGGCACTTTAATGAGCGTTTAAAATTTCAGAACTGTGCAAGAGAAAGAAGACGGTCTATCGAGCTATAAGACGATTGGAGGGGTATTCAAGATGACGAGGTTTGGCTTTTCTACACATAGTATCGTCGTCTCCCCGGTGTACGTTGGGCGGAGCTTTTGCGGACATTCAACACGTTGGTGAACTTGTTAACCCTCTACTACGAGGCATTGTTTTTTGTGATCTCTCGCTACCAACGCTGCCACGTGTGACAACAGCATATAAACGTGGCAGGTTAGAGAGTACAAAGAACCATGCTTTGAAGTAGAGGCTTGACAAGTTCATAATCGTGTTGAAATGTCCGCAAAAGCTCCGCCCAACGTACGCCGGGGAGACGACGATACAAATATGCAATCTACATCATCGAACGTGCTATTAAAGGCACCGTCCACCCTAAATTAGGGCTTCTGCGTTTTTCTCCACATACAAAAGTATGGCTCCCTATCAAGGCAATGCCCAAGTGGCTGCGTAAAATGTCGGTACGAGAGCGGGAAAATTGCTTCAGAACAACGAAGGAGCGGAGTACCCTTACTTGGCAACGCCCCCTCCACTAATGCCCGCCAACACCCGTAATCACCTATCCAATCACCGTTCGGAGAACCCACCCTGCCGGTTCTCCGGAAGGGGGAGTAAAAACCCCCCTCAGGGGATCTACCCTGAGGCAGACTGAGTTGATCGTGGGGCGCCTCACTCGAGGATCCGGCAAGTCATTGATCTAGATGCGGATCGCTTTTCAGGTATAAAAATCTTGAGCGCTATCAAAGAGGAAACACCTACCGTCTGCACCCCAGAGAGGTTCCCATGTGAACCAGCGTGCGTACGTGGGACGCTGCCTTTCGCTCTTTTTGACATGTTTCTCCTGAGATTTCAACGGAAGTGCCCGAGGTTAACACGTTCAAAAGTGCGAAAGGCAGCGAGATGACGTGGTACCTATGGGAACCTCTCTGGGGCGCAGACGATACATCGCATGTGCGGGTTTGGTCAAACGGGTATATTATTGATTTAGCCCGCACGAACGTGGTTCGGCGCCGGCCAGTGCAAAATTTTTTCATCACTGAGCAATCTTCGGTAGCGACCGCCATCGAAAAAAAATCGATGACGGCCGCTATTAAGGACTTCACAACCCAAAAGAATGCACAAAACAAAACTGCGTTTTTTTAACCAAGATTTCGTAAAGAATTGAGGAAGTAGGGACAAAATCGAATGGAAATAAACAAAGAGATTCTCGCTCTAAGTAGCCTAAGCAAACTCTGCAAAAAGGAGAAAACCTATTTTCTTGTTTTCTTGCCGAAATCAGCTGTTCATTGATCCTTTCCTTTTCGGGCACCGGTATTATGCAGTTTTGCGCGTTATTATACTGCAACAATACGTCAAGTAAAATGTCCCGTAAGTTACTCACGAGCAACTTACGGAATTTTTCTCTGCGTCTTATCCTTTGCACATTATTTCGGTGGATTCATCTCAAAATCAACGCTGCTCTTAAGGATTTCAGGAGAATTCATCGCGGCACTTGCCTTGACGCTCACCCGTCAGATCAGGTCGCATTCTTGAGCATGTGAGAGTGGCCGCTGGTCAGTTTATCTTGACCATTTCGGACCTGGTGGTGGCAATTGCCATCATCAATTCAGAGATCTACTATATTGGCGCAAGAACATCATTTCACTACTCATTGCTCTCAAACGCTTCATATAACCTTTGCCTTCCAAATGTAGCTTCGAGACCGGGTCATTTGCTTTTCTGTCAGCAATATGTACATTTCTGTGTACAAGTGGATTTCAACCAATCAATAATTTGCCCCGGCTTGAGCAACGTTTCAGTATCTCGTTTATTAGCCAATAAATATTCATAATATTATCATAATGTTTTACGATGTTGAGTAAATGTAACTGCTGTTTGCGGGTCCACATGTATCGCGGGAGATTTGAAAATCCAAAATAAACCCAAAACCAAAAAATTAAGAAATCAAAAAGAAGTAGTTTAGGTTGAGCAGATTTCAAACTCCGCTATAATGTTATTCATATGGTAATAAGTAAAAAACAATAGGAGAGAGGCTTTCGGCTCACTCGCAGAAACTTACGTCTGATAGGGTTAAATACTATAGTTGAGTCCGAATATTCAAGTTCGAATAATTTATTCGAAAAATTCGACTATTCGAATATTCGAATAGTCGAATGTTTAAAAGAAACGCAATTATTCGACTGTTCGAATAGTCGAATATACAAAAAAGACAATTATTCGAATATTCGTTCATTCGCCCGTTTGGAAAAACGGCGCATTCGAATATTCGAATGTTCGATACGTTGGGAAAAACCAATACTCGAATATTCGAATATTCGACGCAATAAAAAAAGGACTTATTCGAATGTTCGATTATTTGCAACCGACTTATTCGTATGTTCGAATATTCGAACCGACAGAACTTAACTTTCTACCGGTCGCCTCCCCTTGTCGACTTCTGAACGACCCCTTCACTCTTCGGAGCCTCTAATATGGGGGAAGTTGTAACAACGGTAACTTTAGCGGTGCTTTACACTTCATCAGATTGCTATTTTACCGTTTGCTTTTTCTTGCACTGAAGCTCTATGGTATCTACATAGTTATTGCTGACTAATAGCATGCTACAGTTACTGGCATCATACTTTTTGCATCAAGCTTATGACTGAGTTGACAAGGTAATCTAGCTATCATCCTGCCTCCGTTTTAACGCTCGTTGATTAGGTTTCTAGCATCCACAATACTTGGTTTTACTCAATCCACCATGGAAATAGCGAGACACATCTGTTGCAAAATGCTGCCACAGAAGGACATTCGGACTGAGTTCATCAAAGACCAGATTCATTCGAATTATTCGAATAGTCGAATATTCGGTCATGCCTGATTATTCGATTATTCGAATAGTCGAATATTCGGTCATGCCTGATTATTCGATTATTCGAATAGTCGAATATTCGGTCAAATCTGATTATTCGATTATTCGAATAGTCGAATATTCGGTCACGTCCAAATATTCGATTATTCGAATAGTCGAATTCTTGAAAATCAATATTCGATTATTCGAGTTCGAATAATTCAAAAATCACAATTCGAATAATATTCGTTCGTTCGAATAATTTTTGAAATTGGATTATTCGAAATTCGTTCATTCGAAAAAAATTTTCGTTCAGCTCAACTATATTAAATACCTCAACTCAGCCCCTCAGTTGAGATCATCGGAAGTGAAGTGGGGTTTACTACGGGCATAGTTATTGTTTGTTTGTTTTTTGAATGCGTGTAGCTTAGCCATTCTGTTCTTGCTGGATATAGTTCTCCAATTTATAATATTGGGCTAAAAGTTGGTTTACTATTTTTGTGTTGTTGTCTGACTGTCTGTAACGACACTCATAGAGCAGATTCCAGCAAAGATTTTGAGCTATCTTGGTCATAGCCATACATTCGATAGTCAAAAGACAGAGCCTAGAAAGTGGTAGTAGTTTGAGATTCTGCCCCTATAAGTGAAGGTTGTTTCAGAAAATTAGGTAGAAATTTAGATGCGAATTAAACCAGGAAACTTGAAAAATTCATGTAAAGCAGAGGTTAGCACATCACCAAACTTGAAACTTTAACTTGGTGGTTTCCTAGGCACAGTTTTCTCTTCAGGATTGCCGGTTAAAGTGGATGGCAACAAGAACAAAGTTTTTCCAATTAGAAAAAGCGCTGTTTAGTTGTGGTGGTAGTTGGGAGACGAAACAAAGAAAAACTTCTCAGCAATTGAATTGAACATGTTAAACACGTCAGAAAAGATAAGTTGCACATCGGCACCAATCTGATTTTTGATGTCCTATGAATTTTCACCCCCGCATAGTTGTTTCGTATCCTACAACGTTGTCTGGATTCTTCCGCTCATCATTCTGAGCAAGTATCGTCCAAGCTACAGAAAGTTCGATGCGAAAACACTGAAAGAGAACAGGGTAAAAAGAAACGCAATTTTCAAGTAAGCTCGGGTTGTCTACGTCGTAGACAGAAAGAAATCCTAACGGATACACAAAAAAAGCGGAGGAAAAGAGTTAAATTGAAGAAAAAAACAAGAGATTTTTGAAAAAGCGTTTATTCCAGATTCCTCTTTTAAATCATAAATGGAGTCTTGCGACGTTCTCAGCCTGAAAATAGAGATCAAGAACTTCAATGTAATATATAGAGTGTCATAATTGGGCTCCGAACAACGAAGAAAAGGGTGCCAGAGCCAAATGCCCCGAGCCCCGCATTTGAGGTAGCGAGGTAGCGCGCAACGCGCGGAGACGCAGACGAGCAGCGGAGACAGGCCAGAGTTGGCGGAGCATTAGGTTCTGGTCATTGATTTCCACGAGGTCATAATGAAACCTTATAACATTATATATCGTTGTGACCCCCATGAGAAGGCCAGGAGCACTGCGTCGCGGGTCTCGAAAATCACTCCATAACGAGATAGACCAGCACTTATTTGGCGACTCTCTGCGCAAGATTTGAGCGCGGTTTTTCGTTTTTATTGAACTCCAGCGGCTTTCATGAACTCTTCCAACGCTCAATCGCAGCTAGAGGAGGGTTGATTAAGAAATTTCACTTAGTTTCTAATTGAATTTTTGAATAAGAACCTTCTTCTCAGCAAAAAGTCATAAAAACGTAATCCTTCGGTTTTTTGAGCTTCTTTTGGATGTCACTACTATATTTGCCTCATTCACATTCAGTCCTACACGGCTATGTCATTAGTTATGTCATGATATCCGGGGCTTCGCCCCGGATGACTTCTTTACTTCTCTCCAAGTGAAGGTTGTGTTCGATTATGACGCTCAAAGTGCTTCGAGCCAAGCTTTCGTCAGGGCCCACACATCTTTTAGATACTAATTTGGGCTCGTTATGCAACTTTTTTGCGTTTTGCACCTGCTCGGCATGCAAAGCCCGTAACCACGGCTCCCAACTCAAGAAGTGGCAAAAAACGTTGTTTTCCGCCAAAACGGTATTAAAAACTGATAGTCAAACATCGATCTTTCTGATTTTGGCATTTAGCAAATTTCAATATCTATTCGGAATATGCAGCTTGCATCAATCACACTCTCTCTCATATATATAGTAAGCAATTTTGAGTGTTGTTTGCTTCCAAAAAGTTTTTCCATTCAATCAGCCGATATTGCATTTTGCTTGTATCGCCCCTTCCACAGTTGCTGCTACCCTTGGTCTGCGTCTTTGACCTGTAACACGCGTGGCTAACATGTTGGCAACATGCAACAACATGTTTGCGTTAAGGCCAACAGCCAAAATCCTTTGCCAATATGTTCTTGCATCTCGCCAACATGTTGCTGCATATTATATTAGGTTGGTGCAAAAGTTCTGTCGTTTCATTTTCAAAAATTTGTAACTTAGCGAAATTTCAACGGATTTGCTTGCTTGTAATTTTTTTCGGAAGATTAGGTCTTCCGCTTTCAATCACTGCTTTGTGAAGCTTTTGTTTCACACTGAGTGCAGAGATAAAAATGGAAAACTAAGACCATGTAAACTTTGAGCATTTTAAGTTAGGTCACCAAAAATCTGGAATGCTGCAGAAAAATCTGAAATCATCAGTACATATGTTTTTTGACTAGCCTTTGCATCTGTAAAAAAAAACTGTGCTGTTTGGACGTCTCTGTGAGAAGTTATGATTTGCGCGAAAATTAACAAATTAATTAATTTTGGCATTTTCCATAGTGCACTCGATATTCATAACTTCTCACAGAGACGTCCAAACAGCACAATTTTTTCACAGATGCAAAGAATAGGCCAACAAACATATGTACTGACGATTTCAGATTTTTCTGCAGCATTCCAGATTTTTGGTGACCTAACTTAAAATGGTCAAAGTTTACATGGTCTTAGTTTCCCATTTTTTATCTCTGCACTCAGTGTGAAACAAAAGCTTCACAAAACAGCGTTTGAAAGCGGAAGACCTAATCTTTTTAATAAAATGGCAAGCAAGCAAATCCGTTGAAATCTCGCGAAGTTACAAATTTTTGAAAATGAAACGACAGAACTTTTGCACCAACCTAATAGTTGGAGCCGATTGTTCGTATTCGAATAATTTATTCGTAATGCACTAAATATTTGAATAGTCAAATATTCAAAAAACATCCAATTATTCGATTATTCGAATAGTCGAATAAATGAAAATGTTCTCTTCATTCGAACAATTTGTTCATTCGACGCCTCGGCAAAATAACTAAATCGAATATTCGAATATTTGATGAGTTTTAAAAATCAACTATTCCAATATTCGAAGATTCGAAAAGTTTGGAAAACACTCTCAAAAAATTTTCGAAAATCGATTATTTGATATCCGTTCATTGAAAATTTTCTTTCGTTACAACTTTACTGCATGTTGCCAACATGTTAGTCCAGAGAAGCAGATCAAGGGTAGCAGCGGTGTAGAAGGGACGATCTAGTTCTCGGCTTATTTGGTGAGTTTCATTGTTTGCTATAGGGTGTAAGGGGAGCAGGATGCTAGTTGTGCAAGGACAAGCACAAGCTTAAACCATAGATGCGACTGCCATCGGTGTAACGATATAGTTCAATCGAGACGTGGCAAGGCAACAAGTGCTATATAGCTCCTCAGCTTACTGTACTGTCTTTTCAATTTGAATCAGACTATAACTGCATGGCGCGTCAGGTCCCCCTCTTATAAAAAGGTGCAAGCACTTGTCCTCTTTACTCATTTCCTTTGCGTCCTTACAGATTCTGCGCAAAGCAGTGCTTTTTGCGTTGAAGCTGAGATTTTCGCTATTTCGTCTGATCCCTAAAGGATCACATGGAAATTCTCGCTTTTTCAAAGCCATTTATCTCATGAATTTAGTGAAAACGTTATAAAATTGCGCTGAGGATATCATAATATGGCACTGTTGAACATGTTTATAGTAGAAAAACGTTGAATCTCAGGATATAGACATCTTCGATGAACTACTGCTCGCGAGCTACGGATTGTCGAGAAATTGACAATTTGTATTTTCAAGAAGATGAATGACTTTGAAAAAAGAGTCCAAACAGAGAAAGAAGAAGAAGGATATCTAGAGTAACGAGATATGGCGCGCCCCTCTCGCAAGGGGAAGGATGTTTGTTCAAAGTGGTCTTTCGAGGCGAGATGCACACCTTCTTGAAGTGCACCCTCTTGAAACATGTGAAACGCTGATTTCAAATCTGCCTCCCTTATCTGTGATGAAGGTTTGTAGATGCAGAAAATCAAATGTGCAACTAAGATCAAATCAATCATCAGGATTTTTCTAGCTCAAATGAGTCAGCGGTAAAGGTACATTCAAGCTGAGAATATTTGTTGCAGGGAGTGCCTGACAATCACCACTGCTCCATTATAGCCAGAAAGAATATTCCGATTGTGTCCTAGTCGGGCATTCAGTTTTTGCTCTACAAACGCTCATAACTCGTCGTTCAGAAACGCTCCGCAGATATGTGAGGCAGATTTGAAATACGACGTTATGCTCTCCAAGATGATACGCACCTCATCTTGAAACGCCACTTCGACTGACCATCCTTTCCTTGTCAGTTCCTCTCCACTCCCGCGGGAACTTATTAGGGTGTCTCATAATTTTTCAACGTTTTTACTCAACCGCCGTGTTTTTGTATCTTTCCTTCATCTGATGTAGCTTAAGTAATCATTCGATAAGGCAAAGCAAACTGTACACAAGATGTCTACCAAAAGTCTGCTCAATTCGTATTCCATGTGAAGTTTTGAGCTGAAATTTGTTAGTAGTCGAAAACGAGCTTTTTTTCAAAAATCGTATTTCCGACCAGAATATCCAAAAAATCCCCCCCCCCCCCCTTTTTCCTAGCATATGCTTGGCACACCGCGTATTCAACTGTACACTTTTCGAATCTTTTCCATGGCTAGAAATAAAGGAAAAAATGAATGGGGCAAAATGGCAGATTCCGACTCTAGACGTCCTGAGATCCTCCCATGCATGTGACCATACAGCTCATACATGCAGAAGTGCGATCATGTATTTGTACCCCTTTGTAGATGCCCCCATTTCTCGAGAAAGCTGATACGTGTATACGGGCCTTAAGACTAAAATTCTGCTCACCCATCAATACTTCTACTTAAATTACAGCTAAAAGGAAAACAGGGTTCGAGTAGAGTCAATCAATATGTCTTGCTATTGTTGTCAAGATGTCCTTGCTTCTTCACTCTTTCTCTTAATCCTTGATAATTCACCCAAAATTTGAAATACCAGTCTTTCACATTTCTAAAATTTGCATTTTGTGCTTTCTCCAGCATTGTTGTGTAAAGTTCAGTTGTAAGTCAGTCTTTTTCTGCAACGAGTAGGAAAATTACAGTTTATTGTAGGGAGGGTGAAGCAGAAGTAATCCGCTGCCGAGTGACGGAAAGGCTTTGTAGTTGACGCTATCTCAGTGCTTTCAAAAAAAGGAGAAGTTTTGCTGCTTTTATGCGGATATGCGAAACTTTTTGTAAGCTGATCTTTTTTTAAAAATACCAGTGCAGGGGCGGTAGGTAGAAGCATCCAGCTGCCAACTGGAATGGGGGTTGTCTGAGTGTCATCCTCTCAGGTGCCGTCGACGAAGACAGAAACACAAAATATGCCTTTCCAAATTATTGCGCGAAGGTCATTTGTAAGTCTTAAAGTTCATCGCTGAGGCTGTAGCCAGCCATTTTCTAGCTACTGAATGAAGGGGAGGTTGTGTGTCTGCCAACCTCTCAGGTTCCGTCGGAAGGTAGAAGAAATGTTCGATTTTTACCTTATTGTTAGTAGAAGTGCTTTTCACTTGTAGATAGACTTCTTTGATGATCTGCATGGAACCTAATCTGTACACTTAGGTTTATCAGTGTCTGGTGACGAGAGTGTTTTCAATGACATTTTGCGAAGGCCTCGATGAAATGCATGTAGCAGAGACTACTCCGAATAGATATAAGAAATTACATTGCAATTTTGAAAAAAACTGTACGAAAAAAAACAACATTCAGAGCCTTTTCTATTGCAACCTCATTAGCCTAGCACAGTTTCAGAAACACTTAGAAAGAAAATCAAAAAATGCATACACCGCAATGCAAATTCTGCTAATTTACGGCAAAACATTACTTTATTTTGAATCTCAAATGCAGTTATGCCGTATATCATTTTTGTTTTGTTTGCTCTTAAAACTGACACATTGCTTACTTGAATTGGGTTGATTGTTTAATCACTGATCATTCTAAAAAAGAAGCTTTCTGTGCACTGCTAAAAGAATCGTGAAATCCATTACGTTGATGACTTTAAAAAGTGTAAGAGTACGGCGCAGCCCGACATTAGCTGTTCTCAGGTAAAGCGCAGCAAGTAAAGGATGCTTATTTTGCCGAATACTATTAGGTTGTCCGGAAATTAATGCAGGTTTGAACTTCAATCGCAATAAGTCATACACTTCTCATTTCTAAATAGGTTGCAAGGTACCATTCGATAAAGCAAAGCAAGCTCTACAAGATGGCTGTCTTGCTTTAGCAAGAGCTCTGATCCACCACGAGTTTCGAGCCAGAAACTGAAAAAGATTCAACTATTCGACTATCCAAAAAATCGAGAAAAATCGTAACCCAGTTCATAAGAATCCTACAAACATTCTAACTTGCCCACGTAAGCACTGCCTACATAAGACATCCATATACCGCAATTGCCGTTGTTGCCGCAATTTTTTCTCTGTTAGAAATCAAGAAAACAAGAATTCTCATGCATTTGCCAGAGTGATGCTGTGCTGTCCCCACATATGTGGTTGTATACTACAAACCTTTAGAAGTATAAACGTAATTTTTCAGCTCTGTGCAAGCTTTAGTTTTCGAGATATATCGGATATAGCTTTTCCAAGTCAGGGGTCCAGACTGAAATTCAGATTTCTCGAGAACTAAAACTTGTAAAGAGCTGAAAATTTATGTTTTTACTTCTACAGATTTGTAGTTTACAATTACTTATGTGGGGGCGGCACAGCACCACTTTGGTAAATGCATGAAAATTTCCGTTTTTTTACTTCTAGCAGCGAAAAAATGCGGCAACGGGGCATATGGATGTCTTATGTGGATTGGGTTTACGTGAGCAAGTTAGAATTTTTGCAGGATTATTATGAACTGAGTTACTGAATCTTTTCAGTTTCTGGCTGGAAATTCGTGGTGGATCAGAGCTGCTGCTAAAGCAAGGTCGCCACCTTGTAGAGCTTGCTTTGCTCTATCGAATGGTACCTTGCAACCTATTTAGAAATGAGAAGTGTATGATTATTGCGGTTGAAATTCAAAACCTGCATTAATTTCCGGACAATCTAATAAGTGTGTTACTGGTGCTGATAAGTTAACAGGAAAAAGAACGTGCGAATTGCATTTCAGCTCTTACACCATTACATTTGCGAGATGTGATGCAACCGTGTCATATCGTTGTAGAAGTTGGCACAAAAAATGAACAAAACTTACTATCCTGCAAAAAAAAGGCAGCAAGCGCTGTAGTATAGCATTCTATGATAGAGACGGGTACAACAACATAATCAAAACCGGTATCGAAAGTCTGCAATAGATCATAGCATGAACTAAAGCTGAAATAACTCATATAGTGTCCTACCTGGTTGTTTGCAACGATTGAAAGACATACTTGTAATAAAGCCACGCTATGATCAGGGTCTTCTGCTGGTGTCATACTATATTTTATAGGGGGCAAATTATACCCTTCACTTTCTCTGACAAAGAAGAGGTACATAATTGAAAAACTATGCTAGCTATTTGGTCGTGGTTGCTACCAAAAAGAATGAAGTTGCTCAACATATCTTACCCTGTGAATAGCTTTGCCTCATAGGCTGCTTGCTGATTTGTATGAACTACATAGGAAAGTCTTCCCTTTACCAACGATTCAAAAGAAATACCGTAATCTCTTGAATAAAAGCTCAGTTAGATTCAAAAGTTAGTCAAAAACCGCTGCTCACAGCTTCCCTGATTGGAAAGTTTCAAGCAACTCTTCTTCCGTCGAATACCATGTTCTGTTTTCCTAAACGCTTTATAGACAGCAAAGCTCCGTCTGGAAAGCGCAGTGCGCATCAGGGGCAATGATACAAGGTGGCAAAGAAATTTCGGGACACTCCCCTCAGCATAATTTTTACACTTCAAAAGCAAGCACGCTATGCTCAACTGGCCTTATTTCCCAATACCTAAATTTTTGATGCTACAGGGTACACAGAAGAGAATGATATTTGTTGCTGGCAGTCCAAATTTCATTCGAGAAGGCTTTTTTTTTTGCGCAACGGCGTAAAAGAAGTATTGCAAAGACTCTCTTAAGGCTTAAGTCAGTAACAGCCCGAGAGGCCTGGAATGATATCCACGAAAGTCCATAATGAAGGAAAATGGACTTTCAAGCCCCATTTATTCGTTATTCGTTCGTTTGCGGTGGAGAGTGGGAATCTGCTTTCGCTCGCGTTATCCAAAAATTTTCATCCCATCGCAATCACGAGGCAAAGCGGTGGAATGAAAATGATTCAACCCTACCTGAGCTCTCGCTTGCGAAAGATGACGTCATAAGTCCATTTAGAATGGGGCAAAATGGGATTTACCTCCATTTTGAATGGACTTGAAAGCCCATTTCACTCCCAGCTGCAAGGATTTCGAATGGACTTGAAAGCCCATTTCACTCCCAGCTGCAAGGTGAGCTGGAAATCGTAAGTCCGTTTTTGACCTTTTCGCATATTTTTGATGGCGATTTTGGGGGATGTGTTCCTCAAGCCATTTTAAGGTAACAAGTGAGTGGAAAAAGTAACATGTCCTTTATGAAGGCTGAAATAAATGTTTCTTTCTAAATTCATACAAACGCTATAAAAATCATGGAAGAAAATTATTCACCAAAATATTCGCTAACAAGCTCACATGCCTCCAAATTTCAGATCGATGCGAAAATTCTTATGTAAATCAAATAAAGTTTGTTAACTCTTCAAATCATCAACCATAACTAAATTCGATTTGTATTTAAAAATAAAAAAGATTTGCGTTTCAATATAATTACTCAGAAGCAATCTTTTGATTAATCTCGCAGGAACCGAACCCCAAAGACGGCATTTCAAACGCGACTTTGAGTTAGGTCGCAAGAATTACTGAAATGGCGCTAGCTAGCAAGAAATTTCTGTGAAAAATTTTCTACTAGCAGTAGTCCATACATTCAACTACTTAGAGATATATACATTAGTGCTTAGAGACAAAGAAGAGCTAAAGTAGAAAATTTGCGAAGTCATCTTTTGCAGATTCGTAGTGTTTCCGACTTAAAAAAACCCTTTGAGTTGCGGTGTAGTACAAGGCTTTCTATAAGATAAGCATTTTGGTTCACAGGTTGCAGTGAAAGTTTAGCCAAAGTTTGTGTTCCGCAGAAAGCTCTACATACGAATTTGATTCAATGCAGATCCGTAGAAGTCTCGAGAAGCGAAGGCGCGGATATTATATGAATTTCATTCTTGAAGGTAATTTATAGCATAGTCATCGACAACAAATGGTATTTTGTGAGGTGTAGCGGAGTGGGAAGAAATAAAAATCCACGTGACTGACATTGTAATATTAGGTCAACCTAGTCAGAAATCAACCACTTGGTGGAAATGAGTTTGCAAGAGTGAGTAAACAGGTTGAGACAAGTTGGAGAAAGGTTTGCTGAAGAAGTTTTGTATGGAATGAAAGGATCCGCGAATGCGATATCTTATCGCACCGCATGGACTAAGTCCATTTTATTCGCACGAAAAGACCATTTCGCGGGGACTTTCGTGGATATCATTCCTGGTTGGGAGGGAAGGGGGAGGAAGAGCAGGGGAAAAGAAGGGGAACTCGAGGAACTCGCGAAATTTTTGAAAGTTGTCTTCTTATATAACAAAAATGTCCGAGCTCTTTTCTACACTCAAGCGCTTTGAAAGAGAAAACTGAGCAATCTATTGAACAATATCCGATGCTTAGATGTAAGCGTGAGCATGCGGAAGTATGAGGAGTATGACATAATGCGGTAAAAACGCAAAATTGAAAAGTTGGGACAAAGTTGTGCACGTGCATGCTTGATGGACATCTCAACAAACATGCTGAGGAGAACTACAATAAAGGTGCTTTGAGCATAAAGCCTTGAATGAATTAACTGTTATAAGAGGACCGACACAGGAGCTATGAATCACGCTGGACTTTGCTTTGGAGTATAACATGCGAAGGAAATTCTGTGAAACATGCTGGATCACTGCAGTCAACCACTCAGACTCATAAACTTGCTTCAGGGACAGATATATACGGCTGACAGCTAAGCTCACCTCTTCCATCTAGTCCTTCCCCTTTACAAGCCCCCCCCCTTCCCTCTCTTCACTCTCTTCGCTTTCTCTTTCCTTTGCGACCCGTTGCGACGGTCGCATATGCTTGATCTGGTTTTTAGCTTTAGCGCTTCCAAGCAAAGTACCAACTCGCGTCAATACCCAACTTGGAGTTTCTAGTCTAATTCACTATCATTGTCGAAAAAAGTCCCACAACAGCTGCCTCTATCAGCACAATTCATAATTTGCTATTCTGTTGATTGTCACTTATTGATGACTTGGAGAGAAGGACATGGTTTCAACGTTATTATGGCTTGCTTGTTATATACGGATTGCGAGTTTAATCACATGAATTTCTTTCTGCATAACTTTGTGAGGACTATGTAAAGCAACTTCTGCATGTTTTGGCCCAATATTAAACCGAACACGGACTTATATGTGAATTTGCACTTCGCGTACGCTTTTCTTTGCAATGTTATAGTCTACAGAAGCATATCAGATAAAAAGTAAATTCTGAAGCGTTCTATGCTTCATTAGGCTGCAGCTTGGTGAAGTAGCCACTTCCGTTTAACCATTAGCTTGCCATGATATTTGACACTAATTATTATGACTTGAAATAGACTCAAAAGCTTGGCAAAGTGACAAATGAAACAGTTTCTTATTTTCACATAAGGTATGAAGTTTCGTCAGAAATATTAGGTCGGTGGAAAAGTTTTGTCGTTTTTTCAATCCATTGTCAAGCACACTAGAATGAAGTTAAACAAACACTTCAAAATGCATCCGATGCAGAATTTCCTCCTCTTTCTAAACTTTCATTGTATTTCGTTTAGAGAGTGACGAGATATTTGCTGGAAATTACAACCATTCGTTTTTACCACGTCCAAATTTCGCTTATTTTCAAAATTTTTGCATGAGAGTTTCGGAAGAGCTCTAATAACTTGCAGATAGGGCAAACCTTTTGCCAAAGCAAATTTTTGCAGCCGTAGGCTTGTCATTCAGAATTTCTACGATATATTTTTTGAAGTGACCAAATTTTACATTCAGCCTATTTTGACCTCGTAGAACATATAATGTTAAACACTTCAGTCACCATTCCATGCAACTTTTTCTCATCCTTCTAACACTTGTCTTTTTTGGAGAGGCAAACGAAATTTGTGGGGAAAATCGCAGTATTTCTCAATTACAGGAGTGCGCACTGACGTAATCTATGTTTCAAAATCTTCATAATTTTGAAGCAAAATCGCTCATTTGCTTTGTAGTAGTCGCGGTAGTAATAATCGAGTGTTGCAACTTAGTATTCTTTAGGTTTTACAGTGTTTGGTGCAACAACAGTTATGCGATTTTTTCAAAACACAGGATTTTTAGCAAATTATTTAGCAAAAATCTGAAAAGGCAGCTGAAATAAAGAAAAAAATTGCATAAGTTGGCGAAAGGTTTGCCCCATCTGTTATTTGTTAGGGCTTCTCCGAAAGTCTTATACAAAAAATTTGAAAATTAGTGAACATGGTAAAAACGAATGGTTGCAATTTCCAGCGAATATCTCATCACTCTCTCAGAAGCAAAATGGGAGTTGAGCAGCTGAAAAGAGAAAGAAATTCTGCATCGAATACATTTCAACGTTTGTTTATCTTTACTCTAGCGTGTTTGCCGATGGATTGAAAAAACTTACAAAACTTTTGCAACAATCTAATAGTATGTTACAAGATTTGATACTCATGAAGGTCATGGACGCAAAGTAGACATTTTGATAAAAAGTAGACTGCACGAAATCACCGGGGTCGCTGTAGGCTGAACGCGCGCAAGCGTGCCTGCAACGCGGCATTCGCGCGCATGAGTCATCATAGCGCCTGTACTCGGGTGCTATGATGCCTTATGCGCGCGAATGCAAATGTTAGCTCGCAAGAGACACGCTCGAGGGCGTTCATCGCGGGCGTTTCCGTGCAGTCAACTTATACAATCATCAGTTTCGGCCGCCAACAACACATACCCAATCCATGATTATTGCGGATTCGACTTAATCCGCTCTATTTCAACATCGGCTGGGTTACCAAATACAGACTTCCAAAATACCGCAAAGTTTGATGCTGGGAATCTACTATAGGTATACTTGAAACGAGCTAACTAGGTTCGTTGTGTCTCATTTTGAGAGTGCTAATAGTGCTGTGGAAGGAAACTGTTTCATGCTTAGTTGCTCAATTATGAATAAACTTTATTACCCCATTCAATGCTTACTTACGTATGACATAAGAAGGGCCTCCACCTCTACGTGGTTGGGACCGCTGTTCCTGAAACAAGCACTTCTCATTTGTAAATGAGTGCAGTTAAATTCGGCCTACACGTAGTTCAATGGGATATTTGAACACCTTTTTCCGTCAAATTCTTTTGTAATTCCCGAGTCGTTGATCCAAATGATGACCTGAAACCTCGATAATTTACATTTCTATTTTTTGAGTTTCTCTGCAAATTAGAATTCTTCACAAATTTCTGCCAAAATTTGAGCTGCCACGTTTCCGCCTTCACACATAGAGCCGATGACAATTTTTGTTCAAAGTGCGCATTTCATTTGCTTGCCATTCTCAAAAGGAGATGGTCGGGTCTTGACCCAGCCATTGCGAACAACCCATTGATCATCGGATTCACCTTGAAACGCTAATTTCGAAAATGTGTTCATCATTTGCCGAATGACTATTTGAAAGGAGCTACGAGTTTAACTTTTGAAGATTATCCTCGCTCGCATATCTAGGTTACTGGATGAAGTCCAACTCCAAAAACAAGCCGGGTTCCGCAAGGAATTCAGTCGCATGGATCACATCCAGACGGTTTCGAAAGTAATAGAAGTCTGCCGGCGTATCAACTGCCTCTAGTCCTAACTTTCGTCGACTACTTGAAAGCCTTTGACCAGGCTGCTCTCTTTATCCTTTAAGTTCTTCCCTTAAGTCGTTCTCCATGTTCATCGAACGTCCGAGATACACGTAAGAAGTATACTTGGGTCCGAATCGAATAGAAATTCGATCATTCGAATAAAACATTCGAATATATTCGTATTCGAAATTCGATATTCGGAGTTCTTCCATTTTCGAATAATATTCGAAACTCGAATAATTGAGAAAACGGGGTTTCGAATAAAATTCGAAACTCGAATAATCAAAAAACAGGGTTTCGAGTAAAATTCGAAAACTCGAATAATCAAAAAACGAGGTTTCGAATATTATTCGAAAACTCGAATAATCAAAAAAACGAGGTTTCGAATATTGTTCGCAAACTCAAATAATCAAAAAACGGATTTATTTATTTATTTATTCGAATGTTTTATTCGAATGTTTATTCGAATTCGTATTCGAATAAACTCCGTATCGGGTTATTCGACTTTGTTGCAGAGCCAACTGCTGAGTACCAAGCTCACTTCGTCCGCGTTTTTTTTCGCAAAACTCGGTAATGCATCTTTTGCACCGGTATACCTTTGAACTGTATAGAGAGTCGCATTCTTCCGACTGCTTGCGATAGTAATATGTGGATCCATATGTGGATTTTAATTGATGTTTTTTCGACTGAGATTGTTCGCACGGCACCAAATCAGCAAAAAAGATATCAAATTCAAGCTCATGTTCTGAGTTCATACTGAATACAAGGGGGTAAGTGAGGGTGCTGATTATGGATAGAAAATTTACTTCATCGATTTTATCGATTTTTGGAAAATCTTGAGCTACGAGGTTGGGAATTGGTACAAAGGGCTAAGTGAGGGTGCTGATTATGGATAAAATTTACTTTATCAATTTTATCGATTTTTGAAAATCTTGAGCTGCGGGGCTGGGAGTTGGTACAAGGGGGAAGGTGAGGGTGCTGATTATGGATAAAAATTTACTTCATCGATTTTATCGATTTTTGGAAAATCTTGAGCTACGAGGTTGGGAGTTGGTACAAAGGGGTAAGCGAGGGTGCTGATTAAAACCGAAATCTATTTTATTGATTTCAGCAATTTTTGGAAAATTTTGAGCTAGGAGTTGGTATAGGAGATACAAGGGTGCTGATTACGAATGGATCGGCTTTAACCAGATATGTCGGCAAGTTTGAGATGTGATTGCTTTAGTTATTTGATAAATCATTCGAATATTTATTCGAAATTCGGCTTCCAATGTTCGAATATATTCGATATTCATTCATCCAATATTTTTGGTTTTCCGAATTTATTCGAAATTCATTCATTCGATATGTTTGATTTTCCGAATTTATTAGATATTCGTTTATTCGAGATTTTTTATTTTTGAATTCATTCGATATTCGTTTATTTGAAATTTTTCCTTTTCGAATTTATTCGATATTCATTCATTCGATAAAAAATTATCAAATTACCCAAGTATAGTAAGAAGACGTCTCCTTAATAGGGCCTTTCAATTCCATTTCTGCATTTTCGCGAAGGGTGTTCCTCATGAACTGAGTCTTCTTCCGATTTATTCGCAATCTTCTTCCCTACTTCGTTTAGTTCTTTCAGCACCGTCTCTGCTTTAGTGATAGTGCTCAAAAAGAAAACGATGTCGTCCGCAAAACGAAGGTGGGACAGGAATCTCCCATCAACTCGTATGCCTCTCTCTTCCCAGTCTAGTGACTTCATCACCCACTGCAAGGCCGCGGTGAACAGCTTCGGCAAAATTGTGTAGCCTTGTCGAATCTTTTTCCCAACTGCAATAGTCAAGGACGATGGAATAGCTGCGTTTTTGTTCAATCTTGTAGCAGTCGGCTAGTGTCTTCACGTAAGTTGGGTGATGCCGGGCCTCTGAAGGAAGCCACCGACGTCAACCAAGAAGGGGATAAATGGAAATAAGCGAAGAGAACCGTTTTGACGTTTCGCGGAACAATGTGAAAAACTTGCACGAGCACGGTACTTTGAAAATTCGTTAAGGTCATCAAAGATTGAAAGGCTGCGATGAACAGGCTGTGTAGTGTAGTGCCCAGATTATCTATAATAAAAGTTTTAGCCTTTGATGAGCATGAGCTTTAGGAAAATTTAGATGCGACTCTCGCAAATTTAGATGCGATCCTAAGATGCAAAAACTAAGATTTTTAAGCTTGAAATTTTGCAATTCACCGAGGAAGTTATGAAATGGCCTAAAACTTTCATGACAGAAAGTAGGAGGATGGTGTCATATTGCAGCACAATTGCAGCTAACAAGATTCAACAGCTTGCGAAAAATTTAGACGCGACCCAGATACCCCTACTTCAGTTTTTGTCGCCATACATTGAATTATCAAAAAGTCTACGGAATACGAAATAAAGCTAGATTTTGCACAAATGTAGCAGAGCATCTCAAAAGTGCAGATAACTTGTATAAGACGTGAAATTATTGCAAAAAGTTTTAAAATTATTGAAGGTCATCGTCGGTAAAGATATTCGTTTTTGTCGAGGCTTCGAAAGCAAGATTTCTAAGCCAATCGGTATATTTAGAATTTTTATCGAATCTTTCAAAAGTGTTCTGAGCTCTTGGAAATGTTTTTTTTGAGAATTTCTAAAGAATTTTTGTCTTTACTATTCTGATTTCTATTCCGATTTCTACTTTTTTTATAAATTTATAGTAGAGAACATGTACTAATTACCTGCTTTTTGATTTCCTTCTAAGCTTACGGTTTTTTGCCAAACTACTTTCTCTTACGATCCCCTCTCCACCTTAGGTGCCCATCTTACGACCCCCCGTGGCGACAGTCGCATCACACGCTTGACCCCTGGTCACGACCTTGGGCTACCGCGTCAGTTGTTCCAGCACGAGGTCATGCTGGTCATAAAACATGAAGAGGAGAGCTTTCTTTCGTCTCCACCATGGTCACCATTCCTTTTTCTTGCGCCTCCAAACGTGATTTTACTAACGAAAAGGTGTAGGTAATTTGTTTCGACTCTTAATTTGAGCTAAAATCAGCCCTACTAAACGCTATTCAGAGGAAGCTACTAGTTGGAAAACTTGTTAGCAGCCAAAGAATGAAAACTTAAGACATCCTTCATTTTACCATTTTTGGCAATGCATACATCGTCTCTACCGAAGAATATCGTAAGTGCTTTAGTCGTTTGAAATTAAGTGGGTAATCAGAGAATGGATGACCTTTAACATCTATATATATATAAAACTCAAAAATTGTCAGTTTGGAGGGTATGTGCGTTATAGAAACGCGCACCGCTCAACCGATTCAGCTGAAACTTTGCACACATACGTTTTCGACCCCTGCGCAGATGATAGGCTACTTTTTGCGTCGATTTGTTGGGTCCTTCTATCGATTTATTGATTTGCAGCACTTTGCATTAAAAATGATTCTTATCATTTGCTATCAAAACAGGGGTATGTAAACAAGGCTGGCATGTCTCATTGTGAACTTCTGTTGACGAAGTGCAGTGAAAAGTGTTCTTGATGTGAGTCTCAATTGCTCATTTGAATGGATGCACTAAATGTATTTTATGCTGCGGAAACCTTAGCGTGCAAGAGACCATGAGTGCTTTGTAGCGAGTGTTTTGTACGGAAGGTGCTCAATTTACGCTTATAATCAAAGCTTTCTTCGTTACATGCTCAATTTAAACAATGAGGGGTCAAAATTTTTCATGAGATTGCACACAAATTATTTGTCAGTACAGGAAATAATGTCAAGACAAGCGACAACTCACATTCGCTATAGTTGATCCCTGGGACCAGGAACAGGAAAGTGCGCGAGTGCAAAGTACTGTCGACTCCACAAAAATTGACGGCAAGCAGTGAATGAAGATGAAGTAGCCGGTTAACGGCAAAGTGTCACAAAAAATGATCCTCATAATAACAATGAGCGCTGCTATCAATTAACTCGCGCTGCTTGCTTAGGTTTTGCGTGTTGAACATGATTTGGAGAAAGAGAGATATGCTACCGACTAATAAGTGTTCACATTTTGTTTTTGTTCTTTACACAGTTTCTACAATGCCACCGAATACCTTATCTTCATTCCCGATCAGTGATTTCCCGGGCTGGACCGGGCAGATCAGCTAGTCTCATTAATATGCTATGTATTAGACTGTCAATTTTTTTTCGATGTAAATATCAAAATGATTATTTCCTGAATGCGGGAGCACCTTCAAGGGTACAAAAATAAGATCATACTTTCAATGCATAAGTTAAATAAGTATGCGTGTGAAAGGTGGATTTCGCCATTTTACTACAATCATTTTTGCTCCGTTTGTAACTACAGAAAATTAACCACAGTTGCCTAAACATATGATGTATTAAGTATTTATCTGAGTGAGTGGAGGATCCGTAGGATGCTTTGGAACGGAAATACGTTGTCTGAAGTTTAATTCGGTTTTTGACTAATATCAGAAACGAGTTGAGCGGATGCTTGGTTGACCGCCTTGTAGACTTACTTTGCTCTGTGGAGTTGTAATCCAAGCTGCAATCCATAAAGGAAAGAAACGGAAAGTGAATTCAGTTAATAAGAAAAAAAAAGGCGAGATACATCCTAACATAAAGCTACCTTAGAAATCACTGTTACTTCCCTCTCTTTGATTAAATTGACTAAAATACCCCTTTTCTGTGCATAGACCAACGTTATATTATTATTCAGACAGCTCCCAACCTTCAATGATTCACGCGGTGAAATGGGAAACTGAAAAGCCTTTTTCAAAAGCTGGTTACAGCTAAGGGCTCGGACAGAGTTTACACGATTTGATCGTCGCGATTCAATCGCTACAACATAACTGTCACGAGTTCATTGCATGCCGATCATCTTGCATTTCGATGTGATACTTTTCTATCTCGAAATTTTTGAATGTAAAATGAAAATGAATAAAAATCGCTGCGGAAAATTACCTATATGGGTTGTAAAAATGTGCAAGCGACCTGTTTATTTTTGTAAATAATTAAAATAATTTTTAAAATTTTTAAAAATTCAAATTAGCCCCACGCCCCCTTCTTCCAGATTTTAGGGGTTGGGGACCTGCAAAAATTTTGAGAAACACCCCAAAAATTTTTTCGGAGCGTGGCTGACGCCATGCACCTTCATTTGAAAAAATTTTTTGTTCCCCCCCCCGGTCCGAAATCCTGGGACCGCCACTGCGGGTTACTGATACCTTTTGAAGCTGCAAAGCACAGTTTTGGACTTAGCTCATTCAGGGGGACCAAAAACGATGAATATCCCTATCCCAAAGCTGTCACTTTGCTGAGCAGCTGCCTTTAAGTTATATTTCACGGAACTGTTAGGAGTACTAGAATTTTCAAATTTTGAGCGTTTTTCATTCGATCGAGTGGCCAAAGCGGGTTGATTAGGCAGAATGTATAACCCATTTTGAAAAAAGAGCTCTCAAGGATCCGGAACTAATTTGGGACAATGTTGGCACTGCGCACGAGCTTATTGTCGTACAGACGACCTACGAGTACTTTACATCTTTTCCATCAGAACTCGGCTTCTGTGGTTCAAAGCTCGTGTGCCTAAACATGAGATTAAGGCTCGTTTACAATATTAGCGACTACGCAAAGTTGACTCAAGCGTCCTTCACCGCAGTCATTGCAAATTCATTGTAGAGGCCCAGTAATACCTAATATCTTCATCCTTGTTAAATAATTGCATGAAAAACTAGTGAACCACCAATTCTTTGAAACAGTACGATTTTATGCATTTTGAAGCAAAAAGTGCAATAGATTTTCTTTACAAAGGCGACAACTCCCAACTGTAAAAATAATGTTTCATATGCTGAAGCTCTGTACATGAAATATCTGGTTCAGAGATGTAGTAACGCTTTCCGGATTTTCAACTTTTCTTCTGGGTATAAAAGTGGAAGCCTTTCTTGTCAATAATATAGCGTTGGCCTAAATACAGTATGGAGGCTTTCCAGACAATTTCGCCCAAGACAGGACAAGCAGCAATTTCCAAGGTGGCTTTATAGCTCTGGCCAGCACTATGACAAGTTACAGTGATTTCTAAGGTGGCTTTATAGCTATGGCCAGCACTATAACTTCTTTGGTCTGTGAAAGAAAGGTGCAAGGTGCATATATCCGAAAAGGGCCCCACAAGTGGAGCTAAAGAAAGGGAAAATCGTTTTGAAAGTGAAACGCAAAGTGGATACTGCTTCGAAGAGTTGACTGCACTTCTCACCTCAGAGCTTTTCATTTTCCAGCAACCTTTTGGTGGTCTTCTGTAGATCGTTGCCAAAATTGCAATCATAAGCTGCTGTCGAGTTAGAGGCGAAAGGACGACCTCGCCGAGTCTTTGCAAAGTGACCAGCTTAGTCGAGCGACCTTTTCCCTGTGGCTGCGCGCCCCAGTGGCCGTATTCATCAACGAACCCAGTGGGTTCCAGAACCCATTGGGTAGGCTCAACCCACAATATCGGTATTCACGAAACTAGTGGGTTTCGGAACCCACAAAAAGCCACTTAACCGGTATCCACGAACGAACCACGTGGGTTCGCAAACCCAAAAGTTATTTATAACGGTATTCACAAAACAAGTTACCCAGTTCTCGTGGGTTTCGGAACTCACTGAGCTCTGGGTTGGCGAACCCAAGCACTGTGAAAATTCCTTAGTGGGCTACATGCAAACCCAGTCTTTTTGCTGAATATTATGGAGATTTTTATTAGCAGGGTTGTTATTACTAGCAAACATATACATTAAAAACACTTCCCAAATTCTTCATAACTGAAAGAAGTTTTGTTGGATAAATTTTGATTGAACTTGATGCCGGTCACAATTTGGCAGTCTCTGAAAAGTTGCAACAAGCTTTTTGACGGAGATTTTTTGCGTCAAATTGTAAAAAGCCTAGTCACTTGCCGATGTTTGCTCAAGCTCTTAAAATTATTCTGATTTTGCTGCGACTTCAGAGAGAGCCTCATATAGGAAGCAGAGCGTCTGTCTACATTCGTGTTTATGTTTTTGGTTGTCTATTGTCCATGTTTGTCTATGTTTATTTATTCCTTAAATTGAAAAAATCTTGTCCTCATTCCGATCAAGTCAGCAGGCAAACGATTCAAAAAAAGCGGTTTCAATCAAAATTGTTTGTTCCTTACTCTCTAGAGGCAATTTTCGAAAAATATGGCTGATATCTTCCTTATGAGGTGAAAAACATCTAAGTAAGAAAGATCAGTAGAACAAAAAAGGAGTGGGAGCCTCTTTCCGCATCCATTTCCACACATATCATTGCCGACAGTCATGTCGGGGTCCGAAAGAATACTCGAATAAAATGCAAAATAAGGGAAGTTGCAAGTTTTGTCGCACAAGAGGCATTGATTCATGTCATCCATGCAAAAATAAGAGTTTCCGAAAGAGTGTTAAGCGTGCTCACGCTTTTAGTTTAGCCGATCCCTGTGCAAAAGAAAATGAAATAGTATACCGACTAAAGGAGGCACATTGATGACGTCATGGGTTGGGGAACCCAGCGAGGCACTTGTGAATACCGATCTTACCCAGTGAGTTCGCGAACCCACGGAACCCACTGCCTTTTCGCGGACCCAGTGAGTTCCGAAACCCACTGGGTTTGTTGATGAATACGGCCCTAGGTCTTGCCTATTACAGCATGTTGTAAAAGTGCGCCTTGTTACTTTTGTAGACCACTCCTGAACTTGTAGCGGCTTCATATAATGTCTAACTATATGCTTTGTGGGTACTTCAGTCTCACTTTTCCAATACGCTTACATTTTATTTAACTTGCATGTAATGGCTTTTGAAAATAAAAGAGGGTGAGTAAAGTGTGTACTTCCTTGGTTCTCAGTCGACAGAAGTGAAATTTCCAAAGTGAAACTTCAGAAAGAGTTTACGCGAGCTTGACGTAAAGCTACTAATAATAACAAGGAAGAAGTTTACACTACAACTTGTAGATTCTTTGAGATGCCTTTTAAATTCTTCTCACAAGTCGATGGCGCCATTCTCTGTAAGTTCGCAATCCTTTCAAAAGCCGACCTAGTTGTATGTCAACTCGTCATCGATGGACTATTCACAATATGAGCTCCTTCAATGCATCATTGTCATAAACGACTCGTTCCTTCTTGCCGAGCTAGAACATTGAGTAATTTCCATGGTTGGTGTAGAGTGATTGATCTTCAAGTAAGTCCTTGCTTTGGGCGATCCCCACATCCACCAACAGTTCTATCTTCATAATTCTTTTTGATGGAGCTTTTTTGAGAAAGTGACGCGGCTTACAGAAATTAAACGAGACGCTTGCAGTATTTGTTTCTGCAAACATACTCCAAACTTCTCGATTTATTCCTTCTTCTGTTGGCATCCCGAGCGCATTAAAGTCCCCCACAACAAATTTATAGAAGTGTTTGATTGCGGGCGACCTCCTTCCACGTTTTCTCAGACCAGTCCCGTTTTATTAACTGCTCATATTGGAGTGTAGGAACTAATAATGCTGATGCTCTTTTGAGGTGAGAGGATGGCAGTAGACATACCTTCGATAGTCTAGAGACAGGGCGTCAAAAGTGAAGGTTGTTTGAACATCTGACGTCATAAATAGTGAAGGTTATTTAAAGATGATCAGAGAAGAGAAAATGATAAAAGAGATATAAAAAGCAAGAGAAACTGCTGAAAACGGATAAAAACGCTGCAATGAGGCTTGAAATCTTTCATTTGGCGGCTTTTCAAAGTGCAAGTTTTCGCTTCAGAATCAGCAATTCGCAACACGGGGGTTTTGATTTTTGATGCGTCCTTTGAATTTTTACCCCCGCATTAACGTTCCTGTTACCCGGGACGTTGTCTGTATTGTTGCGCTTATTGTTCTGAGCAACAGTCGCCCAAGTTGGAAAAAAATCGATGCGAAAGCGCTGAAAGAGAACAAGGTAAAGAAAAACGCACTTTTTACGATTTTTCGCAAAAAATTCCATAATAATCGAAGAGATAAGGGCTGGGTGGTTGTCTGCGTTATGAACAGAAGCAAGATCTATAGAATGCACGAAAAAACGCGTGAAAAGAGGTAAACTAGAAGAAAACAAGAGATTTTCGAAAACAAGCTTTTTGCCGGATTTCTCGTTCAAATCAAGAAATGTGATTTTGGGACGTTGTCAGCGTAAAAGTAGAGATCAAGAGCTTCAAAATGATATATAGCTTGTCAAAATTGGTTCCGAAACAGCGGAGAAAAGGGTACCAGAGCCAAATTCCCCGCGCCCCGCGTTTGGGGTAGCGAGGTAGCGCGCAGCGCGCGGAGACGCAGACGAGCAGCGGAGACAGACCAGAGCCGACGGGGCATTTGGCTCTGGTCGCAGATCTCGTCGGGGTCTCAGCGAAACCCTGTAACATTATATATCATTCTGACCGTCATGACACGACGAGGAGAGCTGACAACGTCCCAAGCTTTAAAAGTCACTTACTTACGAGATAGACCAGCATTTTCGTTCGCAACTCTCTGAGCACATTTAAGCGCAGTTTCTCGTTTTAATTCAACTCCAACAGCTTTCTCAAACTTTTGAAACTCATTTTTGGTCAGGTAAGAGGCTAACTGAGGAACGTTGTCCTGAATTCTGAGGAAACTTTCACAGAAATTCTCTTTTCAGCGTAAAAAAGGCTTCAAACAAGCAATTTCTCGGCTTCGCTGAGATTTTCTTCAGATTCTTTGCTATACTTGGTTCATTCACATTCTTCCGATATATTCAGAATAACAACATCAGAGGCGAAGCCCCGGATGACTTCTTTTTTTCCAGGTGAAGGTTGTGTCCCCTCATAGCCCTCAAAGTGAAGGTTACCAGAGTATGTGGCTCTATGTATCGAGGGTATGGCAGTAGAGGTGATAGAATCTTATAAAAATTGGCAAGATGCTCAGTAGACGGAGGGACGACAAATCCAACACCTCTAACATTATGGAACTTTACGATTAATGGGGCTTTTGCCTCGAACTGTATTCAAGCCCTTCTTCCCGGTCTTTGTTTCCTGCAGAGCGATGACGTAGAGTTGGGCTTTTCTAGAAACTTTGCTGGCTTGTATGTGCAGAGCACGAGGCAATCTCATGGTTGTGTCGCCTCAGCCTTGCCGTTTTGCCCACTTGTTACGCTATGAGCCCATGATCGATTTTGGCTACACGAGCTTAGGTGAAATTCGCACAGTGCTTTTTTCCTTTTTCGGGACGTGAGAGAGAATCTTTGCACGATACGATAAGGCAGACTTACCTATAGTCCTCTTCAATTCACTAGTCGTACACGATTTTGAATTAAAATCTAAGCAGGCGGTTGCGACGGAGCGCGGCAGGCTTCGCCTTAGTCAAAGTTAGTGCATAAGGGTCTGCGAAAGAAGCAGAAACTCATGGCTTAGTTAGGGCATGAGTTTCTTTTTGTTTCTTATTCGTTTCCTACTCTTTTCTGCACTGTTCTTACATAGTATCTACGATTTTCTTGTTGCTAATCCCTTACCTTTCAATCAAGGCATGGAATACGATATAATCTTAGATTCTTAGCAGGAAGTATACTTTTTCGCAAGTAACATGTGCATATACAATGCGTTTGACGGGGCCAGCGCCGCGTAGTGCAGTTACACACCTGCGCGCGAGCGCTACCGTCGGCCGCAGCGTGCAGGGACCATGTCGCGCAAAGCGGCGCGGCCCTTGTATTAGCTACTCTTCCTTCTTCTTTCTCGGCTTTTTCGCTGTCCCGCTTCCAAATTTCTAAGCTTTTCCTGTCTAAAACGCTAATTCGGTGCTCTTCCTGAGATCTCTCAAAGTATCACTGCGCGAATTGGAAGAAAATTGGAGGTTTGAGATGTAAAAGAAGATGTGATGTAAATGATTTTATTTGAGAATTCTCAAAACGGCTGGTGCTCTTCCTCATTATTACAGATAAAAGTGGATGTGTGAGGTGTAATCGTATGTCGTATAGGTTGAGAGAACAGTTTGAGTGAACAGTGCCAACCCAATATACGATTATGCCCGCTGATACAGAGTCGATGTAATGAATCATGACACTCGGGATCAGCCATCTGAAGAAGGCATGGATGAAATGAAAAGGGCATGAGAAAAAACGCTCAAAGAATTGACACCTCCTTCCTTACTGCGAAAAAAACCATATTCGATATCAAGACAAATCGCACATGAGCCAGAGGCAAGAAAATGGCAATACACCGCTACAAAAAAAGAAAAAAACTACAAGATATAATGATAAAAACGAGGCCCGCGATGTTGTACGCAGCAGAGTCCCTGCACGCTGCGCCTACGGTAACGCTCGCGCGTAGATGTGTGACTGCACTACGCGCGCTGGCCTCGTTGAACGCATTGTAAGTTAATTAGCGTGTTTGTCTCAGTTCTGCTAAATACTTTTTGGTAGATTTTCTTGTTCGAAATCGTCGTAGCAACAGTTTTTCTGTTATTCATCCGAGCAGAGACTGGTTTAGTGTGCATGTTTTAGACATTGTGCTTCGTTCGTGACTAGACCTAAGCACTCGTCTGCGAGTTTACTTACAGAAAAAAGTGTACTTTCAGCAAAGATCTACGACTGCATTATTATTCCATGTAACTGAAACAAAAGCTAAGCGAGCAGAGCAGCATATCATTCAGCAAAATCGTAGGTAGCGCGAAAGAGAGCAAAAAGTAAAAAGGAAATAAGGAAATTTATGCGCCAACTTTGACAAGGCGGACCCTGCCGCGTTTAGCGCCAATCGTCTGCTCTGATTTAATTCAGATTGATCACTGGTTGACTGGTGGGCTGAGGACGACTATGCAGATTTTGCGAGACTGGCTAGAGAGCATGTTCGCGAAAGACGTGCAGAGTCCTGGCGAGGCGGCCGCTCGGGAATGGAGATGCTGGTCACCCGACTCTGCAATTGATAAGCTCTGTAGCTGTGCTCTTGTCTTCTACAAGGCGATCGTACCTGGAGAGGAGATCGCCAGCAATCCTCAAGGTTGAGCCAGACTGCGCGGCTTACGTGATGTACATGTGCGGTCGATATAAAGCATACGCTGCGTACGTAAGCCGCTTGAGCCGCGCAGTCTGGCCTAACCCCTACCTAAAGCCACACGTCAGTTAATCTAGCCTGGCCTGCTCTTAGCTAGGAATCTGGCCAAAACAATGTAGAACTTCTACAAGCTTGGGGTCCTGCCAGACTTATACACACGGTATACATTGCAGTTCGATCCTAGTGTCATTTCTCGACGGTGGCAAGCTATAATGGGAGCCCATATGCATTATTTGATGAAAACGCACTCTACGAGCATAGAGCGAACAAGCAATGCTTTACTTGTTTTTGAATCGATGAGAATTGATCAACGCTTGGTTTCAATCATAATGCTGGCGGAAATCTGAAAGCTCAGTTGACACCTGGGCCGGTGTTAAACTACCTACCTGATGGCATCAAGGATGCCGGCAAGTAGGCACACATCGCGGGAAAGTTGCCATCTTCGGCGGCAGCTTGTGGAGTGATGTAGGTTTTAATAATCCTATATAACCTTAGACACGTTAAATTTGATGACACAGGCAGCCCAAAACTGCTACATCGCGCGCGGTCGACCCTAAGTGCGTTAACTTTGAGTACCACCACGTTAACTATTCGACCATTCGGTCAGTCATTGCCGTTTGCACCAGCAAATAGGAGGAACGCACTTGTAAGTGGCCGCCTGTGAGGCCTCGGGCAGACTTCACGCGATTTGATCGTCGCGACTGAGTCGCGACGAGACAACTGTTACAACATCATTCCATGCCGATCAACTTGCACTCGGTTGTGATACTTTTCGAGCCCGAAATTTTTGAATGTGAAATGAAAATGAATGGAAATCTTAGCGATTAGATCGCGACGATTAAGTCGCGTGAAGTCTGTCCGGGGCCTAAGAGACATCGATAAATTGACTAGAGACTTTGACCTGAAAGAACAGCTGATTGATATGAGCGAGAGGGCGAAATTGGTGCAAACGAGATTTGGAAGGAAGTGCCAAAAAAATAGTGTTCTTCATGGTTCTAAGGCACTACTAAATATTTATGTAAGAAAATCGTTGTGAAAAGAAACTCATATAATGAGAAAAACGGTAGTTTTCTGATGGAAAGTGAAATTTATTTTTTGATTTTTTCGCCTTAAGTAATTGTGTGAAATCGCTGCAATTCGCAAACTCACAGACGCCGTCGGCAAAGGTGCCAGCACCTCGATGTGGTAAGGGCACATGAGATGCCGGCGGCTTCCTCTTTCAAAAAAGTACGCTAATTTTCCTGCTCTCTGACCTGCCGGCAATTGCCACCTCGCGGATTTTGAAGAGCTGCTAGTTTGGGGGGATTACAACCGGCCCTGGGGCGGTATTTATCAATCTCCTATATGGGAAGGGGTTGTACACGTCACAGCCCTTATAGGCGTGGGCATCGGTGCCCGCGACACACGAAGCCATGCTGGTAATCGGGCTTCTGCCTGTTTGAAGATATGGTCCGATCTGGCAAGTTTAGCCATGCCGGGCAGCAGCTGCCCAATCTCAACAGGTCGGGCTCTGCGGCCCCTTTAAGCCACAAGGCTGGAACTTTCATAAATCATGGGAAGGCGCTTGCGCCTTCTGGGCACTCGTTAATAATGGGCCGAACAGCGAGCGGGAGACTGATAGATCCCGCCTCTGATTTGTTTACAAAGGGCATCTGGTTGTAATGGGAACCACATGTCAGAAGTTTTATGTATCTGTTTCTGTTTTTTCGCTGCAATCAACATTCGGTGCGCCTAGTGTCAGTTTGCTTGTCGAGTCGCAATTGTAGTGGACATATCACTGCTTGAAACATTTGGATAAAGCACCTTATGGTTTTACCAGTGGCGTACCCAGGATTTCGGCTCGGGGGGGGCGCGACAAAAATTTTTTTTCCGATGAAGGTGCGCGGCGTTAGTCGCGCACTCAGAAAAAAATTTTGGTACTCTTCCCAAAATTTTCGCGGGCCCACAACCCCAAAATTTTAGAAATAAGGGCGTGGCTGCAGCCACGCCCCCGAAAAAAATTTTTTATAAAGCTAAATTGAATTTTTAAAAATTTTTAAAAATTATTTTATTTACTTATAAGTACAAATAAGTCTTTTGCACACTTTTATAACTCATGTAAGTAACTTTCAAAAATTTCGCGACCCATTCTCGGGGGGGGGGCCGAGAATGGGTCGCGCCCCCCCCCCCTCGGTACGCCACTGGGTTTTACTGACTATAGTAACGCTCGCTGGATAAGAAAGTAGGTAAAACCTTTTTTTCTTCACAGTCTAATTCTAATTCCTGGACTTTTGGATTTCCAAGAAGTTGCAACAGAACTGCCATGCTGGTTATAAGCGGGACACCCATTTGAAAGGCTGTCCACCAATAGCTCCGAAACGCAACCAACAGGTCTTTGCTGAATTTGATTCAAAAATAGATTGCAATGTGTAATAGAAAAAAAGCGACTGCTTACAGGAGCAACACATAGAGTGCGCGTAAGAAGTACATCACATGCCAGCCGCGTAACCAGAAATGAAATGGATCTTGCTTACAATTTACCATCATTGCGTGATAACAACCTAGAGTAGCCGAAGAAAGTGAGGTGTTTCACCCGAAGGGGGAGAGACTGGCACCCCCGTTGTGACATTAATTTGGTCTCCGGAATCAAATTAGGCCGCGACCCAAAAATCTGTCTCGCAGACAGCTGCTACATCTCCTTCTCAGACAAACGGCGGGAAGTCCCGGCGAACATTGAGGAAAGCTCTGGGGGGTCGCCTCGAGAACTCTATTGTAAGTTCGTAGGAACTTCAGCTCTGAAGCTCTCGGTAACTTCTTAAAAGATTATAGTTTGCCGGAACTTCTTCATCCAAAGTTCTCGGAAACTTTCCAAAAGACTGTGGTTCACAGGAACTTCCATAGTTGATGTTATCGGGAATTTCTCGCTTAACACGTTGACGACGAGCTGTTTTTTTTTTGACGTCTGTCCCTGTGGATGAGCCGTTTCCGGGCATTTTCACAGCCGGCTGCATGTATGTATGTATGCATCTATGCGTGAGCTAAAAAAATGCAAGTGGGCGGGGTAGCTCCGCCCATTTTTGGCAAGCCCCGCCCACTTTTCAAAAATGCTGAAAATTGCTCAGAATCGATGAATTCGTGCAGATTCCGGCATTTTTGAAAAGTGGGCGGAGCTTGCAACCCAGGGGCGGGGCCTGCATAATGGGAGGCGCGGTCAAAATTAAGATTATTTAGGGTTCCCCAGTCATCTACGAGTTTTTCTATGCGATTTGAGAACGAAAAAAGTTTTTTGTAGAGGGCAACGGGGTGGGCGGAGTTTGCCAAAAGAGGGGCGGGGCCAACATGAAAAACTTCTGAACCTAAATTGATTATGTGAACACAAACTGGAACCATTGTGCACATTAGAACTGGGATTTAGGGTGTCGCGCACCATTGCGCGACATCGTCCACAGGGACAGACTGCCTGTCGCGCACCATCGCGCGACACTGTCGTCAACGTGTTAATCTCTCGGAATCCCAGCTAATGACCACTTCTAATGCGATTGCCATAAAGAACAGTCTATATATTTATTAACGATGAAATGTTGATTCGCACTTAACATAAAAACATCGAATAGCTAAGTACATATATACGTGATGAGTATCTGTTGATAGAAGGAACAAAATCGTTTTCGTGGTTGACTGGCTAAGTTTTCACGACTGACGTCTAGGTTTTCTTTCAAAGCGTCCGCGCTCATTGCCTCTATGTCAGTGCGTCCAAGTCTAGCAAGGGCACCCTTCCATTTCTAAAAGAATATATTAGGTCGTTCCGAAAGTTCTTTCCGTTTTTTCAACCCATCATAAAAACATGTGTAATGAAGGTAGGAAAACGCTTCAGGCACTATCCAACGCAGCTTTTCTTCCTCTTTTCAAATGCCTTATTCCTGTTCCACTTGCCACTGTGATCAGTGAGATAATAGCCGAAATTTCGAACCCATGGTTTTTACCATGTCCAAATTTGGCAATTTATCACAATCTTCTTTTTTGACTTTCGGAGGAGCTTTGATATATGTCAGATAGAGTAAACAAAGTGCAACGCAATGCAATTCTTTGGCATATCCAGCTGGTTTCTCAGTATTTTCTGAGATAATTTTTCCAAAAGTCTTCATTTTTGCAAAGTCTCAAAATACAGAAACGCTCCGAACCTAACAATTCTTCGGATTCTGACACTTTCAAAAAGTCGTTCATGATTGTTCACCATTTTCACAAAATAAATGAGTGTTTACCGCTTCGAAATATGAGATTTCGAATTTCACGGGTACACTCTCAGGCGGGTTCAAAATCATGAATTTTGGAAATTTTATCGTAAGAAACCCACACAAATTGGGAAGAAAAATATTCAGTAGTAAGAGAAGGAAAAACTGCATCGAATGGCACCTTAGTTGTGCGCCATTTTATGTTTATGGTTCATGGCATCACCAAAAGTGGAATTTGATAGCATCAGAAAAATAATTCTAAAGAATTTTTAAGGCTACCTATAAACGCCGAAAAATTGCATCAAATTGCACTTTGTTTACTCTATCTTACTGTTATCAAAACTTTTCCAAAAGTTCAAAATGAAGATTGTGAAAAATTGCCAAAATTGGACATGGTAAAAACCATGGTTTTGAGAGTTTGGCCAATATATCACTGACCACAAGAGCAAGCGGCACAGCAATATGACAGTTGAAAAGAGGAAGAAAAGCTGCGTCGGATAGTGCCTGAAGCGTTTCCCTACCTTTATTCCATATGTATTTATGATAGGTTGAAAAAACGGAAAGAACTTTCGGAACGACCTAATATATAAATAAAAATGGGAGAAGCGGATAATATACCTTCGGTGGAACAAGATGACCACCGTGCAGGCGATAGTAGCGCACATCCTCGCTAAAAATAGAAACTACCGTTTTACGATGGCGTAATGTAAAAGTGATGGACTTACAGCGCTTCTGCAATGCATGTTTTTGCGCTTACGCTCCATTTCGAGTTTTTTTTCCAGTGGTGAATAAGGCTTTTTCGCGGCGCCTTGCTCGTCTTCAGCTAACGACAGCCAAAAACTAAAAAAAATTAGCGCCTAAAATGCTTATGATAGATATAGACAGCACCCGTTCTGTGAATTCTTTAGCAGGTGCAGCCTCGATCCGTAGAGTTCGTTGTGGTTTGAATTCAAGCATCCAAAATGAATTCAATTTTGTAATTCAATCACTTTCAGCTTTGATCTACCTTTACCTGTGAGCGCAACAACAATGGAGTCGGGTAGATTTTTTAGATCCGCCCTTCGAGCCACTTTTGAAACGCGATACGCGTACTTCCAAATATCAGAAGGTTCGGGTGCGCAGATGTTCTTTTTAAAAAGTTGTAGAGAAATCTCGCCTTGACAAGACTTGTGATCGCTATCTCCACGAGCAAACGAGTTGTTTCTGCGTTGTCCTAAAAGTTCCCTAGTCGCGAGCGCTTGCGCTTTGCACCACACGGAAATATCTGTCATGTCGAACTGTCTGATTGGCCAAAGGCAATGATGCAACGTCTCCTATGAAGTTCTGTTTTCGAAGACCACCACCATGGAAACGCTATGTTACCTGCATGAACACAGAATTCAGCGATCCTCTTGAAGTGTTGCGTACAAAACTCCGGAAAATCAGAACCCCCCACTTCGCGCGCAAGGCAGGTTCTTACAGCTTCTAAAAATTTACCAATTTTCTACTGTGCGGTTTGTTACGTTTGACAGACCTAGCGGCTCAGATAGCGCAGGTGGTGATGTCTGTGGTGGTGCGCGAGCAGATTGTGCATTCCTTTCCGTCAACTAAATGACTAACGCATTCACAGCAGCGTTCGTACGCAAGAAAATTTTCACTCACATTGAAGCGGTTGCGATGGAGTTCTGCACTCCTCCGCATAGTCGAGGGACATGTCATACGGGGGCTTTCTACGTCGTACTCCTATAAAGAAATTGACCTTTTATCCAATCATTTAATATCAATTTATAGCTTATCACTTACGGCAGCCCAGGGCCATTTGAAGTTGGAGGTACCAGTTGCAAATAACAGCTCATCAAGGCCGCTTTTGCACGCAGAGAAACAATAGAATTGCCCATTAAGGTGAGCTGCTCACTATATGTTTAAACTAGTTTTTTTAGAATCTGAACATTATCTATAGATCTTATTTTGTTTCTAACTCTCAAAAAATGAACAATGAAAAAGCAAAAATGAGGGAATCGCTCTCTTCCTATTTTCTCGTCGTATTATATAACACCAGTGCGTCACCTCTGCTTCGCAAAGGCTTGCACTGGTCCTACTATCTGTATGCCTTACTTATTCCAGTAATAATGCACTGAAACTTACCGCGCAATGCCGACTATCGCGAATGAATTGTAAACAACTACTCATTCCAGAAGCTTTTTCATGTGAAATTGGTGATTTCGCGTAGACGAAATTTTTTGCAGTAAAACGAACGCAAATTTGAAAAGGTTTTTGAGTTCTTCATGGTTCAGGTAGTCGTCATATGAACAATAATCACCGTTAGGTACGTTTTTTGCAAAAATATCATCAAATGCTCTGGTAAAACCTTGCAAATTGACCTTTATGCAACCAATACTTTTTGGCGCCTTTTTTTGTAAAGAGTGGACAGTTGATCACTTTTTTGGGTCTGTATTCCTAACTTGCACATTTACTCACCATACACATTCGCGACTCTACAAAAATAGAATCACGGACTCAATTTTGTGGGCAAGAAGCCAAGTGGATCCGTTTCACGCGCAATTTTTGAGGATCCACGCAACGAATCTGCTCGAGCCTTCGCATGTTGAACTTTCGCGCCAGTAGCATGCGCTACGCAAAATTTGAGCTCAGCACGTTTGCTGGAATCTGCTCTACGAATTTCGTAACGGACACACACACACACACACACACACACACACACACACACACACACACACACCCTTAGCCCGTTATTATAAGTAATATACAACCCATAGATCATATTTATCATAGGGTTTGGACCGTGATAACTTTTATCATAGATCAGTAAGTTTTCACGCGCAGAAAATCAAAAATCAGAAAATCAAAAATCATAAATCAAAAAAATCAGAAAATCACACGCAGAAAACCGCTTATAAACAACAGAAACGAGTGCTTAGCCGTTACGAATGACTTCATGCCATTTTTATCACTGTGTGAGCTATGATAGAGTAGTGCGATGATTACATTTACAATGAGCCACTTAATGTGGTTTATTGGCACTACTGTCACCAAGGAAGCGGTCGCACTATACTATCAAGTGACCGGCGGTGGAGCAAAGGTGTGTTCGTCTTCTCCCATCTAACGGCTTTTGCTTGTAAAACTTGAGAGGGGATCGAGAAGCTGACCGAGGGTTGACGAAGCACTTGGTGGGGCAGACATAAGATCGCTAATCCCGCACCACTTTAGGCCTCCGAAGACGACGAGTAGTCGAAACGCGTTAGGCCACTGATGAATAAATTGCTTCGCCCAAACCTCGTGCTGGCTACATTATACTGACACAGTTTGAATTTTTATCATAGAGTTTGGATCGTGAACGCATCTCCTACGATGATCTTGTACTAACGACTGTGGAAGAACCAGGCTGCGAAAATTTTTAGTGTACGATTACGAGGTACCTTCAAGTCCAAATGGTGCCGAAGCTTTGATAGTAGTATTACAGGTAAGGAGTCTGTCCTTTTTCAGGATTTAACTAGGAACTTTGCGATATTTTCTGAATAAGTTACAAGCCGAACATATGCCTTATTACTTCAATCCAAACGTAATAATACATTCTAGTCTTGTTTTTCCAGTGATGTGATGTAAGTTTTCGCACAGACTTGGGTTTGCAGGATCATGCTGAAGATCCTATTTACAGACCTGCTCATCTGAGTATTCCTATGGCGGCAATCTATTTTGGAAATATTCAGGGTGGAGTACTGATCAGTCATTGGAAGATGTATACTTTTTCGCTTTCATTCTTTATGTTAACAGGATCAGCGGTCATTTTCTGAAAAAAATAAATAAACAAAGATCTTCATGTTCTTTTTGTATCTGAACTACTTACTTCTACTTACGATGCGGTTGGAGTTCTGTTTGGCAGACAAATCTGTTCAAGAACAAGGTTGTTTTTGGAATATTTCGCCCATTCACAAGCTTATTCTTTTAGGTTTCATACACAGACAAAGCTGAGTTGGATGAAAGATGGAAAAGCAAAATCAGCGCGGATTTTATGTATGACCAGTGTGACATCATTAGTTACAAATTTGAAAATCCTGGAAAAGCTAGTACGTTTAAAGCTTTACGCTTAAATTGCCCATACAGCTCATCAACTGATAACTTCTTGCTTCACTGTGTCCCATAAGTTTCAAGTTA
This sequence comes from Cylicocyclus nassatus, assembly GCA_958299035.1. NCBI lineage: Eukaryota > Metazoa > Nematoda > Chromadorea > Rhabditida > Strongylidae > Cylicocyclus > Cylicocyclus nassatus. Next base: position 12,844,127 of record CATQJL010000223.1, read on the forward strand.
ATTTACAAAGTTCTGGTCTTCCATTTTTCTTCCTCACTGTCGCTTGTGAACCTGTAGTTCAAAAATACGTTGTTGCCACCAGTTTGACAGCTTTAGACTAAACATCGATCACGTTTCATCATTACAGTAGGAAGAACGAGCTTTACAAAAAATACAGTTGAACTTAATGTGCAAATTTTGAATTGGGACAGTATCCTGGAGGCCAGACCTGTTTGGAATTACCCTAAAATCCGTACAATAAGTCCGCCTATCAGATAAGTCCATCTATCAGATAAGTCCGCAGCAGACCTAGCAGATAAGTCCGCTTTCTTGACAACGAAAGTCGCCCTCGCGCCGCCAAGAGTCCTGCAGATAAGTTTGCTTTCTCATGCTCAGGATAGGCAAACTTATCTGCTGCGGACTTATCTGATAGAGTATTTAGGAGGACTTATCTGCAAGACTTGGCGGCACAGAGGGCGATTTTTCATCGATTTTTCGTGTCAAAACTGCAAATAAGTCCGGACTTTTTGTACGGATTTCAAGTAGGTGTTTTTCAACTTCTGAGTGAAGCAACCGCGAAAAATATAGAATGCACTTTGCTTGCTTGACTTCTTTTCATACATTACTGTCTTAGGAGTGAAGAAACCGAGAGCGGGGAGAATTCGCGAAGTAAAATTTTCGGAACAGGACACTACCACGTTACGGTACGGTTGACTTTATTTGATTGCTTCAGTAATTTTTTATTATTCTAATCTGTTTTTTTCTAATCTATTCTATTCCCAAACTGTTACGCGAGTGACTAAGTTTGCAGTCCATTTTCGTACTTTGTACTTAGGTCAAATTGAACTACATTCGGCGCATAATTGTGGATAATGCGGTGACGGATGCCTATGGCAGAGATAAGACGCGAATACATCTAGATCTTAATTGCCCCGTGATGATAAAAAAGAGGCTTCATCAAAAATTGTCCAACTGGGTGCATACCAAGACTAAGGTCGCTTGTTAAATTGAGTGAATAGAGATAGAGACAGGGGTAGATAGAGATAAGAGGAGAGATAACAGTAAGATAGAGATAAGAGGGGAGATTAATAACAGGAAGAAAGAAGAAGAAGGAAATAATACAGTCAAAAGGCGTCCCATAACTTTTGAAAAGGATAGAAGAGCAAAAGATGTGAACTACAACATCTGACAAGGGAAACTTCCCAAGTCAGCTTGGTCAACCCGGATGAGTCATATATTGTCATAACGGGCTTGAAACGCTGATTCCAAATCTGCTTTCCTTTTCTGCGGAGCAACTTTCCGAGGGAAGTTATGAGCGTTCAAATGTTTAAATTTGTCATGTTCAAAGTGGCTTAAAATCAGTTGAAAGCTGTAAAACAGCACCTAACAAAATTTCATTGTCTGTGTTCCGTCCTTGTAATCAATATACTTGATACAAAACTGATAAATCACTTTCATGTGTTATTGTACAGGTTTCGCTAATTTTAAGCCATTTAAAACATGACAAATTTAGACTTTTAAACGCTCATAACTTCTCTCGGAAGGTCGCTCCGCAGAAAAAAAAGCAGATTTGGAATCAGCATTTTAAGCTCGTTACGGTAATATATGACTCATCCGGGTTGGCTAAGCTGACTTGGGAGCTCTTCTTCGTGAGAAGACAAAATAATTAGATGCTCACCTCTTTTTCTCTCAGTTGATCCAGCGAACAACTTCTCCGATGTAAAACTTGAACACTGCGCTTGCAAGCCGTTGTAGGCTGCTCCTCTCAACTTGCTGTTTGTACCTGAAAAAGGAAAGTTCACTATAAACAACTGATAAAAGAGACATGAACTTACCTTCAAACAAAATCCTAAAGCGCGGCGTTGATTTCGACATCCGCTTCCTCAAGCGCGCGCCCTCGAAACGTGGTCCCGTACCGATTGGCTGGCTAGCACAACAATGTTCGCGGGAACTTTCCATTTAGTGTAGTTCACGGGAACTTTGCTACCTTTGCCAAAGTTCCCACGCGCTTCCTCCTGAACTTTGGATCCGCGGCTCCCTTGACGTCATAAATCACGGAAACTTTGTAATTTCTATACCTCAATGGTTAACAAGGTCCTCCGGAACTTTAACAATCTTTGGCTGTTCGCCGGATCTTCCCGGCGTTTGTCTGAGTCGAGGTATTTAGCACCTCCGTTCACCAGTTTAGCACTGTTCATCATACAGGCGATTATAGGTGCGAAATGTGGAGCAATTCCTCTGCCCCTCTTCACTTTTACGCCAACATCTGGATGACTCCCATCACCTAAGGGTTGAGACTAGGGTCCAAGGCATAACGGCAAAATAAAACACCCGTGATAATGGTGCACATTTTTGTGTCAGTAGTTTGTGCCTTCAGATTCTGTGGTGGAGAGTTTATTGACCTTACGTTTCGACAATGTCGTCGTCATCAGAGGTCTGAAAACGGATTGTAGGCTCTTTGACTTGCTCACCATACCCTCAAGCGCCTCCTCCCACTCTGTCAGTCTAGACCAAGTCTAAGACTCGCAGCATGAGACCCTCAAGGCCACGAAACAAACGAACCTCGACTCCACCGGCTAGCGACAAGCCCGCACATCTGGTCGTAACGGACGTCACTGAGTATCACCCAATGAGTCAAGTCCTTTTATGTGCGACGCTAAGCCCACATAATGATATGAATGGAGCTAAGTCACTACTGATAGACAAGCACTCATTTTTGACATTCATCTTTGGATTCCCGATAGAAATCCACACGGCTTCAAATAGTTTCCTTGCGCAAATTTCAGTCTCGCATGTCAATATCGTGCATTTGACTTCGTAATCACTTCCGCAGTGCGCCTCTATCTTGTGCCGTCCCAACGGTGCTGTTGGAGTCCCTCGTCTTTTATTCGCTAAATGCTCTTTCAACCGCACACCTAGACTTCTACCCGTTTCTCCGATATAGCAGTCTTGGCAGCTGAGACATTCTAATTCGTAGACCACACCTGTCTTTGCACAATCTCCTATTCTGCCGTACGGACAAACTATGCAATGCTCCATCATGCGCTCATTATCATAGAGTCTGTTTCGCACCAACTGCTTCTTCAAACTGTTATTCGGGATGTTAACAAGCATTACATCTTCCTGCAGTTGGGCTCTAGAAATGCATTGCTTAATTTGCCTACTAATTTCGTCTGAAATAAAGAGAATGCAAAGAGGGATCTTATCGCATTGCATTCGGACATGCTGTGTGGAACGCGTACGTAATATACGTTGATGTTCTTGTAACGCATATCCATTGTTGCGCGCGATTTGTGATGCAAGCTCTCGTAACTCAAGCTGCTCTTCGTAACCCGTGCACACCGTCGAAGCAGTTTTCATCATATTATGAATCACTGCTCTTTTCATTTCTGCGGAGTGAGCTGATCTTGCATGGACCAAGATATTCTTGCAGCTTCCTTTACGATACCATTTAACATGGAAAACACTATCGAATAAGCTGATCTGGGTGTTAAGGTAAGGCAGCCATCCGTTTCTAGGGGTCTCTCGAGTAAGCTTGATGTCAAATTTGGACATTCAAACGCTCATAACTTCTTTGAAAACTTGTTCCGCAAAAAAGGAAAGCGGATTTGGAATCCCCGTTTGAAGCCGCGTCTACTGATGTATATCTCATCTTCAATCGCCGACTAATGTTGGTATCCTTCCCTTGTTAGAAGTTTTGAGTTTATTTTACGATTTATCCTTTGGGTAGCAAAGCGTTTGATATTTTGTACCGAATTCTCAATGCAATCATACTGGAGGAACTATAGTACAATCTCCTCAGCATAGCTACTACTTACAAAAAACACTGTGGTTGCTCGCACATGTGCCTTCTACTAGAAATCGAAAAAATTGTTCATTTCTAATCGACAACAGTGACACAATCTCCTCAACCATGATACAATCTCCTATCATCATTACTTTTATAATCTATTTGATAATGATAGTAATCATGATATCTTTATATCTCTTTGAAGGTTGTACGTTAATGTGTATAGTCGAAGTTAGCATTACCAGGGCTCGGCACGAGGTGGCTAGTTAAAAATGCAGAAAACGAAGTCCCCTTGACTTTTGCAAAATTTTACGAAGTCCCCTTTGACCATAAACCATAATCTCTGAAAAACCCCCAAAAAACGAAACGTTGACTAAAAACAAACGTCGCAGTTTTTGTGTCTTTTCGGTCTCAAAAACGAAATCCCCTTCGCGGATTTTCAGACTAAAATTCATGTTTTGGACCATAATTATTGGAAAATGAGAAAGTCGAGGTAATTTGCATATGTATGGATAAAGCGTAAAAAGCACTATTGGAAAGCAACTGTTAAGGTTGGCTTATTTGATTACCTTGATGAAAGAATAGATAGTATGTCTCCTAATACTCAATGTTACATCTCTGTTTTAAAAGCCTTGGGACCACCGAGCTATGGTGGATTTGGTGACAGTCCCCTCACCCCATTGTTACGCAGATTTTTTGGTAAGCTCACTTGTTCCACTGCGGCGCTGCTGCTTAAAGTTCAAAATTACTTGAAGTGAAGAGCTCTAATTTTGAGCGCTTATAAAAATAACGCCATGTGACAGTGCCCAACTATGACCTCGATCAAAAGGTTTTGTTACGTACTAACATCTGCTAAAACTGGGACTCCCAATTAGCTTTTCTATTTGAGAAGACTGCATTTATTCTCTAGGTCCCCCCTTACTTTTGGATCACCCTAATATAAAGTTATGAATTTACAACAGCAACTGAAAGGGAATAATGACATGATTATAGTATTAGTCTTCAAAATCTAATTTTTCTTCAGAATCTAACATGACTCAACACTTAGGACTCTAGAAATTAATTTCTGAGAGATGCTTTCAAGGTTACTGAAGCAGGAGCTATGAACTTCTTTGTATACTGGAGAAATGAGAAAGGCGAAAACGAACTTATTACTGCTTCGCTAGAAAGTGGTAAATAAATATTTAGAAAAATGAAGGGTGCATTCAAACAAGCAGTACTTTGACCGCTTCATGTATTTCAAAAGCTTTTCTGTCGCCAATTTTGACAGAAAGGCCGAAACCTTAATAGTGATAACCAATGAAGATCTGATGCACCCTTTTTCTACAAAAGCTATGAAAAGTTAAAAGTATCTTTATTTATTTAGGGATAATTCTCCCAGGCGTAACACGTCAATCTATACTGGAACTTGCCAAGGAAATGAGCGGTATCAAAGTGACGGAGCGCGATTATACCATGGGTGAATTACGGAAAGCTGTGAAAGAAAAGAGGGTATGAATAATCAATGCACTCATTTGTCAGCGCCGGTAACCTGGTATAAAAAGATTTTTACGTAGCACGCTCACAATGCACCCGCTAGTTCATCGCTTGCGAACATCTGGTGTCTTTGCGAACAAAATAATGCTTACAAAATTTACTATAGGTGTACGAAATGTTCGGTGCCGGAACAGCTGTCATAGTAATCCCGGTGGACACATTACTTTACGAAAACAATGGGCAATGTGAAAAGTTAAAAGTTCCTATGATAGACAGTGAAAAGTCTGTTATGCAAAAGTGCGTGTATATTAGAAGATAATACATGCCACTTTCAAATCATTTTCAGGGTGTATAAAACTATCGAAGGTATTCAATACGGAAGAATATCACGTCCTAAATGGACTGTGGAAATTTGAAACATCTGCTTCTACATTTTCAAAAATTAGACGACTCTCATGACATGCTTATAAATAAAGGGTTGTTCCACAGTGTTGTCATCAATGAATTTGCCAAAAGTATAGAATGTGAAGATTGAGATAAAAGATCAATTAACAGCGCCACAGAAAGTTAAGACCATCTTTGCTTCGGATAAAGCTAACTAACCACCCAACAACTAGCGCAGGATGTTTCCGATGTTTCATCTT